>RCFS01000016.1:0-600000 GCA_004296355.1 Lepiota venenata
TGCATGGCCTTCATAGCGAAAAGAACAGAGACATATAATTTGTTAGATGGAAAAAAAACGAGCGTAGGCTACTATGTTTTAGTACGATCACACTATCCAATTGGGGAGGGGGAAAAAGAAATAAAAGAATCAAACAACAACATAGAAAACATGTTCATATCCTCACCCAACCAAACAACGCTCCACGAGTCCAACATCACACGGAAAGGTCTTTGCGCGCCAATGTGAGGCCATTTCCACCTGATCCAGTTGTACCCGTCGCACCACCACTGAGGGTACCACCGGAACTTTCATTAGTGGTACCCGCACCACCACCACCAGTACTGGGCGCAATGCTCCCGGCTGAAGAGGTTTCAACACCGCCACTGCTACTGGACGCGGATTCCGGACCACTATTGCCGCTCGCATTTCCCCCAGTTTGAGTGCCCGAGCTGGGAGTCGTAGCGCTCGGTGAGGCACTTGATGTGGTAGAACTTGCTGGACGTGGTGGCACCGATCCTTCACCGTTGCCAGTGCCAGTACTCTGATTAGCACTAGTATCAATATTCTTCTTCGGTTTCCGTGAGCCAAGGACACCGCCCAGCATGGCGGCAAGTATGATCGCAATGCCGAGTACGATGAGAATGACGAGGCCCTTCGTGGTACGCCAGAACGGTACTTTCCTCTTCGTTCGTGGCAGGTCGCTGTCGTCGTTGATGGGCGTGTATTCTGGTTTGGGTTGGAGAGGCAGTGCGGATTCGGGGTCGAAGTGCTCCGAGTTGGATCGAGGGGGAGGTGTGTGTGTAAGGCTGGGCGGGGCTTTCCGCTTTACGGATGGTTCTCGGAGGAGATCTGCGTTGTAGCCATCCTTGGGGTGGGTGTGAGCAGGCTGGGGCAGCGGAATTAATGGTGATTAAGGTACCTGTATGAGCGCCTTTGAGGGCTTTGGAGCCTCCGCAAGGAGTTTTTGGTCGTAGGGAGAGGACATGGTCGGAGTGGGAGGGAGAAAGAGCGACGAGCGCCTAAAGGAAGAGACAGGCAGGGATGGCTGTGTGCGGGCAGAAGATATGTTATTTGGTCTTGTGTGTCTACAGTGCAGAGCTATTTGCAACACACTTATCACCGGTGTCCGTCATAACCGGGCGGAGTTCCCATTACATCCCCGTAGCACCACCATTAGTGGTATCTGAAGTTTTACCACCACCACCGGGCAGGGGTATCGCACCCGCGCTATTTGGGGTTCCCACACGATTTTGTATCGCCAGCTTCTCTGTTACTCCGTTTCTGCGAACCAAGGACGCCCCCCAACACAACAGCAACTATGATCATGGTGGTGAATGCAACGAGGAAGATAAGACCTTTCCCGGTACGCTAGAACGGCACATTCTTTTTTGTTGGCAGCAAGTCGTTGTCGTCGTTGGTGGTTGCACGTTCGGGTTTCGGTGGGAGCGGCAGTGCAGTGGATCCTGATCCGAGATTGCTGGAGCCGTCCTTCTCATTGCCATTGGGCTTGTGTGGGGCACTGTTAGCAAGCTGGATAAAGATTGGTGATGGCTAGCCTACCCGGATGGCTATCCTTGGGAGCTTTAAAGCTTCTGCAAGGAGTTCCTGATCGTAGGGATAGGACATTGTTGGAGTGGTGGGAGAGAATGGCGACAAACGCTTAGGGAAGGGACAGCCTCCCAGCATTGTACTGTACATACAATCATACACCCTCGTGTCGGCGGCGATGGTAGGGAATTATATTTGTTTAGGTATGCGGCCAAACGTGGGGTGTGCGGGGGCGGCGGGTCTGAGTCTCATAGAGAGCTCGGAATACCAGGTTGTGAACTGAACACTATTGTCCAAACCGAATGTTCGAAAATACCCCCTATGTTGAATGTCTATCTGGAGTTATCATAAGATAGGGCTCATGGAAAACGCGCTATGTTCACGTGACCAAAAGTGACAAAAGCGTGACTTTTAGGGCAAAACACAGTCATTATCTTAATGGCACTTGAAGCTGAGCAGAATCAAATATTTTGACCGCACAGAACTGTTAGGATATATTATTAATGTATCTCTGTGCGGACCGATTAATTTTAAAAAGCCTATTGCCAAGGCCATTAAGCAAATGACATTACAACCATTACCTCCTATCCATTGTTCACATTAGGTATATTCACTGAAAACTTATATTTCTGACTATTAATGACTCTGCAATAACTTTGAATTTTTTGAAGGCAGTTTTGTTATGGTATTTATAACATCTAGGTACAGGTTGCTATTTGTCGTGCTCCAGCGGACTCATTAACGACGCGTTTGCAACCCTGGTCACGCCCAGATAACGACACGTGCACATAGCGCGTTTTCCGTGAGCCCTATCTTACAGTCTTGCATAGGAAGATAAAACAAACTCACAAATCAGCGGTAAAACTATGTTGGTCTAAGGGAAATGGAGAGTATGTGCCGACAAAGTGGCAAAAATCAAGGCAGTAGGTGGGAATATTTAAATTAAAAGAAGGACCAAAGACATGCTCGTGACGATCGCGTTATGGCAGGGAGAAAGCACCCCTGGCTCGTACTCCGCCAGTATGGAACTGTACTTGTTATCCTAATTCAGCACTCCCTGCCTCAAGTGCTCTAGGACCCCCTGAACGCCATCCACATTCTCAACAAAAGGGACAGGCAAAGTCCAAGGATGGTTATGTGCGGACAGAAGAGACGTTGTTTGGTCTTGTATATCTAGGGTACTGAACTATCATAGTATCCACGCTCTTTGCGCTCCAACAATGCAATCGAGCCCGCCGTATTGGGCCGGGGGGCCGTCGCACTGGGCCGGGGGCCCGCACCACCACTAGAGACAGGTATACCATCTCCAGGCTGGATGCTCGTACTATTACTGGAGATAGGTACACCGGGCTGGGTGCCCGTACCATTATTAGGCAGGGGTGTACCATCATTGGCCGGTGTGCCCGTACTAGAAGGCCGGGTGCCGTTCACAAATCCACCAGAATTTTGAGTGCCCTGGCTAGGAATCGGGGCAGCAGCCTCCCCAGCACCCTGATCATCACTGCCAGAGCTCAGGCTGTTCATCCGCTTCTGCGAACCAAGGATCCCGCCCACTACAGCAGCAGCTATGACCACGACGGCGAACACGGTGAGGAGTGCAAGGCCTTTCCGGGTACGCCAGAACGGGATTTTCCTTTTGGGCGGCAACATGTCGCTGTCGTCCTTGGCGACTGTGCGTTCAGGTTTCAGTACGAGGGACGGTGCGGCGGATTCCGATCCGAGGCCGTTGGAGCCGTCCTTTTCATCACCGTTATGTTAGCAGGTGGGGTAGGAGTAAATGGGTGGGGAAAGCGTACCTGCATGATAACCCTTGGGAGTTTCAATGCCTCTGCAAGCAGTTTTTGGTCGTAGGGGTAGGACATTGTCGGAATGAAAAGGAGAAGGGACGACAAACGCCCAGGAAAAAGGGACAGGCTCCCAACGTTGCATTGTACATACATCATTTAATCTAATTCAGCGCTCTCCATCCCTTTTCTGTCTCAAATGCTCTAGAATCCCCTGAACACCATCCACATCCCCAACCGCGACCTTACCACTCTCCCAATCAACCACAATAGGCCACTTGATCGCCTGCGGGTTCTGCTCAGCGAGCTCGACGATCCCACTCACCGTCGTAGGTCGATCCGGCATCGCTGGGGCAGAGGGGTGTGCGGAGAGGAGGACGTGCGCGGGTGAGACGGCTTTGGAGGGGAAGTAGGATAGGATGGTGCGGAGTTGGTCGGGTGTGGGTGGGGATTCGACGACGTCGAGGGTGAATTCGAGAGGGGGGGAGTTGGGTTTGGTTGGGGGGTATGGTCCGGAGAGGGAACTGCGGAGGAGAGCGAGGGCTTTGGTGGAGGGTTGAGAGGAGGAGTGGTGGCTTGGATGGGATGCGTTGGGTTGTAGCGCGAATAGAGAGATGGGGAAGGGAGCTTACAAGATTGAGATCTCTGGCTGTTGTGTATTCAGTAAAAATAGTCGAGGGGATGGCCGATGCACTTACCAGCCGTCGTCTGAAAGAGTTGAACATGATGGAGGTAAACAAGCCAAAAATGTCCTCTCCCCCTATCTCCGACACAGCCGTCGCCGTCATCGTCCCTCGGCCACCCCAACCCACCATCCGCACTCTCTCCTCCGTCCGCGCACAGGTCGCACGTGAAATCGCCGTCCGTGCCATCTCAAAGGCAACCACCCTCGACGGTGTTCGCACCAGCATCGCAGACGCCTCTTCCGCTTCTTCACCCACTGACGAATCTTTCCTCCTCCTCATCGCCTCTGCACTCGTATCCGCCCTCGTCCTCCAACGCTACCTCTTCGTTGTTGCGTCAACTGTCACTTCTCCTACTCCAGGTTCACCCGGCATCCTCCTCATTGTTTCATCCGACGACGATCTCACCACCCGTGCTGTCCTCCTCGCCTCGGCAAAATTCACTGGTCGCATCGTCACTTCCTTCTACACCGCCGCTCGTGAATCTGATGACGACGACGTTGATCATTCATACCCTCCAACCGATATCCCTGCCATTGAATCCCCTACAGAACAAAGACTATGGCAGGCGCTCATCAAAGATCTCAACGTCTCACCACTCGACATCCCCCTCCTCCAAGACATCCTAAACAAAGCCGCCAGAACCCCCTTCGATCCTACCCTCCCTCCCCCGGGCTCTAGAGGCATCGATCAAATTCTCCAAGAGTCAAGGGTAAAGCTACAGAGAATCACTCCACGTCAGGCATTCACAGAGGTTCGCGATACGCCTACCGGTGCACCCACATTTCTGGTCGATATTCGACCTCACGCACAGAGGGAAGAACAGGGCGAGATTAAAGGTGCTTTAGTCATTGAGAGGAATGTGTTGGAATGGAGGTTTGATCCTCGTCATGATGCGAGATTGCCTATTGCTGATCGTTATGATCTGCGGATTATTGTGTTTTGTCAGGAGGGGTATACGTCCAGGTAAGCAGGGCTCCTGTCTTTTTTAGAGATTGCTCAATTTTTATGCGATTTAGTCTTGCGGCGTACTCGTTGCAACAAATTGGTATGCTCAATGCGACGGATATCGTTGGTGGATATAAAGCCTGGAAAGATGCTGGTCTTCCTGTAGACGTCAAGCCAGCTCGTCAACGATCAATCGCATCCCTCGCTGGCTCTCTCGTCTAGTCAATCTTTACCCACATTCGGAATTTGGTCCTTAACTCTTTCTTATACTCAATGTACATTATCATTATATTCCAGAACAACATCTCGGGGTCACCCAAACTTGTCGTTGACCCAGAGCCCCGTTAATGTTGCACCCAGGGAAACAAACTTTGCGGTAACAGAATTATCAGCTCCGTCAAATTGAATGGCCTCAAGAACGTGAGTTCATTAAGCGCCGGGTTGGCCGGAGGAGAGGTCGTTCTTACCCAACCAGGCACTGGGGTCACTAAGCCAAGGGTGATGCCTCCCAAGCGGCTAGCCCAAGGTGAATAGTATTGAGTTAGCACCTTCATGGTGTCTTTCATTGAGTAGGCGCTGGATCTACCAAAGATTGAGCTATAACAGAGCGCAACCTCGTCATTCATGGGAGCAATCATGGTCCAAACACGTTGCCCAGCAACGTGTCGGCGGATCGTCGGCGCGCATTTGCCATCCCAACACATATTTCAACCAGTTGCTTGCCGTCATATTTGCTACATCACTATAAAAAAACATTCCATTAAGGATTTCTCCCATCTTCCCACACTGGCTCACTCCTTTGGCAGAGAATCGGCAGACAAGCCCTCGCTCCAGAAGCCAGACCACGAAGTGCATTGTATGACATTCACGGCTCAACATTGCTGGCGGCACTGCCCTCCGCTGTCCTAAATTCAAGAAGCTTGATAACAGCCAACTCTGTCTTGTCCTCGACAGCATACTCAACGGAGACAGTCTTAATGAGTTGGTGTGTCCCGCGATGTCGAACTCGGTTGGCTTTGGGTACGTGCTTCCTTTGTTCAGGCCGTACCCCTGTCCCTCACCCCAGAACCCCAAGCAAGGGCGAGTTCCAAATGACCACCAACTCCACTGACTCCCTTTACATCACCAACTCATCGCTCTAGTACCACTTCCACCCCACACTCACTACCCAAGACCTTGCCAACCTCAACATCCCACCACTTAGAATGGCACTGCCTGTCTCGTCCGTTCCATGTTCTGTCATCAACCCAGTACATAGTGTGCGCATCAACATCGGCGGCAAGGGAAGTATGCCAAAACCGAGGTTCTGCCCAAAGGGTAAGCACTACCTCTGTTGGTCATGAGTGTCCCGCCCACTAACATGTGTCCTCTTGCAGAGACTAGCCCTAACCCCCGCCATATGAAGGCTCCCTGAGGAAATACCCCATGGTCCACAGTCTGCAAGTGGCGAGATTGATATTCTTAAAGTAGGTAATAGCCCCTCATATAAGGCCCAAGGCGGTAATTTCATCTGTAGCAGCTTGAACTACGGTCTCATGCCTACACTGCCCCGATAGGCCGTTGGCCGGATCTCAACAACGCCGTACCCATTCTACGCAAATGTCCTCAACTGGGACGAGATGTTCATCAGGTCCTACATAGACGTCCAAGTAACTGTAATACGCACTCTGGAGTTGATTGAAAATAAGACTGGGTTTTGGGAGCACAGATCGTAAGTTGTCATTCCATCCCTCTCCAGGAGAGAGAACTTCACTAACCACAGATGGATAGGTTCCTGCTGACAGTGCAGAATGGCTCCGCATTGGCAGCGCTAGAAAACTCCTGCCAAGACTAGGCAGAGAATGCCCCCTTCGATCAATGTATGCCTTCAGACTCCTCCCATTCTCCCCATCGCTGACCGCAACGTACCCACACAGCCGGTTCGTTCAACTGACTGGACATGGTATGGCAACTTAGCTATTTTTGGGGCATCAATATTTTTGGGGTATCGATGATTTACCTCTACCGCTACATGACCGCTATGACAAGTATTGCTGCACATTTATTGTACATTGTCTGCGCACCATCTCAATAGTACCTATGGTTTTACTGTGCCCCTGCTGACTATAGTGCCACTACATACCTGCTACACACCTGCTAGTACTGTCACGGTGCCATATTTGCTCAAGCTCCTGAAAGGCGTTCTGAGGCGGAAGGAGAAAGGGTTGGGGTCGAGGAAACTATTAACCAAAAATAAACCAAAACTGGCTAGTAATACCTCGTAAAATGGGCAGCTTCCCCGAGAGTGAGAATGAGTGGCCACCAGAAGTTGAACTGGCAAAGTAAGCTACTCTTGATATATTCTTTCAGGAATTAAGATGTGATGGCAATGGACAAGAGGAACTGAAGGACAGTAGCAAGAAAAACTATTTACTGGGGTATGATTGCAAAAACTAATCCTATCGGGCTTAACCAGTATACAGTAGCTCTCAAAACCCTTCCAATGTTTGTTCAGTTTGTGTTAATCTGTTAATAACTCTAGTTATACTAAAGCTGGGACTTTGAAATTTTAAAGTTAGATTCCTGAGTATCTTGTTTATACCTGTGTACAACCATATTACATAATATTAATTTACAAGTATTCTGTGAATTATTTAATATTTTAAGTGCATTGGAAGGGTTTTGTCACTCTCAAAACAATTAGACAATTCTGGGTATTTAGTACTTGGTATAACCTCCCTTGGCCTCCAAAATGGCCTGAACCCTCCTAGGCATACTACTAATAAGATTCTGACACACTTCTGGTGGAATCTTGTTCCATTCAGCTTCTGTCCTCTCCCACAACTCTATTACTCCTCTAGGAGGAGTATCATACTCATCCAGCCTATCCTTGATGTATGTCCAAAGGTGTTCAATAGGATTAAGGTCAGGAGACTGTGGAGGCCACACCATAACCTCCATCCTAGCTTTTTCAAACCACTTTGTGGCTGTTTTGCTCTTGTGTTTGGGGTCATTATCTTGTTGGAAGATAATATTCTCCACCTTCTTGCTGTACCACCTAAGACTTCTCTGTAGTTCATCCTCCATAATGCTGACATAAAGATCAGCATCCATCTTTCCTTCAATCCTGCAAGGGTATCCTCCTCCTTCCCACAACATACAGCCCCAGACCATGATAGAACCTCCTCCAAATTTCCTGGTTCCATCTACCAACCTATCATTCAGCTTTTCTCCCTTTTTTTTCCAGACCCAATTCCTTCCATCTGACCCAAAAAGATTAATTTTGGTCTCATCTGACCAAACAACCCTCTTCCAGTCCTCCAAAGTCCAGTTTTCATGTGCCTCAGCCCACTCCAACCTCTTCCTCCTATGAATTGAGCTGAGAAAAGGTCTTTTCACCTTTACTACAGCCTTCATTCCAGCCTTTCTGAGTGCCCTTCGAACAGTGTTGGTAGAGAGAGGTTGTTGGGTCATATTCTGGAGGGTTTTGGTGACCTGAACTGCAGTATCGGCCTTCCGAGATGTGATAAGACGAATGGCATATGTGGTATCAGAGGAGGAAAGTATAGATGGGCGGCCACCAATGGATTTAGAAAGTGATGAACGATATTTGGAGTGAAGTCTGGAGATAGTACCAAGACCTAGACCAGTGGTAGAGGAGATTTTGGTAGCAGAAACCCCTTTATCCAGGAGAGAGAGAATGTGATTGACTTCAGAGGTAGAGAGAGGTTGCATAGTAGTATAAGAGGAGCTGGGGGGGTTGGGTTGGATGGGGATAGTAAACACCTGTATTTATACACTATTCCAGGTAGTCACATGATTTTTATTTGTATTTATTTGGCCACAATAAACGGAATCATGTGATAGCTAGGAAGAGTGACAAAACCCTTCCAATGCACTTAAAATATTGAATAATTCACAGGATACTCATAAATTAATATTATGTAATATGGTTGTACACATGTATAAACAAGACACTCAAGAACCTAACTTTAAAATCTCAAAGTCTCAGCTTTAGTATAACTAGAGTTATTAACAAATTAACACAAACTGACCAAACATTGGAAGGGTTTTGAGAGCTACTGTACTTGAGGCCTGTCAGGTTGCTACCCTCTCATAAACAAATGGTGGCGATTATATAGAAGAGACTGTGTTAGCATACATCATACATCATGCACCATAATGTACAAAAGGTACCCAGAAAGCGTATGAATCATGGTCTGACTCTCGCATCTCTCTTACAGCTTCATCCAGCGCCTGTGCCGCTCGATCACTATCTGGTTCGCCTCCAGAAAGAAGTACCTCATACACCTTTGTTGCAATTCCTGAAGCCGCCTCATCGTGTATCGCCCACATCGTCCCAATTACATTCCGATATCCTGCACCCAACATTGCACCAGTGATATGCACCGCCTCATCCGCTACGTTCTCATCTCCAATTGCCGTTTGACAAGCAGATAAGAACGCGAAATCAGCACCAGTAAATGACTTGGCGACAATGTCCATGATTGTCAAATGTTGATCATGCAGGCAGAAGCCACTCTGCGTCGGCTCTTGCTCGTCCTGGACAGCATGACATGCGAGGTGAACCCAGCTGCTGGTCGCCATGCGGGTCAACACCTGTTCGCTTGTCGCCTGCTCATTGCGGAGTATTTCACACCTCCATCCGGAGAACTGCGCCCCTATGTTTGAAATTTCGATCTCAGCATCAGGAAGCGGAGGATAACTTGGAGTATATGCCATGGCAACACCGACGATTCGCTTAAATGTTTGTTGTTTCACAGTCCTTGCCTCAAGCAAAGCATTGACTGTGGGTGTGTATGACGAGATGACGTGAGAAAATGTGCCTTCAATTTTGGCCCCGATTTGGTAGCAGGCGGCGTGGAGGGGAAGGAAGGTGAGGGGACCGGTTGGACACCACCAGATACGAGAGCGGCTTGAAGAACTGGATCCAGAAACCGTCTACATCTGATGTCAGCTCGGGCATTTGTATGCAACAAATAACTTCACCTTTAAGCCCAGGCCTTCCAGAACCGGATCAACAACATGCAAGTAGAGTTTCGACAGGATTGCTGATAGACGGGGACTCCCCCCCATTGTCGTACTACCACGGTAACGTTGGTCGACGAGATCTTCCCTGAAAATGTTTGACATCTTGATCACATCTGCATAATGAAAGTTATCCAATGGAATATAGAGAACATGATCTGCATCTCGGATGAGTATCAATGCGTCACAGCGGTGCGCATGAACATTGATGACAACCACGGGACCTGAGCTAGCAGCCTCTTTGAGAGCACAAATTTTCTTTGGAAGAAGAAAGTCTTGAAATTTTGGAAGTGATCGAATCTTCTGTACGAGCAAATCCCACTGCTCTGCAAGGCGATGATGGCGTTGAGTTTTTGCTTCCTCCTCCAGTGAAATATGACTTTTGGTGTTGTTGGATGTAATGATATTGTGCCCTCGAGTGGCTGCATCTTGAAGCTCGTGAGAGATTCGTATGAATTCAGCACTAAGATCCGGGTGGGCTTGATAGAGATGGTCAACAGAAACTCGGAGGTGGAGTAATTGATTCCAGACAACTGAGCATCCTTGCTCGAGCCACTCAAGTGTGAGATCCGGACGGCCGACATCAAGGGCAAATGCAGCAGCCTCTCTTGGAAGATCACCGAGGCTGGTAAGCTGTGAATGTCGTGTAACAATGGGGTCACCAATCCAGGCAACCTGTAAAAGGAGATCGACGGCTTGGCGATATGCGATCAAGGCGGAGGAAAAATTGCATTTTGCTTCTAACCGGGCCCACCGTCGGGATGCACGGCATCGGAACAAAATTGGGCCAACATTGAACATTGCGGCTGATTGAAAATTTAAGATTGCGTTGTCCAAATCGCCCATTGACCCAGTGTGCTGAAATCGACTGTCAAAGGAAATCCCGAGGTTGTTGAGGTACATTGGTTTGTCGGGATGATCATCAGGAGTGAGAGATACAGCCTGGCGTAAGCTCGTGATGGCCTCGTCGATGTCGCTTAGCATCCCAGTGCGCCCAAATCGACTCGACAAGGAACTCCCAAGATTGTTGAGACGCCCTGGCTTGCTGGGATGATCATCAGGAGTGAGGGATACAGCCTGGCGTAAGCGCGTGATGGCCTCGTCGATGTCGCTTAGCATCCCAGTGCGCCCAAATCGACTCGACAAGGAATTCCCAAGATTGTTGAGATACATTGGTTTGCTGGAATGATCATCAGGAGTGAGGGATACAGCCTGGCGTAAGCTTGTGATGGCCTCGTCGATGTCGCTTAGCATCCCAGTGCGCCCAAATCGACTCGACAAGGAACTCCCAAGATTGTTGAGACGCCCTGGCTTGCTGGGATGATCATCAGGAGTGAGGGATACAGCCTGGTGTAAGCTTGTGATGGCCTCGTCGATGTCGCTTAGCATCCCAGTGCGCCCATATCGACTCGACAAGGAATTCCCAAGATTGTTGAGATACATTGGTTTGCCGGAATGATCATCAGGAGTGAGGGATACAGCCTGGTGTAAGCTCGTGATGGCCTCGTCGATGTCGCTTAGCATCCCAGTGCGCCCATATCGACTCGACAAGGAATTCCCAAGATTGTTGAGATACATTGGTTTGCCGGAATGATCATCAGGAGTGAGGGATACAGCCTGGCGTAAGCTCGTGATGGCCTCTTCGACGTCGCTTAGCATCCCAGTGCGCCCAAATCGACTCTCCAAGGAACTCCCAAGATTGTTGAGATATATTGCTTTGTCGGAATGATCATCAGGAGTGAGGGATACAGCCTGGCGTAAGCTCGTGATGGCCTCGTCGATGTCGCTTAGCATCCCAGTGCGCCCAAATCGACTCTCCAAGGAACTCCCAAGATTGTTGAGACGCCCTGGCTTGCTGGGATGATCATCAGGAGTAAGGGATACAGCCTGGCGTAAGCTCGTGATGGCCTCTTCGACGTCGCTTGGCATCCCAGTGCGCCCATCCAAATAGATCAAACGATTTAATATGCTAGAATCACACCCGGTCTCTACTCCGTTGGCTGTTAATCACGGTCTTTCCATTTCGCAATCTCCCTCCAATGCTGATGAAATTCGAGCCTATAGCGAATATGCTCATGGCATCCATTATTTATCTCTCGTCGGTTCACTCCTTTTCGCCACTCAAACTCGCCAAGCTTGTGATGGCCTCTTCGAGATCGCTTAGCATCCCAGTGCGCCCAAATCGACTCTCCAAGGAAATCCCGAGATTGTTAAGATGCCCTGGCTTGCTGGGATGATCATCAGGAGTAAGGGATACAGCCTGGCGTAAGCTCGTGATGGCCTCTTCGACGTCGCTTAGCATCCCAGTGCGCCCAAATCGACTCTCCAAGGAACTCCCAAGATTGTTGAGACGCCCTGGCTTGCTGGGATGATCATCAGGAGTGAGGGATACAGCCTGGCGTAAGCTCGTGATGGCCTCTTCGACGTCGCTTAGCATCCCAGTACGCCCATATCGACTCGACAAGGAATTCCCAAGATTATTGAGATACATTGGTTTGTCGGGATGATCATCAGGAGTGAGGGATACAGCCTGGCGTAAGCTCGTGATGGCCTCTTCGACATCGCTTACCATCCCAGTGCGTTCAAATCGAGCCTGAAGGGAAATCCCGAGGTTGCTGAGGTACCCTGGTTTGTCAGAATGGTCATCTGAGGTGAGGGATAGTGCCCTCTCGATATTCTCGATTGCCTTCTCCAGGTCACCAAGTGCTCCCGTCCGCTCGAATTGAGTATACAATGTCCACCAAGCACTGCTAAATTCCTCCCCTCCGTCTGGATCTCGCGCTTCCTCTTGTTGAGAGAGTAATTGATCCATCACTTTGGTACGTAGTCACGTAGCTGGCAGGCGACGCTAGTATGACCCAGACACAATTAGTTCAATATACAGCAGGTCAAAGATAACATCTGAGGTACCCTTAACGAGTCCGATAGGGTAACTAACTTCACAATCAATGCAAATCAATGTGAGGGGGATGTATTGCACTTACTCAGATGGTGGTGAACGGATAACTGCTGTTGTGTGGCTGTGCGACGAGCGTTCTGCATTGCTGTTGGACAGTCCTAATTATAGGCGACAAGGCATCGCATGCACAAGTGGTCTATCAATTTTTGGAGGGGGAGTAAAGCTATTGTGTGTGATAGGGTACATGATGAGCCAGAAAGATGTAAATGGAGGGAAATAATCGTACAGCAATACATCTACTTCAATACCCCGACAGGAGAGTCCTACATTTTCTTCTGTAACTAAGTTGCTCAACGACCGAATCGCCATCTGTAATGTTGGCCCGGTAAGAAATCCCATATGTAGGACCCCCCATTGAGCTCGCCACCGCAAATTTTAATAACCACAGTGATATTCATACAGCCACATACATGGTAATGTTAAATTCTTCTGTGGGAATGAACAAACACTCAGCCCTAGACTTTCGAGACGCCCTATTACCCGTATCATCATCCCCCCTACCCTAGCGAATTTCACCAACTGCATCCACATTTCTTCTTAGTTTAGCCTTGACAACGATCGACGGTCCGTCTTCAGAATTGGAATTGAATTTGACTCTACCCTCCCTGGACCACAAAGCTTCGACTGGGATCTCTGAAAGGCGAGAGGTCATTTGACGCTGAGTATTGGCGGACATTTGCACTCCTTGCTTTACATGTTGCTCTGAGATCCTTGATCTCTAGCAGTCCCGTCGTACACTTCGAAAAACAATCGTATGCTGAGTTCATTGGCGGATACGAAGAATCACTCACACAAAGGAATCACTCCACTCTGCGGTAGACCCACTTACTACCTCTTGCTCATTCTCTACCCGCATGCAGCAATCACATTCGGCCACCATCTGACCCCCACCTCCCCACCCGCACTCACCACACTCCCACCCCCGACGATCGCATGCCCACTATCATTCCTCATTACAGCTCCCTGCCCTTCCACAGCTTCAATCATCTCCTGCGCAAGTGCGGCTGTGGTCCCCTCCACGTAGCAACCTCCATAGTCGTCCGCGGTCCTTGCGTATATAAAAACCCAGTCAGCCTCTCCGTGAATACTTGCTGTGAGTATCATGGTGTGTGGGTGTGCGTAGCGCGCTGAGTCCCGAGTTGAATGTACGTTTGTATATCGGTGGAGAGATGTACATGGGAAGATGCGGTATCACTTGGAGAAATACTGACAAAGGTAGTAGGGCTTTATTCTTGTTGAGTCACGAGCATCTGTATTGGGAAGAGAGGAGGAACATACCATTACCCTGCGTGCAATTCCATCCGTTCCAAAATTCATCTAGTGCCATGATCACTCGGTCTTTTGTCATTATTCCCCTCAACATACCCACAAGCTCCCGCGCAAGCTCGCCGATCTACTTGTTTTCGTCCTTGGTCACATCACTCGTCACGGGCATATCGGACATCTGAAGTCTCAGCTGAGAGGGACGAGCGGATAAGAGTGACCTCTTCTGGAAGATCCAACGCAGATGGGGCAGGTGAGAGCGAAGGGGATGGGGATGATGAAGGTGAGGTGCTCGTAACGGTGGCAGTCAGTTTTTCGAGCGAGTCAGACCATGTTTTTTGGTTTTATCATGAGCGCTTCGAAATCTTTCAGGGCGCCTTTGAGGTCGCTATCGCGCCCTTGTGCGGATGTCTCCACTGCTCTCAGAATTCTGGCTGTGTAATGAAATGTAAACACGCGTGTGGAGGAGAAAGGGTACCGCTTACCAATGCCACCTAATTGATTGTAGTATCTTTGCCAGAGTTTCCAGTACCGCCAGGCTTGAGCTTGAGTTCCCGTGTATCTCGACTATTGGCAGCATATGAGTCCTTATTCTATTTCTTATAGGGAACAGCAAAACTACTCGCCTCCTATGCTCCGCTCTTCAGGTTCCTCTTGAGGACAGTGTAAAACGCCTTGTCATCACCTTTTCTGAGGCTGACTTTCATCATCCCTTGTCCTTCATCGTCATCATCGTCCAATAACTCCGGCGAGATAGCGCGGTTGGCGAGCGCGGATTGCATTTTCCTCTCCCGATTCTGAGAAAGTAGCGTCGTCCCACACATCTCATATTCATGCAAAGATGGGTAGTTGAGGAATTGTGCAAGCGGGGCATGGGATCGTACTCGGCCTCCTCGATCGTTGTGTTATGGTACTGGATTGGGGCACGAGATTTGAGACGCAGATGGTACTCGTGGATGGAAGCGAAGTTGATAGATATTGGCCCTTGCTGGGAGCGGATAGAGACATGGTTGACCTGGACACATTGCACAGATCACAGAGTTCACTCCACACCAGGAAATTACGGAGGTCCGCGATACACTTGCCGGTATGCCCACATTTCTGGTCGATATTCGACCTCGGGCAGGAGTAGTGGACGGGAAAACATTGAGCGGGGGGGAGAAGGAGAGGACAGCGGACATTGGGCCCTACGTCATGGGCACAACGGTCACGTCACAGCAACCACCTCGGCGCTGCCAAAGAGCCCACCGCCGCCACCAAGGCAGACGAGCCCCAGATCCAGGAGTCAGACTGCGGTGCACGTCTCAACTGGTGGGCCACCACTATTTACATAGTCCTTGGCATCACTGGTGCTGCTCCTCCGCTATCTGGGATGAACCGGAGCCGAGGTGCTCGATGTCGGTCAGCGCTATCTTGTCCTCTGCAGCAGCTTCAACAGTGGGAGTTTTAGCGAGTCGGTGTGGTCCTGCGATGTCGAACTTGGTTGGCTTTGAGTATGTGCTTCCGTTCTTCGAGTCACAAGTCCTGTCCCTCACCCCCGAGCTCCAAGCAATGGCGAGTTCCAAATGACTACCGACTCCATCAATAATCCTTATGCCGCCAGTTCACGGCTCTACTTTCACCCTGCACTCACTACCCCGGACCTTCCCAACATCGGCATCTTTTAATTAACCAAGGCCCATGGCACTGGTAATTTCACCTGTAACAACCTGAATCATGGTCTCATGCCCACACTGTTCTGACAGATCTCTGGCTGGACCTTGACAAAGCGCTCGTCGTTCAACCAGGCCTCAGATGAGATGAGACGTTTATGTGGTTCTACATTGACACCCGCGTGGCTACAACGCTCGCTTCTGAGTTTACTGGAAAAGGGCTGGATTCTGGGAGCGCGGATCGTAAGTCGTTATTCTTTCTGTCGCCCTTTCAGAGAGAAAAGTCACTAACTGTGGATTGACAAATTCCTGCTGGCAGCACAGAATCGGCTCTGCACGTGCAGCGCTAGGAGAACCCCTACCAAGACCTTGACTGGAGATATTTGATATCACTGTGCTCAACGAGTCCGCCTTAGCTGGTGGTTCGTTGTATTCTGCATTATCTTCGGCACCGTTGGTGCTACTGCCCTCTACTATTCAGTCCTGGCAACTCGGTGTGATCCCATGATATTGAACTCGGTGGTTTTGGGTATGTATCTCTGTTCTTCAAGTCACAAGCCCTGTCCCTCACTCCAGAGCTCAAAGCAATAGCCAGTTCTAAATGACTCCACCAATAACCACTACATCGTCGGTTCACAGCTCCACTTCTACCCCACGCTCACTACCCAAGACCTTCCCGACCTCGACATGATCAATGCCGACGGCTACACTCTCAGCGGGCTCAGCACCCAAAATCATACCGCTTGTGTTGTCCATTCCTACAGCGCTCCTGGCGCCGCCATCAACCCCGCATGCAGTGCGCGTATCAACACCAGCATCCGGTATGGCAATTCTGTTTGCCCTTTCTTCTGCAATTCGTCTATGCCTACGGGCTAGGCAAGGCAGGCACAAGTCCGAGTACTTGCAGATCAATAGGTATCTGTGCCTGCGCGATGTGTTAGGCGCTGTAATGTTTTCCTTGGACTACTACCTACCATATCCCATCATCTGAATGCACGACCCCCGCCACCGTTGGAGAATCAGCCGCGCATCAGTTCTGCACAGAATCCTGGGCCTCGAATGTTGGCATCTATGTGCCACTTTCATCTTGTCATGAAAGACAAGTCATGGCTGCAATCCCTCGACTCCATGATTATACCGGACGGACCCGACTCTGGTTGGCAAAGTCAATCCAACAGTAGTCCCTTGGCCCTTCATCGTGACTCCACTCACAACAACACGACGGAATGAGCGGTTATTATCGATGAGCCATGACGAATGCGCCAGGCATATCGCTTCAATTACGGTATTACCGAGGTCGTGTCGAGATTTGTTCACGATTGGATCCATTCTACTACTTCTGGATATTCTGTTGGTCGTCCTGAGGCTCATATCAAGGGTCACATATACTTCACACTTATCAGCCACTATATTTTCGCACTGCAGGGTATCAGTCATGAAACCACTAAATTCCTGACAGATGAGCTTAACAGCGATCTAGCAAGATATACGATCTGCCATAGTCGTAGGCCATCAGAACCGGGCACAAGAATACTCATTAATTTGTCCACAGGACTACCCACCTACGCGGGACACGGCAACCCACCCCATTGAGGACGAAAATCCACCTAGGTCCTGATGGCCAACCCCTGTGCAGTGCCGGCCCACCCACTTGTTGCCTAGGCATAGAGAACGAAGCTCATCCTCCATCTAAACTCGATTCCTTTGACACGCTCCTCGCGCATCGTGTTCCACCGAGCATACTCTTGGCTATCTCAAAAATTCCAGTACCTAACGACGCAGCTCTGGTAATTACCGAGGAGTGGATCAGATCGTTCTTTCCGGAGGAGAACCAAACAGTAATCGGGCAGCACAGGGATTGCATGAGGTCCTGAGGGAAGTGTGGAAGTCAAGTCATGATTTCTTTGATTTTCCGGTATCATTTGTATACTAAGGTACATGATTTCGCAACGATGTAGTAGTAGCCTCATGTTAGCTCGCTTATGACATTGTCGACAAAAAGAACATTCGGCCCTGGTAATGCAACCGATTTCCTGGTGGAAAGCGTTATCTTCAGCGTCCCTACCCTAGAAGTTGACTCCAGATGTCTTCGTTTTCCAAGCTCGGTCTCCCTTTAGTTCACGCGACTGCATGGTATCATCGGTTGTGTATCCGAATATCAGAACGTCCCCTCTCCAGGCATGCTCTCAGACACCTCATCGGGCGCTCCAAGGCGCTCTCCTGATAGCAGGTCAGATTATCACAATGGAAAACTGCTAGACACTTACTAAACCTCACGTAGTGTTGCGTCGTCCTCCCCCCCCTTCAGCTGGATTCATCTGTGCTGTAGCCAGAAAACTTGTATATTGCGCAGCTATGGCAAGCAGATCAGCCCCAACGCTCAAATTTTGTCACAAACGACGCACTATTTCCAAAATCAGATCCTCCCTCCTCATCGGGGCTTGCAATTACAACTGCTGCATAGTAAGGTGCATTATCACAAAGAAACACAACCAGCACCTGGTGTTGCAAAAGTGGCGGACGGAGGCAGGCCTAGAACTTTGTCGCTCGATATAGCATTGTAGAAATGCGAGGTTGCGTAGCTGAGTCATTCGGTGCTCGCACGCCTCGGTGACGACGTCGAGATAGGAAGAGTGGGTTGGGGACAAATGGCTTGTTGATTGAAAGGTGCTCTGTACAATTATATCTGTACACGCGTGCAAAGTTGTGTGATCTTGCCTTGGGTTCATTAGAACGCGACTTATGCGGGTCAATGAGGATGCAACTCACCCAAGGGCTACGATCGAGCGACTAGGAATGTGTCTTTCCCGACATACACCGCTCCATCTATCTCTCATTACGGCTTCCTGCCCTTGCACACCTTCAATCATCTCCTGCGCAAGTGCGGCTGTGGTCCCCTCCACCGCAGCAATCTCCATCACCGTCCGCAGCCCTCGTGCATATAAAAACCCAGTCAGCCTCTCCGTGAATGCTTGCTGTGAGTATAATGATGTATGTAGCATGATGAGTCCCGAGTCGAATGCGTGTTTATATATCGGCGGAAAGGTGTATGTAGTCAGACAGGGTGTCACTTGGAGAAATATTGACAGGGGTAGCAGGGCTTCATTTTTGTTTAGTCACGAGCGTTTGAATTGGAAAAGGGAGAGGAACATACCAACACCTCATGCGCAATTCCATCCGCCCCAAACTTCATCTAATGCTATGATCCCTCGATCTTTTGTCATTATTCCTCTCAACATACCCGCCAGCTCCCGCGCAAGTGCGCCAATTCACTTGCCTTGGTCCTTGATCATATAATTCGTCACGGGCACATCGGACATCTGAAGCCCTAGCTGGGAGAGGGATGAGCGGATAAATGTGACCTTTTTGGGAAGCTCTAGCGCAGATGGTGCAGGTGAAGGCGAAGAGGAAGGGGATGATGAAGGTGAGGTGCTCGCAACGGGGGCAGTTTCGCCAAGCTCCACTGCGAGTCGGACCGTGTCTTTGCCTTTATCATGGGTGCTTCGAAGTTTTGCAGGGCGTCTTTGAGGTCGCTATTGTGCCCTTGTGCGGATGGCTCGACTGTTCTTAAGATGCCGACCGTGCAATAAAATATAAATGTCTGCGTGGAGGAGAAAGGATGGCGCTTACTGATGCCACTCATCTTGACTGCAGCATCTTCGCCAGAGTCGCCAGTGCTACTGGGCTTGAGCGTCCGTGCATCTCGATCCTTGTCAGTGTATGAGCCTCTTATTCTATTCCTCGTGAGGAATAGCAAAACCACTCACCTCCCATGCTCTGCTCTTCAGACTCCTCTTGAGGACAGTGTAAAACGCTTTGTCACCACCGTTTCTGAAGCTGATCTTCATCTTCCCCTGCCCTTCATCGTCGTCATCCAGTAACTTTGGCAAGACAACGCAAGTGGTAGGCGCGGATTATATATTCCTCTCTTGATTCTGAGAAAGTAGGGTCGTCCCACACATCTTGTTCGCGTAAAGAGGGGTAGCTGAGGAATGTGCAAGCAGGGCATAGTGGTCGTACTCGGCCTCTTTGATCGCTGTATCGTGGTACCGAATTGAGATGCAGAAATTAGGACGCAGACGGCACTCGTGGATGGGAGTAAAGTCGATGGGTATTGGTCCTTGCCGGGGGTGGATGGAGACGTACTTGACCCGGGCACACCATGCAGACCACACAGATTGCTCCACGCCAGGCATTCACAGAGATCCACGATACACCTGCTGGTGCATCCATATTTCTGGTCGATATTTAACTTCAGGCACAGAGAGAAGAACAGAACGAGATCAAAGGTGTTTTGATTATTGAGAGAATGCTGGAGTGGAGGTTTGTCTCGTGACGGCGGTGACGTAGGGAAATATCGTTATTTGTGAGTGATATCGCCAGTCGGCTCACCGGGCGGTCACAATACAATAGCAGCATAGATAAAGTAGGTCACTAGTAGTGCTCTTAGGGAGTTAGTGTAATTGAGGTGATGTTCAACTGATCTGAACTGAGGGAAAACATATGTTGAAGAGCGAGACTAATCTGCCAGGCAGTACACTAGCAAAAAACAGGTAACGTTTCATTGAGAATTTCTCACATCTTCCCACGCTGGCTCACTCTTTTGGCAGAGAATTGGTTTAGCTTCGCCGGGTGGTGGACAAGACAGACAAGCCCCCACTCCAGAAGCCAGACCATGGAGCGTACGATGCTCACGGCTCAACATCACTGGTGGTGCTGCCCTCTGCTATCTCGAATATAAGAAGCTCAATAACAGCCAACTCTGTCTTGTCCTTGACAATGGCATATTCAACGGAGGCGGTCTTGACGAGTCGGTGTGTCCCGCGATGTTGAACGTGGTTGGCTTTGGGTATGTGTTTCCCTTCTTCAGGCCATACCCTTATCCCTCACCCCAGAATAGAACTCCAAGCGATGGCGAGTTCCAAATGACCACCGACTCTACCGATGACTCCTGCATCGCCAACTCGTAGCTCTAGTACCACTTCCACCCCACACTCACTGCCCAAGACCTTGCCAACCTCAACATCCCACCACCTAGATCGGCACCGCCTGTCTCGTCCATTCCCTGCTCCGTCATCAACCCCGTACATAATGCACGCATCAACACTGGGGGTAAGGGAGATATGCCAAAGTCGAGGTCCCGCCCAAAGGGTAAGCACTGCCCCTGTTGGTTGTGAGTCTCCTGCCCAATAATATATGTGTCCTCTTGCAGAGACTAGCTCTGGCCCCCACCATACGAATGCTTCCTGAACACAGTCCGCAAGTGGCGAGATTGGTATTCTTGAAGTGGGTAATATAGAGCCCAGGCGGTAATTTCGTTTGTAGCGGCCTGGACTACGGTCCCATGCCCGCACTGCTCTGATAGGTGGTTGGTTGGATCTCAACAACGCTGTGCTCATTCTACACAATGCCCTTAATTGGGATAAGACGTTCATCAGGTCCTACGTCGACATCCAAGTAACTGCAGCACTCACCCTAGAGTTGACTGAATACAAAGCAGGGTTCTGGGAGCGCACATTGTAAGCTGTCATTCTATCCCTCCCCAGGAGAGAGAACTTCGCTAACAGTAGAAAGATAGGTTCCCACTGACAGCGCAGAATGGCTCCGCACAGGTAGCGTTAGAGAACCCCTGCCAAGACTGGGCAGAGAATACCCCTTTCGATCAATGTATGCCTTCCGACTCCTGCCCTTATCCTCCCAACAAGCCGTGGTATGACGGTTCACTTGGTATGTCCCAAGATCCGCAGTTGTGACTATTATTCATCTTCTGCATTTCATTTTCTGTAGCCGCTATGAGATATTTGCTCAGGCGAAAAAATAAAATACCAGGAGCGCTACTTCAGCAGAGATGCAGATTTATTTCTGGCAGTTGATTTTGAGACTCGACCTCTACCCTTTGGGGATGAGATTTGACAACGGCACTGGGTGAGGCGGATGTTAGTAGATCAGGCAGATAAGGACAAATACCCTTGACTGAGATCATCGTGCTCAATGAGCCTGCCCCAGCTGGTGGTTCGTTGTATTCTGCATAATCCAATCTTCGGCATTGTTGGTACTACCGCCGTCTACTATCTCGGAATGACAGAAGCCAAGAAGGTTGATGACAGCTTCAATGGAGGCTGCCCTAGCGACTTGGTGTGATTGCACGATGTTAAACTCAGTGGTTTTGGGTACGTATTCCCGTTCTTCGAGTCATAAAGCCTGTTACTCACTCCTCAGAGCGATAGCCAGCTGTAAATGACTCCACTGTGTTTTGTCAGGAAGGGTATACCTCTAGGTAAGAAGGAATTTGAGTCTTTTTTTAGAGATTACTGATTTTTTCTGCAACCTAGTCCTGCGCTACACTCATTACGACGAATCGGTACGCTCAATGCGACGGATATCATCGGTGGGTATAAAGCCTGGAGAGACGCCGGTCTTCCTGTAGACATCAAACCAGCTCGTCAACGATCACTTGCATCCCTTGCTGGGTCTATCGTCTATAATCGATCTTTACCTGCACTCGGAAATTGTCTCTGACTCTCTCCTATACCCGATGTGCATAGGAACTCGAGCATTCTTTCATAAATTACCCCAATCTCACCATCCGTATGGGGCCTGATAACCAGTGAATGACTGAGTCTTGGAGATAGTTCGCTGTCAAAAAGAAACAAGAGAGGGCTGAAATTTGATAGCTGTATAGTGACGGTGTTCGAAGATATGGCGGATTTTGTACAAGTAGTAGGAAAGATGGGAAGAGTAGGGCGCGCCAAGCTTGGTTCGTTGACTGGATCAAAGCAGTCCCGCTCTCCTATCCCAGCTGGAACATGTATATCCAGCACCCTAAGTATATTGAATATTACTTGTATATGTTTTGCACGCTCACGAGCTAGACCTGATAGTTCAATACTTACTGAGGCATAGTCGCGAAAGCTGATTCCACTGGGTTTGGCCAGCACGCCTGGGGACTACCCTCCGAGAAAAAAATAGCGGCCGTTATACAGAAGAGCTTGTGTTAACATAGACCATACATCATGCACCATAATGTACAAAGGGCACCCAGGAAATATATGAATTGTGGTCCAATTCTCGCAGCTCTTTCACAGCATCATGCAGTGCTTGCGCTGCTCGACTACTATCTGGCTCTCCTCCAGACAGAAGCTCCTCATACACCTTTGTCGCAACTACTGGGGCCGCCTCATCGGGTATAGACCACATCGTCCCAATTACATTCCGATATCCTGCACCCAACATTGCACCCGTAATATGTACCGCCTCATCCGACGCATTCTCGTCTCCAGCCGCCGTTTGGCAAGCTGACAAGAATGCAAGATCAGCATGATCAAACGGTTTAGCGACAATGTCCATGATGGTTAGACGTCCATCGTGGAGGCAAAAACCACTCTGTGTGGGCGCTTCCTTGTCCTGGGCAGCGTGACATGCAAGGTGCATCCAGCTGCTGGTTGTCATGCGGGCCAGCACCTGCTCTCTTGTCGCCTGGTCGTTTCGAAGGATCTCGAAGCTCCACCTCGAGCTGGCAGCAAATAGTCCTTTCATCACCGCAATTTCCGTGTCAACACCTGCAAGCGAGCTTTGACCAGGCGTGTGCGCCATGGCGACCCCAACAAGCTGGCTAAATGGTCGAGCTTCCACCGATCTTGCCTCAAGCAAGGCATTAATCGTTGGTGTGTATGATGAGACAACATAGTTAAAGGCCCCATCTGTCTTGACTTTGGTTGAGAGGCAGGCAGCGTGGAGTGGAAAGAACGTGAGAGGGCCGGTTGGACACCACCAAATGCGAGGAAGGTGAGATGATTCAGATCTGGCTGTCTGGAACCAACATCAGTGGATATATTTTGCAAGAGCACGTGTCCATTACCGTCATGCCCAAGGCTTGCAGGATAGGATAGACGACGTTTGAATAAAGTTTCTCGAGAATCTTCACCATGACTGAACTGCCCACTGGCCGGACGGTTCCACCAGCACGATTCCCCCATCCCTGAGCCCGACGAGGATATACAAGATATTGGCTCAGCGATTTGTGCATCTTTGTTAAGTCGTCATAGTGAAGTTTTTTTAATGGGATATGGAGCACCTGGTCTTTTCCTCGGGCGAGCACCAACGCGTCACAGCGACGCTCATGGACATTGATGACCACCACAGGGCCGGCGCTAGCGGCTTCCATGAGAGCAGAGACTTTCTTCGGAAGAAGGAAGTCTTGAAAGTTCGGAAGCGATCGGATATTCTTCACGAGCAAATCCCACTTCTCTGCAAGGCGATGATGATGCTGAGTTTTCTCTTCAAACAAAATAGGATTGTCGATGTTTTCAGATGTGATGTGGTTGTGCCCTCGAGTGGCTGCGTTTCGGAGTTCATGAGAGACTCGTGTGAATTCAGCACTGATACTTGGGTGGGTTTGATAGAGATGATCAACGGAAGTTTGGAGGTGGAGTAGTTGGTTCCAGACAACTGAGCGTCCTTGTTCGAGCCATTCAAGTGCAAGATCTGGACGGCCAACATCGAGGGCAAATGCAGCAGCCTCTCTCGGAAGATCGCTAATGTCAGTAAGCAGTGAATGGCGTGTAGCGATGGGGTCACCAATCCAGGCAACTTGTGGAAGGAGATCAATAGCTTGGCGATATGCGATCAAGGCAGAGGAAAAATTGCGTTTTGCTTCTAATCGGGCCCATTGTCGGGATGCACGACATCGGAGCAAAATCGGAGCGAAATTGAATGTTGCAGCTGATTGGAAATTTAAGATCGCTTTGTCCAAATCATTTAGTGACTCAGTGTGCTGAAATCGACTCTCGAAGGAAATACCAAGGTTATTGAGGTACGCAGCTTTGTTGGGATGATCATCAGGAGTGAGGGATACAGCCTGGCGTTCGCTCGTGATAGCCTCTTCGAGGTCACCTAGCACCCTAGTGCGCCCAAATCGTCTCTCCAAGGAATTACCAAAGTTGCTGAGATACATTGGTTTGGAGGGATGGTCATCGGGAGTGAGGGATACAGCCTGGCGTAGGCTCGTGATGGCCTCTTCGAGGTCGCTTAGCATCCCAGTGCGCCCGAATCGTCTCTCCAAGGAATTACCAAAGTTGCAGAGATACATTGGTTTGTCGGGATGATCATCAGGAGCGAGGGATACAGCCTGGCGTATGCTCGTGATAGCCTCTTCCAGGTCGCTTACCATCCCAGTACGCCCAAATCGACTCTCCAAGGAAATACCGAGGCTGCTGAGACATACCAATTTGTTAGGATGATCATCAGGAGTGAGGGATACAGCCTGGCGTTTACTCGTGATGGCCTCTTCGAGGTCACTCAGCATCCCAGTGCGCCTAAATCGACTGTTCAAGGAATTACCAAAGTTGCTGAGACGCCCTGGCTTGCTGGGATGATCATCAGGAGTGAGGAATACAGCCTGGCGTTGGCTCGTGATAGCCTCTTCGAGGTCGCTTAGCATCCCAGTGCGCTCGAATTGATTGTCCAAGGAAGTACTGAGGTTGGTGAGATACATTGGTTTGTTGGGGTGATCATCAGGAGTAAGGGATGCAGCCTGGCGTAAGCTCGTGATGGCCTCTTTGAGGTCGCTTACCATCCCAGTGCGCCCAAATCGTCTCGTCAGGGAATTACCGAGGTTGCTGAGATACATTGGTTTGTCGGGATGATCATCAGAAGTGAGGGATACAGCCCGGCGTAAGCTTGTGATGGCCTCTTCAAGGTCACTTAGCATCCCGGTGCGCCCAAATCGACTGTCCAAGGAAATACCGAGGTTGCTGAGACATATCGATTTGTTGGGATGATCATCAGGGGTGAGGGATACAGCCTGGCGTTGGCTCGTGATGGCCTCTTTGAGGTCGCTTAGCATCCCAGTGCGCCTAAATCGTCTCGTCAAGGCATTACCGAAGTTGCTGAGATACATTGGTTTGTCGGGATGATTATCAGGAGTGAGGGATACAGCCTGGCGTAGGCTCGTGATGGCCTCTTCGAGGTCGCTTAGCATTCCAGCGCACTCAAATCGTCTCTCCAAGGAATTACCGAGGTTGCTGAGACGCCCTGGCTTGCTGGGATGATTATCAGGAGTGAGGGATACAGCCTGGCGTTTGCTCGTGATGGCCTCTTCGAGATCGTTTAGCCTCCCAGTACGCCCGAATCGTCTCTCCAAAGAACTACCAAGGTTGTTGAGACGCCCTGGCTTGCTGGGATGATCACCAGGAGTGAGGGATACTACCTGGCGTTGGCTCGTGATGGCCTTTTCGAGGTCGCTTAGCGTCCCAGTGCACTCAAATCGGCTCAAGAAGAGAATACTGAGGTTGTTGAGGTACATTACTTTGTCAGAATCGGCGTCTGAGGTGAGGGATAGTGCCCTCTGGATAGTCTCGATTGCCTTCTCCAGGTCACCGAGTGCTCCCGTCCGCTTGAACTGAGTATAAAATGCCTGACAGGCTCTGTTAAGTGCTCTCCCTACACCTAAGCCTTGCTCTTCCCCTTGTTGAGAGCGTGAATCACCCATCGCTTTTGGTATGTAGTAACGTAGCTAGCAGGCGACGCTAGCACGACCCAAACACAATTAGCTCAATATATGGCAGGCCAAAGATAACATCTGAGGTACCTTTAACAAGTCAGATAGGGTAACTAACTTCACAATCAGTGCAAATCAGCAGGAGGGGTATGTGTTGCACTTACTCAGATGGCGGCGAACGGATAACTGCTGTTGTGTGGCTGTGCAACGAGCGTTCTGCATGGCTGTTGGACATTTCTAATTATGGGCAACAAGGCGACACGCGTCATAAGTGGTCTATCAATTTTTGGAGAGGGAGAAATGCTACCATATGTGATAGGGTACTCGAGTTTTTATCCTATAGAGAATTTTAATGGAAATAACAAGGCATATAGAGGAAAATAATAGTACCGCGCTACATCTACTTCCCAAATTCTTGCAGGTATCCCGGGCACTGCAGATTGAAGTATTCTGTAACTGCTTGTCATTGCGATATATTGTTAATCGAATACCCCAACAGGAGAGATTACATTTTCTCCAGTAACTCAATTGCTCGACGACCGAATCGCCGTCGATGATGTTGGCCCGGTAAGAAATCCCATATGTAGTAGGATTCCCTGTTGAGCCTGCCATCGCAAAATTTAACAACCAGAGTGGTATTCATATAGACGCATACTTACATAGTAATGTCAAATAAGCACTCAGTCCCAGACTTTCGAGGTGCCCTATTACCCATACCATCCTGGCGAATTTTGCCAGCTGCATCTCCTCTTAGTCTTGACAATGGTCGACTGTCCGTCTTCAGGATCAGATTCGAATTTGACTATACCTTCCCCAGGACCACAAAGCTTTGACTGGGATCTCTGAAAGGTGAGAAGTCATTCGGCGCTGAGTATTGACAGCTATCCGCACTCCTTGCCTTACATGGTGCTCTTAGATCCCTAGTTTCTAGCGCAGTTCCGCAGTACACTTCGAAAAACAATTGTATGCTGAGTTTATTGGTGGATACAAAGAATCACTCACAGAAGAGTCAGTCCGCTTTGCGATAGACCCACTTACTACCCCTTGCTCATTCTCTACCCGCACTCAGCAATCACGTTCGACTACCACCAAACTCCCACCTCTCCATCCACACTCACTACACTCCTACCCCCAACAATCGCACACGCACCACCATCCCTCACCACAGCTCCCTGTCCTTTCCACAGCTTCAACCATCTCCTGCGCAAGTGCGGCTGCGGTCTCCTTTACCACAGCAATATCCATCGTCGTCCACGGTCTTTGTGCATATAAAAACCCCTGTCAGCCTCTCCGTGAATGCTTGTTGTGAGTATAATGGTGTGCGTAGCACGCCTAGTCCCGAGCTGAATGCGCGTTTGTATTTTGACGGAGAGGTGTACATAAATAGATGGGGTGCCACTTGGAGAAATGTTGACAGAGGCAATAAGGCTTCATTTTTGTTTAGTCACGAGTGTTCGTATTGGAAAAGGGGGAGGAACATACCAATACCCCGCGCACAATTCCATCCGCTCCAAACTTCATCCAACGCTATGATCGCTCGGTCATTTGTCATTATCCCCCTTAGCACGTCCGCCAGCTCCCGTGCGAGCTTACCGATCCACTTGTCTTTGTCCTTGATCATATCATTTGTTATGGGCATATCAGACATCTGAAGTCCCAGTTGTGACAAGAACGAGCGTGTAAAAGTGATCCCTTCTGGAAGCTCCAGCGCAGATGGCGTAGGTGACGCCGAAGGAGATGGGGTTGAAGAAGGCGAGGTGCTTGCAACGGCGGCAGTCAGTTTTTCGAGTGAGTCGGACCATATCTTCTGCTTTTATCATGAGCGCTTTGAGGTCTTGCAGGGCGTCTTTGAGGTCACTCTCGTGCCTTGTGCCAATATCTCCACTATTCTTAGAGTTGTGCAACACAATGTAAACACGTGTGTAGAGGAGAAGGGGCAGCGCTTACTGATGCCACTCGACTTGACTATAGCACCTTCGTCTGAGTTCCTAGTACTGCTGGGCTTGAGCGCCTGTATATCTCGACTCTTGTCGGTATATGAGTTCTTATTTTATTCCTTATGAGGAACAACAAAGCTACTCACCTCCCATGCTCTGCTCTTCAGACTCCTCTTGAGGACAGTGTAAAACGCCTTGTCACCGCCTTTTCTGAAGTTGACTTTCGTCATCATTATCCAATAACTCCGGCGAGACAGCGCGAGTGGCGGGCGTGGATTGCATCTTCCTCTCCTGATTCTGGGAAAGTGGGGTCGTCCCAAACATCTCACATTCGCGCAGAGAGGGGTAGCTGAGGAATATGCAGGTGGGGCATGGGATTATACTCGGCCTCCATGATCGTTGTGTCATGGTACTGTATTGAGGTGTGGAAGTTGGGACGCGGATGGCACTCGTGGATGGAAGCGAAGTCGATAGGTGTTGATCCTTGCTGGGGGGCAGATGGAGACGTGCTCGATGCAGACCACAGAGTTCACTCCATGCCAGGCAATTACAGAGGTCTGTGATACATTACCGAGTGTGACATCGTATGTCATGCTCATGGTTGTCACGTCACGCCACTGCCAGGAAGCTTCCACTCGTGTTGCACCCTGCTCACACTGAGTCCCTCTGGTTGCGTCCAAACCACAGCACCCTCCCCCAATGCTAATATGCCACTCTCCCCCTCAGGCCTCAAGTCTCGGTCTCTCCGCCCTAGCACCCACCTCCGCCAGAAGCTGGACAACACAGACAAGCCTCAGATCCAAGAGCCAGACTGCGGTACACGCCTCAGCCGGTGGATCACCACTATTTATATGATCCATGGCATCACTAGTGCCACACCTCCGCCATCTAGGATGGACCGAAGCCGAGATGCTTGATGCTGGACTTTATCTCGTCGAGTTTTAGCGAGTCAGTGTGCTCCCGCGATGTCGGACTTGGAGCTTTGGGTATGTGTTCCCCTTTTTCGAGCTATGCCCCTGTCCCTCACCTCGGAGCTCCAAGCAATGAGGAGTTTCAAATGACCACCGACTCCACCAATAATCCTTACACTGCCAATTTACAGCTCTACTTTCAGCCTGCATTCACTACCCCAGACCTTCCTCAACAAGCCTGCCTCAGCCGGTGGTTTGTTGCATTCTGCATAATGTTCGGCATTGTTGGTGCTACCGCCATCTACTATCTCAGAATGACAGAAGCCAGGAAGCTTGACGACAGCCGGCTCATCTCGTCCCCAGTGGCAGCTTCAATCGGGGCAGTCCTGGCGATTCGGTGTGATCCCATGATGTTGAACTCGGTGGCTTTGGGTACGCATTTCTGTTCTTCGAGTCATAAACCCCGTCCCTCACCCCAGAGCTCGTAGCAATAGCCAGTTCCAAGTGACTGCACAATAACCGCTACATCGTCAGTTCGCAGCTCCGCTTCTATCCCACCCTCACTACCCAAGACCTTCCCGACCTCGACACAATCAACGCCGGTGACTGCACTCTCAGCGGGTTCACCACTCAAAACCCATACTACTCATGTCGTCCATTCCTACAGTGCTGCTGGCACCGCCATCAACCCCATACGCAGCTCGCATATCATCAACACCAGCATCCGGTATGGCAATTTTGTTTGCCTTTTCTTCTGCAGTTCGTCTCTGCCTACTGGTTAGGCAGGGCAGGCATAAGTCCAAGTACTTGTAGGTCCATAGGTACCTGTGCCTGCGCGGTGGCACGATGTGTTAGACGCTGTAACATCTCCCTTGGTCTGCTACCTGCCATGTCCATCACCTGAATGCACGACCCCCACCGCCGTTGGAAAATCAGCCGCGCATCAGTTCTGCACAGACGCCCAGACCCAGAATGTTGTCATCCATGTGCCACTTTCGTCTTCTTTGTGAACAAACAAAAGGGATAAACGCAAGCGCTTGTTCATCACTTATCTCAATACCAACTCGCCATGGAAGCCAAGTCATGGCTGCAATCCCTCGACTCCATGATTATACTGGATGGACCCGACTCCGGTTGACAAGTAGTTCGAGGATTGCTCATCGCAACTCCACCCACAGCAACACGACAGGATGGGCGATTATTGTCGACGAGCCATGACAAATATGTCGGGCATATCAAGTCGAGTGCAAGATTACCGAGGTCGTGTCGAGGTTTACTCACGGATTGGACCCATTCTACTCCTGGATATTCTGTTGGTCGTCCTGAGGCTCGTATCAGGGATCACATCTACTTCATCACACCTATCGGCCACTATATCTTCGCACTGCGGGGTATTGGTCATGAATCACCAAGTTCCTGACAGAGGTGATCCAGCAAGACATACAATCTACCATAGTCGCAAGGCCATCAGAACAGGGCACAAGAGCACTCGCTAATTTCTTCACTGGACTGTCCACCTACGCGGGACGCGGCAATCCACCTGGGTCCTGATGACCAACCCCGTGCAGTGCCGACCAATCTGCTTGTCGCCTGGGCAAAGAGAACGAAATCCATCCCTCATCCGAACTCGATCCCTTTTACACGCTCCTCATGCGTCGTGTTCCACCGAACATACTCTCGACCACCTCAAAAATTCCAATATGTAACGACACAGCTCTGATAGTTGCCGAGGAGTGGATCAGATCGTTCTTTCCGGAGGGGAACTGAACAGTAATTGGGTAGCAGGAGGATTGCGTAAGGTCTTAGGGGAAGTGTGGAAGGCAAAGTCATGATTTGTTTGGTTTTTGGGTATCATTTGTATATTATGGTACGCGATGTCTGCAACAATGTAGTAGTAACCCCATGTTAGCTCACTCATGGCATCGTTGACAAAAAGAACATCTGGCCCTGGTAATACAACCGATTCCTTAGTAGGAAACGTTATCTTCAGCGTCCCTGGACTACCCTAGCAGTTGACTCTGGATGTCTTTGTTTTCCAAGCTCGGTCTTCCTTTAGTTTGTGTTTGTGCGGCCGTATAGTATTATCGGTGTGTATTTGAATATCGGAATGTCCCTTCATCTCCAGGTATGCTCTCGAACACCTCATGCGACACTCTAAGGTGCTCTCCTGATAGCGGGTTGGATTAGCACAACGGAAAACTGCTAGACAATTACTTACTAAAATTCATGTAGCATTACGTCGTCTTCCTCCCCTTCGATTGGATTCATCTGTGTCGTAGCCGGAAAACCTGAATCAGATCCTCCCTCCTCGTCGGGGCTTGCAATTGCAATTGCTGCATAATAGGGTGCATTATCTCAAAGAAATGCAAAAGTGGTGGTCGGAGGCAGACTGACGTGAATGCTCCGCGTTGCGCACCCTTCATGCAACGGCACTGCATGCCTTTCCACCGTAAATAGGGGCCTAGAACCTTGTCATTCGATGTAGCATTGTAGAAATGCGAGGTTGTGTACCTGAGTCATTCGGTGCTCGTGCGCCTCGGTGACGATGTCAAGGTAGGAGTGGGTTAGAGACGAATGGCTCGTCGATTGAGCGGTGATTATATCTGTACATATGTTCAATGTTGTGCGTTGATCTTGCCTTGGGTTCATTAGAACCTGGTTTATGTGGTTCAACAAGGAACTAACTCACCCCGACTAGGATCTAGCGACTAGGAATATGCCTTTCCCGACGTATACCACCCGATCTTGGCATCATTTTTCCGGAGATTATTGAGCCGAATTCCGGGTCCAGATATGACTTTCCGGGCACAAAGCCCTGTCTTTTGCCGCCAAAGAGCTGTTTTGCTCGCCTTTCTCGCCGGTCCCTCCCAAGCTTGTCTTTTGCTAGATATAGCAGTAGCGGGCAAAGAAGAGGATCTTCATAAAGGAGTAAGCGAGATCATGTGAATTGTTAGAGTGCGGACTTGGGATTCGGAGAGGGAGAAACAAAGATGTGACGTGATAAAAATAATTGCAGCGAGCAGAGAATTTTGTCGCTTATTTCTGGTCTCGACCTCTGCTCTGTAGAGATGAAATTCGGCGAGGGCGCTGGATGATGCAGACGCAGAGAAGTGAGTCATGGTATGAGCTGCGGAGGAGGGCGAGGGCTTTGGTGGAGGGTTGGGAGGAGCAGTGGTGGCTTGGGTGAGATGCGTTGGATTGTAGCAGAAATAAAACTGTTGTTGTGTATTCAGCAAAGTCGAGAGGGTGGCCGATGCACTTACCAGCCGTCGTCTGAAAGAGTTGAACATGATGGAGGTAAACAAGCTGAAAATGCATTCTTCCCTTATCTCTGACACAGCCGTTGCCGTCATCGTCCCTCGGCCACCTCAACCCCTTCCCCTCCATCCGCCCACAAGTCGCACGCAAAATTGCCGTCGGTGCCATCTCAAAGGCAACCACCCTCAACGGTGTCCGCACAGGCATCGCAGACGCCTCTTCCGCTTCTTCACCCACCGACGAATCTTTCTTCTTCCTAGTTGCCTCTGCCCTCGTCCTCCAACGCTATCTCCTCATCATTGCCTCGACTGTCGCTTCCCCTACTCCAGGCTCACCCGGCATCCTCCCCATCATTTCATCCGACGACGATCTCACCACCCGTGCTGTCCTCCTCGCCTCGGCAAAATTCACCGGTCGCATCGTCACTTCCTTTTATACCGCCGCTCGTGAATCTGATGACGACGACGTTGATCATCCATACCCTCGAACCGATATCCCTGCCATTGAATCCCCTACAGAACAAAGACTATGGCAGGCACTCATCAAAGACCTCAACGTCTCACCACTTGACATCCCCTTCCTTCAAGACATCCTAAACAAAGGCGCCAGAACCCCCTTCGATCCCACTCTCCCTCCCCCCAGCTCTCGGGGCATCGATCAAATTCTCCAAGAGGCGAAGGTCAAGCTATGGAGAATCACTCCACGTCAGGCATTCACAGAGGTTCGCGATACACCTACCTACCGGTGCGCCCACATTTCTGGTCGATATTTGACCTCAGGGGTAGAGGAAGGTACCCATTGCTGATCGTTATGATATGATTTGCGGATTATTGTGTTCTGTCAGGGAGGGGTATACCTCTAGGTAAGAAGGGTTCGTGTCGTTTTAGAGATTGCTAACTCTTCTCTGCAACTTACTTGCGGCGTACCCGTTGCAACAAATTGGTACGCTCAATGCGACGGATATCGTCGGTGAATATAAAGCTTGGAGAGATGCCGGTCTTCCCGTCGATATCAAGCCATCTCGTCAACGGTCACTCACATCCCTTGCTGGCTCTCTCATCTAATCGAATTTTACCCATACTCGGAATGAAATACTGGCACCCTCAAGTACGCTCCCATCCCGTCTCAAACCTTCATATTCCTCTCGGTCAACCGACTACTTCAATCTCATCCTTGTCTCGCTTATATGGGACCTGACGCTAGCAGTGAATGGCTGAGTCTTGGAGATTGTTCGTTGTCAAGACAGATAAGAGGGCCAAGGTTTGATAGTCGAATGGCAACAGCGCCCGAAGGTGTTATATATCCTCGCATGGGTTCAAGCTGCAGTGCGTGCACTGGAGTCGAGCAACCAAGAAGTCTCGTGTTCAGGGACGAATGGCTATTGTTCGACGAGCGTCATGCTATTACAACTTACGATGGACGACCGGAGATATGTATGTGGATACATTGGACACTACCAGTTGGACCAACCAGAGTGTGCATTATGGCGTACGTGTCGGGACTTACTCCTTCATTCAACTGACCAGTTATCCCAGTGATTTTTGGGTATCAATAACTTTTTACCGCTACTGCTACAGTACCCCATTCGCTCCTCTGAAAGATGTTCTGAAGTGGAATGGAACGAAGCTGAAGTTGAGAAAGCCTTTAAGCAAAGGTAGACAAAAAACGGTTGGCAATGCCTCGTAACATGCGTAGGTTTCCTTGGGAGTGGGGTGGGTGGCCGCCAGAAGCCGAATTGGTAAGCTGTGCCGCTCTTGATATTTTCTTTCGGGAGTGGGGACTGGGCAGGAGTGGAGGAGAGGAACTGAGGGATAGCAGTAAAAAATAAATAAGAGTAAGGTGTGTCAAGCTCTAGTCCGTTGACTGGGCCAAAGCGGTCGGGCGGTCCCGCACTCCTATCTCAGCTGGGGCAACTCAATCCAGTAGCACCCTGAGTATTTTTAACATCACTTATATATGATTGTGAGCGAGAGCTGATAGTTCAATATTTACCGGGGTATAGTCGCAAAAGCTGGATCTATTCGGCTTAGCCAGCGTACCGGAGGACAGTCAGGCCACTACCCCAAGAGACCAGTTGCGGTAATTATACAGAAGAGATTCAATGTGTTAGTATACACCGTACATCATGCACCATAATGTACAAAGGGAACCCAGGAAGTATATGAATTGTGGTCCGATTCTCGCAGCTCTCTCACAGCATCATGCAGTGCTTGCGCCGCTCGACTACTATCCGGCTCCCCTCCAGATAGAAGCACCTCATACACTTTTGCCGCAATTACTGGAGCCGCCTCATCGGGTATAGACCACATCGTCCCAATTACATTCCGATATCCTGCACCCAACATTGCACCTGTAATATGTACCGCCTCGTCTGATGCACTCTCATCTCCAGCCGCTGTTTGGCAAGCTGACAAGAATGCAAGGTCAGCATGATCAAACTGTCTAGCGACAATGTCCATGATGGCTAGGCGTCCATCGTGGAGGCAAAAACCACTTTGTGTAGGCTCTTCCTCGTCCTGGACAGCATGACATGAAAGGTGCATCCAGCTGCTGGTTGCCATGCGAGCCAGCACCTGTTCTCTTGCCGCCTGCTCGTTTCGAAGGATCTCAAAACTCCATCTTGAGTCGGCAGAAAAAAGTTCTTTCATCTTCGCAATTTCCGCGTCAACACCTGGAAGTGGGTTCAGACGAGGCGTGTGTGCCATGGCAATCCCAACCAGTTGGCTAAATGGTCGAGCTTTTGTCGATCTTGCCTCGAGCAAGGCATTAATTGTTGGTGTGTATGATGAGACAACATAGTTAAAGGTCCCATCTGTCTTGACTTTAGTTGAGAGGCAGGCAGCATGGAGTGGAAAGAACGTGAGAGGGCCGGTTGGACACCACCAAATGTGAGGAAGGTGGGACGATTCAGATCTAGCTGCCTGAAACCAATATCAGTGGATATATATTGCGAGAACAGGCGCTTATTACCATCATGCCCAAGGCTTGCAGGATAGGATAGATGACGTTTGAATAAAGTTTCTCGAGAAGCTTCACTATGACTGAACTGCCCACTGGCCGGACGGTTCCACCAGTACGGTTCCCCCATCCCTGAGTCCGACGAGGATTTATAAGATATTGGCGCAGCGATTTGTGCATCTTTGTTAAACTATCATAGTGAAGTTTGTTTAATGGGATATGGAGCACCTGGTCTCTTCCTCGGCTGAGTACCAACGCGTCACATCGACGCTCATGGACATTGATGACGACCACGGGACCGGCGCTAGCGGCTTCCATGAGAGCAGAGACTTTCTTCGGAAGAAGGAAGTCTTGAAAGTTCGGAAGTGACCGGATATTCTTCACGAGCAAATCCCACTTCTCTGCAAGACGATGGTGGTGTTGAGTCTTCTCTTCAAGCGAAATAGGATTGTCGATGATTTCAGGTGTGATGTGGTTGTGCCCTCGAGTAGCTGCGTTTCGAAGTTCTTGAGAGACTTGTATAAATTCAGCACTGATATCTGGGTGAGCTCGATAGAGACAGTCGACGGAAGTTTGGAGGTGGAGTAGTTGATTCCAGACAACTGAACGTCCTTGCTCAAGCCACTCGAGTGCAAGATCTGGACGGCCAACATCGAGGGCAAATGCAGCAGCCTCTCTTGGAAGGTCACCAAGGTCGGTAAGCCGTGAATGGCGTGTGGCAATGGGGTCACCAATCCAGGCAACTTGGGGAAGAAGGTTGATAGCTTGGCGGTATGCGATCAAGGCAGAAGAAAAATTGCGTTTTGCTTCTAATTGGGCCCATTGTCGGGATGCACGACATCGGAGCAAAATTGGAGCAAAATTGAATGTTGCAGCTGATTGAAAATTTAAGATTGCTTTGTCCAAATCATCCAATGACTCAGTGTGCTGAAATCGACTCTTGAGGGAAATACCAAGGTTGTTGAGGTATGTGGCTTTGCTGGGATCATCATCGGGAGTAAGGAATATGGCCTGGTATAGGCTTGTGATGACCGCTTCGAGGTCGCTTAGCATCCCAGTGCGCCCAAATTGACCCTCCAAGGAGCTACCGAGGTTGTTGAGATATATTGGTTTGGAGGGATGATCATCAGGAGTAAGCGATACAGCCTGGCGTTTGCTTGTGATGGCCTCTTCGTGGTCGCTTACCATCCCAGTGCGCTCAAATCGACTCGCCAAGAAACTACCGAGGTTGCTGAGATACATTGGTTTGGAGGGATGATCATCAGGAGTGAGGGATACAGCCTGGCGTAAGCTCGCGATGGCCTCTTCGAGATCGCTTAGCATCCTGGTGCGCCCAAATCGACTCTCCAGGGAACTACCGAGGTTGCTGAGATACATTGGTTTGGAGGGATGAGTATCAGGAGTGAGGGATACAGCCTGGCGTTTGCTCGTGATGGCCTCTTCGAGGTCGTTTAGCATCCCAGTGCGCCTAAATCGACTCTCCAAGGAATTACCGAGGTTATTGAGATACATTGCTTTGTCGGGATAGCCATCAGAAGTGAGGGATACAGCCTGGCGTGAGCTCGTAATGGCCTCGTCGAGGTAGCTTAGCATCCCAGTGCGTCTAAATCGACTCTCCAAGGAAATACCAAGGTTGCTGAGATACATTGCTTTGTCGGGATGATCATCAGGAGTGAGAGATACAGCCTGGTGTTTGCTCGTGATGGCCTCTCCGACGTCACTTAGCATCCCAGTGCGCCCAAATCGACTCTCCAAGGAATTCCCAAGATTATTGAGATACATTGCTTTGTCGGGATGATCATCAGGAGTGAGGGATGCAGCCTGGCGTAAGCTTGTGATGGCCTCTTCGAGGTAGCTTAGTGTCCCAGTGCGCCTAAATTGACTCTCCAGGGAACTACCGAGGTTGCTGAGACACAAAGGTTTGTTGGGATGATCATCAGGAGTGATGGATACAGCCTGGCGTAAGCTCGTGATGGCCTCTTCAAGGTCGCTTAGCATCCTGGTGCGCTCAAATTGACTCTCCAAGGAGATACCGAGATTGCTGAGATACATTGGTTTGTCGGGATGATCATCAGGAGTGAGGGATAGAGCCTGGCGTTTGCTTGTAATGGCCTCTTCGTGGTCGCTTACCATCCCAGTGCGCCTAAATCGACTCTCCAAGGAACTACCGACGTTGCTAAGATACATTGGTTTGTCAGGATGACCATCAGGAGTGAGGAATACAGCTTGGCGTAAGCTCGTGATGGCCTCTTCGAGGTAGCTTAGCGCCCCTGTGCGCCTAAATCGACTCTCCAGGGAACTACCGAGGTTGCTGAGATATATTGGTTTGTTGGGATGATCATCAGGAGTGAGGGATACAGCTTGGCGTAAGCTTGTGATAGCCTCTTCGAGGTCGCTTAGCAGCCCAGTGCGCCCAAATCGACTGTCCAAGGAAATACCGAGATTGCTGAGATACATTGGTTTGTCAGGATGATCATCAGGAGTGAGGGATACAGCCTGACGTTTGCTCGTGATGGCATCTTCGTGGTCGCTTACCATCCCAGTGCGTCTAAATTGACTCTCCAATGAATTACCGAGGTTGCTGAGACACAAAGGTTTGTCAGGATGATCATCAGGAGTGATGGATGCAGCCTGGCGTAAGCTCGCGATGGCCTCTTCGAGGTCGCTTACCATCCCAGTGCGCCTAAATCGACTCTCCAAAGAAATACCGAGGTTGCTGAGATACCCTGGTTTGTCGGGATGATCATCAGGAGTGAGGGATACAGCCTGACGTAAGCTCGTGATGGCCTCTGCAAGATCGCTTAGCTTCCCAGTGCGCCCAAATCGACTCTCCAAGAAACTCCCAAGGTTGCTGAGATACATTGGTTTGTCGGGATGATCATCAGGAGTGAAAGATTCAGCCTGGCGTAAGCTCGTAATGGCCTCTTCGAGATTACTTAGCATTCCAGTGCGCCTAAATCGACTCTCAAAGGAAGCCCCGAGGGCGTTGAGGTACTTTGGTTTATCGGAATGGTCATCTGAGGTGAGGAATAGTGCCTTCTGGATATCCTCGATTGCCTTCTCCAGGTCACCAAGTGCTCCTGTCCGCTGGAATTGATTATACAATGTCTGCCAAGCTCTGGCAAATTGTCTTCCACTACCTGAATCTCGTGCTTCCCCTTGTTGAGAGAGTAAATCGCCCATCGCTTTTGGTATGTAGTAACGTAGCTAGCAAGCGACGCTAGTATGACCCAGACACAATTAGCTCAATATACAGCAGGTCAAAGATAACATCTGGGGTACCTTTAACGAGTCCAATATGGTAGCTAGCTTCACAATCAGTGCAAATCAACGTGAGGGGGATGCACTGCACTCACTCAGATGGTGGCGAACGGGTAACTGCTGTTCTGTGGCTGTGCGACAAGCTGTTGGACAGTTCTAATTATAAGTGCAAAGGCAAGGCGTCATATACATAAGTGGTCTATCAATTTTTGGAGAGGGAGAAAGGCTATTATATGTGGTAGGGTGCTCGAGCTTTTATCCCATAAGGAATTTCAGTGGAAATTATGAGACAGAACAATACATATGGAGGAAATAAGTAATACAATGCTACATATTTTCGATCAAATACCTCGGCAGGAGAGTTATACATCTTCTCCCGTAAATAAGTTGCTCAACAACCGAATCGCCATCCTTGATGTTGATCCAGTAAGAAATCTCATATGTAGTAGCACTGCCCATTGAGCCTGCCATCGCAAAATTTAACAATCAGAGTGGTACCCATATAGATGCATACATGGTAATGCTAACTTCTTCTGTGGGAACGAACAAACACTCAGCCCCAGACTTTCGAGACGCCCTATTACCCGTACCATCTACCCTGGTGAATTTCACCAACAGTATCCACATTGACCCTAACTTCTTGACAGCGATCAAAGATCCATCTTGAGAATCAGAACTACATTTGCCTCAGCCCTCCGCCGGATCACAAAGCTTTGACATACATTTTGCTCTTAGGTCCTTGATTTCTAGTGCAGTCTTGTCGAACACTCTGAAAAACAATTGTACCCTGCGTTCGTTAGTGGATACAGATAATCATTCGTAGAGAAATCAGTAAGCCCCACCATCCCTCGCCGGTTCTCCGTCCACACCCAGCGATTCCGCTCGGCCACCACCTCCCCACCACAACTTCAGTGATCTCCTGCGCAAGTGCAGCTGGGATCCCTTCCACTGCAGCAATCTATATCGTCGTCCTTGCGCATATAAAAGCCCTGTCGGCCTCTCCGTGAATACCTGCTGTGAGTATAGCGGCGTGTGTAGCACGCCTAGTCCCGAGTTGAATGCGCGTTTGTATTGCGACGGAGAGGTGTACATAAGTAGATGGGGTGTTGCTTGGAGAAATGTTGACGGAGGTTGTAGGGCTTCATTTTGGTTTATTCACACGCGTTCGCATTAGAAAAGGGGGAGGAACATACCAACACCCCGCGCGCGATTTCATCCGCCCAAAACTTCATTCGACGCTACGATCCCTCGGTCTTTTGTCATTATCCCTCTCAACACACCCGCCAGCTCCCGTACAAGCTCACCAATCCACTTGCCTTCATCCTTGATCATATCACTCGTCGCGGGCATATCGGCCATCTTCAGCCCTAGCTGGGAGAGGGACGAGCGGATATAATTGACCCCTTCAGGAAGCTCCAACGCAGACGGGATAGATGAGGGCAAAGGCAACGGGGATAATGAAGGTGAAGGTGAGGTGCTCGCAACGGCAGCGGTCAGCCTTTCGAGCGAGTCGGACCATGTCTTGTGCTTTTATCATGGGCGCTTCGAGGTCTTGGAGGGCATCTTTGAGGTCGCTATCGCGCCCTTGTGTGGACGTCTCCACTTTTCTCAGCATTCTGGCTGTGCAACGAAATATAAACATGTGCATGGAGGAGGAAGGGCAGCGCTCACTGATACCACTCATCTTGACTGTAGGATCTTTACCAGAGTTCCCAGTACTGCTGCACTTGAGCACCCGTGTATCTCGTCCCTTGTCGGTGTATGAGTTCTTATTCTATTCCTCACGAAGAATAGCAAAACTATTCACCTCCCGTGCGCCGCTCTTCAGACTCCTCTTGAGGACAGTGTAAAACGCCTTGTCACCACCTTTCCTGAAGCTGACCTTCATCACCCCTTGCCCTTCATCGTCGTCATCATCAAATAGTTGGGGGATGTGCAAGCGGGGCATGCGATCGTACTCGGTCTCCTTGATCGTTGTGTCGTGGTACCGGATTGAGATGTGGAAGCTGGGTTGCGGATGGCACTCGTGGACGGAAGCGAAGTCAATAGGTGTTGGTCCTTGCCGGGGGCGGATGGAGACGTGGTTGACCTGGGCACACCGCACAGATCACAGAGTTCACTCCACGCCAGGGATTCACAGAGAGAGATCCGCGATGCACCTGCCGGTGCACCCATTTTTCTGGTCGATATTCAACCCCAGGCATAGAGAGAGGAACAGGCCGGGATTACGGGTGCTTTGATCATTGATAGGAATGCGCTGGAGTAGAAGTTTGTCTCGCACTGGCGGTGATGTAGGGAAATATAGTTATGTGAGTGATTGCACGTCTTGATGGTGAGACCGAGAGGGGGACGCAGACAGGTCACCCCACGCAATCGCCAGTCGGCTCACTGCGCAGTCACAGGTAGGTCACTGGTAGTGCTCTGGGGGAGCATTTGGTGCAATCAAGATAATGTCTAAAGAATCTGGACTGAGCTTGGAGAATAGATATTAAAGAGTGAGACTAACCAAGGGAGCGGTGAGTGGGGGAGATGTTTAAGCTGGGAGCAGGGACCAGATTCGAGCCTGACGCTGGAGAGGGAGGCCTAGCAAATATGAGCTACTTACGCTCATTCCCGTGACGGTCACGTCACGGCACAGGAAAGCGCACCTAGCTCGGACCGCGCCAGATGTGCTTCACTTACGATGGACGGCTGAAGATATGTATATGGGCACACTGGACACTGGTTGAACCAACCGGAGTGTGGGTTATGGCCCAGGTGTCGGTTCATCCAGCTGGCCGGCCATGGTACGGCAACTCAGCTATTTTTGGGGTATCAATGATTTACATCTACCGCTAGACTGTTATGACAAGTATTGCTGCACATCCATCATATATTGTTTGCACATCATCTCAATAGTACCTATGGTTTTATCATGCCCTTGCTGCATATTACACACTACAGTGCCGCTACACATCTGCCACACACCCACTGGTACTGTAGTACGCTACCGTATAAGTATTTGCTCAAGCTCAAATAGACAAAAAATGGTTGGTAATGCCTCGCAAAATGGGCAGGTTTCCCTGAGAGTGAGAATGAGTGGCTGCCATAAGTTAAACCGGTAAACCGTAAGCTAAGCTACTCCTAATATGTTCTTTCAGAAACCGGGATGTGACAGTAGTAGAGAAGAGGAGCTGAAGGACAGTATTAAGAAAAATAAGAAGAGTAAGGTGTGTCAACTGAGTATTTTCAACGTCGCTTGCGTGCATTGTGTTCGTTTGTGAGCTAGACCCGATAGTTCACTATTTACCGGGATATGATCGCAAAACTCAATCCTATCAGGCTTGGCCAGTATGCCTGAAGACTGTCAGGTTGCTACCCCTTCGAAAACAAATGGCGGCAATTATATAGAAGATATTGTATTAGCATACATCATACGTCATGCACCATAATGTACAAAAGGCACCCAGAAAGTGTATGAACCATAGTCCGACTCTCGCATCTCTCTTACAGCTTCATCCAGCGCCTGCGCCGCTCGATCGCTATCTGGTTCGCCTCCAGACAGAAGTACCTCATACACCTTCGTCGCAATTCCTGAAGCCGCCTCATCGGGTATCGCCCACATTGTCCCAATCACGTTCCGATATCCTGCACCCAACATTGCACCAGTGATATGTACCGCCTCATCCGCTACATTCTCATCTCCAATTGCCGTTTGACAAGCAGACAAGAATGCGAAATCAGCATGGCTAAATGGCTTGGCAACAATGTCCATGATCGTCAAACGTCGATCATGCAGGCAGAAGCCACTCTGCGTCGGCTCTTGCTCATCCTGGACAGCATGACATGCGAGGTGAACCCAGCTGCTGGTTGCCATACGGGCCAGCACCTGTTCCCCTGTCGCCTGCTCATTCCGGAGTATTTCGCACCGCCATCTGGCGAACTGTGCTCCTATGTTTGAAATTTCGGTCTCGGCATCAGGGAGTGGAGGGTAACTTGGAGTATATGCCATGGCAACACCGACGATTTGCTTGAATGTCTGTCGTTTCACTGCCCTTGCCTCGAGCAAAGCATTGACTGTCGGTATGTATGACGAGATGACGTGAGAAAATGTGCCTTCAATTTTGGCTCCATTTTGGTAGCAGGCGGCGTGGAGAGGAAGGAAGGTGAGGGGGCCAGTCGGACACCACCAAATACGGGAACGGCTTGAAGAACTGGACCCAGAAACCGTCTACATCTGATGTCAGCTCGGGCATTCGTATGCAACGAATAACTTCACCTTCAAGCCCAGGCCTTCCAGAACCGGATTGACAACATGCAAGTAAAGCTTCGACAGGATTGCTGATAGACGGGGACTCCCCCCCATTGTCGTACTACCACGATAACGTTGATCAACGAGGTCTTCCCTGAAAATGTTCGACATCTTGATCACATCTGCATAATGAAAGTTATCCAATGGAATATGGAATACATGATCTGCATCTCGGATGAGTATCAATGCGTCGCAGCGGCGCGCATGAACATTGATGACGACCACGGGACCTGAGCTAGCAGCCTCTTTGAGAGCGCAGACCTTCTTTGGAAGAAGAAAGTCTTGAAAATTTGGAAGCGACCGGATCTTCTGCACAAGCAAATCCCACTGCTCTGCAAGACGATGATGGCGTTGAGTTTTTGCTTCCTCCTCGAGTGAAATATGACTTTTGGTGTTGTTGGATGTAATTGTATTGTGCCCTCGAGTGGCTGCGTTTTTAAGCTCGTGAGAGATTCGTATGAATTCAGCACTAAGGTCCGGGTGGGCTTGATAGAGATGGTCAACGGAAACTCGGAGGTGGAGTAATTGATTCCAGACAACTGAGCGTCCTTGCTCGAGCCACTCGAGTGCAAGATCTGGATGGCCAACATCGAGGGCAAATGCGGCAGCCTCTCTCGGAAGATCACCAAGGTTGGTAAGCTGCGAATGACGTGTAGCAATGGGGTCACCAATCCAGGCAACCTGTAGAAGGAGATCAATAGCTTGGCGATATGCGATTAAGGCGGAGGAAAAATTGTGTTTTGCTTCTAATCGGGCCCACCGTCGGGATGCATGACATCGGAGTAAAATTAGGCCAACATTAAAAGTTGCAGCTGATTGAAAATTTAAGATCGCCTTGTCCAAATCATTCAGTGACCCAGTGCGCTGAAATCGACTCTCAAAGGAATCCCCGAGGTTGTTAAGGTACGTCGGTTTGGAGGGGTGATCATCAGGAGTGAGGGATACAGCCCGGCGGAAGCTCGTGATGGCCTCTTCAAGGTCGCCTAGCATCCCAGTGCGCCCAAATCGACTCTTGAAGGAATTCCCGAGGTTGTTGAGGAACGTTTGTTTGGAGGGATAATCATCAGGAATGAGAGCTACGGCCTGCCATAAGCTGGTGATGGCCTCTTCGAGGTCGCTTAGCATCCCGGAGTGCCCAAATTGGCTCAAGAACGAAACCCCGAGGTTGTTAAGACACCCTGGCTTTCTGGGATGATCATCAGGAGTGAGGGATACAGCCTGGCGTTTACTCATGATGGCCTCTTCGAGGTCACTTAGCTTCCCAGTGCGCTTGAATCGACTCTCGAAGGAATTCCCGAGGTTGTTGAGATACATTGGTTTATCGGGATGATCATCAGGCGTTAGGGATACAGCCTGGCGTAAGCTAGTGATGGTCTCTTCGAGATCGCTTAGCATCCCAGTGTGCTCAAATCGACTCTCCAAGGAAATCCCGACGTTGTTGAGGTACGTTGGTTTGGGGGGATGATCATCAGGAGTGAGGGATACAGCCCGGCGGAAGCTCGTGATGGCCTCTTCGAGGTCACTTAGCATCCCAGTGCGCTCAAATCGACTCAAGAATGAAATCCCGAGATTGTTAAGGTACCCTGGCTTGCTGGGATGATCATCAGGAGTGAGGGATATGGCCTGGCGTTTACTCATGATAGCCTCTTCGAGGTCGCTTATCATCCCAGTGCGCCCAAACCGGGTCTCCAAGGAACTACCGAGGTTGCTGAGATAATCTGGTTTGTCGGGATAATCATCAGGAGTGAGGGATATAGCCTGACGTTGGTTTGTGATAGCCCCTTCGAGGTCGCTTACCATCCCAGTGCGCCCAAATCGCCTCCCAAGGGAGATCCCGAGCTTGTTAAGGTACCCTGGTCTGTCAGAATGATCGTCTGAGGTGAGGAGCAGTGCCCTCCGAATATTCTCGATTGCCTTCTCCAGATCATCAAGTGCCCCTGTCCGCCCGAATTGAGTAAACAAGGTCCACCAAGCTCTGGCGAATTGTCCCCCTCCACCTGAATCTCGCGCTTCCCCTTGTTGACAGAGTAAATCATCCATTGCTTTTGGTATGTAGTAGCGTAGCTAGCAGGCGACACCAGTATGACCCAGGCACAATTAGCTCAATATACAGCAGGTCAAAGATAGCATTTGAGGTACCTTTAACAAGTCAGATAGGGTAACTAACTTCACGATCAGTGCAAATCAACGTGAGGGGGATGTGCAGCACTCACTTTAGATGGTGGCGAACGGGTAACTACTGTTCTGTGGCTGTGCGATTAGCGTTCCGCATGGCTGTTGGACAATTCTAATTATAGGCGACAAAGCGTCAACATGTCTTGAGTGGTCTATCAATTTTTGGAGAGGGACAAAGGCTACCATATGTGATAGGGTACTCGAGCTTTTATCCTATAGAGAATTTCAACGAAAATGATGAGACAGAACCATAAATATCGAGGCAAATAGTACAATGCTACATCTACTCCCCAAAATCTTGCGGGTAGCTCAGGCACTGCAGATCGAAGTATTCTGTCTGTCGTTGTGATATATTGTCAACCAAATACCCTGATAGGAGAGTTTTACTTTTTCTCTAGTAACTAAGTTCCTCAACGACCAAATCGCCATCCTTGATGTTGATCCAGTAAGACATCCCACATGTAGGACTCTCCACTGAACTCGCCATCGTAAAATTTAACAATTAGAGTGGTACTAATATAGACGCATACATAGTAATGCTAGCTTCTGTGGGAATGGACAAGCGCTGAGCCCCAGACTTTCGAGACGCCCTATTACCCGTACCATCCTCCCCTACGCTGGCGAATTTCGCCAGCTGCACCTCCTCTTAGTCTTGACAACGATCGACTGTCCGTCTTCAGAATCAAGAATTGAATTTGACTCTACCTTCCCCGGGACCACAAAGCTTTGACTGGGATCTCTGAAAGGTGAGAAGCCATTCGGCGCTGAATATTGACGGATATCTGCATTCCTTGTTCTACATGTTGCTCTTAGATCCTTGATTTCTGACACAGTCCCGCCATACACTTCGAAAGAGAATCGTATATCGAGTTCATTGGTGGGTACGAAGAATCACTCACACAGGGGAGTCAGTCGGCTCCGCAGTAGACCCGCTTATCATCCCTTGCTCATTCTCTACCCGCACTCAGCAATCACATTCGGCCACCACCGAACCCCCACCTCCCCACCCACACTCACCACACTCCCACCCCCGACGATCGCACACGCACCATCGTCCCTCATCACAGCTCCCTGTCCTTCCACAGCTTCAATCATCTCCTGCGCAAGCGCAACTGTGATCCCTTCCACCGCCGCGATCTCCATCGTCGTCCGTGGTCCTTGCGCATGCAAAAACCCTGTCAGCCTCTCTGTGAATGCTTGCTGTGAGTATAATGGTGTGTGTAGCACGCTGAGTCCCGAGTTGAATGTGCGTTTGTATATCGGCGGAGAGGTGTACATAGGTAGATGCGGTATCACTTGGAGAAATGTTGACGGAGGCAGTAGGGCTTGGTTTTTGTTTAGTCACGAGCGTTCGCATTAGCAAAAGAGGAGGAACATACCGACACCCCGCGCGCGATTCCATCCGCCCCAAACTTCATCTAGTGCTATGATCCCTCGGTCTTTTGTCATTATCCCTCTCAATACACCCGCCAGCTCCCGCGCAAGCTCGCTGATCCACTTGTCTTCGTCCTTAATCATATCATTCGTCACGGGCATATCAGACATCTGAAGTCCCAGTTGTGAGAGGGACGAGCGGATGAAAATGACCTCCTCTGGAAGCTCCAACGCAGATGGTGCGGGTGAGGGCGAAGGCGACGGGGATGGCGAAGGTGAAGGTGAGGTGCTCGCAACGGCGGCGGTCAGCTTTTCATTGAGCTCTGCTGCGAGTCGAACCATGTCTTTTGCCTTTATCATCAGTGCTTCGAGGTCTTGCAGGGCGTCTTTAAGGTCGCTATCGCGCCCTTGTGCGGACGTCTCCACTGTTCTCAAAATGCCGGCTGTGCAACAAAATATAAACATCCGCGTGGAGGAGAAAGGGAAGCGCTTACTGATGCCGCTCATCTTGATTGTAGCATCTTCGCCTGAGTTCCCAGCACTGCTGGGCTTGAGCGTCCGTGTATCTCGACTCTTGTCGGTGTGTGAGTTCTTATTCTATTCCTTATGAGGGAACAACAAAATTACTCACCTCCCATGCTCTACTCTTCAGACTCCTCTTGAGGACAGTGTAAAACACCTTGTCACCGCCTTTTCTGAAGCTGATCTTCATCATCCCTTGCCCTTCATCATCGTCATCATCAAATAATTCCGGCGAGACAGCGCGAGTGGCGGGCGCGGATTGCAGCTTCCTCTCCTGATTCTGGACAAGTAGCGTGGTCCCACACATCTCGCATTCGCGCAAAGAGGGGTAGTTGAGGAATGTGCAAGCGGGGCATGCGATCGTACTCGGTCTCCTTGGTCGTTGTGTCGTGGTACTGGATTGAGACGCGGAAGTTGGGACGCGGATGGCACTCGTGGATGGAAGCGAAGTCGATAGGTGTTGGTCCTTGCTGGCGGCGGATGGAGACGTGCTCGACCTGGGCACACCACACAGGTCACAGAGTTGACTTGCAAAGGGGCTCGAGCTGGGTGGATTCTTATATGCGCACACCTCGCATTCCCAAGTGCCTTCCACGGGTCCATTTATGTCGCCGTTTACAGAGGGGCGATCATGAGCAGCAGCACCGGTAGGCAAGGCATGTCCTGCAAGGTGCAAAGTGACCTTTGGTGAACTCGTGAACAAGCCAGCATAGTACTCTGTCTGCGTCACATGCAATAGATCCACCGCAAAAGACGCTGCCCCTTCGTTCTTGGTGTCAATGTAGAAGAGTCTATGGGAGGTTGCATGGATGGTGCCGGATTGGTGGCTGGGTGATTTGTGGACGCTTTTTCAAGTGGGTTGGACCGAGCACCTATGCTGTGGATGGTGTACGCACCCATCGTAGATTCCGACGTTGTCCTGGGATGCAACAAGGTGTTCGTCCGTATAGAGGAGGGCCTGGATGGGAATCGTGCCGTCCACTGGGCGGGAGTACCGTCGGAGGGCCATTGAATTATGTAATCGTGGATAATCGTAATAAACGCGAAATATGTCTTTTGTAGATGGCCTTGTACACAACATGATGAGGTCAACGTAGTCGATCCTTTCAAAGGATATGAGTTATATTTGCAAGGGCAAGTCACCTCCACAGGAGAGGCGAATATTGACAAGCAGGCTTATCTCGCCCACTCCAACTCACTCAATCACGATATATCTCACGCTCAAGTTTCAACAGAGGTTGATATATATACCTTGAACCCACTTGCAGGATAGGCGCGTATGGCACGACATACTACATCTGCTCCATATGGCCAGCCTTATCAGACACCATGAGGCGCATGCGTTGTCGTAGTTTAAAGGCTCACTACGCAGTACGGAGAATGCTCCACGGCCACTTCTCTATCCTATGCAGGCGTTAAAGACCGCTGCTTTAACTAGGTTCCCAAAACCTATTTATTCCCAGGCTCCTAGAACCCCTCACCTTCTAGAAGCCTATTTACCCCCTATCACAAAATTCATAGCTCCCTTTCTAAAAAAATCTTTGTCCTCCGCCGTCAGCTTCGGCTTTTGATTCTTTTTTTGGTCGTTCTGTTGGTCATCACCATTATCAATACAAACAACTTAGAGGGCTAGATTTGGCCATACACCTTGCAGAAGTGGCTCGGTGCCAGAGTCTTTTCCCTGCTTATACCATTAACGGTGACTTGGGCAGAGGAGGACTCATACATACTTTGTCTTTGCTGCTTTGGGATTGTGATTGGGGCATAGGTCCGTACGTTCGGGTGCTGATCGGCGGGCGGGCTGAGTCTTGGAGATAGTTTATTAGATGATAAGACAGACAAGACTCACGAGGGTGTGGTGGTGGTTCGGTGGTAGTTGTATAGTGCTTGAGACTATATCGGCTTATATATATATGCCATGTAGTATAATGCATGCAGTGCACTTACATTATTCAAGATTCATATCAGGGTCGGGGAGACCCGAGGGCGGAATAGATCAGAATGAATCAGACCTCCCAGGATGTAGAAGGGTGGAGATCGGAGGTGTTAACACCAAGCCACCTGCATCAAAAGTCAATCTGAGCTAAGGGGCGGAGAGCCATCCGGTGATGGGTTTTTTTATTTTATTTTGATGACAGACAGCCGAATACGTAGGCACGGACAATGCCAATCCGCTCCGAATCCCAGTAATCCAACAATTAATACAATACTACATGACTTGGGAATCCAATCCCTCCTGCGTGATGTGAATTGTATTTGCTTTTTATGATCCTGTTCAGGAAACTTGATATGGACATTTCCTGGTTCCAAAGACGGAGCAAGAGTATTGTTTTGTGGTCTGGTTACTGGTGACCTCTGGCGACTTGTCCTTTCGTCCTTGCTGAGGGCCTGTTCGGCAACGTTGATTTCAAAACCTGTGTTTTTGAAATCGGGGTCTGACGACCCATCAGCAACTAAGATCGATTGTCTCACGGTATTTGCATTTAGTCACAGATGTGACCTTAGAAAGTGTAATTTCATGCTAATCAGCCCTTATGATACAAAAGTCTGTGGCGTGAGCCAGAAAAACAACGTAAACCGCTGCGCAAGTGCGCATTGTAGTTTTACAGGTTGCTAGAGTGCCATTTTTGTGAGCCATAAAAATGGGCAAGGTATACGACAGTAGGGTGTAGCATATCATAGATAATGTAGACCCCACAATAAACTCTCAGGTTTATTTGATTTTATGTATAGAGCTCGGACAACATGTTCAGCAAAATGTTGGAGCATGTTGTGTCGTGTCGCACTATCCTGATACTGTATGACACAGGTTTTGAAAACCGGGACTGTTACCGAACACCCTCAAACACCTCGCAGTGATTTTGAAATCGTTGATTTTGAAACCGTGGGAACCAAATTTGGCGGGCAACGGTTTCAAAACCGATGTTGCCGAACAGGCCCTGATGGTTTTGATAGCCTTCCGAATTTGAATACAAAGATAACTTAGTCGCAATGCCTCTAGGAGTTTGCCACTGTCTGCAAAAGGACTGATAAACCCAATTTTCTCGGCGGAACTTCATGTTTAGGGCACAGCAGGGCACAGCCCGTCGATCCCTACTTCAAATCATGGAGTCAAGTGGGATAACATCTTGAGCTCCAATTATGGAAGAAAGAAGGGTTTTGGAGGCGAATATCTGAAGATAAAGTTTGCAGGACAGTCTCTAGCAAATTCTCCATGAAATTGCGAATTGCATCGGACCGAGGATAGTTACATCGGATTTCAAATAGTGGGGTGTATTAAGTACTCCTTGGGCCTGTGATATATGAGGCTCATGCTGGCTCATGCATGTGGAACCCCAGCATTCTTATCATCCTCAAACTACTTGCATTCAATCCGTGAGTAAATAGAATACAACTACCCCGATGAGTCTAGGGTGTCCCAGCCCAGGAGTGTTTCACCCCAAACAGTAGAGTTGAGTTATTTTGAACTCTTGTTCTTGGCTTATAACTCTGTCGTCGTTTCTACATGTGGGCCCATTATGTGCTTCCCTGAAGGGAGCTCGATTGCCTGTCTCTGTTCTCTCAACCCATTAGCTCAGTGGCTGAGGTGACTCGTGCAGGGGATTGGGTATGCCTAGGTCCCAGAGATGGTTATTCATTTCGGAGCTATGATACATTTACTGTACATTGTGGGGCATGGAAAGCAATTTTGATTGGAAGCTACCCTCATTGGTTGATATAGGCCGTACTGGCCAATGTATCTGTGAGTTGACCTTCGGTGGGTAGGGAGCAGGAATAGTTCATGTCAAGTGAGCTGTGCCTAAAGCCAGATACTGCAATAGCTGTTCAACTTGGACAGTGATTGTTGATATATAGAGGATTTAGTGCGGAAGCTCCTCTGGAAACGCTCAACAGAGGTTGATAGTTTTGAACTCAGCTAGAAGAGGCAAGGACCGTATGGCATGCCACTTATCAGATGCCTGGACCCACCCCATCAGAGTTTGAAGGCTCACTGAGGAGAATGTTCTAGGCATTAGTAATTACAGACTACGTACCACCTTAAGTGGGTTCCCAAAACCTTATTCATCCCCTATTTGATCATAAATTTCACAATCGACAAGTTGGGAACCTCTTTTCCTCCGCCGTCGGCTTTGAATTTTTACTCTTTCCTCGGTCATCCTGTTGGTCACCATCACTATCAATGCAGCAAGCCGGTGAGAATAGGACTAAATTTGATCATACACTGTTTGGTAACTTTACGCAGAGCGCTTCGTCTTGTTTATAAGGTACCGGAGGGTTCGGGTGGTGGTCCCGGCTAAGCCTTATCTGTTCCACAGTGGCGCTATGAGATCGACTCTGTTGATCATCATTATCATAAGGCAAGCAGCCAGAAACAGACATAGTCCAGTCGGGCCGTTTCCTTGAGGCTTGCTATCAAATTTGTTACTCTGTTCATATTATTAATAGTGACTTGGGCAGAGGGAGACTTGTACGTACCTTGTCGCTGCTGCTTTTGGGCTGTGATCTCCATTTGTCGGTCGTATGTCTGTATTTGGGTGTTGATTGGTGGATGGACTGAGTCTTGGAGGTACTTTATTAGATGATGAGGCAGACATGACTCACGGGAGGGCTGTGATGGGTCTGTGGTAGTTATTTGGCGTTTGAGGATATGTCAGCTTAAAAGGTATACTAGCATATTATGCAAACAGTACACCTACATTATTTGGGGTCTGTATATGGCCAAGAGGGCCGAGGTCGGAGCAGATCAGAAGAGATTCAACCTTCCATGGTGTTGACCAGAGAGAGGGAGAGAAGTAGCAGGCTGGTGACGGGCTCTTATTGTTACAGAGGACAGTCGAATGTGTAGGCATACAGGATCCTGAGTCCTGGTTTAGTAACACACCGGAATATTCAATAGTACTATGCATAACTTAGAAGTTAGGATTCATTTACTCTCATCAGCTGGAAAGTCGTGATATAGGTACGTAGTTATTTTTGTCAGAAAGGGTTAGGTGCCAATGATGTCATTGGTACAAACAGGATTCAGTGTGGTATGGATTGTATTACCTCTTTGCAATCCTGTTGACTTGGCGCGACAGACCAATAGAGGTGTTGGGGGGGGGGGGGGGGGGGGGCATGCTCACTGGGTGAGTAAAATTATATGGTCGCTGGTAGTTCCTCGCTGACACACAAGAGTCGTCCACAGCGCGGGAGGGGCAGGGGAGTTCAAACGTTCAACGAGGGACTATCACGTGGCCTGAGTGAGGTAAGTGGGCGGTTCGAAATTTGGCTTCCAGGCTTTCTCGAGTCTTGACCAATCCCAACATTCTGGGCCGTCAAAGCGATAGAGCTTGGGAAGCAAAAATAGCCGCAGAGTTGGAGCCTCATGTCAAGCCGTCTGTCGTATGCCACATACACGTTTCTGCTTTACTGCTCTTCCTAGTACTAACCCATCGAACTATTCCCCCTTCCCGGGATCGCCAGGGTAGACGAATAACATGATGCTCGTCTCGCAATTGGTACATCTATTGCTCGGTCTTCCCCTTTCCAATTTCGACATCCCTCACATATCCCCAAGCGACATTTGCTTCCAAGCTTCCCGCACATTCGGAGGTCTCGTGCATTGTCTCGAGAAACACACTGTACCCGAGGACTACTACGACGCAATATCCTATCTGGAGGCTCAACCAACCAAGTTCCAGCGTGAAGCTTGGTTTGAAGCCGTCACAACCCTCCTTTCCACCCATAACAATTGCACCGCTGCAATAGTTCCTACGACTCTTCAAGGCCTTTACACGGCTAGTTTATTTATGGACAATGATGGACAATCGTTCTGCATTCTATATGAGCAGGCAATTTCACCGTGCACTAAACGATATGAAAAGGGGTGGGGTTTTATGGCGGTCCCTTTGTCACGCGACAATGTCTCCCGCCATCTCCATCTCTCAGCTCCTCATCCATTTTATGATCTCAATACTCCATCCCAGGCAGCACACCTTTTCAAGTCGACAGGTGCAAAAAGCTTACTGATACCTGGACGCATGAGACCTGCCTACCGCGTTCCGTCAGGCTGTATCCCCTCTTCAACACGAACAATCCACCACCAAACGGATCCCGCCCATAATGACGTATGTTCTATTTATCGTTACCCTCCTCTCCGTCGCACATAATATTGATAACCTACGAATAAAAATTGCCTGTCTCTAGCTCGAGCCCTTCTTTGATGCCAATCGTGCAATCTGGGAGTGGCAAACGCGAAATGGCGGCTGCCCATCGTCCTCTTGTGCCTTGATCCAGTTTCACGGCAAGGCAAAGTCAACTTGTCCTAAAGACGATATTTTTCTTTCTACTGGTCTCGGTAAGTAGCCAGTCCCTTACTCCCAATCCATTTCCCAAGAAAAGAGATTAAAGTCTTTACTAGCGAACGATAATTGGTACACCGACCCAACCGATCGCCCAATTAAACGTCTCAAGGAACAACTCCATCTTGCCTTCAACACCGAACCCGAATTCGAATCCAGCGCCAGCTTACGGCCTATTACAGTCTCCCTTCCTTCAGACAGTAAATGTGTGCTAACTGCAACGAAAAACGTCGTCGGGAGGTACTTGAACAACCGCCCTTCCCCTTCTCCTCACAACGTCTGTATACGAAATTCGGATCCAGGCTCCACTCGGGGTAGCTTCGTACACATCGAGCAAGCAGCGATGGTTAGGGGCAAGGGGGCTCGACATGCGTGGACTAGGGCGTTGAGGAATACGTTTGCGGAAGTCGATTCTGGCTCTGGTACTTGGGAGTCGGTTTCAATCCACGAGCAATCGAACCCTCCATCTGGTCAACCTATTGCTCCGGCTGAAGATGAGCTCTCCGGAGAGCTAGGCTTGAGCCTCGATCACGAGATAGACGGGAGGTCCTCGTTGTCCAGCTGGCATAGCCGCTATTACCTCCTGTTTTCCTTCTTTAACATCTTGTAGCATGCATTTTTGGACTCTCATTGTCACTCTCAATCGATCATTTTCTTGTTGCCCACAATATTACAAGGTGTCGCCGATGGGAGAAGAACTCGTTAGTATATCGGTTTAGTATCAAAGGTAAGCGACGATGGCTCCTTATGTAGAAGGACTAAGGCTGGATTGTCATAAGAAGGCCCTCCTCTGCTTTAGCTTTCGCAATGGCTTCTAACTCTGAGAATGTTCCACTCTTCAAACACATGTTCCGGAAAATTCCGTCTTCTTTTTGAATGAGGTTCCAAGGCGTGTCAAACTCGGCAATCTAAAAGTCCAAGTTTAGAATCCTTGTAAGTAGTGGACATAAACCAAGACACAAACCTGGCCTTTATCCAAAATGACAAGTCTATCATAATCGATAACCGTCTTCAAACGGTGGGCAACTATACAAACCACCGTAAGCATAATCTCATACCTATGCCAGATAAACGTACCAGTCAACAACAAACTGCCAGCAAACTCCTCCCTGATGGTTTGTTGGATCTTCGCATCCGTCGCAAAATCGATACTACTCGTAGCCTCATCCAATACAATGATAGAGCTCCTTCTCAACAGAGCCCTTGCCATCGCAATGAGCTGTCGCTGCCCTTGGGAGAAGTTGGTGCCTCCAGCAGAAACCCGAGTTTCCAGCGTAATCTTGGTTTTCCCGATGTCCACCTCCGTGGGCGTACTCGTCGATGTAAGGATGGAACTACCATTGTCCGTATCACCACTGGAAGGAGAGATCGAGACATTATGGATCGAGGGTGTCCGTGAGCCGCTGGGTGTGCCGACGGCGGAGCGATTTCGCGATGTACGCCCAGATCCCGGTGGAGTTTTTCCAATCATTTGGACGCGGTGGAGAACGTCAAGGCATTCCGCATCGGTATGGTCATCTTTTCCCAGTGTTAGATGTTGCAGGGTACTTAGGACGGGAACACCTACTGAAGGGATCAAGATTTTCTCGAAGTGTTCCAGAGAAAAGCGTCGCATCCTTTTAAAGTCAGAACCAGTCGAAACAAATGCAGAGCCTAGATTGAAATACCTGGGGAATGAAAGTCTATTGCATGGAGTCATTTATACGATTCAGATATAGGAATGATAATTCACTCACGATTCTCGAACGAAGATCGTGAATACCGATAGTAGAAATGTCAATTCCGTCGATCAAGATTCTGCCGCTAGCAGGATCGACCTGTTGCAGTATTCAGTCAAAAGGACAAAGGGATCATAAAGAAAGCATACAAAACGCAGGATACTCATTGCGAGTGTCGATTTGCCACTTCCTATGCTATCTTTCAGTTTCCCGTCCAAATTGGCACACTTCTGACTAACCCGTACGACCCAATAAACCAATGCGCTCTCCTGCTTTCAGAGTAAAAGAGATATCGTGCAGGACCGCAGGCAGATCTGGCGCATATTTCACAGTCAAGTTCTCGACGGCGACCAGTGAGCCGTTGGAACTCGAGGGCCAGTATGCCGGGACGCGATTGGATTCGATGATGCTCGGAGGTTCTTGTGGTAGATCCAAGCTATATCATTGGTGAGCTGGGTAGAGCAACGTAAGACGGATTCTAAGCATACTATTCTACGATGCGCTCGACCGAGCTAGATGTTGATTAAGTTCATGTTAACAGTCCAGCCATATACCAGTGGGACGTACTTGAGATCCAGTTCAAGGGCTTTGTTGCCGGATCTTAAATAAGGACTAGAATATTGATGATTTCGTAGTACTTACCTGTCCAGAACCGACAAGACCAGTAAACTTTAATTTAATCAGTATTGAGTTACAAAGCAGAGCGGAGCCGCGCAACCTACCCGACATAGTGAACGCCATAGCGCTAGTGATGCAGAGACCAGCGTAGCCTGCCCCATCCGTCAACGTCGCAATGGAGAACAGCGTTGTTATAAGGACTGCCAGGGCACCGAGGAAGTCAAAGTTTACGAGCAACCAACGATTAGTCATCCAAAATGAATACCACATCTGTCACATCGTTTGGCATTAGCTCATTTTTAAGCACGTCCACAAGACGTTCACCTTGGTAGTTAAGTCGATCTTCTTGTGTAATCCGTTCAAGAATCGGCGCTCCGCCGAGAAAGCCCTCACGGTGACGATACCCTCCAGCAGTTCACCGAATTCCGAGAATATAGGAGACCGGCTGTTAGATTCCATGCGACGGAGGTCACGACCAGTGTTGAGGTACCCAATCGCAAATTCACGATAGGCAAAGCCAATGAAGAAGGCAGGAACGAGGAAAGCTGGGAACACAACACTAAGAGTATCTGATTAGCCTCATGTTCCCATCAGACACGAGAATACTGACGCGACAGTCAAGATTGCGGCAAAGAAACTGGCTAAGGAAGAGTTAACAGCTTGCAATGAACCGGCCAGAGAACTATCAATAGTTTCGAAATCCTAGTAAAGTTTCAGCAGAATGATTAGTGGAACGGCAAGGTGGGCCCAATACCTTCCCGAAACGATTCAACATCCGACCTTAAGGGGTAAGCAGTATGAGTCCTGTTGCGTTCAGAATATGCACGACTATCATACCCTGGGGAGTGGTGTCATGGAACCGGAACGTAGCACGAACGACAGTTACAAGTAACTGCCTGCGGTTTTTGTTTAGCGTGAGGTTTCTCGACTATTTCTCAACATGCTCACTTGAAGAGGATACGAGAAGCCCTTAATGCCCCGGTGTACTGCGCGATAACAGACACGACGCTAGTGAGCCCAGTCACAAGCCCGATAGCCGCATAGATGCCAATATAAAAGTAAGGATGGGTAGTGGCGTCGGGCCACCCATCCTTGAAAAAGGTCGTTGTGAGTAGTGGTTGGTATGTGTGTCTATGCTGATGGTGAATTAGATATCCATCCATGGGTGGTTCGATTGAAGCAAATGATTTGAATGCATATTGAGATATGGCTTCATCACTGTGGCCGTATGCCTCGCCCCAAGTCTGGAGATTTTGCTCAGTAACCTATCAACAAGGGGATCGCGGTACGTGCCTTGATCCACAATTTTTCAGTGATGCCCAATAATTGTGACGCTACAACCAGTAAGCCAAGGATAACCCATGTCCAGTAGGATCTATGCAATATTAAATTTCTAGTCCAGCTATCATAGCAAAACCACAGAGACACCCACGATGCCTTGAGATAGCTCTTATATATCGGCCACTTGACCCCTCCAGTCTCGCGGTGCTCATCTTTGATCAACTTGCGCGGCTTCTTCGTGACTCCTCCATCTGTATGATCTTCCTCTTCGTTGGTTACCTCGGCAGCGAGAGTTTCTGATGTAAGTACTACTTTCTCCTTTTGCACTTCGACCTCCGCATCGTAAGCAATGTCGTCCAGAACACCCTGTGCCCGGAGCTCCCTGACAGTTCCTTGTGTGTCAATTCGACCATCAAGCATTCGAACAAGATAGTGCGCTCCAGGAAGGACCAGTTCAACATGGTGAGTGACCAAAATCTAATGAATGGATTCGAGTTAGCCAGGTATTAAGACCGAACGTCGGCATGTTACGTACGACCGTACGGTTTGCAAACAAGGGCCCGCAAATTAAACGATCATACAAGAACCTCGATGTATGGCTATCCTACAAGTACCGATTAGAGAGGCCAGAGCAGTTACAGAAACAGTCAGAAACGTACGACGGCGCTAAGGGGATCATCCAGCAAAACATATTTCGTGCGAGCGTAAACAGCTCTGGCGAGCGCAACTCTGGCCTTCTGACCTCCAGAAAGACTCACACCTCTTCATAAAAATCAGAATTAAATAAATTCTGTACGAACGTGTAATGCTCACCGAACGCCAATTTCAGTCGCATCACCATCCTCCAGCATTTCCAAATCAGGCTTCAGCGCACAAGCCTCGATGACTGCGTTGTATCTTTGCTCATCAAACGGATATCCGAATAGGATGTTATCCTTGATTGATTGATGGCGAAGCCATGGAGACTGGGCACCATAAGAAATCGAATGCATGAGCCCATTCTCATCAATACGTGAAGGCTCCTTAGACATAATGATGGTACCCCTGATCGTCGTCATTTCGCCCAGTAAAGCCATCTGAGAATCGTCAGTTTGATTCACTGGAGCTGTAGATACAAGCTGGACATACCAACAACGCAGTCTTTCCGGATGCTGTTGGACCAGTAACGACAGTCAACTTCCCCTCGGGGAACTTGATGTTCAGGTCGCTAAGTTCAAACCGCCGGTCTTGATCTTGTGCGGCGACGTCAGATGCAGAATCGCTAACAGTGGTTGACGCGTCATCCGGGATCGATGACGACGTAGATGGCTCCGGTGTTTTTCCTTTGACATCTTCCTTTTCTTCTGGAACCTCATTCCATTTAAACGATGCATCGATAAAGCCTAGCCCATCCATTCCTCCAACAGGACCTGGCGGGGTCGAGTGGTCTTTCTTAAGAGAGGATACTTGTTCCGAGACCTCCTCTTCATCCAAATAGACAGCGATACGTTTGAGTGCAACATTAGCCTGTCGCACATTTGAGCGGTTGCTGCAGATGAGCTATAACGAGTAACTCACTTGTAGGATCTGTACTATCCAAGCAGGGATAACATTCAGAGGCGTCCTGAACAATCCGTAAGTACCCACATAGATGAGCAAAAGAGACAATCAGCGGACCGAATCATATTAAATAGTGCAATTGCCTATAGAGACCAATGAGCCCTTGTTAAATAAATCCATGACCTTAGCTACTCACCGTAAAAGCAACGCTGATTGTGAGTTCGTTGCCTTGCACCACAAAGGCAAAGAATGAGATAATAGAGACCAATATTGGAGCACAAGTCCAGAGGAGATAAAACATGACCGAGTTGAAGCGCGCTAAAACACCATCGTTAGCTGCTAGATGCATCAATCCCCGTCTTTGGACGTGCCTTTGACCATCCACTTGAGCTCCACCGCTCGCGCGTCAAGCGCACGCTGAATCCAACGATCCTCCCAGGCGAAAAACTTAATGAATTTGACCTACAGGGAGGATAAAAGGTAATGTGAGCGCTTGCAGACACTCTAAAGATACGTGGACAGAGGTGGACACTCACAGCTCCGATGAGCTCATTTAAAACGCTCATACGCTTGTCTCTAGCCACCACAACACCTTTCTGGATTCGGACACTGCGCCTTGCAACGAAATTGTTCAAAGGCCATCCGATAAGCAAAACGAAGAATCCAGCAAAAGCACTCCATCCCAGGAGTCTAGAGCACGGTGAGTGACAGAATACCGTGAAAACAACACTACCCACTGATAAAGAAAAACGCCTCCTAAGAGAATCTCAAAAGGAGCACCATAAATAAAATAAAGACCGGTCAACACCTGCGTAATCTATTGCCTTTGTCAGAACAGTTCTCGACGCACTGGCAAACCTAGTACCTTTTGTGCGTCCCCGGCCATGAGATTGATAATTTTTCCAACGTCTGCTCCAGCTCTAGGGTCATCAGCTTTATCCATCCGCTCCTTCTCTGCTTTCTTCTCTGCTTTTGTCTTCTCTAAACCCGGATGAGATATGAAAGGGGCGAGCACAACGTATCATTAGCTTACTCTTAGGAGGCTTATCCTGTCCATTCTCAGCTGGCTTCTCCGCCTGAGACTTATTCTTGTCAATAATGCCTGAATAATCCTTCCTCCTGAGTGCCTTGTTGTAAATCGCGGCCATGAGCTCGGAACGTATACGGGTGGCCGCTCGACGACCAAACCACAGATGTTGGCAGTCGGCTTGCGCCTAAATTGTGTATATGAGATGACCCACGAACAATAAGCTAAACAAAGACCCACCTTTGCCACTGTACATGTAAAGGCAAGGAACGCATAGACGTATGCTCTGCTCTTATTGGCGGTTGTTGGATTCTTATGGTCAATCTCATCCAGGATCCGCCTAGATGTCTGAATAAGAATAGGTAGAGGAGTATAGGAGTGCACATACTTCAAGAAAAAGGGACCTGCATAGTTGAAAATGATGCTGATGTACGTCAAGATAAAATCAACGCTGTGAACCGAACAATCAACACGTAGAACCGAGTAAAAACATAATGTGAGGAAATACGTACATCAGGTCGAACGAGTTCGTAGCCCACAGCTGCCTTATCAAGGATGGTTGTCTACCGCACATATTGAGGGATAATCAAGAACGCATAAAATTCGTCACGAACTTGGTTTGGCTATACTGGATGAAAAGGGGCCGTGATTGCATAGTTGGACTGAGATCCCAAACATCCTCCTCGTTAAGAGTCGTGTTTCGACCCTAAACAACGAGTCGGTACTATCACTATACGTTGAGACCGATAAAACAACTTACCCGACGAACGAGAGGGTACACCCAGCTGAACGAGAACCATCCCCACAACGTCGTGTAGTCTTCCGGCGTAACACTGCGACCCTATTCAACCTATGAGAGGAAGCAAATTATAAATAGGAACGCCACTCACAATCTCTTCCTTTTTGACCCCGACACTAGGCACAGCAAGTGGCATTCCAAGTACTATCACCAACAACCCAACCGCCGCGAAAAGGTTAGCCCAGAGGGCCCCAAGTGTAAGTCGATTTGGCAAGGGTGTGCCGTAGACATTATGATCGAAGAGGTATCCGCCCAGTTCCAAGACTGCTGCGGTCAACAGCAAAAGATAGATAACAAGAATATCATAGGGAGGAGTGGCAGTTGGATGCGACACAGGGCGTATGACCGTGTACAGCCAAGCGACGGCAAATAGTAGAGCCCTGGTTCCTTTCCACCAGTTTTCGGTATCATCGTAAAGCAAATACGATCCGCGCGCCAACCACCATAACGTGCCAACAGTCCCTGCAAGCGCGAACACAACCGTGCGCCAAAGTGGTACAGCATTCGGAACGTCTAGTTTGCCAATCCCTTCATCCTCCCCATTTTCAGCAACCTTGCCTTCGGTCAGCTCCTGTGCGTCGAGCGCTTCTGCTTCATGAAGAGTCAAAAAACTTCGAAATGTCCGTGTGACAGGCCCGAGTATCTGTGAGACGATCCGGGGGACGGGAACTGAGGAGAGGCAGAGCGCAAAGACGAAGACACCTGGTAATAGCGCGCTCCATGAGGCCCTAACACACGGGTCTCCAATGTCAAAAGGGCCACTGTCGCCACAGAGGCCCATGCTTGGATTGAGGAAGAACGCGAAATGATGTGACAATTGTTGGCCGCCCTACTTAGACAACCCGCGAGCACAGCCACAGTCATTCGCCTAGATCTGCACACGACCCAATACTTAAGTCTGGATATAGAAAGATATAGAAGGGGACACGCAAGAAACACTAATCACGACCCATGTGGACGTGCAACACAATATTGAGATAGCGACAGTCTTCCGGTGATAACACGACTCAGTTGACCTCCCCAAGGTCCGGTACATCACAGCCAACCCCACCTCGTTCCTTATCCAAAACATAACCCCTCTCAGTCCTACGAATGTTCAAAAACTCGTCCGTGAGCCAAAACTGGGTGGCAGAAAGATAAATACTCTGCTGATCGTCCTCGCCCAACGGAATTGTCGGGTCCAAGCGAAAGTCACACCAAGCGTTGACACAGAGTGCAGTGGTGGCACAGGCAAGAGAAATCCCGACGGTTGGTTGCAACCAGATGATAAATCCGAGAAAAGTCAAAAAAATTACCACATGCTCCGAGGCTCGATCCGCCCAATGTGCAAAACGATGGATTCCAGTAAGTTGTTCAAGAAACCCCGCACGAAACGTGATGCCGTCCAGTTGTTTCGGGCACGAGATGATACTGCCACCAACAGCGATGCACCAAGGGAGAAATAAAGCAGCTCGGAGCACGATCTTGCAGATACGGCCTACTGTCCAATTTCCCTCGAACAACGCGCTTAACGAGTCCATCTCCAACTCATGCTGCTTCTCAAGCTCTAATTGGTCCTCTGTAGTGGAAACCTTTATGCATCATGGATCAACCACAGAATCAGTAGGGGGGATTTCACCTTACCTCGTCCTTCTGTCCTTGCACTTCAATCGATATATGCCTGTTCGGCATATTGTACATGGCCTACACAACCAATTAATAGACTCTCAAGACAGAAGGCACAAACCTACCTTCGCTCTGGCATGCGTAACCTCAGGATCTTCGAATTCTGGTGACTCCAGGAGACTCGCGTTTGATTCAGACGACAAAACTCTCGTCACTACCACGGACTATAACCCCTCGGAAATTCAGTAGAAGGGATCACATCGTAGCCCACTCACCGGAACCTCGACAACTCGACGGGCTTCCAACTCCAGGGCGTAGGAACCCTCATGCAACACTCGGTAGTTCTCTTTGCTCCTATTCATGCAAATATCCAGGTCCCTTGTAGCTTGCTTCATGTCGATTACAAGTGGCTGAACATCTTCGTCCTGAGGTGTCGCAAGTCCTGAATTGTTTGACGAAACGTCGGTCTCGCCCGATCCGCTGCGTTGTACGAGGCTTTCGTCGAATGTGGCACTAGGAACTTGGTTCAACAGCGCCTCCATGGCTGACTGTAGATATGGCAAGCGTTGAAAGAAATGTGAGCTGGTTTCATCTGTCTCAGCCTGATAAACACGTCTTCCAGCCTCCCAGCTAAAAATAGCATCTACAATGTGGTGTTTGGAATCCTCAAAGGCGCGTAGTACATGATTTCTCAGACATCATCTAAAAGTACATCATCGTGTCTTTCTTTTTTAATTCTAATAGACGGGATCGAAAAACGAGGCAATGGGTTAAAATCCGGTTAAAGTTTCGGCTCAGTCACGAAGCTAACACCCTGTATGCACAAATTTAGACTCTCCAAACGCTGGACTCAGGATTATCAACTTACAGTAGAGATATTTGTGACCAGCTGAGGAACAGCGGCCTTGATGAGCGCACGTTCGGCGTCGGATATATTGCCAAGGGGGTGGATCTTGACAATCCCCTCCGGCTTTCCAGACGTTAATGAACTGAACCTTTGGTTGCAGGGACAACAAGGATACGTACCCCGAGGTGGACGTTGGAGGAGAAATAATCCAATTTTTCCCCAAGTTCTTTGACGAGGGCAGCGCCACCCTCAGGGTCAGCAGCTAGGCTAACATAGCTAGGAGCGACGACTCCTTTCTCTCCCTTTAAAGCCCGCAAAACCTTTGACGTGAACTCGGCACCAGCATAGGCCATGGATAGGGTGGCAGAACCTTCGCCGTTCTTTGCCTTTACAACCTCATCACCACCGAACTGGATGCGCTGGATAAGGTTATCATAGTCGCTGGTGGAGATGCCAGAAGGTAAGGGGTGAGATGATTGAGAGAGGAGTGGAACAATCTAAGCGGTATTAGCTTAGGAGATGGAAGGACTTCTCAGCACCTCACCGTAACTCCGCTGTGGCCACCAACGACGGGAACAACAATATCTTTTGCCAGGGAGAGGTTACCGAGCTTCTCTGCAACAAAAGTCGATGCACGGACAACGTCGAGGGTCGTGACACCGAAGAGACTGAGATATATGCGTGAGCACACACGGAAACGGAAATAGGACAGAAATTCGAATTACCGCTTAGGGTCCAAGGCGCCGTGCTTCTTGAAGACTTCAGCAACAATGGGCACAGTAGAGTTAACGGGGTTGGAAATAACGAGAACGAAAGCCTTGGGGCAAGTGGTCGCAACCCCAGTAGCGAGGCTTTGTATGATCCCAGCATTTTTCTAGGCCAGGAATAAGTCAGAAACCGTCAAACTTCACTAGATTAAATATACCTTGAACAAATCATCTCTGGTTGTGATATATCTGAGCTTCCAGATAACAAAAATAGTGCATGAAAGGTTACCTTGTCATCTGATTGAGGGTTAAGGATCGGCGTCAATATCCGAAACAAAGTCGTTATAAACCACATACACCGGGCTTCCTAGGTATACCCGCGGGAATGACAACAATATCGGCACCCTTGAGGGTCTTGGCGAGCCCATCATCGGGAGGCAGGTAACCCTCGACTTTGGCGGGAGTGGAGATATGAGAGAGATCAGCAGCAACACCAGGAGTGTTTACAATATCATAAAGGCCAAGCTGTACAAATGAATTGAATGTAACGTTCCTTGCCAACGCTGAGATCAAATACCTCGTCGATAAGGGGGTTGGTCTTCAAAAGAAGAGCCAGGGGCTGGCCGATCCCGCCTGAAGTGTTATGAGGTCATCCGAACTAAATCGCTGAGCTCCAAGGAAACATACCAGCAGCTCCGAGAACAACAGCCTTGACCATGATAAACAGATACGTATGGATGAGAGATAGAAGGGTGGATTATGGTACACCGGGTTCAGAGTATATCTAACATTGAGACGCACGTGATTGCGTGACGTATCAACCCGATATGCCTGCCCGAACATCTAGCCACAGCACAATGCCACATATCATTGAGAAAAAAGTAGACTTGAGTGTGATAAGCCAGGCCCGATAATCAAGATTTTTGAAGCTAGGGAATATCCCGAGACATCCTACTACACCACACACGCCTAACTTCCGAAATGCTACAATTCATTTCGGAGATCACTTAGGTAAAAGTTGGGTATAAGGTTACTATGATATATTGTATGGACTGACTGGAATAATAAACAATTTCCGATATTGTCTCGGCAATGTTTCTGGGATATACACTTCAAGACAGGAGTGAATAGTAGGGACTGGGTCGTGTTGCTGGAACCCAAGTAGCCCGAGTGCACCTGCCACAGCAAGCGCTCAGAGTTGCGTTCCAATTTTGTTCATCCTCCGTTGACACAACTTATGACCTTCGACGGTCAGCTTTCTGGTTCTAACGCTAACTACAATAGGATTCTTCCCCCCCCCCTGTCATGACATTAATACCCTCTCCTATGTCTCTCATTCATCGTCGACTGCTATTTTTAATCTGGGTCCGGCTGCCTTGACTTTGCCCCTGGACTAGAAAATATATCCTCGCATACCCGTCGACCAGGCGAACTCAGCATACTCGAGGACACTTACCTACTATGTATTTATCTTGAACCGTTTGTCTATCAATTTCATCACCAGAACATCAGCCAATAGATATCTTTCCCTTAGTCGGAGGCAATGAGAACTCGTGGTAATACATCCTTTATTTGCTCCTATTCAATTCTAGAGAAAGCGTGTTTGATAGGCAGGTGAATGGGACGATCACAACGGAACTTGCCGGCCCTCTGGTCCGCTACTTTTAGTTATACAATACTCACTCTAGCCTGGGGCGGTGGCGTCATGATAATGACAAGGTACAAGACTCACTATGATTCACGTCAAACGGGCACTCTGGGTTGCCTCGGCCCCTGTGTGATCATTGTGAGCCGGGCACTTGACGTTCGTAATAATAACGATTGACGTGAGGCAGTGCAACAGAGTGCTATGGGTGTAGCCTGCCGTCACTGAGAGATGTTAGATGGAATGTGCGATATGGAACACACACATTGAGTAGGCTGCGAGGGAACTCATAGGTTCGGGGTCGCCGAGAATTCGTAACAGTGGGGCGGCCGCCGTCGTTCCGGCTCCTGGGCCTCGCCGCAGGCGAACAAACGTTGTTGTGGATCTACGGTGTCCGCAAAAGTCTCTAACGAGGGACATCCCGCATTCTACGGAACATCGGCACCATTAAAGTCTCTCGAACGAACATATCGAGAGCACTTCATCGTCCGGACGTGCGTTGAAATTTGAGATAATTTGTGTTCTGAATCTGCGACAAGAAATAGATATCCGCAAGATGACGCTCCAGGAACCAAAGTGTGCTCAATCGGCGGGGGGAACAGTGAAACCTATGCGGAGTGGGAATAGAGGAGGCACATAGCACCGGCATCCCCAGATGTCCTCAAAAGCACCCCTTTCATAGGCCCGAGTTGTACAAATACCAAACCCAGCCTGACCTCAAATTGCTCAACTTCGACTAAGCTGTTGAGTCTGGGTATCAACTATGGGTATGATGTCAGGTTTCTATAAGGAGTAATCATGACGTCAGGAGTATGACGGAATGGCCGAAACAGCATTCAGCAGAGCAAGATCTGCTCCTCATAAGACGGGCTTTGAATCACATCTGCACAAGGTAACTCTCCACCACACTGTTCCGCTATCACGTTTGCATCATGTATACTGCGACAGTGAAGACTTGGACGACGCCAGGCATTGTGTACAAGATGCAGACAAAAGGAACTCGGATTCAGGCTGAAGAGTCCGACGAGGAAGCAAATTCCATACCTTAATTAATGCCTGAGGGACTGAGTGTTTCATCCGCGCCCATTGGAAGGAAAATGGAGGCTCTGCTACGTACGGGGACGCCGGATGCCGGATCTGTGTAGTCAGATCGGGACTGCGATTTTCCCGCCGAGAGTAATCGCGGTGGAGAGGCCTATCCTCAGCATAGAGCACCCGGGGGCACCGCAGTGTTGGCCTGCGTTGCTGCCAGCGCAAACGTGTGCGTGCGCATTGGACCAAAGGATATTTGAAATGCGCAAATAATTCATCTATCCGTTTTAGACCACACCAGCGCTGCGGGCACCCGTGGTACTGTAGTACGGAAGAGCATCACAACCTATCCTAGCCTAGTCCGCCCGACTTTCCCCGACAACCGTTATCATTACACAAAGGAAAATCAAATAATAATTATTGGGGATGCGGGAGGGGGGAAGAGGATGACGTCGGATGACCGGTTCCCATTCGGTAAAGGCTGTACCTTTATTCCTATCCTTTCCGTCCTAATGATGATGGGATTTTGTAGGTCCAAATGAATTGTTAGCTCTCATTATTCGTTCCAGCGACCGAGCTTTTCCGTATTTCCTGGCACTATCATTCTATCATATCGACATCGGTCGGTGATGGCGTTGGTGGAGACGGCCGATGCCGGGTACCTCGATGAATTGGAATATCGCCTCCTTGATGGCATACTTTCGGCCGATTTTTGGGGCTACAGAGGCCAGCTGTAAGAAGAGCCAAGGAGAGGGCTCGACGAGTCCCAGTGAGGTGGGAGAGATAAGACTTTATGCAGCCCACGTTTGTTGGTGACGATGACGAAGTTTACCCCTTCTTGGCCAGCTCCGCTTCTACGAGTTGTGTCATGACCGACTCCCCTCCCAAAGGATCCGAGCATCATCATACTTGTTTTATGCGACATCCGGCACAATCGCAGGCCGCCTCTTGCGATCACAGCAGTGCGGTATGGTCCTTCTTGGTTAGATTCGCCCCGAATGGTTCGGTATAGGATAACCCCCAAGGGGGCGCCGCATTTGGCCCGACTCTCGACTCTCGAGTTGGTAGGTGTTAAACGATACATAAGCGTTCAGAAGCCGGGGGATGAGTTTGACATTTAGTCTTCGAAAGAATCGGTCAATCATATCAATGAGCAATACCAAGGCCGTAGTCTCTCCGCATTAACTTCTGTTCCTCCGAGGTTTCCCAGAACTGTCCATAGTTGTGAAAGATGAGTTCGAAGGCTCTCCTGTCGTGTGGACACCTTGACGCTCAGACCGCACGCTTGGGACGGCTCGTATCATTCTCAGATTGAGATAGTCCAGTAGCAGAAAGAACGGCGAAAGAAATGGAATGACTTGATCGAAAAAAGAAGCGAAGGATTTGTCGTATGACATACTTTAGTGACATTTTCGAAGGCGACCAACAGAAAAATCGAAGTATCCGTAAGCAGCAGCCGGCCAGTCCATGGTGAATGGGCTGAACTGGTCCGATGTGTGAGAAAACTCACTATGTCCCCCACTGGGCTAGGGAAGTCAAGACATTCGATGACAAGAGGCATGTGGCAGCCTTGCCTATCACGATGGTGATGCTGGTATTCTGGCACGTGGGAGTGGCACTGGGGGGGTCTATAGGCGGATATCAAAATCGTCAATTTCTGCCCCCCCTCCTGTTGTATGGGGCAAGTGGCTTCCTTCCAAGTCGTATCTTCTGTCTGGTTGTGACACTGTCCATAGCATGGTTGTGGAAGCGCACATCAACTGCCATGTGGGTTTTCAATTCTCCAAACGTGGCTACAGGCTGTTGTGGGGAATGATGAGACTACTTGGGATGTGTCGCGTGATGGTTTTTGTGAGGTTTCTCTCGCAACATTTGTCGACAAACGCGCAGCGTATCATAGTTTGACTTCTCACTCACCCACACACCCCCCTGCTTGTACCCATCAATCCTCGGTGTCCGAAGTTGAAGAAGAACGGCGACTACAGAATTAATGACCAAGTGAGAATATACACTGGAACTCGTGTTGAGCGTGGGTTTTGATCATACGATATTCCGAAATCGTTAAACGAAATCCTTTGGTAAACCCCCAGCACGTTGTTCACAGCAGGCATTGCCGAGCGCGCAGGCTTTGAGCTTGGATGCTTTGTTTGAAACTCCACCTCCTAGCTTGGCCTGCCCAAGTCAGCGTTCAACTCTAACCGCGGGTCGACACACCCCCTTCCTTCATGATGTTTACCCTGGAGCGGACCAAACGGTAAGACAGAGATTGCGATTAGAGGCACACACGCCTCCGAAAACACGCGAACGAAGAAGAGATAGCCTAAGTCAACCCGTAGTTCACGACGCGAGACCTTAGCCGAGGGTAATTATGTGCTTCACTTTTTTCGGGGGGGAGGTTGTATTACTATTTAGAAAGTTGGAAACCATTTTTAAAACACTCCTACCCTGGCCTCATGGACTTGGACTATATCATCACTTAAACGAACTTTGATAAGAGGTCCGTCGAATTAACTTTGTCCTCCGACCTCCCCCGCTAAAGAGATATGATTTAGCCGGGGGGGAGGAGGGTTAAGAGAAGAAGGGTGGGCAACCGTTTAAACGAGCCCTTGTTGCGGTGCTTGTTGCGATCAAGAAGTAGCTAATTAAACGACTTTTTATTATTATTGTTGAGCTTGCATGGGGGGGGGGGGAACCTCACTGTTTCCCCCGATCCGCAGCCCATGTACAAGTCGATCGATAAATGCAAAATACTTGGCTCTGGCACCCCCCTCTCTCTTGCCCGCTTTCCCACTTTGGGGGGTTCCTTTGGCCAACCAACGAGAAAAGAAACAGATGTCCAGTTAGTTCATCTCCATTCGCCCCCAAGTGCTTTTGATTCCTGATTCCGTTCATCACGTCCCCCCCCCCCCCCCTTCCTTCCCAACTCGGTGCATGAACTCGGATTCATGGGTTTAACCCTGTTCTGATACAGTTTGGGGTTGGTGCTTTGAGGTACCGACAAACAAACCCTGGTACGATCATTAAAGCAAGGTGATATAATCACGAGTTACTTGACTGCCTTCGGACGTTGTGTGTGTATGTGTGTAAGTAAATCAAAACGCTTACCCCCGGAGGAGGGACCCAGAACTCGGAGCAACTTCGCTAAGTGAACCGGCTAACTTCAGTTCTGTTCTGCCAAGATGTCCTTGTTTTCTGTGAAAGAAGGCTCGACTAAAAAAAGTGTGCTGATAGAGAGACAAGAGAGAGGGGACGCGGGTAGTTTTTCAGCGCAGTTTTCTCGAGTATCATCTACGCGCAAAAGCGTAAAAAAAAAAAAAGGGTTCTAGTCATTTCGAGAATGTCGGAGTGAGCGGAACAAATGGACGGACCAACCCCCCCCCCCCCCCCCACCCTCTTAGAGAACTTGTTGTCCCTATGTGTAGCAAGTAAAAATAAGCTCTAGATTTTTCCCATCTTACACCCCTTTGCCCTAACGTTCCAATATCAGCAGTACATTGACACTTCCAATCCTCATGCTAAAGATGGAGGAGGGGGGGGAGGGGGGTCTCACACAAAATCTTCTCAGATCGTACCCCCCGACAAGGTCGTACCAATCAACCCCTGCTACAAAACAAGACACTTTCACTCGACCATCACGGAACAATAATCCACGCGCCTACGTAAACAAAAAAAGTATCCCACAACGCCACTTTCGATAAAGAGGGCAACACAAGGACGACCAACACGGGGGATCTACATCGAACAGAAAGCCTTTAGAGAGAGAGTTAGGTTACCCGGGGGTCCCCCTTGCGGTCTACTTCAAAATGTTTCAATTCAAACAAGGCTACGACGTGCCCAGCCTTCTTCCTTTTTGCCCCTTAAGCGGAAAAAGATATAAAGAGCTTTGTGTGGTCGAGACGTCAAAGGGGCTCCAGACGGAAGGCTGGAACTCGAGAAGGTGGAATGTATGGCCATACCTGGCCGACCGGTGTCTCACCAACACTTATGGGTGAGTTACTTTATCTTTCTAGTTGTTCACAGCTGATCCAAGAAAGCACATCTATTGCCAAACTGTGTGCAGATATGATCTGATAATAAACAGTTCAATATATAACAGACTGGTAAGTATATAAAGAAAGGGATGGGTGGGGCCTTGGATCCCCACAAAGCGAATGGGTATGGAGGGCAAGTCATTGAATGAATTGATATTACAGGATGTGAGAGAGAACAAGAAAGTCATATGCGATGATGTTGAGTGATGATGATGATGATTGACTGGAGATGCCTTTTCCGCATTACGCAGCAATAACAAAATAGCGTAACCGTGAAGTCGTGAAGAAAGGAAACATCCATGATATGTGAAAACCGTCCAGTGGGGAAAAAACATTGCACAAAATACATCGATCGTCTGTGGTGAAACCAGAGAGAGGATGATGCAGGCCGTTTTTGAAACATGGGCCAACCCAAAGGGGAACTAGGACGTGGATATGAGGCTCTCAGAACCCCCCGAGACAGCCATCGTCACGAAGACCAAAGCTGGAAAAGGAGTCGCATAATGAGAGTGCCGGGGTGAAGGTAGACGCAGACGAGGGAACGTATGAGGGACGCTTTTTGAGTGGCTTCCGACGGGGGATAGCCTCCTCTTCCTCGTTATCGGAGGGGTTTTGTATCCGGTTGTCATCGCGGGGTGTGTCGTGTTTGCGCGCCTTTCTGCGCACCGGTTTCACTGGTTGCACACAGTCCTCGCTGGAGGGGTAGTAGGGCAGCGAGGGGGCATGGGGAAGGAAAGAGAGTGCGCTGGGTGCGTCATCTGCTGGCTTGAGGCCATGGGAGCTGGGGAGGCCGAAGAAGAACTCTTGGTTTTCCAGATTAGGACTGGGGAAACCATCGGAGTCTTCAGACTCTGATGTATCTGGGATGAGAGAAGGAATGGGGGCAAAGCAGGAGGGGATATCCCCGGTTGCGCGAGGGTGCATGACGCGACTGGATTTGGACGGAGACCGCCTGGGCAGGGCAGCGGGGGAGGCGGCGGGGTCGTCGAGAATATAGGTGCGACCGCCGCGCTCTGGGAGGGCACAGGCATTGGGTGCGACGACGATGGGAGAGCGGTCGTAGGCAGCGGAGGAGTGTGCGACAAAGGTGCGGGTGAGGGCGGGGGAGGGCGGGAAGTGGACGACGTGCTTTGGGGTGGAGGGTGCGGAGGCAGTGCGCTTGAGGATGGGTCTGGGGAGAGGAGCCATGTTCGAGAGAGTTCAGCGGGGGATGAGGAGCAGCATCGTTGGCAGACGGAGAGTCGAGGGGATTAAAAGCCCAACCGCCTCCAACACAAATAACAACCCGTTTCTGACAGTTTGTCACTTGTTGCTCCATGTTTGGTCGACCCTTTCCGACCCATTCCTCTGGCTACCGTGGCGGTGCCCCTCCGGCCCTTCCGCCCGTCCCCCGCTTCCGCCTCCGTAATCGCCGGCCAACTCCCTGTCTTCCCCAAGATCTGTCACAGACGATGGCTGTCCCCCCCCGGCTGAGCCACCACCCCGCGTGCATCCCTCCCCTCCCCTCTCCTGCAGCGCTCTCGCACTCCTGCACTCCTGCGACGCTCTCGTCGGATCCTGCCCGAGGTCCACCACCCTCCGCCTGATTGGGCGCGGATGGAAGAAAATGACACACAATCCACGCATCTGATCATTCGGGGACAATCTCCCCAGCGAATCTGGCTGGCCTGATCTCTTCTTCCTGCCGCTTTTGGTTCTGTCAGTTGATCCTCCGACATCTTGCCCTTTGTGTGGTCATCCCCCCTCGCGCAGATTCTCCTCACCTCCTCCCTCCCTGTCCTGAGCCTTCTCACATCTTGACCCATACGTTCGTAAGTGCGTTTGCTCTCTCTCTCTCTCTCCGTTCCCAGCTCCCCTTGTTCTCTCTCTCTCTCTCTCTCTCTCTCAGTATCCCCGTCGCTTAGCATCTCTGTTGTCAACTTTAAAACTGCCTGGCTTCTCCCATGAACCTCTGTAATACCATGTTGCTTCCCGACATCGTCAGAATCAATCTTCTCTTCCCACGTAGCATCTACGTTCCTCTCGCGCTCTGTTTCCCCAGCATACCCACTTCCTCAACCGCTCATCAAAAACCCACCCATCCCCTATGACACTCATTGTATCATTATCATTATCCCGCACCGTTTGTCCGACGCCGAGCTTCTTCGCGAAACCAAAAAAAAACATCCACTCAAACCACCTTCGTGTACGTTACACACGCACACACCTATCTATATCTGTCACGCTTCCCAAACCCCCTCCGTCTCGGACAGCCAACGGGCGCCATATTATATCAATTAACCAGCCTATTTGCTCGTGCTTCCTGCTTGATTCACTATCACACAAGTGTATCATTTCCACGAGACTTCGTTCTGCAGTGTGCACACCCTGCAAGAACCATCATCGCCTTTGATTTGTATCGTGTCCTCATGTTGTCGCTTTTCTACGCATGTCCGCTTGGGATTATCACAGCTTGATAGTCAGATTGTCCCTGAACAAATCCGAACGCCAAGTCCATCTATCTTTTTCCTTTTTGCCCGAGTTGAATGTGCCGTCGGCCAGATGCGCGAGACCGACGGGTCGAGAGTGTGATCCCTTGGCTTTTTCCATCGCCCCGGCCAAGAATTTGGCGAGAAAAAGTGATGATTATAACCTTCATTTCTCGTGTAGTCTCAATAGGAGCTCGAAACAAATAACATCCATGAACCTGAGCTATCCAGTGTTGTTGGGATTGCCGCGGACTGCAACAGGAAAACCCTGCACCCAACTCGATACCCCTGCCCCATAACGTTCCTGTTCCCCCCCCCCCCCCCCTCCTCTCCCCTCGCCCCTCCCCCCCCCCCCCCTCCGACCTCAGGGAAATGAGAAATTTCAAATGATAATTGTGCAGATTTTCCCAAGGGGCGCTCTCTTCTGGGTTGCCCAAATTGCAATCCATAAACTTCTTACTCAATAAGTTTTTGGACAGGGGCACAACAAGCCACCAAATCCACAATTGGGCGGCAGCGGTGGGGGGGGGGGGGGGTGCGTGTTTCGAACTCAGCGAAGGAGTTACAAGATCTATCATGAGGTAGGAATTTTGTCCCGCAGATACCGATGGGGCACTTGAGATATATATCCTACTAAGGAAATGTGGCGCATCAGCGTTGTGTGTCCTTTAAACGAGCCAAGTTTCTGACAACCAAAAATAGAGGCTCACTTATGACTTTCAAGGCACTATCGAATCCGCCACTTAAGCAAATATACATACTGTGGTCAATTTTGTATCGGAATAACAATCTCTTTGCTCCGGGTAGAGATGGGACTTTGGATACTCATTGACGTTTTTTTTTGTTGCTATGTTCCCCTTGCTCACTGAGTGCTCTCTCGCCAAAGAACAGATGGCGAACTCTTGTTAGAGCCTGGTGACGTCTTTTTTAGCCGTTCCTTGACAGAACGCGGGGGGGAAAGGGGTAACGTCTCTTGCGGGGAAAGAAAATTTTTTTGGGGACAGACAAACCCTGCGGCTCATCGCTGCTTTCGATGACAAAGAGGCCACACCATCAGATTTCTTCTGCACTAATAATGCCCTTGATGATTGTTATAATTTTTCTTTATCTGGCTTTTTGATACTGATGTGCGCAATTTCCTTTTCTTATACAATATCAGTGCCTCCCTCAACCGTCCCATTCTTTTTCGTGAGGTCAAACCCAGAAGCCTTTTTTTTTTCTCTTACAATAGCTCCGAATGGAGAATCACTCTGACAACAAAAATCCCAACCTTTTCGAACGAAATTCCCTCAAACCGACTCCACTCCCGAACATGCATATGTCCGACAGATAAGTCGTAGGGCCCAAAATATGTTTTCGCCAGTCTTCCAAAGCTCCATGGAGCTCACAACTGTGTAAGTTTTGGGGCTGGGAAGCGAAGGCGGACAACTCCGGTACACAAACCCATATTTTCTTTCCACATTATGAAATTGTTTGAAACTTGGCTCCGCAATCACTGATAGGTCGTACGAATATGACGATATTACATATAATAACTTAATCGAACTGACAAGCAACCTTCGAAGTTCGGACCGTATGGGGCGAAAAGACACGTTCACAGATCTGCAGGGCGTCCCTTTTACCTTACTAAAAAAAAATAAATGAACGTCTTGACCCCTATTTTTGCTGCAGAGGCACAGACACAAGATAAGTGGGGGGGGGGGGGGTGGCAACAACTGACGTTGTGTGATGTGTCCAGGATAGAGATGGTCACCAAATGTGGCGGTGGCGAGTGTCCGAGACTATCCAAACATCGAGAAGCGCAGCGAGGTATCAGTGAAAGATAAGGTGAAAAGGCTTGGGATGGGTTCTAAGCGATTTGAAGCCTATTGTAGCACCGGGCGGGAATTGGTATTGCCGGCTGGCTTGGAACAAGTTCCAAAGATACATACCACACTAAAGTTTTTAGTGACTCTTGGCTTGGATGACCCCCTTCTCTTTGGTTATGCGCAGTTTTCGAGGCAGAAATTCTAGATGGAACCAATAAAAGCGGAGCGCCCGGGCTGGGTATGTAGTCAACAACGTTTGTGGCAGTTACTGCAACGTGGCGCCCCGACAATTTTTCTGATGGACGGCATGCTGCAAGGCTGCCAGGCTGCCCGTCAGCATCTAATGAGGGAACAATAATTGAAATTACATACAATACACAAATAATAGTAATGGAAAATAAACTCAAGCACGTTTTCTGGGAGAACAAGAAACGTGCCCCTCCGTTGTTCCATTTCCGTTGGCCAGCCAACCAGCCCGGAGTACCATCAGGCATCAAAACAGTTTTCAGTTTGGCGCTCCATTCACCACCACCAAACCCCACTTCAGGTCACAGCCAGGCCACCTGTTTAAGCTTGGCCGCTCAGTGGAAGATTGACAGGCTGTTCCCGTAGTGGCAACATGTGCTTTGTGGCCCATGTTCCATATGTTCAAGGGGAGGAAAACGCCATTTATCTCTATACAAATGTTTTAGGGGGGGTTATGGTACGAATGGCCGGGCCGCAAGTCGGGGCGTTTGGGGCTTCGGACGCTGGCGGAGAATATAATGGCAATAATCCCTCAATCAAACGATTTGAGAATCAAATTTGAACAACAGCCTTTGATGCCCAAGGGGATGTCCTTACCTGGCCCGGCCACTTCCGAAATTCTGGCGGGGGCCGGATGGCCGGTCGTTCCGCCACTGGGGTTACTGTTTTTGGTAAGATGATGTCCAGTGGCGCGGGGAACAGAACACAAACACACAAGGATTGAACTTAATCCAATGGTCAACATATCTTTAATCTATTTATTTCTTGGTAGAGAAGACATGTCCTTTCTGCGAGACCTTCGTCTGATTAGCCCACACCCATGGCCGTGGCGAGTGGAACCTTCATTCGCCGGAGGCTGCGGTGCTTCTTTGCTTGGTTGTTTAATGCCTTTAGATAGACTGCATTCATCACATCCGCCACATCGAGGTGATGTGTCCATAGGGGCATGATACTGATACTGGCAGTAATCTCTCAGCGATAGGCCTTCTCTTCGGAAGCCACTTGCTCGTGGTACGCCGTTGTCTTCGTGGAGTCGCCAAGACAAACCGTAAATGAAAGTTCAGCGTTAAGTGATCTGGGATGCCATCTTCGAAAGAAGTGAATAAGGATAATCCATGATTCACATCCCCATGTCACAATTTACGCAATGCAACGAAAGCTCTAGAAGCTAGAGCAATCAAGGCGGACAAGGAGGTCCAATCTGGTGCGATATGAGAGTACCAGACCATAAACACGCAACAGCTGGTACATTCCTATGGCATCGGACCCCCTCTGGGGCATGGAAGGGAAGATCATCAATTATGACAAGATGGACAACGGCTCCTGTGCTATGCCGTCTCGCGATGAAGCTGGTGCCCCTTCCTATCGAAGTAAGAATATAATTATGACCACAATGGGAAACAGACATCGGACCCTCGACGTCAGACACTACCCGTCCGGGGAGATTGAGATGCGCAGCAGCCATCCCACCAGTCAGATAAACTCAGCTTGACGCGTATAATGGGCTAACAACACAAAACGGGTCATCAATCCCAAAGTCCCAAAGGAGTCACTTTGATGAAATAAGCTGTTCCTCTTTCAGGTCCGCTCAAGGCCATCCGGTTGTCCACCGCCCCTCGCCACCGGCCATAAGCTGATGATCTCAGTCAAGCCCGTCGGGAATCTCGGACCTTGTCTTCCTATGATCTAGGGCGAATAGCTCATTGTAGTCTGGCAACATGTCAACGCGCTTGAGCCTCAAGCGAGTCTAAAGATATCAATTTGGTAACGGCGCCCCTCCGGAGATACCGCCGTCTACCAAATGCACTTAATGAATACCTCAAATCATGAGATTATTATTCCTGGACCAGCTATTCAGGCAGATTTGTTTTACTCCAAGTTCAGCCACCTGGTGAAAGGTGGCGCTCTCCACGCTTGGGTAAGTTGCAGATCTCAGGCGTGCAGGACGTTTTCCATCTGTTCGCAGTTATCATTTGAATACAAATCAACCAGGGCAAGTTGAGCCTGGATGGATTCATGTGATATGGGCAAGAGCAATTCAGCTTCACAACGAAACGATTGTAACCTAGCTGCAATAAGCCTTCCGGATCATCGTCAAGAATAAGCGTGGACGGGGAGATGATATCTGTCGACAAGTGTTCGTAAGGCTATGCGACAAGCCTGTACCGGACATATTTCAGGTATAAAGTACCCGGGTAAAGGCATTGGTGGCACGCACCCCAGAACTTTAGCTAGTGTATGTAGCCACGCTCACACAGTCCCGGTGACGTTAGAGCTGATAAAAATACCGAGTTTATCCCACCTCAATCACTCAATGCCATACCTCGCCGTGCTTCACTGAATTGATGCATCTCACTTGTTGACCCCTTGAAAGCTCCACATTGTACCTAAGCACGCCTTCCCGAGACCGAAACCCACTACCAAAATCAGCCACCTTCGCCATAGTACACATTGCATTACATATGCCATAATGTGGACAGGATCGACGTGTTGATGGAACAAAGGGTTCAGTCGATTGGCTGCCAATACATATCCTAACGATCGTTCACACCGTCCACCCACCCATTCCTCTTACCATACCACATGGGAAACCCATAGGTGACTCCCATCTATAAAATCCGAAGTTCCTCCCTAAATCGCTTCCTCATGATTAGGATTGGAGCCGGGGTTTGCGTCTCGACTTCCCAATTCCACAACAAAGAATTTGACCCTCTCTTCATTAGAGAAATGCCTCGCAATTTGGCTATGTTTCCTTCATTTGAATTCAGCTGGGCATGGGACGGGACTGTTCGTACCGGACGCACTGCATTGAATTGAATACAGGAGAGCTGTAGTAAAGCCGTCGCAAACAGCACTCCGTGGGGTTCGACCGCCGAAATCACGAGCACGCAATGTCAGTGTGGCGTGAACGTGAATTCGAAAGCTTTGACTTGTGAACACAGTCACTCACACATCAAGGCCATCAACATCACGGTCACCGGCGCCGCCTTCAATATAGGGTGAGGGGAGGAGATCATAATGAAAGTCCGCATTAACTCACCCATTGGCCTATCATATTCACCCTCAGCTTCTTCCTAAATGTGAGTTGTATATCCTTCGTATAGGATCTATTTGGTTCAAATTGCCACCGAAAAGCTTGTCATTTCTAGTCAACAATCCATTGGCAAGACAATGACTAGCGCTTAAACGCTTCGTAATGTTGGCCAGCGGATCAATGCGCGTGCTCTCACGGCGCAGTGGTGCCCCTTATCAAAACATATAGACTTCCGGCGGAAATTCTTCACGGTGAAGACCGAAAACATTTCTAGAGTGTGAAATCGAATATCTACATACCATATCCACAAGCAAACAGGTAAATAGTTGACCCTGATCATGGAGATTTGAACGGCCCATACAGTATGTTGGCCGGCCGGCTTCCGCATCATTTATCAACCCACCACATACCAACTATAACCTGCACCGTGGAAGATGAGTTAACCATTCTAGATGATCATCGAAAACGCTGGCCTTTGACATGCAGGGTGTGTGAAGTGATCGGCGACACTGACAGTCATCGGAGACCATCAGACCTTCTTGCCGTCTAGAAATGACCCAGAATACGAATAATGCACACTTCCCACACCCGACCCTCCGAGTCGCTCGAAGCCTGCATCCTTTCCTGTTCTATCATTAAAACTTGAACATTTTCCACATGCGCGACCAGCTGATTGATGGGTTCCAAGGGCGCCACTTTCCGACTAATAGCAACGCATTATGTCCCTCCGCAGATCAACAATTGTTTGTTTCATAGCAAGACCCGAAAATACTCTCTGTTTGCCGACAGTAAGACCATGGGGGGCCAAACTTAGTATAGCCGCCTACCACTCAACCTAGATCCCAACGTATCCCACAATCGAAGCTCGTGTAGGCGAGGGGAAGCAAGCTACAGATCAGGAACGGCGAGGGTTCGTTTTGCGTTCTTTTGTCGTCGGTATCCTCACCCTTGTGGAGCTACGGAGGCCAAAATACATATTATACTTGTTCGCAACCAGTGCAAGGTTACTTTCTGACTCAAGAATCAAGGGGCAGTTGTTATCAATGATATCGAATCGTGTATATATAATCGGAGCTTCTGTCGGTTTGGCATAACCTCAGCTTCTCATTGTAAGTGCTTCCTCGTAAATCGGTCACGAGAACAACAGAATAAATAAACGCCCTTACCCTCTATCTTCCAGAGTGACGCATGACAACAGAAGGGCCCATAAACCCTGTATCGAGATCTACAAACATGCGATTCGAGGATTTAAGATGGAAACGGCTGAAGTTCGAGGTAGAAGCAAGCGGTCCCAGAGAGCCCTGGAGATTGATGATGGACTCTGTGCGGAGAGGGGGGCAGACGATCCTTGCCGTCAGCACCGTCCGCCATCTGTTAGCCTCCAGTGTCCACCGGCCGACCGACCGACCGCTTCCGCCAAACCTAGATAGCGATAGGGGTGGCGAAGCAAAGGCAGAAGTGGGTCATATACTCAATTCAAGGTCAGCGACACCCGCCAAGACATTCCTGAATCGAAATGTAAGTCCGAGGCTATCCAAAGAATATCAGGGGCTTGGAGACCATCGTACCCCTGCTGGAACAGCGAAGCCCCCTACCTTCCTGAACGTTCCACAGCAAACCAGCTGGTACGTGAGGACGCGATGGTCCGGGGCTGCTCCTTATCTATGTGTCAGCTAATCCGAACGTTGATTCGCGTCGTTCAGAAGTGCCAAGTAAAGGCTTTTTGGAGCCAGGCATGATGCATGAAGTACATTGTCTAAGATTGGGCGCTGAACTGCGCCTTCTAGCTTCGTCGTCGATCGGTGAGGTGTTGGACTAGCTAACTTGGCACATGTCTATTGTCGATATCGAAGACTAGTCTCCTAACGCGAGGATGGCCAAGCCTGTCTGCCTTCGCCTGGGATTTTGCTATCTCGATAACTGGATTGTGTTCGAATACCTGTTGCAAAGCACATGCTGAGGCACCTAAAGTGATTGACAGGGGTTCCCGTCCAACACCCAATCACAAATTATTGTGTAGTCAGGGTTGAAATGAGCGTTTGCAGCGGCTTTAAACACGAGGCTCAAAGTATGAGACATTTCTCCAAGACCGCTGACGTCGCAGAAGCCAATGGAACCAGGCCGAACATTAGATTTACGAATAGACAAAATTAACGGTGGTACAGCGGACGAGGCAGACTTTTACTCGGTGCGCTGATAAATACGGGCCGTAATCAGTCTCGAGAAACAGGGCAGGGAACGGCGCGTGTTGGACGGCGCTGAGTTGCAAGAAGGGATGCTGCCGGACGATAAGAGCGAGCGCGAGGCATCCTCACGCTCAGCTTGCCCTGCAATTCCCACCGTCGTCGTCTGTTTTCACTCGTATTTGTTCTCAAACATCTTCGGATACCTGAAGCTGTGGACTGACAAACCCTCTTGCATGCTTTCAGCGGGGGAATATGCCGTCGCGCGGCAAGGTTCACTATTTTCATGCGCATCATCAGATTCACTCGGGTAACAAAAAGAGCTTGCGTCTCGTGTTTCCAGTTTTTGTGGTTGATATATCTTCCACGCTTATCGGGGGCCGCCCGATTCAAAGTTAAACCTGAAGTCGGCAAACCCAGGGTGAACAAGAATATCACACCGCAGACTCTCGCACTAGTACTAAGGTAACGCTGGGGCCTTTTGCTTTCGGGATTCAACTTACTAGTCATCTAGGCAAGTATTGGTTAAACCTTGAAGGCAATAGACTCATAAAATTGACCCCCCCCCCGAGTTGCAGTGCATCACTGCGTTTCCAGAATGCGGAATAACTCGCTAACAAACGTCCGCAATCCACCGGTGGCACCTCCTTTCTGACGAACTCAAACAATTATCCACCTGGCACGACTTTCCTCACCCCATGGTCCCTAAATCTCTCATTCTTGCCGAAGAGAACGCCGCCGGATCCTGCTCGCCTAGCAAAATTAACATAGCGCCTCCGCCATCTCGGACAGCAACCAGGTGGACCCTCAGCCTGCTGGAGAAAGATGTTAAAGCGAAGTGCAGTAAGAAAGGAACATGGCATCGCTTGCGACGTCAGCATTCCCCGTCCTTCCCCTTCTCCACAATCACCCGATACCGATACGGAGAGGGAGTAGGAGGCCCTTAGATTCAGTACTGCCTTGGAAATAGATGGACATTAGCGAGCGAGGTAGCCGAGGCGAAGACAAAACATAAGTTGTTTGTCTAGGTTTGGTATCAGATATCATATACCATGCCGTATTATGAGGAGCGTATTGTGGCTCCTCAAATGTTTAGAACACCTTTTCCGCTGCCCGTCGCACACTTGAGGACCGAAGTTGATTGGAAATTCTCCACCCTTGACATTCGGAGTCACCTCTACCGATTTATTTGACATGTCTCCCTCGATTTTCAGACTTGATTTCCCTGGGCCCCTTGTCAGCTTCCCCGGGCCCGACATCCTGTTAGCCGTCGGCTAATCTTCTGTGGGCAATACCGGTTGTGCATACAAGCAAGGCAAATCCATGTTCCAACGTCTTGCTATCAGACGTATCGCGTACTCAGGGATTATCTAGGCGGTAATGATGTGATCAGCTATGCCTATGGGCCGGCAGCCTGAAGAGACTGATGGACGCCGCCACGTTCGAAAGGACCGCCGAGTCATACCGGAAGAAGTGAGAGAGAGACGTAACTGTGCCAACAAGGGTTTTTCCGAAACTTGAGTGGAAAACTAAAACCCTTGAAACTTGAAACCGGTGGCCAGCTGCCCCCAACTGTTACTTCAGGCACGTATTGTGATGTTGATGATGCTGATGATGCACGATGACGTAGATACCCATGCACGATGTTCGCGGCAATCCAGGTCAAACCTGCATTCCTCGACTGAATTACAAGTAGATTCCTTCCGAATATAATATAAGAAGCCCTCCCAAACCCTCATCGATTGCAATTTCGGACCGTACAGTATCGTCATGACGGGATGTCAACCATCGGTGGCCGGCCTTGATACAGCTGCTTCCATTCTTCGCTCCGATTTTGCAACTTCAGACATATAACATCCCGCATCACAAACAGCAGTGTATTGGCATAATCTCCAATTATTCCGAAATATGCGGCTGTCACCGAATTGATACAACCATGTCCACGGACTAGATAACATAAATTCTACAGATATAGCGGGGAGAGCTACCCAAAACCAGTATGTTCCTCTCTGAGCTTGCTGTCAAGAGCGTGCCTTGAAATCAAGTGCGCCACAACACCAGGTAGATCATTGGCGTTCAGGCTAGATCATTGCTTGACTTGGCATCTTCTGATACTGGACCTTGGCCGACTTGCTTCACGGAATCGTGGTGATGAAGGTTGGATTGCGGCCCGATATAATGTTTACGGGCGGCTGCGAAGTACCAAACACTATAATATTGCTTGTCAGGGAGATCCTTGTTTGAACGTAAGCAACGGCGAACTTACTATGCTAGGATGATGACACCACCAGTGATGACCTCATAACACCAATTAGCGTTAGCAATTCTAGGGTATCTCAAAGAAATAGTCCCGCTTACGGAGGCATAATTCATGTTGTCTGGGGTCACTGGCAGAACAGTTGGCAGCGAGAAGATTACGCATACGAAGCAAGTCCAAAAAATACAAAACCAGTTACAGAAGTTTCCCAAGATCCTTTCACCCAAGTAGAACGGGCCAGGTTTGAACATGACTTCTGGGTGTTGGTGATTGATCCTGCGAAGGAAAATGGGAATGATGTAGCTCAAATCGAGAGCCATGGCTGTCAAGGAGAAAATAGCGCCAGCGGCGACGGGACTGGCTAAATCTAGTAAACCAGGAAGAATGCTAATGACCGTCGAAAGCCAAACAGCTCGAAGGGGAGTGTTCGTTATGTTACTAGTCTTTCCAAAGTACCCGCGATCAGGAAGACCTGAACTCCATAAGCCAAATGCACGTCGGAGAAAAGAAAGCATAACCCGTACCGTGGTCACGGCTGAATGCATAAACGGTACGGGAAGTGGCTTGAAGTGCCGTTTGTACAACAAAGAATGCTGTAAAGCAGACAGGAGCCTGTACAAGTTGAAGTGGGTCATGGAAAAAGAAATCACGATTAAGTCGCTCCTACTCACCCACAGGATCAGGGCTCCCGTTCTTCCCATCCGGTTGACCATGATCTGAGAAAAAGGCTCGTAAAATAACTCCCGCGAGCAAGCATATGGCGCACCTGGAGGAACGCGGATCCCGAAGGCCCGGGCAGATTTTCTCTTTACGTGTTGGGTGGGTCATCATGGACGTAAGAAAGAATTCAGGACTCACAAAGGGCCAGAACACAGGATAAGTACAATATTTAATAGCCATCCGATAAGGCCAGTTCCAACAACTGGAGATAGATCCTCAATTTTTTTAAGAAGGGGAGGAGCAGGAGTAATAATACAAACCAGCGATAATGATGGCTGAGGGTGCGGCGTAGGCAGCTCTTTGGACCTCCTCCCTGCACCACTAAATGTCAATCCTAGAACGTGGAGAAAATTAGGGTTAGAAAGACGAACGAAATATGTGCAGTTGCGTCATAATCCTAGGCCACTAGACGTCAACTCAAATTGGTGGTTAGCAGCAATGATGATATCTTACCGTCATCTACATCAAATCAGTCAGCGCTTCTTTCGACCCGTAAATGACTGAAAATACTCACCGTCCACTGGACGCTCAGGAGACCGAATAGAAATGCGATGCCAGTATTCCAGCCACCCGTTTGATTAACAATACCCGCCGAGCCGAATACATAACTTGCAGGGTGCATTTCCGATCGCGGTGTGGTTGCCAAAAGTACAATTATAATGACTAGGCTATCATTGAGTCACTAGGGAAAAAGTTAGAAAGGGAGTGCCACATACGGAAAGTTGTTCCCAGATTGACGAAGACAAAGCCCTTGGTTAGTCTAGCGAGGTGACGCGTAGCCAAGGAATTCTTTGAGCACATGTGAATTCAATCAAAGTGGCAAGGGACGAAAATAGAACAAATGACGCACTAAAATCCCATGGAACACCGTCAGTCCAGCAAAGAGACCCACAGTTTTTCCCTAATAGCGATGCCACCCAAGTTAAGCATTGTTGCATGTGATCATTTGGACACGCCCTCACCGAACTTAACTCAAAATCTGCCCCCTTTCAGATATCATATCAGAAACGCACATATTCATTCTTATGCCCCCCACTCACCTTTCCGATGCTGACTGCCGCCCATATCATATTAGAAAGACCAAATTCCGTTGACGAGCCACCTGCAATCTGGCCTTTTCGGAATCTCGATAAATAGCACCAACACATTTAACCAAAAGATCACCTACCGAGAATGTTGAGCCATCCAACCAACCACCCGACCTATCCGCCGCATAAGCTCATTGTATCGATAATCCAGAAAAAAACTGCAAATACCTTTGCGCGGTACTTCTTCGGGGTAAGCTGAGCAGAAGCAGTGTATCTATCACGCAAAAGGGAGAGTTGGTTATTCATGTCCGTGCACATCGGTTGTGATAAAGCCAAATGGATAAAAACTTACAGACCACCACAAGTGGGGTATGCGCTGACGATTTCTGCAATGCTTATACCGAGTGTGAAGCACGCTGAGGCTCCAATGATCCAGCACCACACCACCTGGTGGAGACAAAAAAAAAAACAACGCCCATGGGTTCAGCGAGAGATTGATACCAGTCACAAGGGCGCCATAACTCACCGACGCCGGACCACCGAGAAGCAGAGGTGTATTGAACGTCGTCGCAATACTCGAACAAAGACCCTAACAGCCCACTGAGCACGAAAAACGCCAGTCATAACAGTCGAGTACCACTCACCATAATACTAAACGCAAAGCTTATCTGCTCAGCACCGACGTCATTAAAGGGTCATTCCTAAGGGTCCCAAGGAAATCACATACCGTAGCCAGACTCGAAAACTCTCGCTTGAAGGAAGGTTTGTATCCCAGCGCGACGAGCTCCTTGTCATCCTCATCGGATGTGTCGATAGTCGAAGCAGTTCTCCGCTCGTCTAAACTGTTGCTCATAGTGGTTTGCAGTTCAAAGATGCAGTTCAAAAGTAAGCAAGACAAGAGGAAGGAGGAGGTCGAATGCGGCCGTAAGTTGTAGAGTATATTTAGCCCCTCTCCACCGATCCGCAAGCAAAGTGTCCACAGCGGTGTGATGGGGTACTTGTGGGATGGGATGGGATGGAGGGGTGTCGACAATCAACAAACCACTTTCGCGGTTAGCCGTGGGTCCCGGCTAATCGCCTAAGGACAAGTGCACATGGTATTTGAAATATATCTTTACGTCTTGATTGGTGGCGTTTTTGCCTCGTGATCGTGACAGTGAGAGAAATGGGTGCACGAGTGCACATATGTATCATTTTCTTCGAATCCTTAATCGAGCTTGTATTCTATGAATCCCAGTTAAGTTGATCATTCAGCATATTTCGATTGTATTCAGTTGCGATATAATCGAGGAACATAAGAGTTGCTAACAAATGGCTTAATAGATAACAATGCATGGGGGTTGGGGTAGGTGGGGGAGACCATATGAGAGTAGTCACTACAATCACAGCATATCGAAAGCATTTACAACGAAAGCAAGACAATAAGTAGAGAAGAACGAGAAAATAGAAACAAAACAAAGTCCATGGTCATTGCCAAAAAAATGCAACCCTTCTGCATACAAAAAAAACGGACCACATAAACGCGGAGCCCCCTTCCCTCGTCACACCGGAGTAGGAATAAGACTTCTTCGCCGCATCTCTGTCGGGGTATGGATGTTTTCTTTTTCGTCCAGCTCCGAGACACTTGGCGTAGGGCTCATAATTGACGATCTGGCCTTGACCTTATCAGCATCCCCAGAGACTACCCGACGATGGGGCACCGGGGTATTAGGTCCAGTCTGAGCCTTCACGGTGGTCGAACGCGTCAATGCTGAGGGTCGGGCAGCAGGAGTCGGTGTACCCGACAATGATGGACGAAGCTTCAATGGCGGAGGACCCATTGATCCTTCTATACGCCTCTTCACAGCCGAACCTGTTGGCGCTCCACCTAGGACGTTGACACGACTGCTCTTGCCCAGAGCGGAGACTTTGGCACTCTCTGCAGAGTTTTTGGTACTCCCAGAGTCGGAAACAACAGAAGCTGTTCTCGAGGGCGGTCGAGAGATAGTAGGAGTATTTTCGAAGATAGACGGGTCGCGACGGTGGGGTGTCTTGGACACAGAGGCAGGAGTGTTGCTAATCGAACCGGATTTGATGGCCATCTTGCGCTTGAACTACATAGTACGTCAGGAAAACAAGACTCATTCACGACGATATTGAATATACATACCAGCTCCAGCTCTTGTTGTTTCGCATCAAGAGCGATATTCAAACCCTGAATATCCTCCTTGTCCTGCGCATGTTGCTTCGTATGCTGCACAATCCTGACCTCCTTATCAGCACTTTCCTGCTGCAATTCATGTACCTGTCTTCGTAACCGCTCCACGTCGTCCTGCAGCGTGCTCACACGGTGCGTCGTAGTCCTCAACTCTATATCAACCTCGGCCTTCTGACGAACAAGGGCCTGCAGCTGCTCCTTGGCTTTACCCTCGGACTCGACGGCCTCCTTCCACGCACGCGACTGTTCGTTGGCAGCATGAGAGTGCTCACGTTTGAGCTTGCCAATCTCTTCCCGCAAGCCCTCTATTTCAGATCCTCGTTCACGAGCATTCTCAGAATACTCAGTGATCTCTTCATCTCGGCGACGCAAGTTCCCTTCGAGACGGCTGATATTCTCACCAGCAAATTGCCGTTCCTGCTCGAGCTGCGCAATCCGATCCTCGCATTGCTGAAGAGCCCGAGTGAGACCTTCGGAATGTCCCCGTTCCTGTTCAAGTTGCTCCTCGAGCTAATCACGAAATGAGTGTCCGCGTCGTGTAAAAAAGATTGATCAGAGATACATACCCGCTCGCATTCTCTTTCCACACTTTCCTTGAGATCCCAGAGCTCATGCAGCTCGGACTCAAGTTCACCTTTCCTATTCTCGCTCTCATTCCACTCCAACTCGAGGCTACCAACTCTCTGCTCGACTTCATCATACTTCTTCGCAAGATCATCGCGTTCTTGAGCGACTTCGTCTCTCTCCTGTTCGACTCTAACCAGCTTGTCTTCCGCAGCAGCTTTCGCACCCTGCAGGTCCTGAATTTTTTCCGAGGCATTCTCCGTATGCCCCCACTGCGCCTCGAGCTCGCCCGTCAGGACGTCGAATTCCTCCTCTTTCGACTTCATCTGCTGCTTCAAGGTATCCAGCTGTTCCTCGACTCTAGTCTTCTCCACTTGCATCGTTTCCAGCTTCATCATCAACTCGGCGCGTTCCTGCTCCCATCCAATCTCGGCAGCGCGATACTGTTGTTTTCCCTCCTCTGCTCTCATAGCCCGCTCCGCGCCCAATCTCTTCAACTCCTCTTCATCAATGAGCCCCAAACTGACATTACCCAACATCTCAATCTGCTCCTTCGCCTCCCTCAGTCCATCCTTCAACTCCCGCTCGCTCTCATCTCGACTCCACAACACCTCCTTAAGATTAATCACATCATCCGTCCGTTCCTTAATCAACGCTTCCAACGTCTCAACCTCCTCCTTGAGCGACTTCTCCTGCTTCACCCAATCCTTCTTATCCCTCTCCAAGCTCGCAATCTGCCTATGCAACATCCTCAACGCCTCCCCACTCGCCTCATCCATCACACTCCGCTCCATACTCTCCTGCCTCGAGCTATCCACCTCTTCCTCCAACAACCGACACGCCCTCTCCAACTCTTGCACCTTCTTCTTCCACTGTCGGAGTGCACTCTTCCGCTGACTCTCCTGCTTCTCCAAATCTGCCAACTTCATCCCCAGGATCTCAACAAGTTCATCTCGCGCTCGGAGATCAACCTCGTATTGACTACACAGCTCCGTCTGCAGCGCCAGCTGTGTCTGCAATGAATAAATCAACCCTTCCTCCTTCGAAGTCCTCCGCGTATGCTTAACGAGACCCTGCGGCGGCGTAGTGGGTATCATTGTCTGAGGGGTGTAATAGGTATTCGCATTGGCGCTAAACGGATCGGGCTCAGCAACGGGCGGCGTAAACATGATGAGATCATGAGACGACTCGTCGTTGATGTCCGCCTCTGGAGCTCTATTCGTAGGCGATCGCAACATCGTCTGGAACACGGTATCGCTCAGCGCACGGCCGCGGGGTTTTCCTGAAGGCAACATCGAACCAGGGGAGGAAAGGCTAGACCCCCCCTCTGAAGGGCGTACGTTTTCACTGGATGTATATGCGGCAGATAAGTCTGTCGAAGGTGGAGATTTCGCTGCCGAATAAAAGACCGTCTGACCAAAACTGAAAGACTGGCTGCGGTCATGTAGGGGAGGGGGTAACTTGGGACCTTTCTCCTTGGCATGGAAAACAGCCTCGTCAACAACCGCGGGGGCAGCGACTGGCGCCGCCAGAATAATCTCTTCTTCTCCTTCCTCCTCCTTGATACTATCCTCTTTTTCCTTCCCCTTCTCACTAGCCGTGGCCGTGGCCGGAGGCTTGCAGGGAGTCGAAGTCATCTGGTTCGCTGCAGAATCCACATCAGACATGGAGAGATTCAAGTCGATGGCACTCCCAAGCAAGGGTGAGTTGACATCGAAACCCAATCCTGGGGGAAAACTAGGGAGGTCGAGCTGATGTGACATATCAAAGGAGCTCCCAGCACCAAAATCTGGGGGCGGCACTGGGCCAGATAACGACATTGACACCGAGCTTTCGGGAGGGCCTAAACTGTCTTCCGCCTCGCTCTTCTCCTTTGGCGATTCCAATGGTGAAAAAATACCATTGAGGGATGGACGAGATTTAGATCCGGGAGGGGACGTTCGGGTGACGGCAGGGGTACTTGTATTATTATTACTCGTACTGAGCTGGTTGAGTCGGTCCATGAAAGTCGTATGCTCGGGAAGCCGCACTTGCTGCGGCGGTGAAAGGAAATTCTCCTCCATGGATTCCTCCGGGCTAATCACTTTGTACGCATCGCGAGAGAAGAAACGAACATTTTGGCCCGTTCCTGGCGTCTTTGGATCGCGAAGGATAGATCGCATGGAACTAAACTTGTTATCCACGGGCGAATCCATTGAGGGCCGCCCACTCTCCTGCGTGTTCAAACGCAAGAGGTCGAGTGATGGTCTACGGAAGGTGCTCGCCAAGGAGCGTACGGTCTCTTGAGAAGGTTGTGTCCTATGTCTTGTTGATGGTTCGTCGGCGGATTGACCAGAGTCCCCTATGGAATTAGGGAGGGACGACTGTGAGGCTGAGGAGGAATCAGATGACGGTCACAACCTCAACCAAACCAAAGGGTGGAAAAATCAACATACCGTTATTAAAAGGGAGACTAGCCTTCATCTTCTTGGGCAACAACCGAAGTGAAGGTGAAGGCGCTCGGACAGAATCCGGATCCTTCGATAGTCGTTTGAAGAGTGCACGTTTTGATGGGGAAGGCGGTGGACTTGGGGGCGGCGCAGGACTCTCGTCACTATGAAAAACAGATAGATTAGGGTGCTGCTCGAGAACCCTGGTCATAACATCGCCGCTCCCTTGCGAGGACTGAGCCGTGGGTTCCTCCTGTGCACCATGGCGTGACTTGAGCGCCGAGCTGATTTTAGCCCACATAGCTGAATGCGAGGCTGGTTGAGTGGGAACCCCGCTGGGATAATGGTCCAAAGTGTCTTGGTGGGGGGTTGGCGGGGGAGGGAAGGACCTGGGGAGGGCGCCTTTTTTTCCAGTTGATGAACGTCGTTGTCCAAATTTGTGACAAGTGAAAAAGTGACGCGCGTGTTTCAACTCGCCGACGCGTCGGTCACGTGGTGGCGTGCTCTCTCCATGCGAGCCTCGTGCCCACAGATAAGATAAGACACAACCCCAGTCTAATTTACCCACATTCATACCAAGGAAACGAGCCGACTGGACCCCGTGGCGAGACGAGGTAAAACAAGTTGAGGCTGAACAATTCGACGCCGACGACGGATAAAGTCGCTCACCAACAGCAATTCTTAGGTCACAAATTATATTCTAATGTGGATAGCATTACAGTATAAAACACACACTTCTGGTTATTTTGCGCATGCATACGAATACAGCGATTGTCCAAAAATTTACACTATCGCCACGCCAACTTTCTCAGTCTAACACACTGATTCCAGTTCGAACATTTACTGCCCAGCCTCGGCATCTTTCTTGGCAGCGAAAAGGAGGAGCTCGCAGACACGGCGGGAGTAACCCCACTCGTTATCGTACCAAGCAATGAGCTTGACAAAGTTAGGGTTGAGCTGGATTCCGGCCTTGGCATCAAAGATGGACGAGTTATGATCGCCGATAAAGTCAGTGGAAACTACGTCTTCATCGGTGTAGCCAAGGATTCCCTTGTATTCGCCCTGAGAGGCTGCCTGCATAGCCTTCTTGATCTCTTCGTAACTTGCCGACTTCTCGAGGCGAACGACAAGATCCACAACGGAGACGTCAAGGGTAGGAACACGGAAAGCGAGACCACTGGAAGTAGATGATCAGCCTAGACAACGCGACTCCAAGCATAAATGGACACACGTGAGTTTACCATTGAGGGAAGGAATGACCTTGCCGACAGCTTTGGCAGCACCGGTAGAAGAAGGAATGATGTTGTTGTTTACACTGCGTCCACCACGCCAGTCCTTGGCAGAGGGACCATCGACGGTCTTTTGAGTAGCGGTGGTTGCATGGACTGTGGTCATCAAGCCCTCAACAATACCAAACTTGTCATTGATGACTTTTGCGAGGGGGGCCAAGCAGTTGGTGGTGCAAGAGGCATTGGAGATCTGAAGAGGGAGAGATAAGATGAAAACCCGGCACTCATTATCGCCACACTAAGGGACGTATGATGCATGACGTACAACTTTGTGGCTGGGGTCGTACTTGTCAAGGTTGACACCACAGACGTACATAGGCGCGTCGGCCGAAGGCGCGGAGATAACAACTTTTTTGGCACCGCCCTTCAAGTGAGCTGAAGCCCTGAGAGAGATAAATGTCAAGAGGTTGGCTAGCTCCAGGAGGTGGCTGAACCCACTTATCGATGGTAGTGAAGACGCCCTAGTAGGAGACGCGTAAAGAAGATCAGATTTTGGGATATCAATTGTTATCAGGGGAAACAAAATTACCGTTGACTCGACGATGTACTCGGCGCCGACAGACGACCAAGGGATGCTGCCGGGGTCGCGCTCGGCATAAACGGTAATGGCCTTGCCGTTGATGATAAGTTTTTTTGCCTCCTTGTCACACTCTACTTTGCCGGTGAAGCGACCGTGGACAGAGTCATACTTGAACATGTAGACCTAGGGCAGTGACATTTAGCAAATGACAATGCACCAAACAGACATCTTATCAACGCACCATGTATTCAAGGTCAATGAAGGGACTAGCAGACACTGAGTAAAAAAGCTTGGAGCTGACCGGGGTGGAACTCACTCGTTGATGGCAACAATGTCGATACCGTTGAGCTCGAGAGCATTACGGAAGACAATACGCCCGATACGACCTGAAGCAGAGGTCAGCCAGTTGGCAACGCGGGGGGCAGCAGGAGAATGAACTCACCGAAACTAGGAGGTACGCATATCGGGATAATTCGCGCTGGACGTGATGAGAGAGAAGGCTTACCCGTTGATGCCAACTTTGACCTGTGAGGTGCGTGAGCCCGTGGAAACAACTGCATGACAGCAGAAGGTACTGACCATGGTGATAGCTAAGTCAAGGGGGTGGTGCGTGGAGGTGAAGGGATGAACAGGAAGATGCGAGACTTGGTCGATCGATTGGCCTTTTGTAAGCGCAGAGTTTATCGATGTGTCATCACTGGCATCATCCCGATCATACCTGGAGCCCGTTTCTGGCAATCTCCCATTTGGCCTCCAGTTCTTCCAAGGGCAGGACCGGCGCAACACTCCGCCCCGTCTGCTTCCGTTGTCTCCTGCACCTGAAGTAACGCTCTGGTGGCAGACTCTTGCCAAATACGGGATCATTTTCTTGTCCGCCGCCGCCACAGATCATCCAGTTATCTTCAATACTTTTTGTTCGGCGTGGCCAGATGCGCCATCACACCAGTCGATAAGCCTGAGAGAAGCTGACATCTACTATGTACTTCCCATGAAAGAAATCAGCTGAGCTGTGTGCGCCTCATCCGAATCACACCGTATCCCGGTTTTGGCGGCCCGCCACCTCAGATACGTTTGTTCTCCCTACAGGTATATTGCCGTAAGGTAAATTTAGTAGGCGCTAACTCTGGGGGGGCATTGAACGGTTTCGGACCTGGGTGAACGTGCGTTCGAGCCAAGCAAAGATCCTTACTAATTTCTTTGGCGGCACGCTATACCGAGGGCGAAGGAAACGATGGTATCACTTACACTGCACTACTCCGGTCCTTGGCAAGCGGACCGCCGGTTGCAAGCAAATGTGGACTCTGGTGCCAGACAACCGGTTGCACGGCGAGCGCTATAAAGGCAGTTCGATGATGCTAATCAAGCCTTTAGCCTTCCACAGTATCACATCCACGACAGGACTGCTTGAGTCGCTTTTCCTCTCGGGTTGTCGACACAGTGGATTCCATGCTATATTGCGCCTTCGCCGGATCGGAGTCAGCTCGTCGTCGTTGGCTCCGAAACGACACATTTCTTACATTTCGCATGAACGGCCTTCGAATACTCAATCGGTAATCGTACAAAAGCATACCGTCTTTGCAATCGAAACAAAGCCATTGACCGGTCCTCTGGCCGACAACATTGCATTCCCTCCGTCCGCAGCATGCTCCAAAGGTCAGTCGGTGCATACTCGCACTTCGGCTCCTTTGATCTACCACAAAAGATAAACACTCCAACTATATGCGCCCAGGGCCGGGAGAAAGAAGGCAATATGTAAGCCTGGGCTTACTCAGACAGCCTCTCCACTGCATATCTATGCAGGCCGGTAACGGAACGCACAAGATGTTCTGTTATGTCCTTTTGGTATATTGATCACGACTGTGCTCACACAATGCTGATTTATTTCAGCCTTAACTTGCGGTAAGTTGACAGCATCTTGTTTCCCTTCGAGTGTCTTATCCAAGAGTTTTGGAGCCACCAAATCCCGATATGCCTTCATTCCCAATTCGCCTATTTAAGCTGCCACACAGTTTTAAGTAGGGGTTTTCAATGTTCGATATTCCGTGTTCCGCATCCACGCCGGCGAGTCTTCCTGCTCTCCCAACTCTCCTTTCGATGAAATCTTACACAGGAATACATGAGAACCTAACCGCCCTTCCCTAAATCCATTCAGCAGCAAGGATGCCACATCATACTCCCGACACACTCGATTCGCCCTAACAACCACACCACAACTCTCTATAACCTAGAACGGGTTATTCATCGGTTGTGAGTGTCATCGCTTAGGCCCATGCGAGGTTGCGGTGATTTAGCGATCAATCCTGTCACTGCAAGAGCTCCGCGACGCATCAACGGCCCGTTACGCTCCTATCATGGTCGAGCGAACGTCCGTTCGCATAGTCGCGTGGGATCCCCCATGTCAGCCATGACATGTTCTTCTGGAGTTTGACCTCGGCCCTCAGAGCCCTAGCTGCGACCGGTGATACGGTCCAAGGGGGTCTGTTTGACGGTTCGCTAAATCATTCCAAATCAGACCGGTAATGGGATGGTTGTCGAGAGACAGCCTGAGATATCTCCGTCCTCCATAGGTCAACAACCCCGCTCCAAGTTTCAATTTGATCCTTCGCCCACGTTTATCCCCACCTCCGTGCGGCGGGCGTCGCATTCCGCTGCTACCGCAGCTGCCATTCGTGAGATTGCTAGTAAATTCCATCTAGGAAATCACTCCGCCGGGGAGGGGAGAATAGACCGTCAGTGCAACGGGAAGGTATGTTAATGTCAGCCATGGGAAAAACTTGCAACTAACTGGCAGCAACGGGAAGCTTCTATATCCTCCTATTTGATCTTCGTGCGTCGCACTATCAGTCCAAAAACTGCGTTTTACATAGGTAGTGATATTGCTCTGCAGATGCGAGAGGCTCGTCCTTTCGTGCCCCAAACTTCGAGCACTAACCTAGTACTTTTAAACCATTAGTTGTGTATGGAACTTTACAAGGAAGCAGTCAAACTATGAACATCATTTCGACCTGTTTTTTTTTTCCTTTTTTTCGAGCTCGCTTGACTGCTGCCTACATAAGTAGCGCTCACACCACCTGGGGGGCAAAGTAACCATTTGTGACGTAAATAAATTAAGGTGATGATCGATCTGATCTCATACCCCTGCCCTTATCCCCATTCACACTACGCAACTGTGTACACCCATTTGTTCGCTTGTTAGCCTGTTTGCAGTTTATAAATCGAAAACTTGAACTAGTCGAAAGACAGAAGGTGTTTTTTTTTTCCGCATGGGTTTGACAGCTATTACCATGATAGTGTCGGTACTATAATGCGCGCCCCCATGTGTTGACAGAGCGATTCCGAACCTCCCGCATGGGGGAGGAACAACACCAGCCAATGAATGTCATGGAACCGCATGTGAATGGTTCGATCCAGAAGCAAAACTAGGTCACGACTAAACAGTAGAATATACACTACTCAAGTGTCACCCATCGTGGTTCAATAGCTCGGGGTTAGCGAGCACAGCCATAGTAAATGACTATGAACCCCACTAGTTCAGGAGGTTTTCCCTTCTTATGATGCGTATACCAGTAAATCAAAGACACCTTATGCTTTGTCTTTGAAAGACTGAGAAGAGTAAAGAACGAAAGAAATACGTAGGACTCGGATTTCTATTGAGAGAGAGAGCAAGAGAGGAAGAAAGGGATCTAACTGTTACGTACCCAATCTATGCTTTATATGCCTTTCCGAGTTAGGCCATCTAGCTACCTTCTATAGGTAGAGTGCATTTCAAATGTCCGAGGTATAAACATAGCCTTACTACAGTTCCTCTACTTGTGCATATATACAGACCGGTGGCTATAACCGGGCGGTGTGTGTGGCCATCCTTACCATGCGTTCATCTCTCACCACACAATTCTTCCCATCTTTCAATCCAGGACATAGGTAACAACAAGCCATTAAAACACCAAAAGATTTTCCGCGTGTTTTTCTCTATTCTACGTATTTTCTATAAGCTCAAGGGGTCGGGAAACAAAATAAAGAAAAGACATTTCAAAGCAAAAATACCATAAGCCTTTTTTTGCGAGGCTGTACCACAGTACTCCACCCACTTCCCACAAAAATCATCTCGGAGGTTGGAATTGCACTACACCCGTCGTCGTCGGTCGTGCAAGATCGCTGCCAAACACAATAGAGTTTAAATCAACCATTTTCCGAGCACACGCGAGTGGCGATGAAGCCTTACCTAAAAGCACCCTCAACACACGCCTTGATCTCCTTGAAGCTAACCACCAAACAACTCTGCTCATCCCTCGCAACCAACATAATTCGTTCATCTGTCCCAGCGTCCAACTTTTACCATTCAAAAAAGGATGCCGGATATCAAAAAACACAGGTTATAGTATTGCGTAGAGAAAACAAACTGTACCTTGTTCAAACATGTTAAAACGTGTGACATGTTTACGACGGGGTTACCATGTTCATCGACTTGATGAAAGACGTAGTCTCGGAAGAGTTTGATGATGTAGCGGTCACCAGTTTCAGACCATCGAGGTTCACGAGCAAATCTGATTAGGAAAAAAAAAAACTCGTCAAAAAGAAAAAAAAGGAGGTGAGGTTGGTGCTCACTCTGGCCGTTCATTGATGAAACCAAACTTGCACAGGAGACGCACAAGCCGGGCATTCTCGAGTTCTGTCAGCAGTTCGTGTTCCAATCTGTCGGTCGCACTTTTATGATCATCATCAGAAAAAGAGGTTGTCAATGCTAATTCACAGAAGTTTGGTTATAGGAGACATACAGTAACGCCTCCTCCATATCCGCCTGTATCTTTGGTCTAATCATTTCCATCACATGCTCAATACTCTTTTATTTCTCAAAGTATTAAGCAACAGATACACACGGCCAAACAGTTGGTAACACACTCACTTTGTGCGGTGTCGGTTTACTGATTAAATACAGCGCCACCGACTTTAGATCAGGATGATAGGTCCTCGCCATATGGTCCAAACTTTTCTGGAACTGAGATGCGGTCCATGCGCTGACATTGCTACACGCCAGTGAGAACACCAACCGGCCAAACATAGTTAGATCTTCCTGTTGCAGGATCACCGTGTCCACATGAGTTCCATGCATCAAAATATCAATAATTCCGCATGACCCGATACGAAGTCTTTATAAAAAGAACCAGGGGGTTGAGTTTATATGCGTATAAGAATGGAGACGGAAATACCGATTAGGCCCAGTGATGATAATCTTTGTGGGGTCAATCATCCGGACTGGATGGCCTTGTTCGTGGACCTTTCTGATAGCGGAGGCGAGTTGCACAATGTATGACCATAAAGTACGTTCCGGGAGCGGGTTTTGGCGGCCCGAGGCTGTCTGTGACTTGGGCTTGAAGTGTGCGTCGAACAGTGTCTGTGCACCGGGGTAATAGGCATAGCAAACGACGAGGGCTGTTGGAAAAATCATTGGAATAGGCGCGCCGATAGGCAGAAAGTCCTACAGTTGTCGTTGAATGCCTGGGTGGTGAATGCCTCGCGTACAGGAACGATATTGGGGTGGCGGATGCTGGACCACATTTCGATAGCTGAGAATGCAGACTGATGCATCAGGCGGTAATCTGGGTTTATGAAACTTGGAGATTTCTGGAAGGCACTTGGCACTGTTCTACTTACTTTCGATACGGCGGAGGGTGTAAGGCCTGCCATCAGACGTGCGAATGGCACGATAGACAGCAGAATACCAATTACCGAACTTTCGGCGCTCTGCAGCTGCGCCCACCGGCTCTAAGGGAACAAACGTATGGTAGCCTTGTATTTCATCGGGGAGACCTGAGCCTGTCCAGGTGGTGTAAGGCACTAATAGGGATGATCACAAGTGAACACAAGATACCTGGAGGAGCGACTCCACGGATGGTTTCGCTTTTGGTCTGGAGTGACTGCCGCAGTGCAGATGATGCGAGCACAAAATGGGAGTCGGTACCAGATGGCACGAATTCTTCAGGCATTGAAGTGGTGTAGAGGAGGTAATTGAGCTGTGGGTTTTTTTTCTAAGCACTAACGGCCAAGGGAGCCAAGTGGTGTGCGTACCGGTTGACGGATGAAGACGGGTGGATTTGTGTAGAAGCTATCGAGTCCGGTGGGATCGTAGGGGGTGGGGTATGTGAATTGGGTGTCGTCAAAATATTGAACGTCCATCTATGTGAAGAGATGGAGTCAGCAGATGCGATAAGCGACATTGAGCGACTGACGGATTCCATGGCCGATGTAAGTTCGTCTACAGCTGCAGCATCGGCATCGGTATATGCGAAATGGTCGTATGCGTCGTGAGGATAAGTTTGCTCATAGTCGGGTTGTGGGGGTGAGGTAGGCGGGGTGCTGTCGATGAGGGGGATCAGGGAGGGTTTGGAGGGGGTTGAGATGATGATGGGACATACGAGGGGAGCAATGGGGGAGAGGTCGGATCGGAGGGTTGGCTGATGGGGGTAGACTTGGGAACGAATACGGGAGCGTTGATGGCCTGGGCTGAAAGAGTGCCGACCGGCGGGGCGTCCGATCTTGGTTTGGGTGAGATAGTGAGAGGTGGGGCTCAGGCAGGGAGGCGGCCTCACATGGTGGGACTCGTGGTTTGCGCGTTCTCCTGGGGCTGCTGTTTGCAGGGGCACTCGGCGTGTGGCCGCGCTGAGGAAGTGAAGAGAACTCACCGGGGGGTGATGGTAGAGACAGCCCTTGTCCTGGAACTTGCAGTGTCTGGGAAGAAAAAAAAAAAAAAAGAGAAAAGAAGAAGCCAAGGGGTGGGGTGGACAAGGGGGTAGCTACCCGTAGATGACGATATTTCTGCACTGGCGTTGGACCGAGTCTAGATGAGCAAGATCAGACTCAGGGTGCCGTGTGTGATGTTTGGGATGTGGCTAGTGCACCTTTGCGGGGGGTGGGCTGTGGAGACGCGGGGGGGTCGTCGTGAGCGTCTGGGTGTGTGATGCGGACGGCGGTGGACTGGGGCCTGGCGAAGAAGGCCATGGGGGAGGGGAGAAGAGGGCGAGGATGCCTTTGTGCCGAGAGACAAGCCGAAGCGCATTTCTATAACAGGGACCCAACCTCTTTTCCAAAAGTCCCCTTCGACTTTTCCCCATCTCTCCCACAAGGTGCTGGGTTCACCGCACACACAACTCCATGGCTTACCCTCACTCTCTCGCCCTCCCGCCTCAGCACCGCGACCTCGTCCACCCCTCCCACGCCCTCCCCAACCACCACCACCACCACACCCATCACACCCACCACCACGCTCACCACCACGCTCACCACCCCCATCATCCCGCCACCCACAGGCACTCCTCCAAGCAGCGCTTCGTCGCAGACCTCTCCCAATGTCTCTTCGACTTTGTTATCCAGCTCCTTCCGCCCTCCGAGGAACTCCAGATCAAGGAGGACGTCAGGAAGCTCCTCGAGCGTCTGATTCGCACAATTGAACCTGACAGCCGTCTCCTTGCCTTCGGTAGCACCGCGAACGGCTTCAGCCTTCGCAATTCTGGTCCGTCTTTCTCGCACATCCGGCCTCCCTACCCCTCGCTCACCTCTTGCAGATATGGACCTCTGCTCGCTCATCGATTCGGGCGAGCGTCTCGCCGCCTCTGATCTCGTCACCATGCTCGGCGACCTCCTCGAGCGCGGTCAGTAGCGCCCGCTTCCTTCCTTCCTCTCTGCTTTCTCTCCTGATCCACGAACCCCCCTCCAGAGACTAAATTTCACGTCAAAACCCTCCCACATGCACGAATACCCATCGTCAAGCTCTCTCTCGACCCCTCTCCCGGCCTGCCCTTTGGCATAGCCTGCGACATCGGCTTCGAGAACAGGCTCGCTATCGAAAACACGCGTCTCCTCTATTCGTACGCAAAGATCGATCCTACACGGGTGCGCACTCTGGTGCTATTTCGTGCGTAATCTAGCCCCCGCCCCTGGATCATTGTCGGACGCAGCTCTGATTTTCTTAATCTACTAGTCAAGATATGGAGCAAGAGAAGGTATGTGCTATCCATCACACATCCTCTCTCTCTATACCCTTGCTCATCCACCTTTGTTATAAGAAAAATCAACTCTCCATACAAAGGAACCCTCTCTTCCTACGGTTATGTTCTCCTCGTAATATATTTCCTAGTACATGTAAAGAATCCTCCAGTTCTACCTAATCTCCAGCAAATGCCGCCATTACGTCCAATAAACAAGGTGCCGTCTCTCCCACGTCGCTCCACCGACACTGCATTTATCTTGCCCTCAGGAGGAGACGACCCTCAACGGCTACAACGTTTGGTCAGTGGCACCGTGACCAAGTCCCACGACCCCGCTGACGTGAGATATAGGTTTTTTGATGATATAGATATACTTTGCCAACGATGGCAATCAGAGAATACAGAGACTGTTGCAGAATTGCAAGTCGGACCTTACACCCTGCAGTTGTCATCCTCCATTAATCATGCCCATGCTCCAGACTCATCGATTTCTTCCGCTATTTTTCACGCGATTTCTCATACAACACTGGTGTTGCCTCAATACGAGCTGGTTTACTCAAGAAGGAAACCAAAGGCTGGCAGAATGATGTTGGTTGCCTTGTTGTGTACCTTTGTGTTTCCAGCAGGGGCTAACACGCTTATTCAGCTCTCGAGCAGTCGATACAACGATGCCAGAGAAAGGAATCGGCTATGTGTCGAGGTATGTTTTGATATTCATCGAGGGGACAGATGGCCGCTCAAAGTCAGGGTCACAGGATCCGTTCGAGACAGATTACAACGTTGCCCGATGTGTCACCAAAGACGGCCTCTATACTGTTCGTTGTCCCAGGGTTTCTCTCCTGTTTCTCCAAGCAATAACCGTTTGTATTTCTTGTTAGATTCGCGGAGAGTTTATGCGGGCTTCCCGGATACTGGCCACCCGCCCGGAACGAGCTATTGTCGCCCTTGCCGAGCTCTGCGAGGAGCGCAGGGAGGAGGATCTCGTGTCCGCACCGCCTCACGGCCCGCGAATATCGTTACCCCCACAAACACCCTATACAATTGGAAGTCAGTCATTGCGACCCAAGGGGGCAGTCGCCCAAGAAAGGCTATCGCCACCGACACAATTCTTCGAGTCAGGTCCAAGAATAGAAGTTCACCACATTCCTTCCCAACAGCTTCCAGAACACATGGCTCCCAAACGCGCAAAATGGACAAGCCCTCCCCCACCGGATGCGTCATCTGTCGATCACTCCCTTTATGAAAGCCAATTGGACAAGAGCCTTGAGCTCGCCACTGCGCCGACTGAGGCTCGGGAAAGGGAGACCAATTATAACTCTTCCGAAACTGGCAGTGAAGTCTTTACTGATGAAGATCGTTCGGATGTCGCCGAATCTGATATTGGGTCAGTCAAGAGCTTCACAGAGGGTACGACATTCCTCAACGACGGCGCTCCTATTCGCAGACCCTCTTGGCACATCAATGATAATCTCCCTCGACAATGGTATCCCAACACGCCCGACCTTGTCGCAACGACGAGCTATAGACTCGCTGCTGGCCCCCGAGGACGTTTTCCTCGACAGTCTGACTGTGTAGAACCGTCTTCGCCCAGTAGCTACCGCTCCTCATCCAATTCTGCTTCTTCGTCCCCCAAATCCGAATACGCCCGCCGCTCGCTCTCTGGTCCTCCAAGATCGCTCAGAAATTCAAATTGGCTCATAGGCTCTACTATCCCAACTAATGCTCCCCTTCCACCATCGCCTGAATCTCCTCTCGACCCGCATTTCACTGATCCATCGACTGTATTTTATCAAACGACCGTAACACGCTCTCCACGTCCGACAGTATTATATCCGAATCCGGGACTGTTATCGCAGTACCAGAGTTACGCCGCTCTAAGTCAGCAGCAAGTCTCCCATGACGTCCTTCCGCCAAATTTGCCCCCGATGAATCCGAGGAGCCTAGCTGGGTTGATGGATGGAAGTGCAAGTGCCAGCAGGGGGTTGGTTGGCTCTGGACCGGAAACGCCGACACCTGCGATGTATGGGCGTGGGCATGGACGTCCGCCACCTATGCATTCGCACTCGTTGTCGAATGGGACGATTATAGCGTTGACGCCGCCTGCGCAGGTGTCGCAGTTTGCTTTGCAGGGGGCTGGGGGAGTTGGATCGTCGGATGGGAGTGATCTTCGTCGTCAAGGGGGAGCGCGTGACAACGATGACAATGATGATGATAATCGGTCGCGGGGGGAGGAAGGGCCGAAATCGGGCTCGCCGTCGCTTCCGCTGCCGTCACCACCGCCTTTGCATCAGCAGGTGCCAGTGGCTGAGTGTGGGGCATTAAATGCGTTGAAGCGAAATAGGGAGCAATTGCATACTGGCGGTACTGGAGATGGGATTCGGGAGAATGGCGATGTTTCGGACGGGGGTTCAAAACAGCAACAGCAACAACAGCAGCTAACGAGTGTGTCGAATGCGGGCTCGCCGGTGCCTCCGTCTGATGTGTCTGGCTCTGGGTCTTCTGGGTCAGAGAGGTCGGGGGCATATGATGGGTACGGGTATGAGTTTGTGGCCTCCGCGTCGACGTCTGCGTCGTCTGTGTCGAGATCGCCCTCATTGAAGTCGCGTTCACCACCTGTGGTGGTTGTGTTGGGTGTTGATGCGAAGGGGGAGCTGCAATTACACGATTGTGAAGGCCACAAGGTGGAAGGGGAGGAGGGTGAAGGAGTGGAAGAGGAGAGGGGGATGCCGGGTGCGCTTGCTTCGTTGAAAGTTCGAGAGTGTGCTGTGGGGTTGAGGATTACGAGCGAGGAGGAGGAAAGGTTTCATGCGACTGCAGGTGGTGTCGGGAGTGTTGTTGTAGCTGTGGATGAGGACAAGGTGGGGGCGCGAGGAGCCGAAGAAGAGGAGAGCGATGGTCTAGGTGTGGTTGTGGGTGATACGTCAAGCTAGGCCAGGTGCGAGGGCGGGTGTAATGATGGTGCGGTGATGAGTGAGCCGCGGTTTCCTTTGTGTCCGTGGTTGTCATTGTTGCCGTCATTGTCGCTGCTGGTGGATTTGCTGCTGCCGTTCCCGATTGTGATTGTTTTGGACCTTGTTGTCGTCGGGTTCCTTGCGGAGTGGAGGTTGGAGTGGGCCTGCCACTATGTGCGCTTCCGCCGTTGCTGTTGTCGTATCGCGCCTTGTGGGTGTTACGACTGATGGAGGGATGAAGTATGCTGTGGTGGTGCTTTGTGTGTGTGTGTGCGGTCACTTGTGGCTGGCCCCTTGCCTCTCTCTCCCTCACCTTGGATTTCAACGCAATCGCTGTTCCACCGTCACCGCCTGCCCTCGCCCTTTCTTGTTTGAAATGCTGTTCATTGATGGGCGCGTGTCCATGCATGCTTTTTTGTCTTCCCCTCCTTGTGTTCAAGGTTTATTTTGGAAGATGTTGTTGTCATATTATCACACGCAGTTGTGCCATTTCCATTCTACTCACCATGTCCATCACACTGAATTTTTTTTTTTTTTTTTTTTTTTCGTTCTTGCTGATTCGAGTCATTTCTTAACATTAGCTTGGAACTATTTACTACTCGACGCTCTGGCGAAAAGATTTTTTTTTTTTGGATTACGGTAGGCTAGATTGGAATTTTTAATGCTTGTAGAATAAACAACATTGGTGCTATTTTGTTGTGTATGTAATATTGAAACATCAGTTTATCAAGATGATATGGGGTTGTGGGGTAGGCGGGCGGGAGACCCGATAGGGATGAGATGCTGTTTTGTTTTTAATCTTGAGCCATGAAAGGGTTGGCGATTTCCTCTGAGCCGTCGACGGGGCTGACGATAGTGATGAGTGGACCGCGGAGGACGACGAGGCCGAGGGTGCGTGTGGTGGGTTCTGGGTCTGGAGAAAAGGGGGTTGTTGTTAGTGAGTGAGCGGGCGGAAAGAGAGAGAAGGGGGGATGTGCATGCCTTGAAGCTGTTCTTCGACTTCGTCAAGGACGAGGTTGAGGAGCTGGTCGTAGCCCTTGAGAATGCCGGTAACTAAGAGCACGTAAAAGGGGCGTTTGTTATCGATGGGCGCAGTTATTGCTTTTTTTTTTTGAGTCGATTTACCTTCGCGGCCACCGGTGAATTTTACTCTGATTCGTTCGTTGACGTATTTTGAGAGATCGAGGATGGCTTCGCGTTTGGGTTTATCGAGGGCGCTGGAGGGGTGGGTGATGGGTGGGGCTGTGCGTTTCTGGGGAGGCCCCCCGGTGCGGAATGCGCCGCGGGCAGCAGGAGGACGGCCCTGTGGTTGGGGGATTTGGGTTGTGAGTGAGCTTTTGGAAGAGAGTGTGAGCGGGAGGGAAACGAACACACGCGGTCTGCCATTGAGTGGAAGCGGAAATGAAAAAAGTGAGTAATAAGGGGGTGGGTTGGTTGGGCTGTTGGGGTGTGAAAAAATTGATACACCTTTTCGTTTGGGTTGATCACGGACAACTGCTGGTGCTTCCAAGCCCCTTCTTCTCTCCTCTTATCCGTTACTCCTCCTCCTCTCCTACCCCTTTCTCCTCCAAATGAACGCAACAGACCTTCTTGCCAACACACTTTCTGCAGGTAAGCTGAACCCTGAGGTCTCGTGGCTGTTCCCCCCTCGCTCAATCGGATCCCAGATGCAAATACGCGTCAGGATGCCACTCAGAAGCTCGAGGCGGCGTCAAGGGAGAACTACGTGTGTTTTTTTTTTTGTTCGATCGTGTTTCCTCGAGTCATAGCTCAAGTTTATGGGTTCACGCAGCCAGAGTACATGCTCATGCTCTCGTCTGTCCTCGTCAACGAGACCTCCCCGCTACATGTTCGGAACGCTGCCGGTCTAGCGCTCAAGAACGCTCTCTCTGCCCGTGTACGTGCCCTGCCACACACGCTTTCCCCCCTCCTTTTTTTGTTTGCTACAGCTCTCTCACCCTCGCTTCGCTTCCTTCCCCCCCCCCTCCACCTACGCCACGCCCACCACCACACAGGACTCTGCGAGGCAGACAGAGTATTCCACTAGATGGCTCAGCCTCAACGTCGATACCAAGAACAAGATCAAGCAGGATGCTCTCATGACGCTCGGATCCACGCAACCCAAGGCTGGTGGTTTTGCCTCTCAGGTTGTCGCTGCCATCGCGGCTGTCGAACTCCCCGAGAACCAGTGGGCCGATCTGATTGAGCTCCTTCTTAGTTTTATCAATAGCCAGACTAATGTGAATCTTAAAATCGCGACGTTGCAGACTATCGGGTTTATCTGTGAAGTTATCGTGAGTGTTTTTGATCCTTTGTTTTTTTTTCGATCTTTTTTTCTAATCGACTTTTTTTTTTTTTTTAGAAACCGGAGATTCTGAGTTTGAGGTCGAATGAGATTTTGACTGCAGTGATTCATGGTGCGAGGAAGGAGGAGACGTCGCAGGATGTGCAGCTTGCTGCGATTCATGCGTTGTACAATTCGCTTGAGTTTGTTCGTGAGAATTTTGAACGCGAGGTGAGGTTTTTTGGTTTTATGCCGAGTGTGTCTGGGCGGGGTTTTCTGATCGCGTTTCTTTTTTTTTTTTGCAGGGCGAGCGGAATTATATTATGCAGGTGGTTTGTGAGGCGACTCAGAACCCTTCTGTTGCTGTCCAGGTTGGGTCGTTTGAATGTCTTGTGCGGATCATGGGTCTTTATTATGATAAAATGTCCCTCTACATGGAGCAAGCCCTCTTTGGTGTACGTTTTTCTTCTATGGTTTTTGGGTCCCTTGTTTATTGGTTCGCAGTTGACTGTTATGGGAATGAAACACTCTGATGAACGGGTCGCTCTGCAAGCTGTCGAGTTTTGGTCGACTGTGTGTGAAGAGGAGGTTGAATTGGCTGTTGAGGCGCAAGAGGTGCGTGTGTGTGTGTGTGTGGCGTGCGTGTTGAAGAGGGATAAGTGGTTGATGTGTGCTTTTTCCTTAGGCTTTGGAGTATGGCGAGCAGCCTGAAGGGGAATCGAGGCATTTTGCAAAGATCGCTTTGCCCGAGATCGTGCCTGTGCTGTTGCAGCTCCTCACCAAGCAGGAGGAGGATGCGGATGATGATGAGTGGAATGTGTCCATGGCTGCTGGGACGTGTTTGAACCTCCTCGCGATGGCCGTTCAGGATGCGATCGTACCCACTGTCATCCCCTTTATCGAGGCTCACATCAAGGCTGAGGACTGGCATCAGCGCGAGGCTGCGATCATGACTTTTGGTTCGATATTGGATGGTCCTGATCCGGCCGTCCTCACGCCGCTCGTGAACCAGGCGCTCCCGCTCTTGATCTCGATGATGAACGACTCCAATACGCATGTCAAGGATACGACTGCCTGGACGTTGGGGCGGATTTCGGATCTGCTTGTGACGACGATCAAGGCGGATGTGCATCTCCATCCGTTGATCGCTGCGCTTGTCAATGGGTTGCAGGATTCGCCGAGGATTGTTGCGAATTGTTGTTGGGCGTTGAAGAATTTGGCGGAGCAGTTGGGTGGGAGTTATTATGATGAGGATGGGAATGAGAGTCAGACTGGGTTTTTGTCGCCGTATTATCAGGGTGTTATTGATGCTTTGTTGCGTGTTACGGAGAGGTGAGTTGGTTGTTTTTTTCCGGGATTGCATGCTGATTTGTTGCGTGTGTGTGTGTGTTTCTGTAGTGGAAGCAATGAGGCCAACTTTCGGACTGCTGCGTATCATGCTATTGCGGCCTACCTCAGTCAAGCAACTGCCGATGTTATTTCCGTGGTGCAAAGTACTGTTGTTACTGTTCTCAGCCGGATGGAACATCTTTTGAGTATCCATGTGAGGACTAATGCGTGTTTTTGTTTTGGTTGGGGTTGACGTTTTTGCTGTTTAGAACCAAATCGTTGGGATTGATGATCGCAATAACTGGAATGATTTGCAGAGCAACCTTTGTAGTATTGTCATGGTATGTTGTTCTGAGTTGCTTTTTAAGCGCCGGCGCTTATCGTTGTGTCGATAAGGCTGTCATTCGCAAGCTTGAGAACGGTATTCAGCCGCTGGCTGATCGTATCATGACGTTGGCTCTCCAGCTTGTTCAGGCTGCGGGCAAGGCGTCGACGGTGGTGGAGGATACGTTCATGGTGATTGGTTCGCTTGCCTCTTGTGCGTTGTTTCTTTTGTTTGCTCTCTGCTTGTGTTTCTAATGTGGGTTCTGGGGCAGCTCTCGATGCTGGGTTTGCGCCGTACATTCCTGCCCTCTTGCCGTATCTCTACCCGGCGCTCAAGGCACATGAAGATACCCAGCTGTGCACCGTCGCTGTTGGAATGATCGGTGACATTTCACGTGCGCTTGGGGAGCAGAGTGCGCAGTATGCTGGGCCATTTATGACTGTGCTGCTTGAAAACTTGCAGAGCGAGGTGTTGAATCGTAATGTCAAGGTTTCGATTTTGTCGTGTTTTGGTGATATTGCGCTTGCTGTTGGTCCGCAGTTTGAGCCGTATTATGAGACTACGATGAGTGTGTTGAGGCAGGCGGGGCAGGTTGAGCCTAATCCTGTGAGTTGGTTTCGGTTGTTTGTTGTGCAGGGGGGAAACTGATGGGGTTTTGGGTTAGCTTGATTATGATATTGTCGATTATGTGTCCCAGCTTCGTGAGGGTATTTTGGAAGCGTATACTGGTATCGTCACTGGGTTCAAAAAGACAGAAAAGGGTGTGTTGTTGGTTTTTTTTTTTATGGATTCTGGGTGTTTTCTTAATGTTTATTTGTTTGGTTAGCGTCCCTCCTTCTCCCCCATGTGCCGGCTATCCTCGATCTTATTCAGCGCTGCCTCAAGGATGAAGAGCGAACGGATGCTACGATGAGATTGTCGTTTGGTCTTCTTGGCGATTTAGGCTGATTCGTTCCAAAATGGAGAGATCAAGCACCTGTTGCTCTCGCCTTGGGTCGCCAATGAGCTACGGAGCAAGTTCAAGATGCCTGGTGAGACTAAGAAGACGATGCGTTGGGCACGCGAGGTGAGTTGTTGGTGACCTGTGTGTGCCGTGTGTAGGGTTGCTAATGGTTTTTTTTTGTAAGATGGTCAAATTAGCTACGCAGTAAAAAGGTTTTGTTTGTTTTTTTTCTCTCTCTTTTTCTTTTCTTTTCTCTACTTTTGACTGTTGTTTTTTTACATTTCATTCCTTTTTTTCTCTCTCTCTCTCTAGTTCAAGCATGCAATCTACATTCCAACTCACACCCATTGAAAGTCATTTCGCCATCTGAAGGAGGCACTCATCATTATAGTTTTTCCATGAATTGCATGTAATAGAAGACGGGTTAACTTACGTCCCTGTGGCTCTCAATTACCATTACCAGTTTACGCTTCTACCTATTAGGCTTCTGTTTTTTTTTTTTTTTCTGTTAGGTTGCTTACATATTCCCCCCGCTCCCGTCCGCATAGTTGTGTCAAAACTTACCCATTTCCCCTTGTGTGTTTTTTTTTTTTTCAAATGTTTCTTTACCCAGTGAATACGATTTTTGTTTTCGCGCTCACTCCCTTTTCTCTCTGCCGGTGGGACTGGCTGTAATTTTTGTTTGGGATTGTGTTTCTACGCACCGCATGGACATAATTGTAACATAGCATTTATAGAAATGGGTCATCACTGATTGCGACTGACGCGGTGCACACGTGATTCCACTTACGACGTGTCCTGCCACGACGACACCCCCTCTCTTAAAAAATTTGATGCTCCTGTGACCTTCTCCTTCCTCTTATCTCTCTGTCTCTCTGTCTCCGTCTCTCCCTTTTTCTTTTTTTTAATTAGAAAAGGATGCGCGGAGCCGCCATCTGGAGCGTTCTTTCGCTCCTTGCCCCTCTTGCAGCCCAGGCTTCGCTGCTTGCTATTGACTTATGGAGCCGATTTTATGAAGGCGTCGTTGATGAAACCGGGTGTGCCGTTTGATGTCTTGTTGAACAAGGATTCAAAGAGAAAGATTCCGTCTGCGGTGGGTTGGAAGAAGAGCGATAGAGTGTTTGGAGGCGATGCGTTTAACCTTGTATGTTTTTTTTTTTTTTAATTACTGAGGCATGTTTTGTTCATTGTCATCACTTTCTAGGCCTCGAGATTCCCGAGTGACGTCTTCCTAGACGTCAAGCTCCTCCAAGCAGCACCCTACTTCCTCCTCCGCCGTCTCCTTCTACACCCAAATCTCCACCGCCGACCTCGTCGAAACCGACCGCAAGACCGTCGCGCTCAAACGCGCCGACGCAGACCACACGGAATGGACCACCGAAGAACTCGTCGCGATGCAATTCTCCTACATCAAAGACCTCGCCGAGTCCTTTGCACAAGAAAAAGTGCGGGATGTGATTCTCACTGTTCCGTCGTATTACTCGCAATTTGAGCGGGATGCGGTTGTGGATGCGATTGAGATTGCGGGGATGAAGACGTTGGCGTTGATTAATGATGGGACGGCGGTGGCGGTTAATTATGCCATGACGAGGAGTTTTAATGGTGGGGTGGAGTATCATGTTATTTATGATGCTGGTGCGTCGGCGGTCAAGGCTACTGTTGTTGGGTTTTCGAGTACGAAAGACAAGACGGGGACTCAGATTTCTGTGGTTGGTGCGGGATGGGATCGGGGTGTGGGTGGGATCGAGTTGGATAGACGGTTGAGGGAGATGTTGGTGGGTGCGTTTGAGAAGAAGCACGGGAAGGATGTGAGGACGGACAAGAGGGGGATGGCCAAGCTGTGGAAAGAGGCGAATCGGGTCAAGGCGATATTGAGCTGCGAATTCGGAGGCGATGGCGGTGGTGGAGAGTGTCGCGTTTGATGTTGATTTTAGGGCCAAGGTGACGAGGGCTGAGTTTGAAGAAGGGTGTGAGGATTTGAAGGAGAGGTTTGTGAAGCCGGTGTGGGATGCGCTTGAGATGGCGGGGCTTGGGTTGGCGGATGTGAGTTCGGTGATTTTGATGGGTGGGGGGACGAGAACGCCGATGATTCAAGCGGCGTTGAAGACGGCGGTTGGGGAGGACAAGTTGGCGTATAATGTGAATGCGGATGAGGCGGCGGTGTTGGGTGCGGCGTTGCATGGTGCTGGGTTGAGTAGGCAGTTCAAGACGAAGAATATCAAGGTGAATGATTTGGCGGTGTATGATGTTCAGGCGTCGTATGCGGCTGCTGCGACTTTGCCTGATGCGAAGCCGAGGAGTATTACGACGTTGTTGTTCCCGGCGGGGTCGAAAGTGGGGACGAAGAAGACGTTGACGTTCAAGCGGAAGGAGGATTTTACGATTAATTTGGATTACAAGAATCCGGTTGCGCCGTGAGTGTGTTCTTTTTGGAGGTTTTTTTTTTTTTTCTTTGAAGCTTATATGTTTTTTGTGTAGTGGTTTCCCTACGAGAATGCTCGAGGCTGAAATTGTTGGCGTCGCTGAGGCGATTGGCAATCTTACGGAGCGCGGTGCTATTGATCCCGTTGTGAAGGCCACCATTACCCTCTCGGAATCTGGATTTATTAGCGTCTCTGACGCGGTCGCCTTTGGCGAGATCAAGGACGACAGTATTACTGGTACTGCTTTTTTTTTTGCTTTCTGATAGGGTTCTATACAAGGGCTGACATGATCTGTTATAGGCAAATTGAAAGGATTTTTCGCTGGAAGCAGTTCGACACCCGAAACATCTACGGGAACGGCTGAAAATACCCCGCCTAGAGAAACCAGCGAGGAAACGGACACGACCACGTCTTCTGCGTCTGCTAGTTCATCCTCGGCTGCGGCTGAGCCTACCCCTGCTGAAAAGAAGGCGCCTGTAGAAAATACTATTGCGCTTAATGTGACTACTCGGTTTACGACGATTCCCCCTATGACGGTCGCTGAGAAGCAAAAATCTAGAAAAAGGTATGCTTGTCTTTTGTTCTGGCTGTTGTGTACATAATGAATTTTTGTTTTTAGGTTGCGGGCTATTGATCAGGAGGAGGCTACGAAAGCCCGTCGTGAGGAGGCCCGGAACACTTTTGAAAGTTACCTGTATCGCCTCCGAGATCTGCTTGATGATGGGAACGCGGAGACTCCGTTTAAAAAGTGTTCGCAAGAGTCCGAACGACAGGCAATTGCGGTCAAGTTGGACGAGTCGTTCCAGTGGTTGTTTGAACGGGGTGATTTGGCTGAGACGTCGCAGTTGCTTGATAAGCGGATTGCACTCGAGTGGGTGTTTCTTTTTTTTTCTGGAGCTATTTATGTGTGTGCTGAGTTTTTGGGAAAGGACTCTTGAGAAGCCGATTGTTCATCGGTACAAGGAGATTGAGGCGTTCCCCTTGGCGCTGAATAATAGCCAGATGTGGAACTTCCACTACCCGCATGTTCCTTACTGAAGCACGGCAGAATCTGACTGCGGAAGCAGAAGCCGAGCTGCCGTCGAAATGGACCAAAGACGAGCTTGATTCACTGGAAAAGACACTGACGGAGCACGAGTCGTGGTTGGACGAGTGGGTGGAGAAACAAAAGGCGGTCAAGCCGAACGAGGATCCGGTGATCGAGACGACGGAGATGAGGGCGCGGGTCAAGGTGCTGGAGACGCAGCTGTACAAGTTGGTGCGGCGGAAGGTGCCCAAGGTGAAGAAGCCCAAGGTAACGAAGACTGCGGAGACGGAGAGAGCGAAGCCGACTGAGGTGGGGACGACGGAGAGGGAGACTGCGGAGGGAGGGGAGTCGACGCCGGTGCCGGAAAAAGCGCCTGGGCATGATGAGCTATAATAAATTAAATTAATATTTCGATTTGTCGTGAGACTTATTTGTCGTTGTTGCTAGCCAAGCCCTAATTCATCTTTCTCCTCTAAATCATCGTGCTCACTGCCCTCCCTCTCGTCACTTGCTACAATACATACACACGCACTCCCCACCTCCTCCCCCTAATCGCTGCCCCATGTCCAGGCGCAGTTATGATAGCTATGCCCACGGAAAACGTCTCTCAAAGCATCGCGTAACGGATGACGAACTATTCGAGTGCGAGAGCCCTGTTTTATTCCAATTTGTAGCTCACATCCCCATCTCATATAGCTATGTGTTGCGTGTTGCGTGAGCCCATGTTTTTCTACCTTGTCCACTGTCCCCCCCCCCCCCTTGCAAAAATATTTTTCCCCCACTCTTTCTGAGCTCCTTTTTTGCACATACAGGGTTCTCGCTCACATCACCACCCCCAAGCCCATAGAATCCCCACAAATCCCTCAGTATGACCCTAGAGAACGAGAACGAGAACGGGAACACTCCTCACGGCTATCGGCTCTCTCCAATTTCTCGCTTAGCGATATGTTTGATAGTATCCGAGATGGCTCAAAGAGCGTCAAGTTCCCGGAGAAGTTGCTCAAAGTGCTGGAACAAAAGTTGCAGGACATTGCTATGGGGAAGGATCCGGGGTACGCCTCCTTTTTTTTTTTTTTGTGATGGTTGTTGTCCAGAGGGGGGAGAGACAACTGTTTATCAGCCAGCTCACGATCTCTTTCCCTCTCTGTTGTGCTATTCAGATACTCGGACCAACTTGTTCGGAGGACCATGGCCAAGTTTTATGGTCAGTTTATGGTTGATAGTTTCAAGCGGCAGATGAAGGAGAACCGCAAGATTGAAGACCTTATCCTCATGTTCGCCACTCACGCTACCAGCGTTCTCAGGAAGGAACCCACACTCGCAGCCGGCGATGGCTGGAAACTCGAGCTCAACAACCAGATCGCTCAGTTTGTCAAGATGCTCCGGGAGTGCTTGAGGAACGTGAACCATGTGTCTCCTGAACTCTTATCACGCCTCGATACGTACACTGCGAAATTGGCTCCTGCGGCTGCTTATAGTGATTCCGGGATACGATTCGAGTTCGACCTCGCGGGATCGGGATTCTGTGAGCTATTATTCGACGACGCAGAGTTCGAGTGTGGCGGACATGCGGCTTGTGAGGATTGTGGCGAAGCTGCTCAAGGTGTCTGATCAGGATGTGCAGAATGAGGTGGATAAGCTCAAGGGTGGTGTGGTTACTGAGAAGGTGCGGATCAGATTAGGCATCATAGGGATCTCTGAGCTTATGGTGTGTGTGTAGGCTGCTATCACAGACCTGAAGGTGCGTGTGGAGCTCTCTCCACGGTAAAGGGGGAAGAGGATTGTACTCAATGCTGGTTGTTACTCCAGACTGTGCTTGAAGAATGTTAGTGCCGGCGCTGCGTTCCCTGGTCGTAGAGAGGATTTTGAAAGTGAGGCGGCATGGCAACATTGGAAGACCCTCGAGACGACACATTTACAGCAGCTCATGGTGGCAATGATCCAGTTTAACCCCGAACTTGCGAAATCAACATCGTCGGATGGTTATCTAGCCAACTCTGGGCGACCTGCTTCGACTTATGAATCCCTTACTGGCGGTGCTTTACGACCCGGATCTATCAGCAGTAGACGGTCGCTATATGCTGATACCCAGAATGACTATTACGACCCGGATGATGACCTTCCTGTCGGCCATCACTTTACATTTATCCCTCCAAACCCGAAAAAGTACTATAAACGGCTTGTGGAGTGTTGTTTGATCGTTGATTTGGAGGTTATGCTGAGCCCCGAGGTGGATGATAATGATGAAGTGTCGTTGGGGATTCTCTCTCCGCCTCATCTAGATCTCATCAACGAATGTGCTCTGCGTTGGCGGATTGGACATGCTTATCGGGCGACGTGTTTCTTGGATCTGGTGAAGCAGTTTTATGAGCGGAATGAAGTTCCTATGGAGTGTATACCGGAGGCATTGCAGGGAATTTTGAAAGTTATGGGCGAAATATCGCTTGATTATTGGGCGGTTCCAGATGTGAGTGTTTTTTTTACACTTCTAGTCCCCGTTTGGAGCTGACAGGGTGCAACAAACAAAGATTGACTACCTCATGGGCGTCTACGGTAGCGTCTTTAATATATTCCTATCCTCCCTGTATCACGCTATGGACGGTATGCCGAACCTCAAGCCATCCGACGTCAATCCGTACGTTTCAGTGCTGGAGCAGATACGGGACGGTGGATTGCTGGATCGGATGGACATCGACGTGCCTGCACGAATGATGGACATCCAGGAACGAATACGACAGGTGTCGGCGCAGTGGTCGGAAGCGAAGATCCATGAGTTGCAAGCTGCTCCTGGTGTTAATAGGGCGTTGCCGTTGCTGTTGATGACGGATGAGATTGAGAAGAATGCGAAGCTGTTGGATAAGAGGTTCCCGGAACCTGTATTTGGGCGAGTAGTTCTCCTATATTTGCGTTGTCTGCTGCAAAAACTTATGGAGGTGTAGGCACTTGGACATTGTCTCCATATATGCGGAGATTGCAGTGCCGTATCTGATGACGGAAATACAGAACTCGCAGAAGAGGTTGTTTGAGTCGTCAATGAATGGTCCAACACCGGACGTACCCATTCAGGATATCTTTGCGTTGTATCGGCGATCGAAGGTGATGCTGGATATGTATAACGCGTTTTGTTCTCAGTGAGTCCCTTATTGCATCCTAATGTTCGCAGGCTGATGTGGCCCTTTTATCGCAGGGGTGATTTGAACTTTAAATCATCAGAGTTTTTTGAGCCGTATGTGAGGCAATGGTTGATCAATACAGAGAATAAGACAGAGCAATGGGTGGATGCTGTATGCGTGTTGCTTTATTTTTTTTGGTGATTAGCTGCTTATGCTTGATCAGGCTATTGCGGCGGACAAGTTCGAGGCAGAAGGATCTGAGGGCCATAGTTCCTCTATCGTGGATCTCTTTGATTCTCTTCGGAGCCCTATCAACTTTCTGCAGGATCTCGAGTGGGCGGATGAATATCAGGAAGCACGGTTCTTTACACATCTGTCCAAGGTATGGAGGCTCTCTCTGTCGAATGGATGTTGTTTGATATGCTCATTTGACGCGCGCGTGTGTATGCAGAGTATATCTAATGCCTTGGAACAATATCGCCGCAGCGTGGAATCCCTCTTTCTCACCGAAATGTACCCTCGTCCGACCGACTACATGCAACCCCAGAAATCCTCCGCTTGGCTCGAAAAAGCCCGTTCACTCGCTATCACAGGCGAGAAGAAAGTCGAGCCGTTCAACTTTCGTCCAGAATCCTGCGTCAAGCTGAACAACATCGAAGCAGCACGTGGGCTTTTAGATAAGATGTACCAACAGATGCAGGCGGACAAGGTGTCGGAGGTGTTGAGCAATGCACCGCCTGTTCCAGAAAAGGTGGAGCGGAATACGTTTTTGTTTTCGGTGAAGATTGCGATTGCGGAGGGCTTGGTGCCTTTGGATAGTAGTCCGTCGTCGAGGCTGGATACGTTTGTGACGTTGAGTGATGAGACGGGGAAGAGATTAGCGAAGACGAGGACGATTTATGAGTCGTTGAATCCTCGATGTGCGTTTCCCATTTTTCATCTCTAGGATATAAGTATATGCTAACGAATGGTGTTATAGGGGACGAGACTGCTGATATTTCTGTTGAGAAGCCACTGTGGTTGATGGTCAGTGTGCGCGATAGGGCACTGGTCGGAAAACATGATATCGTGGGGCGGGCATACCTGTGTCTTGACCCTAGACGATTTGGGGACTTGTTGACGCACGAGCTATGGATGGACTTGGATACGCAAGGGCGGATCCTGGTGCGAGTAAGCATGGAGGGGGAGAAGGATGATATCCAGTTTTACTTTGGGCGGGCATTCCGCTCGTTGAAGAGGGCAGAGGCGGATATGTTGAGGATATTCATTGACAAGGCAAGCGACTTTTTTCCGCTCGATTCCTAGCGATCTTTCTGATGGAATCGTTGTATAGATGTCACCGTTCATCCAACAATGTCTCTCTCGGAATGTGGTCAAGACATTGCTCAAGTCCCGAGAACAGGGGCTGGATTATAACAAAGCCCTAGGGAACGTAACGGCACTATACCGCTCTGCTGTTGGAGCATCAGCATCTGAAGTGCAAATCCCTCTTCCATCGAACGAGAAGCCTCGCGTGAGACCGGAGGAATTGACAGATGTTGAGATTGAGCAGGCGATTATGCCTCTGTTTGACTACTTTGATGCCAACCTGCAGACGTTGAACACGTATTTGAGTGACACAGCGAGGGAGATGGTGATGACGAGGGTGTGGAAGGATATTTTGACTGTGATTGAGGGGTTGTTGATACCCCCGTTGTCGGATGTCCCGAGCGATATGAAGCCGTTGAGTGATAAGGAGGTGGATATTGTGTTCAAGTGGCTTAAGGCTGCGTTATTGTTTTGTTCTAATGATCGGGGTGGCTGCTGATGGGGTAATATTAGTTCCTAAGGGACTACTTTTATGCGGGAGGAGAAGGTCCCGTTCCGCTGGAAACACTACAGAATCAGAAGTATCGTGATATACTGTCGATTCGACTGTACTATGATTGGCATACGTATGTCAATGTTTTTGTTCTCTTCCACTCGGAGATTGAGCTGAAATGCCCTTTTTTTTGTATAGCGATGCACTAATGGAAGAATGTGTACGGATGATGCAACAGGGTCTACGGCAAGCGCCGACAATCAAGAAACGGGCGAAGAGTGTGTACCACCAACGGAACCTCGGGACGATCAAGGAGCGGAAGAAGGAGAAGAAGCAGGAGACAGAGTCTACGAGTGAGCAGACCATCATGCAGATCTTGCGTATGAGGTGAGCGGGTATTTGTTTTTGTTAATCTCTTATCACGTAACTGATTGTGCTGCGAAAAAAAAGGCCTGGTACACAAGAGTTTATTGCACAACAGTTGCAAATTATGGCTGCTATGCAGGCTGAACAGGAGCAGCGCGCGAGGGAGCTGGCAGAGAGGAGGGCGAGGAGACCTTTGGGGAATAGACCTCTCAGTCAAGCGCCTCCTGTTCCGCCTTTACCCCCGCAGAAATCTTAGAGGGGGTTTCTTCCTTCCTCCGCTTCCCCTCCAGCCCCAGTACATATTCCTTATCCCCCCCTATAGCTACGAATTTGGATTATTAAACAGTTTTCCTGGTTTCTGATGTCGTTAATGATGTGTGTACTGCAGTTGGACTTGTTCTTTGCTGTTGTACCTCGATGGATTTTTTGTTTTTCTCTTTCGCATTTCTCGCTGGAGTTTACATGTTCTTTGTAGGAAGCTACATACCCGGAAGAAACACTGAACCTGGAGATTTATAAGAAGATCAGATCGTGTTTGTGCTCCAGAATGGTAGTCGTCCTAGTCCCGAGATGGGTTTCGACAATGAAGCTTTAAAAGCTGTGTTGATCAACGAATGTCTGTTGTCATGTCAACTTTGTTGTGCTCCTCCTTCGACTCTTAGGGGCGGGGATCGGAGAGGGCTTCAAATTGAATCGGCAGAAGCCTACGGTCACGCTCACGTGACATGTGTGACGAACCATGACAGGGCCAGTTATTCCCGAAATAGAATAGAACAATGAGGAGAACAATGCGCGGATTGCATGCAGCCATGGGGTTGGGCCAAGATTTTTTTTTTTTGTCCATTGTACTCTGCTTTATGTCGCAAGTGCCTTGGTGACAAGCGACTGGGTGTCGGAAATATTCCTTTGTGTTCCAGTCGGGTCGTAATACTTAAGACTTCGGTTAGGGTTCTCTCCCAGCTTTCCTCACTTGTCTCTCTAACCAGTTGGTTCTTGCCTGCCCGGGCACGCGTCGCGGCTTCTTTTCCTCTCCTTTTCTTACTCACGCTCTTTAGATTGTGCTGGTCACAAAACCTCCCCCTCCCCTCCCCTCTCCTCGTTCCCCCCGCCTGGTGCTACTTGCCCTTGGCCTCGTTGCATTGAACAGACGAACTGGTTTATCTGTCCTTCACGCTTTATACATAATCTCCCTGCCTCTATTACACGTCTTTCATTGCTCCTCAAAATCAAGTCGGTACGATGCTTCCTCCTCGCGCTTGTAAGTCCCCCACTATCCCTTTCCATGCTTTGAAACAGAGGCTGAAGTTGACTTTCCGTAGATGTTTTCATTGGACTCAATGTTATTCGGATTATTAGTATCATCTCTCTCCTCCTCGTGCTTGCAAGCAACACTGTTACACTCGCCAATGATATCAAAGCTGTCAACCGGTTTGAAGCTGCTAGCGGAAATGGCACCCTATCCACATTATCCAACTCGACCATGAGGATGACAGATTATATAGCGTATGTTTTTAAATCCTTCCCATCTTTTGCGATTACTGAAATTGGATTTAGTGGAAGTACGGTTCCGAATCAACCGGCAGGCGTGTTTTGGGCTGTTCTCAACAGACTCTTAATCATTGGCCAAGTGATCGTGCTTGTGTTTTCCGAGTTGGGGGTCCCTGCCAATTTCTTCAATCGGTTCTTTCCGGTGCTGGGTAAAGATTTTGGATTGGGTGCATTGGGTGTGATACAGATGCTGTGAGCACACTTTCTTCCTCTTTAGTGGCCCGTAGTTAAACTCAAGGTTTTTTTTTTTTCATAAAGAATCGGCGCTGCTGTCCTCTCGCATCGCGTAGACACCTTCACCCTCGTCTCCGCATTCCTCCTCTTCTCCGTTGGATGCCTCCACGTCCTCCTAGGCCTCATTTTCCGCGAACGCGCCAAATCCAAACGATCCATCACATCCTGGCGCAACGAAGCCAAAAAAGTTCTACCCACACCCGTTCAACAAGGTATTCACGTTGCCAAATCCGTTTCATCCCACCTTAGCAGTAGCGGTGGTGGTGGTGGTTCGCTATCGGATCAAAAAAACCACTTTAGCGGGATGGGGTTCGGTAGACAGGGAGAAAAGGCTGCTGCGTTTAAGGGGTATTTGATTACGAAGCCGGTTGAGAGTCTTCCGAAGTATGCGCCTTCGGCTTCGCCGAGATCGATTTTGTTGAAGTCGACGCCGACGGGTGAGAGTGATAAGACGGAGGTTGGTGAAGCTTGAAAAAAAGTTCATGAGATGCGGACTTGTTTTTTTTAAAGATCTTCTCTTCTTTTGGAACGACTTGCATAATTCATTTGTATCTGTAATGGACGACTCATTGAACTCATCATCCCTACCTGATTGTACATACATTCCCTGCATAAAATACTGAAAGAGATTAATTTAGCATGACAATGATTCGGGTGAATCAACATTGCCGCTGCCGGGTCTGGCGTGGGAATGATTGTGTCTATCTGACAAGATAAGATTAGGCCCAACTGACTTGTCATTGGCATTATCGCTCAAGAAAAGTGTAAAAAAAATGTTCAAAAAGCCACTTGGCCAGCTCAAAACCTCTGCACCCCTCCGTGCCTCTGACAGACGCAAGCTCAAACAACGTGTTGTATCTCTCTTTTCCATCTCCCCAGAAGATGGCGATCTGCTCGTTCCAGAGGGCATCCAGAGTGTCAAGTTCTCAACCTATGCAAATGAACCTGGCGTGCGTATTGCCGACTCCTCTTGCGAGGGCGCGAGGCTCGCGACAGCTGAGGTTGATCTTTTTTGTTTTAGATGCTGTATCTGGATCCTGGTAATAGCGACCCCCTTTGGTTCACCATCGGCAAGGGATCTGAAGACCTCATACCGAGTGTTTACACCCTCTGGAAACTCACCTCCTCGAAACTTCCTCCCATCTATATTCACCCCATCCTCGGTCATTCCCATTCTCGTCGGCGGCGCAGATCTCATGATACCCGGAGGTCCGTAACCTTGCCTTTCTTATACACTGTAAATAAAAACAAAAATGACGCGAAATCTAAGCCAGTCATCACACATACACCACCCACTCTCGCTTCAGGACAGCTCGTCGCAATACATCAGCTAACGAGCACAAGGAATGAGGATGGTACTTGGAACCGTATTGCTTCGCCGCCGTTGGCTGTGGGAACGATGGCACTGTCGAGTGGGGATTTGGGATTGAGGAAGGAGAGGGGTGAGAAGGGTAAAGCGGTGTTGGTGTTGCATGCTTGGAAGGATCATTTGTGGGAGATGGGGATCAAGGGTGATGTTCCCCCTGGCTGGCCTCTGGTTACCGATAGCCATGGAGAGGATGGATCCGAAGCGGGACGAAGAAAACAAGGATGATGCCAAGGGCGGCGAAGGCCAGGAAGCAGAGTCAGCGGCAGAGGCGGCCTCTCCTGCTCCTGAACCGCTCGCAACACCGAAAATTTCCTATACTGCTCAGGAAACCACAGAAGCTCCTTACAAAGTCGCTTATTCCACGCCATTGGTACTCAGCTTTCGTCCCTTGCTACCTCCTCGTTTCCGATTCCTTCCACACAGCTCTATGCAGCTTATATCCTTCCTTCTCGACCGGCATTCCCTACCTCCGTGATCTCTCCCTCTGCTGCTGGTGACTCTAGTCAAGACGAGAAATTACACATCGACCCTGCAGATATCACGATCAAATCATCTTCCCACAAATCTCTTACTACCTTTCTCAAAGCTGCTGAGAAAGCCTCCTTGCTCACACTTAAACCCACAAAACAGAAATCCGGGAGTGGAGATTTATTGATCACGAGTGTAAATGCACAACACCCCGACGTACAATCCTACCTCACTGGTAAACATTTTGTCACGATAAGAGAGATAGGGGTGAATGAGGCTAAAAAGGCCGAGCGAGAGGGGAGAGCTGAGAAGGAGAGGGAGAGGGTGAGTAAGGAGGTTGAAGTACGAGAGTTGTGGAAGCCTCATCTTGGGAGTGTTGCGTTGTTTGAGGAGATGAATGCAAGGTCTGTTCTGTTTCTGTCGTTATTCCTAAAGGGGGGACTAGAAGCTAAACATTCAGATAGTAAATCGGGTTTATACACGTTGAACGACACCAAGACGCTCCTCTATGCCTACGTTGCATCGAATCAGCTTATCAATGCACGTGATCAGGCATATGTGAACCTCAACGAGACACTGCTTACCTGCGTATCCTCGAAAACCGGGAGGTTCGGGGAAGAAGGCGGGGAAAGATGTTTCACCAAGCGCCTCGAATGCCTATGCTGTGGTTGGTTCAGAGTTTATGAAGAGGGAAGAGCTGCTGAAGCGGGTGATGGAACAAATGCAGAGTTGGCATGAGGTTCATGTGGAAGGGCGGGATGTTGTTACCAAGTATGTCCTGCTTCTCTTCGCCCCAGCTAGTCGCTTCCCTTATCTTTCGGATGCTGCGGATTTCGGAACCCTGGGGAGAGCTTGGCACCCTCAAATCTGCCACCGCAGATTCCCCATCTACTTCCCCCTCCCCTCCCCTGAACTCTATTCACGCCATTAGTCATTTCACTCACCGACTGGTGACCAATTATTGACTGTTAACAGAAAGGGAGAGCTCAAGCCGATTCAAGTGGTAGTCAAAGTACGTCACAACAAAAGGGCGTCAACTGTGATTACCGGCTTCGAGCCGTTCTTGGTCATTGATCCAGAAGAGATGGCTGAGGATTTGAGAAAGATCTGTGCGGGTGCATCATCTGGTCAGTTTTATCTAGTCCAAAATCGATGCCGCGTTTTTTTTTTTCTGATGACCTACATTTTTTTAATTCTGTTCTTGTTGGGCTTGGGGATGGGGATTTTGATTGGATCTGGGGGGTCCCGGTTTTGATCTTCGGTTTGACTTGATTGACATGTCTTTGGTCCCCCCCCCACCCCCTTGTGCCCGACGTCGCTTGCTGGGCTGGTCTTTGGGGTACCATGACGTGTACATACATATCACCCCCGTGGGCGTTGTTCACACAACTCGCTTGCCGGTCCCTGGGTTGGGCGCTGGTGCACAGTTTCACCGGTCATGGGTAAACCCGGGATGGAAGTTGCCGTTCAGGGCAAGCAGAGCAAAGCTGCTGTGGACTATTTGATGGAGAAGGGAATACCAAAGAAGTGGATTGAGGCTGTTGACACTACAAGCTCGAAAAAGTAGGGCCAGGAGTGCCTGCGTGTGGACCTATGTATTCGGTGTAATTGCGCAAAAACGTCAACTTGTGTAATCACGGCTGACATGGGTTCCACGCGAGGCACGGGGCAGGTGTCCGGATTTTGAATTAATTGTACCTATTTCTCCATATGTTGAGTAAAAACTGCGGCATGGATAATATCAGCTGTTATCTCCACTTTTATCAGGCACACACGTCGCAGTCTGCGAAGAAGTGTGAAAAATTAGGGGGGGTAGGGGTACACAAAGGCGATGCGGGACGGAATGGAACCCAGGTGTGGTGCGGAGAAGGAGCCGGAAGGGGGCCCGGTGATGGGACTTGTGATACACGCCTTGGCCACGCCGATGCACATGTTGTTGGGGGTTCATCATCCGGACAAATACAATATATAGCCTTGTCTCTCCCCTTTCTCCCTTGTTCTCTCCAAACCTTTATATATACAAAAACCACCGAGGTTTCATTTTTTTTTTTTTGTACCCAACAAACCCCGTCCCGTGCATTCACTCCATAATAACCCTTTCCTCCAACCCCCCTCCCCCTTTGAACAAAAAATGGCACCGATCAGCGATACATGGCCCGACGTCCAACTCTCACTCGAGCTTCTTCCACACGAGTTCGCGGACCGGGTGACATCACTCGTGGAGTGGCTTACTCCCCACTTTGCGCATATCGAATCCTATGCGAGGAGTTTGCATCCGAAAGAAGAGGATGTGTCGGATTGTGAGGGAGCATTATACGTGGGGGCAGTCGTTTGTTGTGTTTGAGGTTGTCTTTAGTCAGCAACAGGAGGACGACGATGGCGAGGGTCGGTCTAGCGGAGAAGAAGAGAAGGCGAAGGAGGAGAAGGCGGAGGTAGAGAGGAGCGACGGGCAGGAGGAAGAGGAGTCGTGGATCATCAGGTTCGGAATGAGACCGATGGACGCGTACTTTAACACCGCAGGCGCAGCTCGAGCGTAAGATTCTCAACGAGGTCGCTGCGCTTCACCTCGTCCGCACACGCACGGCGATTCCTGTTCCAAGAGTCATTGCGTACCACCCTGTCGCAGGCGACAGCGTGGCGTCTACCCCTGCCCCTGCTGCTGCTGCTGCTGAACACCATCCCCACCTCCACCAGCAACAACCACAACAGCCACATGGTGAACATCCGCTCGGGCCGGCGTTCCCTGCGTTTGTGCTCATGACTGCCATCCGCGGGATCACGATCGAGGACTGTGGGATTGCGATCCATGAATTGGGTCATGCGGATCCCGGCTCAGATCCATTACAAGGGCGACGAAGCAAAACGACCAATACTGAAGCAATATCTGCGAGATATTGCCGATATCCATGTTCAGCTCAGTCGAATCACCTTTGACAAAATCGGTGGATTTGTGATGGACAAGGAGGGCAATGTTAGCGTCGGTCCTGGTGCGGATTTTGGGCTGGGACCGTTTGACAGTGCGAAAGAGTACTTTGCAATTCAGGCGGAGGCGTATGAGCGTTTGGCTGAGGCTGCAAGTGAGACGGATGGAGAGGAGGGGGGAGAAGGAGGAGGAAGTAGGTGGTGGTAGTGGGGATGGTGACGAGTCGGCAGATTTGTTGAAGAGACGGTTCGTGGCCTCACTGTGGCGCACGGCTATGATGCCGCTGGTGGATGAACGAGACGCAGGGTGGACCGTTCCCGATGCGCCATGGCGACTTGCACAGCGAGAATATTCTGGTGGATGAGACGGGACATATTGTCGGTGTATTGGATTGGGATTGTGCTGCGACCGTGCCCTGGGAGGCGTTTGCGGTTCCGACCTTTGAGGTTTCTGGCCATATTGGTGAACCGAAATCTCCTGTGCAGACTCAGCCTAGTGCTACGGTGTTGCAGAAACAGGGCTCAGGTTCAGAGCCTGAACCGGCCGACATTCAAACCCAGAACTCAGGCTCGTCGGAACCCCGGGTCCAGCAACCACCTCGACACACACACAAACGCAGTCTTTCCCGACCCCAGGTCCATTCCGAATTCAACAAAGCTCTGGCAGAAATCGAGCTCCAGTCCTCTACTCTGACCCTATCAGACTCGGGTTCCCAATCATCATCTTCATCATCGTCACCCTCACCATCATCTTCATCATCATCCCCTTTGTCATCTACCGTCTCACTCGACATTACCGAATCTCAACCACAGCCTCCACCGGTGACAGCTTCCGGCCGCTCTCTTGCGGCTCTTCATGACTCCGACGCTGGTTACGTTGGAGCTTACCTTGCTTATTGGATGTACTCCCTCGCTTGTGACTATGAGGAGACCGGGAGGGCGCTTCATCGGATGGTTGTGGCTCGGTCCGCTCAGAGTGGGGAGGGTGCGAAGGATGAGCAGCAGGATTCAGGGTGTGGATGGTGCGTGGGTGATGGAGGGTGATATGGAAGAAGCGTTTAGGCAGTTTGTGAGGGAGGTTCGAGGAGAGGCTCAGAGTTCACCTGTTCATTGAATATTCTCATTCCATATAGGGAGCTGGTTCTCCCTCCACTTGGATTCTTTTTGTCTGTTTTTTTTTTTTGTTTCATTTGGACCAGAGAAATACATATTTTTTGTGTAGATTATTCACGCAAGTGCGTTCTTTTCGTTGTATCATATATGTAGATTTGCTGCATAGGCATAGCTCTGTTCCAATAGATGCATCCTCTGATTTCGCTTAGAAGTGATCAAAAAATGTTGTATTAACCATCAGAAAGTGATCAGTTATAGTACGAACTTGGGTTCGGGCGTTCGTGCGGCCATGATTACTTGCAGATTGGGCTCAGCCCTCCATAGGAGCGTCTTCTTACTGAATGTGTCGCTATCCATTACAAAAAGACATACTCAGGAGTTCTGACGTAAGGGAGACTGGGAGCCCTCGCCAGTACAAGAAAGGAAAATTTATCGCAAGGGTACCTTAGGGCGGCCGTACCGCAGTTACAATTACAAACGACCCCGGTGACCAAGTCAGGCGGGGGATAAATAACCGAATCACCGGCCATACTACCGTGTATACTCCTATTGCTTTTTGTGAGACAATTCAACTGTTCTCATCCTGCGTGCGGGTGGCATGGTCCCCGAGTTCCTTTACTCAGTCTACAAGCTTATGGGGTGGGCACATCCTCTACTGATCACCTCTGGGCGGCTCTCGAGCTAAAAGTTTGTTCCTGTAGGTGCCGTGAGTACCACAGCTCTCCTCGAATTGATTTACCGAAACGACACTAACTAATCGTGCTGCTGCTATGCATCCCCCCCTACACCAGTTATTGGGGGATCTGCACTCGTTGGGTGAGCAATATACTATCTCCTTAAAACGGGAGGACCATCACCCAACAGTACGCCCTACCTTCCGCTTTCTCTCTCCCCAGTGCCTATCCCATAGCATACAACCTCTTTGGCTACGAATGCCGCTTTCCATCACTGACCGATCCACCCCACTCCTTTGCATTCCTTGCAAAAATGAAACTCGTTCTCGCCGCATTCCTCTACATCCATATCACCTGGCTCCCAGAGCTGTTGGAGGTGTGTTGGAACGAGTGGACCAATGTTTCCGCTTCCGTCTCATCTTTCGAAGATGGGATTTGTGTGTTGTGTTGGGTGCTGGTGGAAGCTGTGGGTAGATTTCTCATAGTCGGATATTTGTGGTGTGTGCTTCGTGCGAAGCTTTATGTGATGTTGGATGGTGCGGGAGCGAGGCTTGGGGAGTATAGGAAGATGGATCCTCGACTCTCTCTGGAGAGAGAGAAGGAGGTTCGTAGAGGATCCTTCAGATGCTGGGTAGATATTTTCTCGTTATTGCCTGCTTCAATTGGTCCCGGACTGCACTTTCTGCTGTTCAGCCGTCTTTTGATATTCGACGATTTCGCTACCCAGACGAGATGAGATAATTTGGCAATCCCCGAGACACAGATGAGCCGTTAGCTGGTTGAAGGACCCTATGTTGGGTTATACGAGCCCACAATAGCGAATATATACCTGTGCTGCTCAAGAAGGTAGGACAAGGTAACAAGGATATTTGAAACGACTCTTGTTCAGCTTAATAATATCAGCTATATTCCTAGCCCGGGGATCAATCGCGGAGGTATGATCCGTCAGAATACTGATGGTTTGAGCTATCCTATTTGAGTATCACCCGGACAAGTATATTCCCGTTGGCCGCAGTTGATGTTGCCGAGATTGCTCCCCGCTGGGAGTTCAAGGTCGCCAAGGTTATTTCCAAAATTCTACCTTGTATTCCGCTGCGAAATTGTTTTGAGTCCGTTAAAGGGGGTATCTATGCCCCGTCGCTACTGTCACTCTTTGTACAGTACAGGCCAACTGACTTGGAAGTATCTTCATCATGAATCCATGATGGACTATCCCAGGATCAGCGCACTTGCGATATTCGACTCTTTTCTCGAGCTAACATGGCTTATGATGTACACCCCTACTGGGATATATAAACCTTGGATCTTCCACGGTACTTGGATTCTTCAAGCGCTAAATATCCACCCTTCCCAGCTCCGGTATCCTTCAAGACAAGGGTTCGCATGTCCGCTTCCGTGTCAACCCGCTTGATCGTTCTCGACGACAACGACACATCGATCAGCTACCTAGGGGACTGGTTCCAACGCTCAGATAACTTTAATGAAGTTTGGCAAGACGGTACTCCACACCAGCATACCCTTCATGGGATCGAGTCGAGTGGGTCTATGTCGCTGAGCTTCACTGGTGAGTAGTTTGTTCGGCATGGTTCCTGTAATGGTGAGGTGACTGCTAAAACACTTGCACGGGCGCAGGCACTCAGATAACTGCATGGGGAGCTGGCGCGAGTTCACAGGCGCTTGACTGGGTGTGCTCTGTGGACGGGATTAAACACGACTCCTCCTCGCCTGCTATTTTCGGGCACACAATCACCAGACCACGGAAAATCTGCAATATTCCAGATCTAGATGATGGGAAGCACACCTTCAACATCAGCATCAGATCCACAGTGCAAAGCTCCACCTTCTGGCTCGACAAAGTCACGTACACGCCTTCTTCGGTTGAACCACTTCCAAACGGAACAGTTATTTTAAAGCCGAGTGATTCTGCCATTATTTATGATTCGAGTTGGGAGAAACCGCTTTTGGGGGAAGGGTGTTGCGAAGACCGTGCGGGTGAATGGAGCTGTGCATGTAGTGTTCAATGGTACGATCAAGTGTTTTCCTGCGTTGCGCTATTGACGTTTTTGGGCCGGAATAGGGACGTCCGTCAGCTGGTATGCAAAGATACCCGCATCTCCTTTAGGAACGACCTCTATGGGTAATTATACGGTAGATGGAGGAGCACCAACGCAGTTTTCTTGGAGCAGCACCATGGAAAAAGCACCTCAGAACCATCTCCTTTTCACGACACTGCCGATTGGATATGGCGAGCACACTTTAACTGTCGCATTTTTGGGATCGTCCAAGTCGCCACCATCCCCTCTTGTCCTGGACCATCTCGTTCTCCACAATGGGGCAGCTGAGATCAAATCTATATCACTTGACTCGACTTCGGTTGGAGTCAAACATACGTCGACGACGGTCAAGCCGAATCAAGACGCGAGTCCGCACAGCAGTCTCTCCTCAGCCAATTCAGCGATTTCCTCCAAGCACAGTACCGGATTCTCCAGTAGTACCTCCGTTGCGCCTCCCAGCCAACTTATTTCCGATTCTTCAACGACTCAGATTACCATGAGTACCGATATCACATCTACGCCATCGACTTCTTCGGGACCACGACCTAAAACCAATCTAGGTGCAACACTCGGGGGCCTATTTGGTGGTCTTGCCGTATTTATTCTCATTCCAATCATCCTTCTGTTGGTGCGGAAATATCGCCGTCTACGACCCAGAGCACCCAGTCCTAGTCATACGCCCTTTGATCTATTCGGAACGGAGAGTTCGATGACTCAATCATCCGGTCCAAGTGTTGCGCAATGCAAGGTAGAGAGTGGGGACTCACAGCTTTGCGTGGAACCGATTCCAGCGAGATCGCAGCGTACGGTGGTGATGGATCGGAGTCGCAAAGGTCGTAAGCACAAGAAGCGCCGCTCTATGGATTTTGAGGACACACCGCCTATCTATAGTCCTATTTGATACCCTCTTTGTTTGAGTAGACGTGTAAGATACAATTCGTTCGGATTCCGAGTCAATATTATACCGCAGGAGAGAGTGACGTAACATGTGACCCTGTAACGGGCGACACGACGTGCGAAAGTAATAAACAATCCGCAACACTTCTTTCTTTGGAACCACCACAACCGACCCGCCACTTTCGCGTTTGCGTTCCACAACTCGTGCCTACATACAGGCAGCCTTGCTACACTCGTTTTCTCCCATCGCAAGGCGCGTCTCAACCGTTTCCGATTTTTTTCTCGGCTCCTAGGTATGTTGTATCACCGCCTCGCGTAAAAGGTGTGCAAATGGACCATAGTGACAATCAGACGCTCTGTTATCTTCTCCCAGGTGGTAATATATCATCGGAATGCCTCCCAAAGCAACTTCTGGCGGGAAAGCAAGGGCGAGCAATGCCCAAAATGAACAATCAATGTCCCAACAACAGCGGACTATCCAAACAAGGAGCGCCCGTGCTGGACTTCAGGTAGGCTTATCTTACCCAGACACTCGTACACTAACCAACTAAGCTGGATATATTAGTTCCCGGTCGGTCGTATTCATCGTTATCTCAAACAACGAACGCAGCACAATGTTCGGATCGGCGCAAAGGCTGCCGTCTACACTTCTGCTATTCTCGAATATCTCACTGCTGAGGTTTTAGAGCTAGCTGGTAAGACAGTTCTTAGTTTCTCAGTCAGGAACTTGATCAAACGATCTCATTTGATCAGGAAACGCCTCAAAGGATCTTCGAGTAAAGCGTATAACTCCCCGCCATCTTCAGCTTGCTATTCGAGGAGACGAGGAACTCGATACTCTGGTGCGCGCCACCATCGCTGGAGGTGGCGTTCTGCCATTCATCCACAAGACCTTGACAACCGGAATTAAGGGTGCTCCCTTGAAAAAACCGGAGGGGGCTTAGTCGTTATGTTGATGCGGACAGCATGACCTGCTATGGGTGATAGATCGACCCCCTGGCATTCCGCTCTTCGAGTTCTCTCCCCCCCATTTTAGTGTGTATTGCCTTTCTTTTCTTCTGCTGGTGAACTCGTGTATAGCGTAGGGCGACCTGTATTAAGATTCTGATCGTACTTCCTTTGTAGTTATGATGTTTTGGTCTATCATTATTCCTCCTTTCGTGATGCCCGGTGATGAGGACGAGAGGGTTTTCCGATATCTACATACGCCGTGGGTTGCCCAATATATTATTCTATTTGCTAGGTTCTGACGGATGTATGTATGTTCGTGATTGCCTTTACGGTGGCTGTGGTTGTCTCACTGACATACCTTGTGGACCGACCCAAGTTCGTCAGCCGCATACAACTCTACCTCCTTCCATCACAAGTCCAGTCTACTAGTAAGCTTGAAGATCCTGCTCGTAGCTCGCTCTCAAATTGAAAACTAGCCATCGAACACTACAACTCATTGCTATCGAAATGTCTCCTGAACGCTTATCGTCTCGCAGTGCCGGCGCCAGTTCTAAACCATATTCCCGGGGCGTTCCATATTCCACTCATTCTCCTGATGGTTCTCAGAATCTCGCCCAGTTCGAACACCCCCTTGACATCGATATGAGCGATTTAGGAAGGAAAGCTAGGATTCCCCACCCGCGCACAATACCAGATCATAGAGCAGGGATATATTGCATCGCTCACACCTCGACGTCAAGGAAAGGCGCTCATCTCTCAAGCACTGTTCGATAGGATCTGGGATGTCCTCCACAGCAACGACAATACCAAGGAGAATGCCCAGTTTCGCTTCTGGGCCCGCAAGATGTTCACGCTGAGCAAGTCGCATGTTACGGCTCTCGGTATCAATGGGTCTCAGCCGATGGGTCAAGAAGTTTTGTTACACGACGGTCTTCTGGTCGCTGTTCGGGAGCAGATCTATGATTTGTTGTGTTATTGCCACGGGAGCACCAATCATGGAGGGCGGGACAAGACTTGTGCTCTCGTTCGCAAGCATTATACCTGGGTGCCGAAGGACCTCGTTGCTCAGTTCATCAAGGCGTGTCCGACGTGTATTGTGAAAAAGTGTGGACATTCGGAATTCGGGCTCTTGTCTCCTCGTCTTACGGCTGGCTCTGATTCTTCGATCTATCCAACGCCTGCCAGAATACCACCTTTTGAAGAAAAGACAGACCCGGCAACGCCTGCTTTTCGGGATTATTTCAGCGAGCTGGAGTGCCGGGAAAGTCATAGTCAAGATAGCTTTTCCCTGCCTGGGACGCCCGTCAATACCCCCCATTCCCAATTTATTTTTGGTTCTGAACATCTGAACGGGACGCCTTTGGATCAGCTCCGTTACTACAATCAAATTTCTCCAAACCATTTGAGTACACTGGCTGGCTTTCCTATGATGCGCGAAGTCTCTCTGTACGAAGGTCTCCCCGACGGGTGGCAATATCGGCACACCAGTTATAGGAACGCACATGCCGAGTGTGTCGACTACCAGAGGGTCGCCCAGATTATGCCTTATGATCCCTCGCTTGGCCGCACTCGTCCTAGAGTTCCTAGCATCGCTCCACTATTCGGTTCCGATTTCGAGGATATGATGAAGGCGGAAGATACTGAGGTCATGATTTCACAGGAGGAGCTAGGCCAAACCTTGTTACCTAGGGCCGAGGGTTCTGGCGCACGGTCAATCTCACCAGCGTTGAGCTACCCCGTGCAAGATTCGACGATGGGATGCTCTGGTTCACCGATTGATCCGTTTTTACTCGCACTGTCTACCCCTATGCAATCCCCGAGTGAGGGCTCACCAATCTCGACGAGGGTGGCTCTTGGGACCATTCTCAATGATACCGAAGTTATACGCCGTCCTTCGGACGCTGGGGTTTCCGGCCACAATGCCAATAGTTTTACTCAGCGATTGAAGTTGGAAGACTTGGACTCTGCCAGGACGCTCCATGACTTTCTTTCGATCAGAGAAAATCTGAAACCTGGGTTCATGACTTCTGGAAACGCTTCCGATCCCTGGTAGAAACAATATGCGAGGTAGTAGAAGGGGATACGGGAGTGCGTTCAGCAGTCCGACAAGCAGTATGAGGTCAGCTGCGTCTGGGTTATCGTTGATTGCTGCCGCTAGGTCTGAGAACAGTACGCCTACGACGACTGCCCCCGTTACACTGGTTGATGAGGAGCAGGACAAGGTAGGGATTGTGGATGCGCGAGGATATGAGCAGGCAGCTGGAGGGCGTATTGATTTGGGTGTCGTTACTCAAGCGGTCTCTGCGTGTGAAGTGCACATTTGACGATAACGGGCGGGTGACGGGGACAGGAATATATTTTACATCATCTATTGTTACCAAGCACTCTAGTCACAGACACGAACTATACATGATTGCCATTTTTTTCCCTTGGTGATATGTTGAGACACATATACTTGAAAAGAAGCGCGAAACAGGGCGTCTAATATTTGTATTGTTTGCTCAGGCGGCTAATTGTGCGCGGCTACAAGGCACAAAGAGATATTGATAATTATCACACCTCCACGCGCGGGAATAGAGTTTAAACGGGAGGACTCACTCTCGGATAGTTTCGTACAAGAACTGATAGCTACGGAGATTGCCTTTAAGACGGCGAATATCCAAACTGTACGTGTCGTTGAGGCCGGCAAGACGTGTGAGTTCCACTGAGAATCGAACTTCGCCTGCTGGATCCCGAGAGGTGTCTTTGGCGTATATAGTGGTAGCGCTTGTTTCAAGTTGCGCACCCTGCAAACAAAAACATCCACGTTAGTTTTGGGGGGAGGGGGATGATAATAGCCTTGAGAATCTAAGAGGGTTCCTTCAAAACAACGTACCGGTTCCGAACCCATTTCTACAGCCATAAAGCTGTTATTGTTGTTGTCGGCAGAAGGTCGAACACATCGAAACCTGAACATGCTCTCCGGCTGCACAGATATCCCAATCGAATCCAATACACCACGAACTCGAGTCATCACCTCGTGAGGCGGTCGAGTCGTGATATTCGTGTGATCAATAGCACCACGGTGAATGCTCATTGACCGCCCTACTCCTCCTCCTGCTCCTGCTGCTGTTGTGGGGTTCGTCGTTATTGCTGTTGTTGTTGTTGTTACTGCTGTTATTGTCCATTGTGCTTTTGATACTGACTGGGGATAAGAGGGTTGGAGTCAGGGGGCTTATGAATGCGGCTGTTGTTGTTGTTGTTATTGTTGTTGTTTCGGTGTTTGGCTGGACCCGGTGTGGTTCTTCTACTCTGGGAAGCTGAAGTCGAAGTGAGGGCCTGAATATGGGATTTTCAGTAAAGGTCATGTTCGTATATAGCGCACTTGGCTAAGCAAAAAAAAAAAAGGAAAAGGGGAAAGGGGGGAGGATCAAAATGTTTCCGGGCCAAGTTGTACTAGAAGAAACAAAAAGAACGCCCTTGGAAGTGAGAGAGCAACTGCGGTACGTCCAATCCGTGGATGTGAGAAACGTTAGAATGTCTTTCTGATTTTGACATTGGAAAGAAACTTCTCAGCGTTGTTTTTCAGCGTGGCGGAAACGGGGGCTGTGCAAAAGAATCTGAAGATATATAGTATAACAGGTCACCCCTAGCCGATGGAGATGGGCGTTTGGAATGATACATCATTTTTCAAAACGTGTATAGTTTAGGGCGCGCGCGTGTGTGTATGTGATCAAGCTGCTGTTTATCTGCAGCAGCTACAGCTTTCCCCACGTACACACGCCTTATAAAAACTCGGGTTCAAAGAACGAGGAGGAACAATATCATTAGGGGTATGATAAACTCCTATAATATGAACAGACAGGAACAAAAGGAGATGAACCAAACCGAGAGACTGAAAAACAGATCAAAGTAGAAACACTATTAAACAAAACTCAACAAAAAAGAGTTCAATATCACAAAATCACTTAGAGCACTGAAAAAAGAAATCGTGAAAAAGAAAAACAGAAAACTACTGGAAGAGAGAGAAAAACAGATTGATAAATTCGATATCCACTTCCACTAAACGACATTGCTACTTTCTATTCCTTTTTCTTTTTGTTGTCTTTTTTCATTGGGGAATATAAAATCACAGAGAGGATAAGCGATTTACTGACCCAACCTTTGCAGGTCCGCACGCCTAAAAAAAAAACACCACAATTAGTAACCACGCACCAAAAAAAAAAGAAACAGAAAAAACAACTCACTGCCGAATAGTATCATACAAAAACTTATAACTCCTCAAATTCCCCTTCAACCTCCTAATATCCAAACTAAACGTATCCGTCAACCGATCAAGCCTCGTCAGCTCCACACTAAACCGCACTTCATCTCCCGCATCCTGCGACGAATCACCATACATCGTCTCCTGCATCACCACCAGAGGACCAGAACCAGAATGGAAAGGCGACCCCCCCTCCCCCGTCGGCGTACTCGGCGAAATCACAACCGAGTTCTCATCATCAAATGAGAGAGGTTGAGGGTGAGATGTAGATGACGTAGAGACTTGAGATGATTGTCGGCGCATGAGTAGTCCACGAAGCATATTGCCTGTAGCCCCGAACGAAGTCTGCGACGGAATAGGGAGACCACGTTTATCAACCTATTTGAAAATAAATTATGTGAACTCCTCAAGTAACTCAATCGCACAAAAAGTCTAAAACTCACCCCATTCGAAGCAGCACTCCCAGCCATCGCAAACGCCGCCACATCCCCTCCTCCTTCCTTCTGACCACCACCAGCACCACCCACCAACCCACCCCCAATCTGCGTAGCCTGAACCCCAACAACCCCCTTCCTCTTCTTCGCCCTCACACACCGATACTTGTACGAACTCTCCACCGAAATATCCACACCCATCCCCTCCAAAATCTCCCTCACATGCTTCATCACCTCCGGCGGCGCCTTTGTAGTAATCGTCGTCCGGTCCACCGCACCATGATGGATCCTCAACTGACCATGAGGATTCTGATTCTTGCTTGCACCCGATGAATGCGAATGATCCTTTTGCGATGATCCTCCGACGGTAACCGAATTTCTAAACTTCTGAACAAAATTCGGTGTGGAAAAGGACGACTCGGTCGCAGTCGATGCGCTTCTCTTTGGTGGCCCAGGCGTAACGGGAGTCTGCGGCACACTCGTAATCTTCGTGGTAGTCGCCGTCGGCGTCGTCAGCGTAAGCTGCACCGCGGACGAATTCTGAACTTGCTGCTGCTGCTGTGGCTGCTCAACCGCACCCGCCACGCCCGTTGTCCCTTCCAACTCGGCACCACCACCACCACCACCACCACCAACAGCAATACCCATCGAATCCCTACCCTTACTCTTCGTCCTGAACCACGCCATCACCTTCCTCGCCTTACTCGTCGACGCAGACATATTCATGCGCTCGCTCGCATCAGCCGATACGTCGCCCTCCATACCAAACGGTTCAGCCGTTGTCGCTGCCGTCGTAACAGCCGCCGCACTCTTGGGAATCTTGGAGTTGGGGGGTAACGGCGGCGGGGCGAGCGAGGAAACAGACGCATTGCTAGGATCAGCACTGATGGGTCCAGGCGTAGTTCCACCCCTATTCTTCGATTTACCCCTTATCGTCCGGCTAATAGGCTCTACCATCACAGTCAACGTATTCCTCCGGCTCTTCTTCCCTTCTTTCTCCTTCTCCTTCTCCTTCTCTTTCGATTTGTTCCTGCTTTCCGGTGGGGGATTCAATAAAGGACGAAGCCTCAGATGGCGCTCTACTCGTGATAGGCACCGGACTCGTCAGATTGTCTAGAACGGGAGTGGCAGGTGTAGGCGTGGCGTTCCCACCACTAAAGATTTTGACAAAACTAAACTTGTCAACCGACGAACGACCCTTCTTGTGACCCCTCTTGTAAGAGGAAGTACCGCTCGTCTGGCTTCCGTCCTCCTTGTCCCGCTCCTTGGTATCAGAGGGAATCGATTGCGCAGTGGTATCGGGGGTAGCAGGTGTGCTAACACTAAGAATGGGTATCTCTTGTTGAGGAGTGGGTGGCGACAAGGTTGTCGCACGCGTGGTTGTGGAGGATGTCCTGGTAGAGGTTTGTTGGGTAGGTCGGGGAGGACTGGATGTGGCGGCGGTGGTAGTAGTAGTAGTGGAACCGGGAGCCGGCGAGGGTTTTGTGCTACTAGTGCCAGATACCCTTCTGTCCTTGTTGGGAGACTGGCCAGGAGCTGGCAGCGAGTGTTGCTGCTGGTCCGTGCTAGATCGGCCTGCAGCGGCGCTCGTCACTCCTCCGCCCCCCTCTCGGCTCATCATATTCGACTTGAATAGTGTGCCTGAATCCACTAGCTCCACCGCTATTGTTGGATTTGTGTCCCTTGGGGGACTGAGTCTTGGCCTCAGTAGGGGCCACGTTGCCGTTCGCTGAAGTTTTTCCAGCTGGTTGCTCCCCAGCGGCCTTGTCGGTCGTAACAGCACTAGCAAGGGAAGTAGGCTGTGGAACAGGAGCAAAAGGATCGTCAGAGGTGATACCGTGAGCACTGGGGCTACCATAAGTAGGTTTCTTGCCACTGACGCTTCCGTTTGCATTTGGTGTAGCAGGAATAGTAGTTCTGCCGGGAGAAGAAGTAGACTGAAGCATGCTCTGATCAGCAGAAGATTCATACAAGTACTCGGGCTGAGTTGAGCGGCTACGGGTAGGAACGCCGGGATGGGTAGCCTCCCTTCCATGATTGCTACGCTGGGAACTCGAAGGCTGGCTGGCCATGGCAGCAGCACGCATTTGGCGCTGATAAGCGAGACGTCTCTGTTGATGCTGATCGAGGGCAGCACGCTCCAGCTCATCAACGCTCTTTCCGAAAGCGTTGGGGATGCCATCTGTTCGAAAAGTGCCAGCATGTGCAGAAAGCCAACGGTGACGCATGACACCATCAAGATTGGCTCTACGGGTGGGATCTGGGACGAGCATCATGCTGAGGAGATCTCTGGCCTCGGAGGAAATGTAGTCTGGGAAGGAGAGGGGGGTGCTGACGATATATTTGTATAGTAGATTAATGTTGTCAGCCGTCGGGGTTGGCAGGGTCGTCATCAAAGGGGAGGTAGCCAGCCAGCATCGCGTAGAGGATGACGCCGCAGCTCCAGATGTCGACGGCACTGCCTACGTAGAGGCCTTCGCTGATGACTAGTTCGGGTGCCGCGTAGCAGGGGCTGCCGCAGCTTGTCTGCATGAGGTCATCCGCCTTGTGCTCGAAGCGATTAGCAAAGCCAAAGTCGGTGATGATAACGTTTCTGTGCCGATCGAGCAGAAGGTTTTCGAGCTTGAGGTCGCGATGGACGATCTTCTTTTGGTGGATGTACCAGACACCCGAGATGAGCTGGGAGAATAGTTTTGCAGCGTCCTTTTCCTTGAGGTAGCGATGGGCGAGGATATGGTCAAAGAGCTCGCCACCGGAAGCGTACTCGAGGATGATGCCGATATACTTGTCAGTCTCGATGACATCGTAGAGGCGGACGATGTTGGGGTGCTTGAGGGTCTAGAGAGGGGGGTATGAGAAAACGGTAAAAGGGGGAAGACGGGGGAAGGAAGGATATACAGACCCTCAGGACCTCGATCTCGCGTTCGACCTTGGAAAGGCGGACGGCATTGTCGACGTTGCCGCGGCGAATGAGCTTGACGGCGACTTCCTCGCCCCATTGGACATGGATGCCAAGCTTGACCTTGCCAAACTCGCCCTCGCCGAGGGTCTGGAGGAGAAGATAGGGCCCAAAGCGGGGGATGGTGCGGCGGGGATGGGCAGCCATGTAGGCGAACGACTGCGGGATGAGAGTAGACATCTGTGTATGGAGAGTTGGTGTCTTCGTGGGGTGCTGTGTGCTGTTGAGTAGACGAAGCAACCGAGTGGGAGGCGCGCTGCTGCCTACGGGCAGTGGCACCAGACGAAGAGGTGGTGGGCGTGGGGTGCACCGCAGCCGAGACAGGGCGGGTGGCAGCGGATGCCATGGGCTGAGGGTGGGTGGTGGTGGTGGTGGTGGAGGACGAAGGAATGCGCAGAGAGGCCGACGACGAGGCCATCAGTGTCCACCCAACAATGCGTGGGAATTCCGACATTTTCCCCCCACACAGGCACACACACCACACCCATCGCCTGACGCCGGTCTGCCACAAGGGCTGCTCTAAGCCCTTTATGGCGAAGAGTATCCCTAAATGTCATCTCCACAAAAACATACCCGACCAAGGTAGCTGCCACAGAGGTCTCACACTAGATACTACGATGCGTGTTTCCATACCTGAAAAAGGAAAAAAGTAGTGGAAATGAGTGTCGGATCAATAGGTGTATTCGGCTCTCCTTCCAAAGAATCAGAATTCCAATAAAAGAGTTATAACTGATCGTGCAGTATTCATACTCTCTTTCACCAGTCCGGTCAATGATGTAGGGCACAACGTGGCGATGGCCGAGTTGAGGCATCTGATCGAGCTTTATTGGGGATGGGGCAGCAGACGAGGAGGAATCGGGAGAGGGGAATTGAGGGACATTTTCGTTTGGCCCACGAAGTTTCCGATGGTCAGAATGAACATGTTGGATAGTGACCGGTCCCTTCATATGTGTGGACCAAGAACGTCAAGGAGGGCTTGTTTGTCAATGCACAGAAGATCCAAACCGTCAACGGGCTCGGTTCCGGAGTATCAGACCTTTGGTGCGATGTACCATCATGTATCATCATTACCCCCATACACATTTACAGCAACTGCAGTAACAGGCATCTGGGTAACTAGCGGGTGGGCGGAGAACCCATGATATTTAGATTCGTAAGAAGGACAAGCGCCACTTAACGACTCGGAGAACAAACCGACGAAAGATGGATGAACGTTAGCTGATTGCGCACAAGTACAATACCCGTTCTGACGGCGAACATTCGAATGGCCCGTATCATGGAAGGACACGCAGTCAACAAAACTGAGCTAATAAAAAGGCTACCTCTCCGGGTCTGCGTGGATGTGGCCCCCTTTTGTCCGCGACAACTCCTCCTGACCTGGTACTTAGTCCTAACCCACTGACGGCCTCAGGAAAGCTTTGATGATGGCATTCATCAGCGGTACCACAAGCGAACCTGCTCGTCCCCGTGCACCTACTACCTACACATTTAGAAAATGGTATCGTGCTAACATCCCTCCCGGCGGTGGCGGTGACAACGATAGCAACGGGGGCAATAGTGGAACTTTGTCGCTTTTGCCCGGCCATGCCCGGAGGACCGAGAGTAAAAATGGTATGGGTCCTCCGGGCAAAGGCGGCCTCATCCCTCTTGGCCGTCCCATCCTCAATAACCCCCCGTCTACTCCAACTCATACTACTACTGCTGAGAGTCAGAGGCTCACAACCACCTCAAAAATAACGCAAGCCAGCACCCAGCCCATCCCGTACGTATATTTCAATCATAATTTAATTCACCTACTAATTTCAAAAACTTCCTTTACAGCACTTCCTCCTCGACTCAAGCTGAGGAACCAAATATTGTTTCCTTCATCAGTCCCACAGCTGGAACACCTCAAACTACCACTGTTACTGTTACTGGATCTAGTTCTGGGAATCCCTTTCCTTCTATAAGTGGATCCGACCCCACAACTATGAGCATGTGAGTCATTATATTAGGATCAATTTGATACGTGGAATGGTCTGACCTCTCCATCTCTGCCAGACCAACGAACTCATCTATGGCCAGCTCAATGAATCCAACATTGACAGGTGGCGAGCTACTATTCACCGATACTCCTGTGCACAGCAGCAGCTCAACCCAAACTAGGGCTATCGTCCTTGCCACAACCACACCACTGACTGCTATTGTCATTCTAGCAGTGGGGATACGCTTCTTGTGTAGAAGAAAAAGAAGAAGTAATCAAGCGTGGAGGGAGATACCACAGGTCTTTACGCATCAACCACGCACTGAGCAGGTGGCCGATGACCCACAGGGTGAGTCAACAGAAGGCCGCAGCCCCAATACAACACCCCTGCATCCGACGAGTGTGCAAGTCAATCGCAAGACAAAAGGACTATACATTCGTACGGTACAATGCCTCGAGTCAAAGCAACGAAAAAATGGCCAGAGTCCAGCTCGAGTTTCCGCCGCCACAACTGCCGCCGCCCATCTTGGTTCACCTCAGCATCCAGAACAAAATGTAGATGGAGAGCCGATAACAGTGACATCTTCAAGTGGGCAGGCCCGTGCAACAGAGACAGATAATCAGGTTATGAGGTTAAGAGAGGAAGTAGAGAGGCTCTGTACAATGCTGGGGGAGAGTTATCGAAGGCAGATACAGCGCCCGGAGGCGGCGCCTGGAAACGAAGTCAATGATGTCATCGACGATGTCGAATTTATACCAGATGGACCGCCGGCATATGCTTCTCATGCTGGTACAATTGTACTGACAAGTCACTCATGATACCTGTTGGGAGGTTTTCGTTGTTGAATCACTGTCCTCTTTTTTCTACATAAACCGTTACTACATAAGTAACTAGGGAGGAAGTCTGCGGTCTGGATGGGCTTGTTTGGCAGCTTAGTATCACCTTGAGGTTATCTCTCCCCCCTCCCCCTGAATTGCCAAGTAAACTGTAAAAATTGATACCTAAATGCTCATGTGTTGACCTTTGCCTTTGTTGTTTCTATTACTAGTAGAACCGTACCCGAACTGTAAAGTAGGATCGCCCTGCTGCCTGTGGGCAGTGGCTTGGACAAAGAGGTGGTGGGAGTAGAATGCAGTGTAGCATATACGGGGCAGATTGCAGCGGGTGCCATGGGCTAGGGGTGGGTGGTAGTTCTAGTGGAGGGGGACGAAGTGATGCGCAAAGCAGCAGACGACGAGGCCATCACCACCAACAATGTGTGGGAATTCCGACATTTTCCCTCATGCCCCCTCCACACACACACCATTGCTTGACATCAGCCTTTCACAGGGTTGCTCTAAGCCCTCTATGACGAAGGGGCATCCGTGATTCGTCGCATAGCTATGTTCAACACTAAATGTTTCCATCCTACACCTCCATAAAAACGCATCTAACCAAGGTTGCCACAATTGCCTCATAGGTTAGTCTCACGCTCAATGCCATGATGTGTGTCTCCGCACCTGAAAATGGGAAGAAGTAGTGGAAAGAAAGTCAGATCAATTATATATATATCCGACTCTCCTTCCAAAGGATCAGAGTTCCAATAAAAGAGTCAACTGATCGTGCAGTTATTCATACTTCCCCCACCAGTCCGGTCAATGATGTAGGACACAACATGGAGATAGCCGAGTTGAGGTATCTGGTCGAGTTGTCAAGGATGGGATGGGGGACGAGAGAGGAACCGGGAGAGGGGGCTGAGGGATATTTTCGTTTGACCCGCGAGGTCTCCAATGGTCAGCAGTAACATGTGGGATAGTGACTAGCCCTTTGGTGCGTGTGGACAAGAAGGTCGAGGAGGGTTTGTTTGTCAACACATGGAAGATCAAAACCGCCAAGGGCTTAGTTCTGGAGTATCAGGCCTTTGGTGTGATGTACTATCATGTCTCATCCCTGCCCCCATACACTGGCATAACGACTGTAGCAACAGGCATCTGAGTAACTAGTGAGTGGGCGAAGAAACCCATGATATTTAGATCCACAACCTAGAGAAGGACAACCGGCCCCCTCCTATCATTTGACAAGAACAAACCGATGAAAGATGTATGAACTTTGACTGATTGTGCGCAAGTGTTCCCATTCTGGTAGCGAACGTCCAGATAGCCTGCATCATAGAAATACACATAGCCAAAGAAACTGAGCTAATAAAAAGGTGACCACCCCAGGCCTGTGTGGACATGATTTCCTTCTGTCTACGACAACTTCTCCTGACCTGGTACTCTGATTGAACCCGCTGCCAGCCTTAGGAAAGCTCTGATGATGATTGGTAGCACTGCACGAGAACCTGCTATCCGCTCCCGTGCACCCACCACCTACACATTTAGAAAATGGCATCGTGCTAATATCGACATTACTAGTCTCAAAGGCGGGGGGAAAACTGGCACGCTTGGTGGAGATGCAAGCAAGAACGGTGAGGACAATGGGGAAGGAGGCAAGAGCGATGGGAGCATTGGTGGGACTCCTAAGGACCGAGGCAAACCCAACCTACCCGTGCCCCTGTCTATAAAACCCCCCACGAAGGGTCAGAAGCCCACAGCTATCTTGAGTACAACACAACACAACACCCAGCCCCCGTTGTACGTGCATTTCAAACGTTATTTGATTCACCCACTTATTCTAAAACGTCGTTTGCAGCACCTCCTCTTTGACTCAACCCGAGGAATTAAATACAGTTACTTTCACCAGCACCAGCACCAGCACCAGCACCAGCATTAGCACCAGGACCAGGACCAGGACCAGCACAAGGACCAGGACCAGCACAGGGATGCCTCAGGCTAGCACCACCGCTGTTGTCAGCTCTGGTTCCAGGAATACTAGTACGTTTATTACTGAGTCCCCTAGTACAATTATAGACATGTGAGCCATTATATCAAAATCAGTTTCATATCTGAAATGGTTCAACCTCACCACCATCCCTGTCAGATCGACAATCTCATCCATGACCAGTTCAACGGATCCAACAGTGACAGCAGCTGACAAGCGACTATCCACCGATGTTCATGGTAGCTCAATCAAAACCAGAGCTATCATCCTTGCCACAGCCACACCATTGACTGTCATTGTCATCTTAGCAATAGGGCTATGCTTCCTGTGTAGAAGAAAAAGAAGAAATAATCCAGCATGGAGGGAGATACCGCAGGCCTTTACATACCAACCATCCGTGGAGCAAGTAACCGGTAACCCACAGGATGGGTCAACAGAAGGCCACAACACTAATGCATTGTCTCTACATCCGATGAGTGTGCAAACCAATCGCAAGACAAAAGGATCCCACATTTTTACAGCACAGCGTTTCAAGTCAAAAAAACGAGACAATAGCGTCCGGAGTCCAGCCCTTCTTCCTATTGCTATTACTGCCACTGCCCACCTTGGCTCACCCCGGTATTCAAGCAGAAATGTAGATACAGAGACAATGGCAGTGACGCCCTCCAGTGGACTCCCCTTTCTAGCAGAAGCCTCGTCAGGCATTGGGACTTCATGGAGTTTGTCTGGGCAGGCTGGCATGGCGGGGTCAGAAAATCAGGTTATGTTGCTGAAAGAGGAAGTCAAGAGGCTCTGGGCAGCACTGAGGGAGAATAACCGAAGGCAGGCACAGCACCCAGAGGCGGCATCAGGAAGTGAAGTCGATGGTGTCACTGGCAACGTGGAATCTGTATTGGATGGACCTCCGGCATATGTGTCTCATGCAGCTACGGCTGTACCAGATAAATATTCATGATACCTGCTAGAGGCGCTCGTTGTCGAGTCATGTCCTTTTTTTCATTCAAGATAGTGCTAACCAGAAGTAATGTAGACTGGATTTGCTTGTTTGACACTTGGCTGTCACCTTGAAGTCTTTCTCTTCCCTTCCCCCTGGTTTGCCCTATGAACTATAGCAATTGATACCCGAGTGCTCATGTACCCGCCTGCATTTATTATTTCTATCATAACCATCATTTGAACTGTAAAAACGGATAACCAGAGGGGAACTTATAAGAGACAATATAAGATTCAGTCTCTAGGCGAGAACTAAGTGTATTATATACCTATAAGAGACAATATAAGACTATAGTAGATATTAGTGAGTGTGTATAGAGATATAGAGAATAATACTCACTTCAGTCTCTAGGCGAGAACTGAAGTGATACATCAGCATTTCGACATGTTGATTAATTTGCTCTTAAATCACTTAAATTGCTGAAATTGCAATTTCAAGGGGATTAAGGGAATTAAGGGAATCAAGAACACTTTTGTTCTTAAAATTTGTCTTAAAATCCATTAGAAAAAAATTATTTACCTATCTGAGTTGTTGTATTCTGATAAAATATGAGTTCTGAATCCCAATAAAAAAAAAATATCTTGGAACTCCTTAAAAACCTTAAGATAAGCACTTTAAGAGCATTTAAGAGAAATGTCGAAATACTGATGTAGCTACGCGAGTTTACGAGCTATATACTACTATGTGTGCTATTGAGAACAATAGCTAGCAAATACATATAGTATAGATAATAGTTATGATATCATGAGCTACATCGTGACCACAGAGGTGCACGATTGTTACATATCGAGGCACTGTGGGCGCGAGCAAATATACCAGGTACATATATATATTATTGTTGGCAGTCCAACGGAGAACGGAGAGCATGAGGAGAGAGCGCGGAGGCTCAGCACGAGCTTGCATCACAACACTCTCCCTCAAGCTGTGCCGAGACCGAGCTCTCTGGCGAAGTGCTTGACTTTGGCGGAGGGGAGTGCCTTTGTAAAGACGTCAGCGACCTGATCTTCAGTCAGGCAATAAATGAGGCAAATCTTCCCTTCTTTGACAATCCACCAAATGAAATGATATTGGATGTTGATGTGCTTTGTACACGCGTGGTACTGCTGATCTTTAGTAAGGGTGATGGCTGACTGATTGTCGGAGAAAATGGTGGTGGCAGGGAGTGTGGTGTTGAAAACCTGTGAAATAAGCGAACGGAGCCATAAGGCCTCCTTTGCTGTGTGTGTAGCTCCTACATATTCTGATTCAGTGGTAGACAGCGTTACTATTTCCTGGTGCTTCGCACTCCAGGAGACGGCACTGCCATTGATAATGAGAGCGTACCCCGACGTTGCACATTGATCCTCCTCCATGTTTCCATCGGCGTCCGTGTAGCCCTCCATCTTGTCTCCAATACCGCCGTATGTGAGCCATAGTTCCTGAGTCCCCTTGAGGTAGCAAAAGACACATTTTACAGCTTCCCAATGCGCCTCTCCGGGGTTCTTTGAGAATTTCGAAAGGACCTGAACGGCATAGGCGATGTCCAGGTGTGTTCTGAGTGTGGCATACATAAGAGTACCCACGGCCCCCTGGTATGGGATTTTGGCCATGCGAGCGATGTCAGCAGTTGCCTGGGGGGATTGGGAAGTGGAGAGGCGGGTGGAAAGGTTCATGGGGGTGCTGACTGGCCTCGCATCCTCAAGACCAAAACGGCGGAGTGATGCATCAATATATGGGCATTGTGATAACATGATCGTACCGCGTTCTCTGTCCCTTTTGACCTCTATGCCCAGCAACCAGTGGATCTCTCCCAGATCTGTTATCTCCACATGCTTGCTGACTCCCTTCTTCACCCAGTTGATTAACACGATCTTGGAGGTGGCAATAGTGCAGTCATCAACGTGCACAAGGATGATGGTGAGGGAAGAGGGGGAGACCTTGAAAAATACACACTGATCGACATCACAGCACGAGAAGCCGAGGTGGTCCACTAGAATTTTGCATAGTTTCTGGTACCATCAGCGGCCAGATTGCTTTAGTCCGTACAGGGTCTTTCTGAGGTGGCAGACGCGATTTGGGGAAGGGGAGGGAAGACCGGGTGCTTGACGCATGTATATTACCTCATCGTCATTGAGTTTCCCATTTAGGTACGCTCCCTTGATATTGATCTGATGGATCTCGAAATCGCGGGCAGCTGCGATGGCTAAGACAGTGCGAATGGAAGAGAGTTGAGCGACTGGTGCAAAGGTGTCGAAATAGTCAACACCAGGGACTTGAGAAAATCCTTGTGCAACTAAGCGGGCCTTGTAGCGGATGACGTTTCCGGCTGCGTCCTTTTTGGCCCTGAAGACCTATTTCAATCCTACTATGTTAGCTCCGGGAGGTGGGTCCACAAGTTCCCACGTGCCTGCATCACCTAACATTGTGAGCTCCTCTTCCATTGCTCTCTTCCACAGCTCCCAATCCGCTCTTCTCATCGCCTCCTTCAGACTCCCGGGCTTGATTCCCTCTTTCTCCTCAATGTCTGCCAGCAGTATGTGGACTTCGATCCAGTCTGCTTCCTCTGCTAATGTCACTGCTCGCCCTTCCAGGATATCTCGGACTTTGGCGCTAGGCTCTCGGTTTCGCACAGGACATCCCTCCAGTAATTCAGCTGTGGCTGGTGCATCAGGGACTGTGTCAATGGGTTTCGTGAGCTCGTTGCTAGGCGATTCAGTTTGGGGAGGAAGAGGGAAAGTGGCTCGGGTGGTGTCCCTGAGCTGTTGGGACTGTGGATCGAGTGCTGGGGGGTCAACGACGCCGTTCTGAGGCTCGTTAGTAGTAGGTAAGTGCTCTCCCTCGAGCCCAGAACAACCTGTGTTGATGAAACAAAAATTCCGTTCGATCTTAACAGTGCCTGTGTCAGGGAAGTAAATGCGAGAGCCGTTGCTCTCGTTGTCATACCCAACCCACCACCCCTTCTTTGCTTGGCCATCCAGCTTTGACATCCCCCCTTGGTGTACCCACACCTCCTCTCCCCATTTGCGCACAGTCCGCAAGTCCGGTTTGTGGCTGTATAATACCTCGAATGGTGTTTTTCCGTCTATGGCCTTGGTGCCCGTTCGGTTCATCAACCATACGACGTGGGAGACGGCCTCCGCCCATAGCAATTTGGGCAAACGGCTTGAATGAAGTAATGCACGGGTTCGTTTGACGATAGTGCAATTGTGCCTCTCTGCCACTCTGTTGTGCTGAGGGGTGTCGTGCACAGTGAGTTTGGTCTTGGTGCCTCGTGATTTCAGATAAGCCTGAAATTCGCTGTCAGTGTATTCCCCTCCGTGGTCCGAGTGTAGAGCTTGGATACAAGTATCAAATTGTGTCTCACATCAGGCGTCGAAGTTTTGGTAAGATTGGAAGACCTCCGATTTGAGTGTCAAAAAGTCAACGTGAGTCCATCTCGAGTAATCGTCTATGAACATTACATAGTAGCATTTCCCCCGCTTTGTTTGCACCGGAGTGGGTCCCCAGACATCAGAGTGGATCTCAGCACCAAAACGTGCTGCCCTCTCACCCTCTCTCTCCTTTAGTATAGGTTGCTGGGTGGCCTTCCCGTATTTGCAGGATTCACATAGGAAATCGACATCACCCCCTTTCTCAAGTTTCAGGCCAGTCACCATTCCATCATGCACAAGTTTCCGTGTGGTGGCCCCTGAGATGTGGCCAAGCCGGCAATGCAAGAGATCCAAGGTGAGGGGTTCCACTACAGCATTCACCTCATCTCCTTCCCTGACAAGTTTATACAAGCCCTTTCCGTTCTTCGGGATCTCTGCGATGCGAGCGCCGCTGCCATCACAAATAACACACTTGCCATTTGCAAAGGTGGTGGAGAAGCCAGCATCATCAAGCCGCCCAATGGACACGAGCGTGAAACCGGCTTCAGGGGAATATAGAACCTCAGTCAGATGGAGCTGGGAGGTCAAGGCACTATTTGGTAAGTCAATGGTGATTTCCCCCTTGGCTGTAGCACTGAACGATTGTTTATTGGTGGTGCGTAAAGGGCGGGCAGGGATGGGATTGAGACTAGTAAAGTCCTCTTTGTATGGCAATATGTGTGCTGTGGCACCTGAGTCGAAAACTTTGATTTGCACCGCCGTGGGTTCCCCCTCGCTAATGTTCATAGCTGACTTGGTGTGCCCACAGGTATGGTTGATCTCATCGAATCCATCCCAACTATCAGAATTGCTGCTGGACTCTCCCTCAGTGTTACCCGGGTTAGGGGTCCGCTCTTGAGCCGCAAGGTTGGGATCACAAGGATGTCTATACAGACTTGGTCCAAGTGTCTTACTACTTGACTTAGAGGCGGGCTGGATAAATCTCTGAAGCCCTTTCAGGCGAACTGGGGATTTAAGCAGAACAGTGTATAACACTAAGCTAAGGATACAGATGACTGTAGCTAGGTTTATATACATATTGGTTATCTGCTATTTATAAGTACCCTGGGTAAGTACTTGTCAGAGCGAGTCATTGGAAGGTGGACCCAGGTAAAGAGAAGGCTTCCTGTGAGAAATAGAAGTTGAGTATGGGAGAAAGGAAGCGTAAGTGTGGGAGTATCAGTATTAAAGATAGAAAAGAAGTATTCTACTGTCCATCAGGAAGGTGGCTAAAACCTAATTATAGTCCTTCTGAGGGTTCTGATAACATTACCCCGTTTTTATGATCATACTCCGTTATGATCTTGTGGTTCGTCATCGCTTGGGTAGGCAGCTAAGAAGTCAACATCTTCGATGTATATTGTGGCTGGTATAACCGGGGAGAATGGTGGAGTCGGAGTTCGATGGATGTTAAGCTCCAGTGCGGTTTGGGGAGATGGTGGATCTGGAAAGAAGACATTCCAGAATCGTCTGTTTTGCTCGGGGCTAAAGGTAGTTGGGTCTGGCAGGTTCACCGGTGTTGTTGGCGTCGGCGGCATCGTCGATATAGTCGTCATAGTAGGTTCCCATATTTGGTGTGTAAGGTCCGGGGAACTGGTAGTCGGGGACGGGTGTATGTGGTTTGGCAACCCGAGGTTTGGGTTGATTCTTGGTAAAGTAGGCTGTGATGTTCTTGGTGGGTTTGGTGCCTCGTTTGGGGCAGGCCTGTCGTGGGTGTTTGGGCTCCCAGTTCTTGCAGTAGGGGCATCGATATTTGATGCAGTTGTATGAGTAGTGTCCGGGAGCGTATAGTTTGCATCCCATACACTGGAAGTTGGGGCAGTCTGATGCCCAGTGTCCATGTCGTTTGCATTCAGGACAGATATACTTGGGGTCGGCTGGTTTGGTGGGGTTGGAGTCGGTTCGTGGGTGAACAGTTCGGGTGGGGTAAGGCTTGGGTCGACCCAAAGGGCCGGGTTTAGTGTTGTGAGCCACGGGCTTGGCCACGTGTCGTCTAGATTGTTCCTTGTCGAGGGCCTTGAAAGTGGCCATGGCGGAGTTGTTGAAGGGGTTTCGGCTCTTGGGGCCGGGGGTAGAATTGGGATTGGGCCCGGAGGGCTTGGTGGAGGACTGGGGTTGGATGACAGAGTCATCGATGGTGATGGGGTCCTGAAGGTTTGAGCCCAGGGGACCGTAGGATAGGTGCGCATGCAGCACGGACATGAGAGCCGGTCGATCTCGGCATGAGATCTCGAGTGATTCCGTCCATTTTCGTTGTTGTTTGAACGCTCTATTGAGAGCCTGAGTTTGTCGAACCATGTCGGCATAGTGGTTCCAGAAAGCTCTGTCGGAGCTTTGAATTGCAGGGTCGAGTAGTCTATCTCCAAAGGAGACGTCGGTTGCAATCTTCCTGAGATTGCTATCGCTAATTTGATTCGGTCCCAGTGGTCCAGTGCTAGTTGTTGCTGGTCCGGGATGTATAGTGATTGTTGCCTTAGGAAAGGCGGGGATTGGGGCAGGGGTTCCTGCGGGAGTGTCGTTGGGGTCGGGGGTTTCGTCCCTGTCAGAGATGTTGGCAAAGGCGTCGGAGGGAGTGTAGGGAGACGGGGGCGGAATGGAAGCTCCCAAAAATGAGTTCGTCGGAGATGGTGTGAATCCATCTATAATAATAATTGAGCTTGCAGCGTTGGAAGTGGAGTGAGAGGAGATGGAGGCAAGAGCTGATTGGGGGCGGATGATGGAAGACATCGTTGGGGAGTGGTTATAAGTGTTTGAGAGGCTGTTTGGCTTCTGCGTTTGGTAGGTTCTCGAAAGTTCCTGGGTTTTCTTTCACGTTTTGTGAGTTCTTTTATATTCTTGGAGGATCTCCTTGGTGTTCTTTAGAAGTTCCTTTTCTGGTAGCCATTGGTTCTCGGTATGTGGGTATCCTTTCCACTTGATATAGAAGTGGAGTTGATTGTGGCATCGGCGATGATTGATGATTGCTTCTATTTCGTATTCTTCTTCATCATTGATGATTATTGGCGGAGGCGGAGTTTGGGTTGCTCCATATGCTTCTGTTTCCTCGTATGGGGTTAGAAGATTTTGATGGAAGACCGGATGTATTTTCCAGTGTGTTGGGAGTGTCAATTCGTAGTTGATCGGTGATAGGACTTTCTTGATTTGGAAAGGTCCTAAACGTTTCGGGGATATTTTGTTCGATAAGAACAGGAGTTTAAGGTTCTTGGCTTCTAGCCAGACATGTTGTTCCGTTGTGAACGGTTTGATTGATTTGTTGTTTTGTTGTCGCACGATGTCAGCGGATAGTTGATGTGCTGCTTGTGCTTCTCTTCTGGCGTGATCCAGAGTTCGAATTCTTTCATCGACTGATGGAAAGTCTGATGTTTCCATGATTGTGGGAATAGAGGGTGGATTGTAACCCATGATGAGTTCGAATGGGGATTTTTGCCTTGAGGCGTGAGTTCTTGAGTTGTGTGAGAACTTGGCAAGGGGTAGGGAGTCGACCCAGTGGAGGGGATTTCGGGTGCAGTAGATGGAGAGATATGTTTCAATCTCTTGGTTGTATCGTTCTGTGGATCCATCTGTTTGAGGGTGGTAGGCTGTAGAGAAGGCCTGTTTGATGTTGAGGCGTTTAGCCAATTCTCGAAGGGATTTTGCGGCAAATCTAGGGTCGCGGTCGGATATGATTTTGTCGGGAAGACCAAATCTAGTGAATACTTTTTCGATGAGTAATCTTGCGATGTCATCGGCGGTTGATTTGTCGGATGTAGGGATGAAAATTACCCCCTTCGTAAGGCCGTGGTCCACCACGGACAATATGGCATTAAAGCTGTCGGAGTTAGGGAGACCTGTGATGAGATCCCATGAAATTTGGGAGAAGGGGCGAAGTGTCTCCGGAGCTGATATCGGCTGAGGAGGGACTTTATCCGGACGTCGGATAATCTTGTATTGCTGACACTCGGGGCAGCCTTTGATGTAATTCCTGACAAATGTCGACATCCCTGGCCAGTAGACGTCTTTCTTGGCCAATCGGTATGTTTCTTGTTCACCAGGGTGTCCTCTGGTGGGGTGGTCATGGTACTTCGCTATTACTTCGTGGCGAAGTTCGAGATCTTCGGGAATAACAACCCGGTTTTGGAAAGTGACAAGGTTGCCATTATCGGTGGGGACGAGTCCGAAGTCGGAGTCGGCAGATTTCGGGAGGTGATCCTTGATTTGTTGGATAGCCTCAGCAGTTTTAGGGTCGTATTTTGGAGAATTGATGACCCGGTTACGTAGTGCCACATCAATGGTGGAAATAAACAGTTCCTCCGGAAGAACTGTGACGTCGGTATTATCCTGATCATCATCCAGATCGTAATCAGGTCAGCGGGATAAAGCGTCTGGCGCTGGAATTTTAACTCCAGGTACGTGTTCTAGCTTGAAGTTGTAGTCGGCCATGAGCTGGACCCAGCGAGCTTGGCGGCGGCTGATCTTTTGGGGTTTCCTCCAATAAGTCAGATTTTGATGATCAGTTTTGATGATCACCGGGTGAGGGGATCCGAGGAGATAATGTCTCCATTCTTCTAATGCACAGACGATGGCGAGGAGTTCGTGATCGTATATGTCGTAATTTCTTTCGGCTGGTGCAAAAGTTTTGGAGAAGAATGATACCGGTCTACGGTTACCGTTGATGTCGTATTGATAGAGCACAGCTCCACTTGCTACTTTCGAGGTGTCGGTTTCGATTTCGAAAGGTTTTTCTTGATCGGGCATGAGGAGTACCGGCTCTTTGAGGAATTCATTCTTGAGAGTTTCGAAAGACTCTTGTTGTTCCGTTTTCCATTCGAATTTGTTCTTTTTCGAGAGGAGGGTGTTGAGAGGTTTTGTGAGATCCGAATATTTACGGATAAACTTCCGATAGAAGTTACAAAACCCAATGAATTTTCGTACTTGACGGACGGTTTTGGGAATAGGCCAATCCTTGATGCCTTTGAGTTTCCCGGGATCCATTTTGATATTGTCAGGCGTGATTATCATGCCTAGGTATTCGAGTCATTGTTTGTTGAACTCGCATTTTTCTCCTTTGAGGAAAAGGTCGTTTTCTTCGAGTATTTTCAATACTTGTTCGGTGATTTGATCGGTTTCCTCCTGGGTTTTACCGAAAATGAGTATATCATCCATATAGATGATAATTCCGCCTTTGTCGAGTTGTTCGGCAAAGATTGTATCCATCATATGTTGGAATGTAGCAGGGGAGTTGCACAATCCAAAGAACATTACCGTGGGTTCGAATAGATCCTGCGGCGTTTTGAATGCGGCCTTCCATTGGTTGCCTTCTTTGATTCGGATGTTGTTGTACCCGAGTCGGACGTCGAGTTTGGTGAAGTATTTGGCTCCTTTGAGTTTATCCATGATAGCAGAGATCATGGGGATTGGGTAAGCGTTCTTTACCGTATGTTCGTTGATGTAACGATAGTCCTGGCAAGGTCGGAGATCTCCTCCTTTCTTTGCCACAAAGAAAAATGGCGATGCCATTGGTGATTTCGAGGGTCGGATGTACCCTTTTCGCAAATTCTCGTCTATGAATTCTTTTAGCGCTTTATTTTCGGCGGGCGCTAGGTGGTATGGTTTCATTGACTTTGGTTCGAAAGTCGGTTTTGTTTCGATGGCGTGATCAAAAGATCGTGATGGTGGGAATCGTTCAGATGCTTTCTTGTCGAATAATTTTGCCCATCGAGCGAAACGTCGAGGGATCTTGTTTTCTTCTTGTTTTTCGGGGAGTTTACTGCGGAGTTTGGATGTAAGTTTGGCGGCGGTGTTATGGAGTTGGGTGGCGAAGGTTGCTTTCGCATTTATTTCCATTGGTGTGAACAGCATAGGGTTCATTTCGTTCTCCATGGAGAATTTGTCGAGATTAATGTTGTCGATATCAAAGTATTCTGTTGGTGCTTCGTCGGTGGTAGTGGTATGCCCGGCCATGTAATCCATAGATATGGAATTGGCTTCTATCGGTCGGCGGAGAGTTTTGAGAAGTTGTGGGAATGCCGAGTGTTCGATTTGTGGTTTCCAAGAAAATGTCTTGGTTTTCCAGTTGATATCAGGGTTGTGTTGTTCCAACCAGGGAAAACCCATTATGAAATCCTTTGCTCCGGTGTTGGTGACAAAGGCTTGCAATTTGCAATCGCGACTATCGATGATGGCGTCGATTGTGACATAATCTCGGATCATGCCATGTTGATTATTTGATCCATCCACATTGGTTAAGGCAATGGGTTTGTCCAGGGATTGGCGTTGATATCTGAGTCGGTCTACAACTTTGTTGGATATGAAATTTCCTTGAGCTCCTGAGTCAATCAGGGCAGTGATGGCCACGGGTTTCGACGATCGTTCGCTCCAGATCTCAATGGGGAGGAAAAGAGATCTTTTATTCGAGGACGTAGTTAATTGTACAGAATCGATCGTAAGAGGAGAAATTGTTTGTCCATTTTGGGAGTGTGCAGGGGCACATCGTTCGACATCACTCTGTTTTAAAAATCCTGGAAGGGACGCATTTGGGGGTCCTCAGCCAGTGCTGAATGTAGTTCTTCTTGGAGTTCCGGCTCCAAGGTGTCCACAAGTTGCTGCATTTGTGCGGCAACATCGGCAACCGCAAGTGAGTACTTGCGAGGGGTGGAAGTGGAAGGTTTAGGCCTGTTTGGGTTTCGAACCAGTCGAACCGGTTGAGTTCGGGCGCCAGGGAAGCGGCAAGTTGGTGCGGGCATGGGACATTCCGCAATGAAATGTTTTTCAGATCCGCATCTGAAACATTTGCGGTTCTGGTATTGTTTCATTTGCTGGCTAGTAAGGACAGCGTCAATTTTGAGAGATCCATCACAATTGTCTTCGCAAGGGATGTTGACTTCGTTGATTTCGTGAGGTATTATGGGGTATGGGTCCTCATATTCTTCAGTTTGGAGATTGTCTATCTCCATGGCGTAGGGGTCTCTAGGTGTGAACCTAGGGGCTGATCGGGTGTAGTAGTTTGCATAGGGAACTGTGTTGTTTTGTTTTTGCTTTGATTGGAAGCGGTTGTTATTGTTGAAGGAACATGGTGTTCCGTAAAGAGCGTTTACTCGGCGGAAATTATTGTCGAGTCGGTTGGCCATTGTGTACCATCCTTGAATGGTTTGTGGCGGGTTCTCGGAAGTGTCGATTTTGATCGCGATTCTGCAATCGATAGCTTTTCGGTAGAGATCGATAAGGGTTCGATCTTCGTGGATGTCCGCAAGTCGGACCATGTCTTTGAACTTCGAATTGAAGTCAGTCATTGGTTTACCTGCCTGTTTCATTGTTTGTAGGCAAGTATGGGCGTAAGCAGATTCATCTGCTGGTCGGAAGTCTTGTCGAAGACGAGCTTTCATAGCGGCCCATGTTTCGTTGTAGAATCCATGGTACGGGGGTGTTTGCACTAGTCCTGCAGCGTATCGTTCTGCAATACATATATTGAGATGCCCATGTTCGAGCTTCTCCTTTTTGCATAGATGTAAGTGCAAAGAGGCACTTGTCGTAATTTCGGGGGTAGACGAGGTCATTTCCGATAAGGTAGACGTCGACGGCGAAAAGCCAGTTGTCGAATTTGGTTCGGTCTCCATCAAAGATAGGAGGTTTGATAAACCCGATTTCTTGGGGTGCTGGTGGTGTTGGAGCTGCTGGAGCTGGGGCGGCGGCTTGTGAACCCATAATTGTTTGTGGGTTGATTACAGGGGCGTGTGTGGGGGAAGTTTGAATGGGTGACGCTGGGGGTAGTGTTACCGATTGCGGGATTTGCGGAGTAAGAGAGCGAGGAGAAGGCTGAATTGAGAGAGGAGGCCTTCTTGGGTCTTGAGGTCGTGATGGTCCTGGTCCGCTAATTCGAGTCGAACGAGGAGGTATGTTGGTTCTTTTGTAAGGGTTACAAAAGGGGGAGTCTTCTGAGGGAGTTGTCGGGGTTTGGAATTGTTGACGGGATCGGGGTAGGAAAGGGTATTCTTCGATTGCTTGTTGGCGAAGTTGTTCTTCTTCGTCTGATTGAAGAGGTTGTTCGTCTGAGAGGTATTCTTCTTCAGACTGGGGATTGGAGGGAGGTTGTTCTTCGGAAATAAATTCTTCTTCTTTGGACAAAGAAGGAGGGCGGAGTCGGGGTGGTATTGTGGTATTTGATGAGGCGTGCGATTAATTTGTAAATCGCGTAGCCAATGATAATTTTGAGAGTATAAGAGAAGAGTTTTCTATACTCCAGTTTGTTGGTTTAATTTGTCACGAAATATAGATGTATTTTGAGACGGAGGAAAGGTTGGTGAGGGGAATGATTTATAATGTACCACGCGATGATTCTTCCTATTGCATAGCCGGCGGCACAGATGATGATGTTGAGAAGGAGTCCTTTGAACTCCAGTGTGATGATGGGGAGGGGAACACGTCACAACTGGCGACACACGTAGCAAGCGGCTACAACACGCGCCTAAAGAGGCACAAGGGAGGGGAACAGAGATAGCTTAGTGTTTTGTTACCTGGGTTAGGGGTCCACTCTTGAGTCGCAAGGTTGGGATCACAAGGATGTCTATACAGACTTGGTCCAAGTGTCTTACTACTTGACTTAGAGGCGGGCTGGATAAATCTCTGAAGCCCTTTCAGGTGAACTGGGGATTTAAGCAGAACAGTGTATAACACTAAGCTAAGGATACAGATGACTGTAGCTAGGTTTATATACATATTGGTTATCTGCTATTTATAAGTACCCTGGGTAAGTACTTGTCAGAGCGAGTCATTGGAAGGTGGACCCAGGTAAAGAGAAGGCTTCCTGTGAGAAATAGAAGTTGAGTATGGGAGAAAGGAAGTGTAAGTGTGGGAGTATCAGTATTAAAGATAGAAAAGAAGTATTCTACTGTCCATCAGGAAGGTGGCTAAAACCTAATTATAGTCCTTCTGAGGGTTCTGATAACACTCAGACTACAATTCATCCGCGCTCCCCTCGAGTTCAGCCCAACTTGACTCGGAATTGCTTTCTGACATCTCCTCAATCACGAGGGAACAGTCGTCTTCATCGTCAAAGGCTGTATGTGCGCTTGCAACAGGTTTCAACGATCCTGCTGTGCTCGTTCCACTCCCCTTTGCCTCCCCATCCTTCTTTCTCTTTGGACAGTCTCTCTTCCAGTGTTTGCCACCACATGTCCAACATGGTCCCACTTTCTTCCCTTTGCCCTTATCCGATCCCTTGGCATTGCCGTTGTTATTTCGGTTGCCGCCGCCATTGCCACCGCCATTCCTGCTGCTGCCCTGAACACTAAGGGCATCATCAGTCCCTGTCTTAGTGTTGGTCTTGGGTTTGCTCAGGCATCCACAATCCCATTCATCGCAGATTAAGATGATCAGGGTTTCAGGGATGATTTGGTGTCCTCCAATCATGGCCGCTGAGAGCTGGTTCAAGGCATATGTGGCTAACCAACGAGGTAGGAACTGTATAATGATGCTTCGGTACTCTTGGTCGCTAATGAGTACCCCAGCAGTAGCTAATTCGGCACGTCACGAACGGAGCTCATCCATGAATGCCCATACATTGCCCTTATCGGGGCATCAGGAGGACATGAATTTGTTGTGATGACAGGTTTGGGAGAATTTGCTCATGTAGGAATAGTGAGTTTCTATCGCCTTCCATGCTTCTTGGGCTGATGCAAGGTGCGATATAACCATGAGAGTGGAATCTGGGAGGCACTGGGCTAGGAGAGATCGAGCAATGTTCTCATTCTTCTCCCAGGCCTCAACCATTTTCTCAGTGACAGCACCAGGACTCGCTGCTGTGGGAGCCGCAGGTGCTGCAGGTGTTGTAGATGGGGTGGCAGGCATTGCTAGAGGAGCTGTGGATGCAGAGGATGCGGAGGGGGAAGGAGTGGCAGGGGCAGGTTTAATGGTTGGAAGGACCGGATGTTTCTTGCTACCATCGAAATGCCCCCACAGCCCTTTTCCTTGGACAACAGTCCAGAAACGTAACGCAAAGATCGCCCAGTTTCCTCCAGACACATCCAACTTGGGCACCAAGGCTGGTAGCACATTGTAATATGTTTGGGTAGACATAGTATTGACTTGTTTAGCAACACAATGGACCGGGGCCCATAACCTATAAGAGACAATATAAGACTATAGTAGATATTAGTGAGTGTGTATAGAGATATAGAGAATAATACTCACTTCAGTCTCTAGGCGAGAACTAAAGTGATAGCTACGCAAGTTTATGAGCTATATACTACTATGTGCGCTATTGAGAACAATAGCTAGCAAATACATATGGTATAGATAATAGTTATGATATCACAAGCTACATCGTGACCACGGAGGTGCACGATTGTTACATATCGAGGCACTGTGGGTGCGAGTGAATATACCAGGTACATATATATATTATTGTTGGCAGTCCAACGGAGAACGGAGAGCATGAGGAGAGAGTGCGGAGGCTTGGCGCGAGCTTGTGTTGCAACAGAACTTGCAGCTAGCCCAAAAGAGTTAACAAAGAATGAGTATGCCTCCTGGCTGGCACAATGGATGTACACAATATAACTCTGGGAAGTGGCAGCACTCAACATTTGTCAAGTGGGCGTGATGGAGCGTGATGGAGCGTGATGGAGCGTGATGGAGCGTGATGAGTGTGAACCCTGATTGCCAAGTGTGAATCGGAGCATGAGTGGGTGTGAATTGGAGTGTGAGTGGGCGTGAATTGAGCATGAATTGAGCGTGATTGGGCTGGGTTAAGCCTGAGTCAGTGTGAATTGAGCGTGATCGAGTGTGAATTTGGTGTGATGAGCGTGACTAGAGTGTGGTGAGCGTGATGTTGAGCATGAAAAGGTGTGAAGTGAGCGTGAAGTGAGTGAGGCATGATAAAGCATGGCAGAGCATGAGGAAGCATGATACCAAGCGTGAAGTCGAGTGTGGCTTGATACATAGTTTCCAATTGCTAACTCCTTATCTCTTAAATTTACTAGTACCAAGATCAATATGTTTGTGTGATTAATTTTGCTGATCTAAATTACAGTCATTGTGTGATCAAAGCTGTAATGCAGATCCAAATATTTTTACAGCTGCCTAATGAGTAGATTGTGCTATCAAGACGTGAGTGCACTGATTAGATCATCTTGAGCTTATCACTGAGTGAAATAGGCCATCAAGTGTGAATGGACCCTTCACACTTTGTGGAGTCGTCACACCAAAAACATGTCACCCACCGTTCGGAAGTCTTACTTTCTGTGGTCAAATAAGAGTCATTCCTAGGTCCAAGTGGCGAGCCCAGCAATGAAGAGGTATCCGAGTTAATGTGGAATTTGTGCTTCAGTACACCCATTCTGTTACATATATCTGGCTATACTCCTGGCTGAGGTGTTTGGCTTCGTAGCAGACGGGACGGAGGATGGGGTATGAAATACGAGAGTGAGCTTAGGGATACTTTTCGTTTGGCTTGTAAAGCCTCCGGTAGTCGGAATGAATGTGTGGGATAGTAACCAGCCTCTTTATACGCATAGGCCAGGAATAATGTATAGAAGGTCCAAACCGCCATGCGGGCTCGGTCCTTGAGTGTTGGGCTCCCCGGTGTGATGCACCATCATGCATCATTCTTACTCTTAAATCACGATCATAGCAACTCAGCAACAAGCATCTAGGTAGCTGGTGGCTGCGTGGGAGAACAGACGATATTTAAATCTGCAAGGAGAAAAAGCACTCCTCCTGTTGTCTCACAAGAATAAAACGGAGAAAGATAGATGAAGGTTGACTGATTGTACACAAGTGTACCCGTTCTGGCGACCAACATTCAGATGACCAGCAACACGAAAATATACCTAGCCAACGAAGCTGAGTTAATAACAAGGCAACCCCTTCAGGCCTATGTGGACGTGGCTTCCTTTTGTCCAAGACAGTTCCTCCTGCCCTGGTATTTAAATAATGCTGGTCTTGCGAAAACTTCGACTACTACCCGCTCCCGTGCACCCACCGCTTATGCGTTTAGAAAATGGCATCGTGCCAACACCGGTGTTATATATGCCCTTCAAAAATTTGCTGACGGACTCGACCATCTCATGGACGATGAGGGCAGGAACAGGGGTAAAAACCTCGGGAATAGTGGGGCCGATGGCGAAGGTTTTCCATCCCCGCCCACTACGGCCTCCTCCGCTCCTAAGAGCCAGAGTTTCACAGCCACCCAAAAAATAACGCAAAGCAGCACCCAGCTCACCCCGTGCGTGTATTCCAAACATAATTTGACTTGCCTACTAATTCCAAAATCTAGTTCCGGGAATAGCAGGAAATGGCTTAACCTCACCGCCATCCCTACCAGACCGACGAACCTGTCTATAACCAGTTCAGCGGATCCAACACTGACAGGCGGCGCAACGCCAGCCACTAGTGTTTTGACGTACAACAGCAGCTCGACCAAAACCACGCCTATTGTCCTTGCCACAACCATACCACTGACTATTATTGTCATCCTAGCAGCCGGGTTGTGCTTCTTGCGTAGAAGACAAAGAAGTAATCCAGCATGGGGACGGATCTTCCCGTATCAACCATCCATGGACCAGGCGACCAGTAACCAACAAGATGGCCCTATGAAAGGCTACAAGCCTAATACAGTGTCTCTGCATCCAGCGGGTGTGCAAGCCGATCCTAATATAAAAGGATCTCACATTCGTACGGAACAGTGCTTCAGGCCAGAACGACACAGTTCCCGGAATCGAGCCTCAGTTCCATTCGGCATTACTGCCGGTGCCCACCTTGGCTTGCCTCAGCATCCATCACAAAATGCAGATGCGGAGATAATAGCAGTGACGTCTTTGAATGCGCTGCCCTTTCCAGTGGAGGCCCCATCTGAAGTTGGGACTTCACGTAATTTGTCTGGGCAGACCAGTGCAATAGAGACAGATAATCAGGTTACGGTGTTAAGGGGAGAAGTTGAGAGACTCCGGGCAGCGCTGAGGGAGAGTAATCGAAGGCAGGCACAGCATCTGGAATCAAGGAACGAGGTCAATGATGTCATCGACGGTGTAGAATCTATATCAGACGGACCGCCGGCATATACTTCTCATGCGGGGACGGCTGTGTTGGCGAATCATTCGTGATACCCTACTGGATGGTTCTGTTGTTACCAGTCGCTGTCCTCTTTTTCTTCTATCTAAACCAGCGCTAGCTAGGGGGGAAGTCCACAATCCGGATGGGCTTGTTTGACACCTTGCCGTCACCTTGAGGTCATCCCTCCCCCTGAATTGCCATGTGAACTGGTAAAATTGATACCCAAATGCTCATGTGTTGGCGTTTATTATTTCTATTAAAATCATTACCCGAACTTCAAGTGGGAGGTACGCTGCTGCCTGTAGGCAGGTGGTACGGAAGAAGCGGGAGCGGGATGCACTGTAGCAGAGACGGGGCGAGTGGCAGTGAATGCCATGTAGAGGGAGTAAGTGGTTGTGGAGGAGGAGAAGGGAGAGATGTGCAGAGCGATCGATCATCATCGAGGTGTGGGTAGCCTGAAAAGGGAAAGGAGTGGACAAAAGTCGGACCTTTGCCTTTCGTGTGTCGTTTGGCTAGCGCAAAGGTCACGGATAGCAACTCCGATGGCTAACAGAAAACGACAGCACCACCTAGAGCTAGTACATGCGCGAGGAAGGAGAACACTAAGCTAGAACAAATGAGGTGGGCGAAAGCCTCAAAAGTCCCAGCCTAAGCGGGGTGGCACTCAGGGTCGAGGATGGCGCGATAGGAGGCGATGAGTGAGTATGGCGGGCGGGAGAAAAGTGAGAGGGACTGCACCAACCAGCAGCCACGATGATCATGGGCGGAAGGGAGAGGGAGGTCGTGACCGCCGTGACTGTTACGCTCCCAGCGGCCAAAGGCCTCGCTCTACTCTATCACTCTATTGTATATACTCAGATCTACCATCCATGTGTGCATATTTCCCCTCGGCCCTCTTTCCAAAGAATCAGAATTCCAATTCCAAATAAAAAGGGGTCACAACCGATCATGCGATACTCGTTTTCCCTCCCACCAATGATGTACATAGGACATAACTTGCCGATGGCCGAGTTCAAACGTCTGGTTGAGTTGTTCAACTTTATTGGTACTTGGGGACGGAGCGGAGAACGGGAGAGTAAGCTGGGGGGTATTTTTTCGTTTGGCCTGTGAACCCTCCGGTAGTCAGGATGAATGCGCGGGATAGTAACCGCTTTGTATACGTGAGCTAAGAAGATCGATGGGGGCTTATTTTTTAATGCATGGAAGGTCCGAACCTCCACGCGGACTCAGCGCGTGATGCGAGCGCTGGTATGCGAGTCACGACGTGACACAAACTGATAGAGTAAGGGACTTTCACATCAGAGGGTTCGACGGGATAAAGCCGTCAGATTCTTGAGAAGATACACTACTGTACATCAAGACCAGACTACGCTTATATACATGTGTTTGCTAGTGGTGAGACAACAAGTACATAGAGGAGAGAAACTTCTTGTACACGTGAGAAACTTCTTATACACTACACGGTTACGCGGTGGGTTTCGGGTCCCCCGGTGTGATGTACCATCATGGAGCAACAAGAAGCTGGGTAACTGCTGGGCGGTTAACATGATATTTAAATCTTCAAGAAGAAAAAGTGCCTATCCGGTCCTCCAACGAGAATGTCATAAAGGAAGATGGATGAGAATTGATTGATTGTGCACAATAGTATACACGTTCTGACAACCAATATTCGGATGGTCTATTTCACAGTGGAAAGACATAGCCAAAAAAACTGAGCTAATAAAAAGGCTACTTCTCCAGGCCTGCTCGGACGTGACTTCCTTCTGTCCGCGACAACTCCTCCCGACCTGGTATTTTGACTTAACTGCTGCCGGCTTTATAAAAGTTTCGATGGTGACACCCATTGGGGGCCCCACAGGCGGACCTACTATCCGCTCTCATGCGCCCACTACCTACACGTTTAGGAAACAGAATCGCGCCTTTGGTCGTGGAGGTGCTGGCGGGCGTGGTGGTGGTCGTTTTGGTCGCGGTGGGGGTAGTACGGGCATAAGCAGAGGTAGTACCCGAGGGGATAGCGAAGTCGGTGGCGGGGGTTCCCTGCCCCCGCCCATTACAACTTTCACCACTGCTCAAGGCCAGAGTCCTACAGCAACCCAAACAATAACACGAGAGGGCGTCCAGCCTACCCCGTGCGTGCATTTCAAACATAATTTGATTCACCTTCCAAAAACTTCGTTTGCAGCACCGGTCCCCGGATTCAAGCTGAGGAACCAAACACTATTTCCGTTACTGTCCCCGCGGCTGGGACACCTCGGGTTACCACAGCTACCGGTGCTACGTCTCGTTCCAGGAATGCCGTTTCTTTCGTTAGTGGATCCCCTAATACAACTATAAATATGTGAGCCATTGTATCAAATTCAGTCAAGGACGTAAACAGTTCAACCCCACCACCAATCTCTGCTAGACCAACAGGCTCATCTATAACAAATTCAACGGATCCAACACTGACAAGCGGCAATCCACCGTCCGCTAAGGCCCCCAGAATTAGGGTTATCGTCCTTGCCACAGCCATACCACTGACTATCATTGCCATCCTAGCGATAGGGTTGTGCTTGTGTAGAAGAAGGCAAAGAAGGCAAAGAAGTAATTCAGCATGGAGGCGGATCTTCCCGTATCAACCATCTATGGAACAGATGACCAGTAACCCACAAGATGGATCGGCGAGGGGCTGCACGCCTAATGCAACATCTCCGCATCTCGGAGCGGGCGCACAAGCCAATCACACCATGAAAGAACCACATATTCGTGCGCTACGACGTTTCAATTCAGACCGAGATCCAGGCCGAAATATAGATGCGGAGACACTAGCAGGGACATCTTTGAGTGCACCGCCCTTTCTGGCAGAGGTCTTATCTGAAGTTGAGCCTTCGTGGAGTTTATCTGGGCAGGCCAGTGGAGCAGAGACAGACGGTCAGGTTACGATGTTGAGAGAGGAAATCGAGAAGCTCCGGGTGGCACTGGAGGAGAGTAATCGAACGCAGGGACGGCACCCGGAAGCGGCGTCAGGAAACGAAGTCGGTGATGTCATCGACGACGTAGAATCCGTATCGGATGGACCACCAGCATATGCTTCTCATGAGGACACGGTGATACTAGAAAAATCTTCATGATACCTGCTACATAGGATGTTTGTTGTCGAGTCACTGTCCTCTATCTTTTTCACAACGGAGGAAGTCTGCGGTCCGGATGGGCTTTTTTGACACCTTGCTGTCACTTGAAAGTCTTTCTTTTCCCTCCCCTCGATTATCACGCGAACTGTAAAAGTTGATACCCAAATGCTCGTGTGTCAACCTGTGTTTTTTTTCTATCAGAATCATCACCAGACTCTGTAGGATGGATAACTTAGGGTGAACTCAAGACCAGCCTAAAAGAGTCAACAAAGAATAAAATATGTCAACCAGGTTAAAGGGGGAGTAACGTCATGGGCTTTCGTGCCGCCCAGCCAGCGCAGTGGGTGTATGCGATGCAATTCTGGAAGGTGATAATGCCCAGCATTGCACCTCTGCATTTCCTCCTTTTGCTGACCAATGGACCCAATGACACTTCCGCTTAGATGAGTTGAACGATACTTGCGGAAAATGAAAATGTTGTTCAGAGGTCTTAATTCCTCTGTTCATATGGGAGTCCGGAACAGATCAGCGGCAATGTTTTCCCATGGCTTTTGTCGTCCTTTTCCCACCCTATGACCATACAATATGTACATAGGCGTGGACATTCAGGGTGACAGACTACTCATCGAGTCAACCGAGATTAACTTCCAAACCCCCTTTCAACCCATTGCTCCTGTGGCAGAGGCAAACGGGGAAAAAAGAGGCTAGCTATTGATTGCCGTGGTTACACAAGATAACTATCAAATACCACTTGTGAATACTACACTCCAACCCGCCATCCTAGTAACATTATAGCGGTGTAAAGCTGTTGAATCTTTACCTCCAGACCCATCTCCGGTTCAGTAGTTTGATCTCGGAAAAATCTCAGATATACATGGCCATCGACCAATACCCTGCACAGCACGCAAACACGTCCTCACAGATGGCCGCAGAAAACTATGGATATGCCTTCATTACCCCATAACGTTACCCCACCACCAGAAAAGGCAATGGTTAAGGAACCAGGTACAAATGCTCCAAATGCAAAGAGCAATCAAGGCTTGAAGCTGACTCAGACGCATACAATCTAGAAGATATATCCCAATTTTGTGATGACCTCAACCATTATATCATTATAGGTTGGGTTAGGCACTCAAGCAGTACGTTTGCCAGTGTGGAGTTGTATAGCAATTTCTTTGCTTCTTGCGGAGGATGTTTAGTTTGATCTTGGAAGGCCTTAACGATCAAGGGATTAAATTAGTATTTCTCATAAAGAGGCCGTGTAATGGGTAAGTGACAATTTTGTTGCACGGGGCTGGCGGCTATCCTGGTATTGGCGCACCTGCCTTCTCTGAGTACAAGCTAGGATGGAGCATTTTTTCAAGATTGAAAGGGTAGATTTTGAGTACAATAACGTGCAATCTACTATATCATTAAATTTATTTTACCAATGCCTAAAACCTCTGGAAGGTGCACACGTGGGTAGTTGATTGATGATTCGATTTCCCACCCGAGACACAGCCTGCACGGGACTGCAATGAGAATTGCAAATTCTGGTGGATCGTTTATTCAGTATTACTTAACCTTCGATGTAATATCTTTCTAGCTGTTCTGGATGCAGCCCTTGATAACAATAACTCGGGCTCGGACTCATATCCTAACTTATGAGATTATCCTCCAGTACTGAATTAGCACAAAACACTTAGGAGGCATCAATCAATCGCCCACAGAATGACACTGGGCGCACCTCTCCCTATATTTGCTTCCCCATCTCGAATGACAATTTTGAAGTTCGAAGCTTGATAAGATTAGTTCAGTTCAGAGAGTACTAAAAGGCATGGGGCGATATTACTGGCCTTATATGATGGGCACTCCTTCGAGATATACCAAGTGAAGAGAGGTGGATACAATGGTTCCCGGGGAATGCGACAGTAGAAATTTAACAGGAACAAATAGCAAGTGTGCGACTGACATTTGATTGGAGTATGATGGTGTATACTGTTGGAATGGTATGATCAATTTAAGAACGCTGAAACCCCCACAACAGTACATTAACATCCTGATGGACGTTTAGGTGATGCAAGCGAGCATCGCAATAGAACGGTGAAGCTATTGAGGAAGAGGGTATTTGGATATAGCTCGTACATAAACCTGTGACAACGAGTTACCTTTACCTTCACCCTTATTCCGACAGGTTCACCGTCTGGTTCTGGCAGAATTGCTGTATTAGATGAGTAACACGATGGTGACAACCCTCTTGGGACCGGCGCCCATTGTCACCATTCGCCCTCAGGAGGGAATCTCGTCCACTCAAACTCGGGCAGCCTCAGCAATCAAACTTCATTCAACTGTCTCCCGCGCCGTCCAGACGACTGTCCTAATCACTAAGGTTGCTCACCCTACAACATTCCTTTCCCCAACCCCCTTCCCTCTAGTGTTCACTCGTAGTTCTCGCTCTAGCATCACCCTCAGCACTTTACACAACATTCCTGGGATCATTCCAACACACGCAGCCACCTCAGATGCACGGGGAAATAATGACCCTAGCAAGTAAGTCTCTCATCCGTTGGGCTTTGACCGGCCACCAAGCATGAATCTGATCTATACATGTTCCCATTAGAGCGGTTGTCCCGCCCCCTAATAGTTCGGGCATTGTTCCAAGCTTCGACAGCAGTTTTAAAGCCCCAGGCCCTTCTCACGCGGCTATCGCTGTCGGGGTTGTCACATCCCGGGATGACGCAGGTGTTATCGCTGCCCATTCCCCGAGTGCGACCCTCAGCTCCCAGCACCCGACCAGTGTGGCTGAACAGGGTTCCTCAGCAACAACTGTTTTCCAAAACACCATTGGTAAAACAGGCACATCTACGTCAGTTGGCTGGTTTCACCCACGGCATTAAATATCCAAGGCTCACTGCGCCTTCAGGACGAGCTATATCACAGAAACTTTGGCAGACTCAACTGCCACAAGTAGTGGGCCTCCGGCAACTGGTATCTCCGCTCGCCAAGATAATTCGCTGAGGATAGGCATAGTGATACCGTCCATTGTCGCCCCAGTCGCTATCATTGCCCTCTTGGGATTATACCTCTTACGGAGACGGCGGCGTAGAACAGAAATGCTAATGACAGCCTCGACCGTAGACCCATATCCACTCCCCGCTAAACAGAGTTCTACCTGGATCAATCAGCCCGACACTTTGAAGGGTGTACCTATAGGCCAGGAACAATCTCAATTTACTGTCCTGGATCCTGGGTTTGATCGTGTGCAAACTCGGCTATCACAATGGCTGCGGCTTCATCATGGTCACCAACCAAGGACGATGCAAAGTCTGGCATTATCCACTTCCACTACCACCAACTCCACCTTCTCACTAGAATCGGAACTCGAACAGGGCACGTATGGCCATAATCTGAGAGATATTCCCCTGAGCGGGCAGTCCCTTCCACCACATGAAGTACTAGCTACACCTCCTCCATCAAGATCTGTTACAAGACAAAGCTCGAGTCTGCTGAGGCCACTAATCACCGCCTTCAGCCTGAAAGGCAAAGTTCAAGAATCCACGGGAAGCAATAATAAGATGTATACCCAGTTCAATATGTTGAAGGAAAAAGTTGACAGGATCGAGGTTGCACTAAGGGAGGGCAATCAGCGGAGCCTGCCGGAGACCCCTAGCTCAGTGGTCGTGGAGCTAGATTCAGATGAACCCCCAGCGTATACGTCTGAGGGAGGTATTCGGGTGTCAGAGAAGCAGTAGCAGCGTAGCACAAGCGTCTGTATGACACTATAAGAGATAGGGATGGTGTCTATGAGCGGGGCTACGCAAGTGCTGGGATGTCCGCTTGTCGCCAGGGCTCGTAACCCAGTAACACGATTTTTTGTGGTGGACTGAGTGAACAGGACGGGTGAAAAAGTCACCGACCACATGGACTTGGCACAAATAATTCTTTTATTACACATATAAACAGACCGGTAGCGGAACGCATCTGCTATGCACCTTTTGGCGTAGCGGTCATTACCGATGGTCTGTGCGACCATGCTTGCATTGGATCTCAGATTTGCACCAAAAGCAAAACCTACCTGAAGACATGCTACATCCTGCTTGCGACTTATGTTGATTGAACATGGTGAACGGCTTGTGGCAGTCTTGAATACCACCCGTCCTCGGAGAACTCCAGTAACCGAGTCTGCTATCAAATTGTAGAATTAATATATTCCCAAATAAAAGTAACATGGAGCCTCAAGATCCAAGCCAGTGATTTAGCTGATCTTTCGAAGACGGTAGATTCAAATGGACAACATGGTTTGAGGAGAGATCCGATGGACAATGTACCATTGGTGAGGGCGGACTTGGGACAAAAAGTGGGGCATTGAAGCACCACCTACGAACGATCCTCCATTTGTTGCAGATGCAGAGACGAGCTTTTGGATCTGCGGTCTGCTTGACAAGGGGCCAAGGTAACAGAGATAGGGGCAAGCATGGTCCGAAGTCGAAGAGTCGGATGACAATGAACGTGGTTTGCCCACGTGGGAGCCGTCTGTGCATGTGATCACGAATTCGAGCCTGTTTGAGCCAAACGTGATGGGAACAGGGGTACTTGCATGGCCTGCAGATCTTCACCTCGGGAATCTCAAACCTCCAGGGCGGCTAATGATGGTATGTACAGGTGGGCAGACTTCCCCATCCTCTTCGGCACCAATGTTCAAATCGCGCTGAAGACCTTTAGCAGCTGTATTCGGTCCTTAGTACCCTCCTCCCGTATCGATCCGACACGGATGGTTTCATTTCATCGGGCCAAAGGAGAGGTAGTTCGAGCTGGATCCTCTCGTGAACCCAATTGTTACGGAACCCCAATAAAAAGCCGCCGACACCGGAGCCAGGCCAGTCAGGTCTGGAGCCAGGTTGTGAATCAAGAAAGGGCCACCAACGGCAGCGCAAACGTCCGTGTAGGTCATCACTGCGGCCTTGGGCTGGACCTCCAAGCTTTCTATATGGCTAAGGCTTATCCTGGTCTGAAATTAGAACAGCATGGATCAAGGTGTGCCAACAAAATATAACGCACGCTCAAATGTTCTCTGAGATCCTCCCTTCTGATAGGAATGGAGTTAGGGATGATAGTACGAAGGTGTGGATGCACGAGGATGGGGACACAGCAATTCCAGAAACATCTACCCTGATAGGATCGTCTGATTGCGGGTCAATAGCTGAGATTTTCACGATGTCAACCCGCATTGTGGCGGTGGGTCGGCTGAACGAGTGGCGGCTGGTTGTGGGCTGCGAGTAATTCGCCATTATTCAGTTCGCGTTCCACGAGGAAAGCTACACTCCAGGCATTACGGGTCCCCAACTTAGATCGGCCAGTATAAGAGAGCAGTTGACCCAATCACAAACACTTTAACTTTTCCCGATTGGCACCCCTAAGTATTTTTCTGTATTTTAGGTCATCGATCAGGTGGGTGGCGCTGCTCAAATATCCCCGGTGTAGACATTGGATCCCCCCCAGACGTATTTATAGGGAAGCGGAGGTCGGGTGATAAGAGGCCACGTCGGTCCCTCTAGTATCATGAACTCCAGCTTCTCACTAGTCGACATGGGCTCCATGTCTAGCCAGGGTATCTTGACCTTGAATGTGGTATCCGCTCTGGTACGCCATTACCCCCTACTCGAGTACCCAGATGATTACACTGAACATTTAACAGCTGACACATGCATATTTCAAACGCAACGAAAATGCCAACACTAGTGCTATGATCCTATTCTTGCTGATCACGCCGGCATTTCACGCCATTCTTTTGCTGAACCACTATGCTTTCCTCAAGGCTGTTTTCACTTCGTTTTCCTTATTCTTTGTCTCCTTGTTCACCTCTATTATTGCCTATCGATTGTCCCCCTTTCATCCCCTCTTCAAATACCCAGGGCCACTCCGCTGCAAGATATCTAAGTTCTGGGCTGCATGGATTGCTATCAAGGGGGAGACTCATACCTATACCAAGGAACTTCATGATCGTTACGGTCCTATTGTTCGCACCGGTAAGCGCTAAAGCTTTATGTTTTGGAAGAACTGTTAAGAACCGCTTAGGTCCAAACGAACTTTCCATTGTTGATAAGGAGATAATCCCATTCGTACTCGGAACTCAGGGTATGCCAAAAGGACCTGGTGAGCGCGAGTGCAATTGTTTCAGATACCAGTCAGGCTCAAACTCAGGCTCTTGTTAAACCTGAATTCTTCATAACCTCTCCGATTGGATCCCTTTTTTGATGATCAGTATGGGACGGCAGGCGATTCGGGTCCAAGAGTGGGAAGACGTATGATAGCCTCATCACGGTCCGAGATTTGGAAGTGCACTCTCGCCTGCGCAAATCATGGAACAAAGCGTTTTCCGGTGGGCCCGTTAGGGAGTACGAGAAGTTATTAAAGGTCCGAGTCAAGCAACTTGTTCATCACCTGGAGGAGACATGCAAGTTGGCGGGGGGTGTCGGGAGAGTTGATATGGCAAAGTGGATCAGCAACTTTGCGTTTGATTTCATGGGTGATATAGCGTATGTTATTTATTGGATCTATATTTATCTAAAACGCTGATATATTAAAAGCTTTGGTGGATGTTTTGAGCTTATGAAAAATGGCGATACTTTGGGGTTCATCAAAGCCATGGACGAGGGCATGATGTTGGGTTCCATGTTCTAATACAGTTGACTCCGTTTCCTTAACGTCAATTTCAGGCTTCCAAGCATTGCGCAACACATCCCATGGATCCTCCCAACCCTCCAGAAATTACCTATTGTTGTGGCAGGAATGAAGAATTTCGTGGACTTCGCGGACGCGCAAGTTGCTCGTAGACTAAACATGACTCTCGAAAACAAAGATATGTTCCATTACATGGTGCGTCATTTCTTCCTGTTCCTCTGTCACCCTTATTCATCGTACCAAAGATCGAGGCCACCGAAGAGATGGATTCTAGCATGGACCCAGAGTCTCTTCTGCTTCAAAACTCACTCCTCGCCATCGTTGCCGGATCGGATACAACAGCCTCAGTGCTGAGCAACGTCTTCTACTACCTCTTGTGCAACCCTCAGTATTACGTCCGCCTACAAACAGAAATAGATGAAGTATGCGCCGCATCAGGAAGTTCCATCGACCCAGATCGTTTAATGAATCTCAGTTTATTAAACGCTATATTGTGAGTAATCTGGCTTGGACTGATGCCAACTCGCAGAAATTCGAGCAACTATCAATCTTTATTAGAAACGAGACGATGAGGCTCCAGCCGGCAGTGCCGACCTCCCTACAACGTGCACCGTCCAAGGGGAGTGGTGGGAAGATGCTTGGAAATTCCATGTGGGTATTTCTTTAGCCTAGCTTCATGTTTATCAGCCCCAGGCGGCCACGGCGTTACCGTCAACTCGGTGCCTCCACCCTCGGGGGAATTGAGCTGCGAACCCCTGATCTCTGGATGACTTGCCCTTACTAATACAAACTGATATGATAGGTTCATACCCGAGGGTACTTCAATTGTGGTCCCACCCTACGCCTTCCATCGTGATTCCCGATACTTTTCCCCACGACCAAACGATTTCTGGCCTGAACGGTGGCTGCTCAGCCCTTCCGAAAAGGAGCAAGAACGGGTAACACTTACCAGAGACGCCTTCATTCCATTCTCAACAGGGCCAGCCAGCTGTGTTGGGAAGCCCGTCGCGCTGATGGAGATGAGGATCTTAGTAGCAGAAGTGGTCAGGCAGTTTGAGATGACCTTCGATGATGGGTATGATCCAACGCAGTGGGAGAGGGAATTATTGGATCGGTTCGTCTTGGTTAAGGGACCGCTTAGGGTAGCACTTAGGCCACGCAAGCTGTAGTAGCGGATGTTGTAGTGAGCCCTTTTTCCCATGTGAGGCAATTTGCCCCCAACTCAGCACGCTTATTTGACTCAAGAGATTGATCCATGAAGAATAATCAAATTTTGGGCATTGACTATCAACCAGTATATATACCACAAGTGGGTATCCGAATGAAGCGTTTGTGATACAGAAAGGCGCAAAAAGTGAAACACCATAGTTCCAGTGAAAGCCATATCAAGTCCAAAATATTAAGTCACTGGACCATTAGACCAAAACAGCTAGGAGTGCACCAGCAAAACCAACGGCAACGCCATTTGCATTGAAAGTTATTGCGGCGTTGGTCGCATTACCTGACGGTGCTGCCCCGCTAGGACCTGCGGCTGCACTAGATGCGGCACTGGCGCCGGCACTGGCGAGAGAAGATGCGGCAGATGCGAGACTAGAGACTGCCGAACTGGCAGCTGAGCTCGCTGACGCCGCCCGAGAGGACACGGAGCTGGCTGCAGATGAGGCGGCGGAGGACGCAGACGCTTCGGCGGATGAAGCACTAGATGTACAATTTGCGCTGCATTAGCCAGGAATCATGGATGATACAGCACTAGACGCACGGTGAAGTTGCAGTCGCGCTGCTACTTGACTGAGCAGCAGCAGAGAGCGCAAGGCAGAGTGCAACGACGGTGGAAATAGTGAACCTCATTGTGGGGTGTAGACGTCGGATGGAAGTGGGTGGCTTGATCTGGGGCTTTTATACACTTCATCAAGGAACGCCTGTGGAGAAGGGCCCCAGATGTCGTGATGCGAATTCACCAGTCACGACTTGCCCAAGCGGTTCACCAGTCGGTGGGAATGACGTCTTTATTTGCGTCAAACACCGCATCCCACGGCGTAATGGGCCAGAAATAGCTGCTTCGTGTTCTTGGGGTGAAGCTGCCAGTTACTGCTTGACTAGCCTGATTGAGGGAGCCAAGAGTGGGTAGGAAGCAATTGCCCGAGGTGTGATGAGCGGCAATCTTATTTAAAATTGCCAGCCCCAGTGATGTTGCAGCGCAGTCGAACTAAGCAACCCCTAGCACTGTTTCCACAACCAACAGACCGCCGACGCTATAGAATATCGATTAGTGTCACTACTGACAGCTGATCATCTGTTTGGATAGTCTTTCAACCGTTCAGCATGGAAAAAGTGAGAACGAACCACCAGGAATGTAGTTTGTCCACATGACCCCATCAATCAAGCTGGATGTCATAGCTAAAGAACCCCAAATCCCTCGCGACACACATCAGCAGCGACTTCGCTAGGAATTTTTTTTGTTGATACGTCAAGGTTGTTCCTCGTGTGATAATTGCGTCAAGTTCTCTTGTTCAGCCATCTTTGGATAGCATTTGTGATGAAAAGAACCCATGGCGTGGAAGTGGTTGGGGCAAAACAGGCTAACGTGACGCATGTGATGTACGTCACATACTCCAACCCAAACCCTACTTTAACCATCCGCATGTGTTTGCTTGCGATAGAAGGCGCTCAGTAAACAGCTGCGGTCTACAGGGGCTCCGATCCTATACGTCGTTTCCAGAATGCTTCGGAGCTCTGAAAACTTGATGGCAACTTTGTTGGAGTTGCCGTTATTGCGCAATGTTTCAAGGATATTTGAAATTTGCAAGCGAGCCTGAATGGGAGCAAATCCCAAAACTTGGGTTGGAGAGCCAACCACGTCCTCGTATACATAGAGCTTTGAAGCATAAACCAATCTGTCCCGCTTGTAGGTACGTATTATTATGCGACATCAATAGGCTTGTCTGGCTTGTAACGGAGGAGGTTCAATATTCAACCAAGGCTTGATACTTGGCAGCACTGAAATGGATGGTCGCAGGCTTAGGCTATATATTTCCTCCATCAATATCGGCTAATCCGAGGGTCACCTGGCATTAGCGAGCACAATGCTCGTTTGGGCCCGGGAACGCTTAGGTAGACCGAAATAACTCTATTGATCTGATGCTGGATTCGACGACGTCCGAGGTTCGAATAGGGGCGGGTCCAAAATCATATGCTTCTGGTGTTTTTCAGGCTCTTGGGTTGAAGAACTGGGCGCTGTATACACCCTAACGACTAGTTACCGACATAAACACCTTGTCTACTACTCCTGCTCTCCTTACCCCACTCTGCACCGGATAGACCTCTGATTGCTCTCGCCTCGTACTGGATAAGTATAGACCAACCCCGAGCAGTCGATCCCACTTACTCTTTGCGAAGCCCCACGCCAGCAATGCCCTCACTCTTACCGTTCGAACTGTGGGCCTGTGTACTGTCCTTCCTTCCTTTGGATGACCTTCAGCACGTCTCACAAACCTGTGTTTCCCTTCGTCAAATATCCTTCCCAATGCTGTTCTACTTTATCGTCATCACCATTCCCTCCAATCCCAGCGAACATTTCTCTCGCTCTGACTCCCCAACCGTCCTAATGCGCCCCAATTCAAAGTCAGAAACCCGTGCACCAATGCAGAGATTATCCGCCCGTCTGGGGTTTTTGTCCCAGCCGCATGTCGCGAGGACAGTGCGGGATTGTTCAATCAGGGCAACCTCCTCCATCACTCACGGGGCTCCTTCCAACATACCACTTCCAAATCCAATTATGAAAGTCTTGCATCAATTCAAAAATCTCAAGCGACTTTCCCTCAGGGGTGTCTCGTGCGTAGAAAGTGCTCCGGGAGAGCTGATATCATTCTTGGCCAACTCGAATCTGCGTGCTCTTCATCTTTCGAGGTGTAGTCTTGACTTTTCCCCGTTCGAACCCACCGTTCAACAGTTCGTACACGGTTCAAAAGTCGAGAACTTGATGGTTGATGAGTGTGAACTCGGTCCGCCGAGCATATCGCTACCAGCTCTCCCAGAATCAGCCGCCACCACCCCCGTACTCTTCTCCCGTTCTCCTCTTCATCTTCCTTCCCTTGTGTTGCCAAACATTCGCTCCCTCACGATATGGGCAGGCGTCGCAGACTCCCCAGGTTTTCGGGTTTTCTTGGAACGGTGCCCAAATATCGGCGAGCTGCGTTTCACTTCACCTTTTAGGAGTTCAGCCGACTGGAGAAACCAGGCCCTGTACGATACCTCGCTTAAGCCAGGGACACTAGATTACTTAGAGGTCCTGGAAGGGGGCTGGTCTCTTATCTCGAAGTTTGGCATCTGTCCGAATGGGGAAGCGAGGCGAAGCGTCAAGCACCTGTTCATACGATCTGAGGCAGAGCTGGGTGGATTGGCGGTGGAGAATACCCAGATATACAGGCTACTTGACCTTTTCGCACAGTCTGGGGCGGTCGAAACTTGTGAGATGAGCATGATAATGTTGAACCCAGATGTAGTAGGATCGTTTGTCTGGGCTGAGAGATCTCAGATGGCTAAAGGTGAACCTTGTTGAAAGCCTAGATGTTGTGTATCAGTCCGCTCAGGTATGTCTATTATTCTCAGAGTCGTGACCAGATTATCCGAATCCTCACTTTCTAGGATATCTTGGAGATTTTCTCCCATTCGCCTCGCCGTTTATCTCATAATCTGGAGACTTTCGAGATATCCGTTATCCCAAACGCCTTCTCGTACCTCAGCAGTTTCAAGAACTCCCATTTTTGGGTCGAAAGCAACGGCCAACACATATATTCTCATCCCACAGTTCGGTTCCTTCTTGACACACTGCGAGCGGCTCAGAGTCATTAAAGTATCAATGGGCAGGATAAGTTCCCTCACGTGGCTATATGACTGCCGGAACGGAAAAGCTTCTTGGATTGGTAGGAGAGATTCACGAGGGAGGAAGCGTACGTCCAGAGTCAAAGCTACCTCCCGGTGTTTATCGGTTGAATGAGCGAATGAAAGGGTAACGGCTTATTTCATTTCACGTCAACGATGCTCATGTGCTCTAGTGCCAAGTTCTTGCGCTGGTGGTAGCATTCTTTCATTGGAGGCATGCTTATGAATATCAAAAGGCAGAGAATCCCTCGAAAGCACTAGCCACAGTTCACACGATGGGTTTTCAGGCCTACCTTGATCTCAGAGGACACTGCTGGAATATTAGTCGGTTTGAAGACAAGAAAAGGCTAATTGTCTTGCTTTTTGAACCTGTAGCTAAACGAAGCCTCCTCGAACACTGGGTAATGGACCACTCAAAACCGTGGGCAAGGATAGTGTCCGAGCGACCAAAAGCTGTTAAAATTATCCCAGTGTAAAGGGGTCCGACCCCCCCCCCAAGTTAATGTATGTCATATAATCAAAAGACGCGATTGCGTCTCTACCACGCAAGGAGCACCTCAGTGAGACCGGAGAGTTGAACTTGAAGGCCATATGGGATATATACCATCCCAAGGATGTTCCTGTTCCGCTTTCCCCAGTGAGCGGGTAACCACAAACCGCATATATTCCAACACGTATCCGTTGGGATCAATATAGGTAATGACTACCTCTTAAGTCGCCGCGCAATTAGCTTCAAAACATGATAACAAAGCATCAAGTTGGGTAATAGGATCGTAGAGGAAAGCAAAGAGTGTGATACCCGTTGTGTTTGGTATCCGTGAACGGTGAAAATGTGAGCTAGGTCAAAAACAAGATCTTGTAGATAGAATATAAACGCCCTCTCGTTGTCAGCTCAGAGTAACATTTTATTAACCCACGAGTTGCGGGTTACAGAAACTGAAAACAGGATCCGGCTCTTGTAGCGCTGGCGGCGATTGTAAAGAAATAAAAGGAAATAAAGGAGAGTTGAAGCAGTGCCGCAGGCGTGACCTCTTATCGTGACATACTTGTCACGCGCCTGCGACTCTGAACACGAAACACTGATCCTCGTCCCCAATGGCAGCAACTCACCTGGACACCCACAAGGCAGCGAGGTATACCCAGTTCTCTACCATTCCTCCTCACTGGACGTCTGATTACTATCTCAATAGGAAGCGCAAGCTCACAGACAAAAACATCCCCAATGCCATCCTCCAAAACCCCGAATTCCTGCAGGACTCGCGAATGTACCAGTCGTTGCTAGAAATGGAGCGAAAACTAGACTGGACGATGACTCGAAAGAAGGTTGAAGTGCAGGATGCACTTTCGAGGATCCCGACGGTGCGCCCTCCATTCCTATTCCTTTTTTTTTTTGTTTTGGTGCTTACACCTGGACCTATTACACCTTCACAGACCACGCGCACACTACGAATATTTCTCAGTCATACCGTCTCTGGGCAGGCGTGGCAAGCGAGGAGCGATCCAGCCCCTGGCGAACTTTGAGACAGGGGAAGGCATCCCTGCGTGGTCCTTTAGAGTCGAGGGGCGACTGCTCGAGGTATGCTCGTGTTTTAACTTGATAGCACTGAAAGAGGGCTCATGTATGGCATCTTTCGGCCTGTGAAGCTTCCAAATCAGCGAAGCCGCGATAAGACACCCCAACGCAAGTTCTCGACACTGATAAAACGAATGATTGTTGAAGTTGAAAGAGACCCGGCACTGTACCCAGAATCCAATATCGTAGAGGTATGTGTGTGTCACGCAGTACCTTGTGGCCTAGTCTTCAGCTGACGCCGGGACTACTGTGTGATTGTTGGGTGATTGTAGTGGCCTAGGGCACCGGGTCAACATAACCCCAGTCTCGATGGATTTACAGTGAGAAGGACGGGAGACGTGCCAACCAAAATGCGAGTTATCATGTTCCTGGACCATTTCCCAGAACAGTACAAGCTTTCACCTGAGTTATGTGAGGGCCTTATTCCGCAAATGCTTGCTCCTTGATCCCTGACAATACAACGAGACGCTGACCATTGTGTTTTATTATAGCCCATGTGCTTGGAATCAAGGAGGATAGCCGACTAAATGTGATACAGACATTGTGGAACTACATCAAACTGCAAGGACTGCAGGACAAATCAGACCGTCGACTTATCCATGCCGACGATAAATTGCGACAGGTGTGTGGGTTGCATAGGAGACTTGGCGTCTGAGCCGCTCATAGTAAAGAATTACCTTATACAGATACTTGGTGGAGATACGATCGCATTCCAGCAGATACCCGAGCTCGTGAATCGACATCTCACCACACCTGAACCCATTATACTGCATTATACACTCAATCCCACCACGCCTCCCCCTGATAGGCCATCAGCATGGGATGTGGAGATCAAGATGGAGGACTCGACACTGAAAAATCGGATGGCGACCATGGTGCAAATGAGCAAGGAATCCATGGCGACACTGGCGAAATTGGACGAAGAGGTGCGTCATGGTGCTCCTGCGGGGTTAATTTTCACTAATAGGCGAACTGTACGCGCCTCCGTATCCACCTTCCTACTCCGCTTTGCTTTATATCTCTTCCCTTGGACGATAGATAATCCTACTCGCGCAGTCGCTACACAACTCACATCTGAAGCGAACATTTTTGCAGTCATTTGCGGACGATCCCGTGAAATTCATCCACACGTGGCTGGAGTCACAGTCTCGTGACCTGGAGAGCATATTGGGGAGTGGGCCAACAGAGGGCCTAACTGTGCGCCAGGAAGAGCTAAGACGAAGCGAGTTCTTCCAGTTGCCTTGGGTTGAGGAGGTGCGTATATCTGCTTCCCCTGGTTGAGAGGACAACGCTCACGTGCTTGTCGATAAGGCGGTTGCGATCCAAGAAGGAATGAGGTTGGCTGCTCGCGGAATGCAATGAAGAGGTTTCCTAGCAGTTTGGGCCTTTGCAGGGCCCACGTTGTGGTCGGAGGATAGCGATAGACTGGTATCTGTGTTGTTTGCCCAGAGCTGTATGTATGCCTTCCCCCTTATACTGTCTTCCACTTGCTTGGCCAGTGAGGCTGTCTAGTAGCGGAGACGTTCTGAATCATACTCCCCGTATATAATAACGACCGAACGCATGAGACCACTTGTCATTTAAGTGACATCACTGGGGGTACTGGATGGGGTGTTATCATCCTCGGTAGAACACCCCGCAAGACCGTGGCACAATATTGTTGATTTCTTACCAGAATATACCTCAAGTCTCGACTCCCATGGAACATGGTTATTCCAAGTTTGAGAGACCGAGGTACCTAGGTGGAACGATATCAGCGGTAGTGTTCTTTAACACATCTGTACAGATCCCACTGCCTCATTCCTATGATAGGATAAGTGACGGGGTAAGCAGCATTGTACGCCGTGTGATGACAGATTGGAGAGTCGTGTAACCAAGTTAGGCAATATATGAACTGGGTATACCCGCGACCAACAAGGAACGATTCGGTGACGCCACCAAGATACCTTTTTGAACAAGAAATATTTTGATTGTCTGTTGCTTTCACGACCAGCCTCTCTATTTTCTGTTGTGCAACGGTAACTTGCGATGTCGAAATCCGGAATGATTAATCTAGCCTCAAACCCGCTACTATTAGAGAGCATATTGGGGAGTGGGTCAACAAAGGGCATGGTTGTGCGCAAGGAAGGGCCAAGACGAAGCGAGTCCTGCCAGTTGCCTTGGACTGAAGCGGTCGTATATTTATTAAAATTTATTTGTCCGCACGTGCTTGTCGATCAGCGATCCAAAAAGGAATTAGGTCGCTCGCGAAATGCAGTGAATCGGTTTCTAGTAGCTTGGGCCCTGCAAGGGCCCACGTTGCGGTCAGAAATAGTGATGGACTAGTACCTGTTTTGTCGTGCTCAGAGCTGTACGCGTACTCTTCCCGCCTTAAGCTGCTTTCCACTTACTCGGCTGGTGAGGCAAGGTATTCAAATTCGACTGAATCTTATTCCCATGTGTAATGATCGAACACGCATGGGAGCTTTTGCATTACGAGTGACATCACTGGAGACTGCCAGATGGGGTGGTGTTGACGTTGCCACCCTGTCCACTCACATTGGGTGGTGGAATACATCGCAATAATGTGGCATGATACTGCGATTTTTTTTACCAGAATACACCTCGACTTCCTCTGTAGAGCATGGATATTACAGGATTCAAGGGATCGGGATCAGCTGATCGCGGAACGGAGAAGAGTACTCTTGGTGCTTCAGAACAAGGGTTCGCTTAGCGGCCCGGCAATCTCCGCTTAGACGCCGACATGAAAGTAAATGAGACGACTTGTGGACATTAACATTGACCAGTGACCCATCCAGTCTTCACCCCCGTCATCCACACAAAACCATGGCCAGCCGACAGGTAAGCTCTGATATTGTTTGGAACGTGGCCCAAGGTGTTGATTCATGCTATTTGTATAGTTGGGTCGACTCCGACAGGTGAGGAACGCTCCTTTTGAACTCCGTGTTTTCTTCTCGCTTTTTTCTTTTCCCTGGTTTCCTGATGACAGTTTCCGTCAAGGGTTGGAGGCGAAGCGGGATACTGATGATATTTGTCGACAGTGGGCCGAGGAGGTCATGACCTCACGAGATAGCAAGATGATTGTCAATGAAGAGTTCAAAGACTTTGAAGCGGAGATCGAGTTGAGGAAAGAAGGCATAGAAAGGTGAGTGTGTGGTTCTTTTTTGGTCGCTTTGCTGGCCTTCTGGCCTCGTTTGGACTCTCCTATTCAATGGTAATTCATACCAATTTATTAAACCTAGGATACAAAGTACATCCGAAGCATACCAGCGCTCCCTCTCCAAGAAGAAGAACCACGACGCGCTAGGAACCAAAGAGAAACTGCTACCCATCGATGCACTAGGAATCATCATGATTGTCCACGGAGAGGAATTCAGCGAAGACTCCCCATTAGGTATTAACAGCCCCAACTAATCAACACCCGTCTGCTGCACGGTCCACCTGGTTTAGACGCTGACATTGCATCCACAAATAGGCGATTCCCTTATCAAGCTCGGCCGCGCACATTGCAAAGTTGCAACTTTGCAAGAAGCATATGCAGTTACTTTCAAGGACACATTTATTGCTTCGATGCAACGCTTCGGTGATGGTATCAAGGAATACGAACGGCTCCAGAAACAGTTCGAGAGTCGTAGGTACGATCTTAATGGTCTATAGCCCCGTATGAGCCCCTAATAGTGGACAGGGTCGCGTATGAAGCGGCACTGAACAAAGGTGAAAAGTTGAAGCAGAGTAAGAAAGAGAAGGAAAAACTAGAAGCTGAAGAGGAAATAGAGAGGGCGAAAGAACGATAGTACGTTCTTGGTCTCCTTCGATTTCCTACGTCGTTCTCATGAACACTCCCAGTGATGAGACCACAGAAGAAGTTCGCACATCCATGGAAGCCATCAAAGCTGAAGATACCTCTCAATTACGAGAGTTGACCGCGTTCTTGGATCTGGAAATCAACTATGCACAACAATACCTGAATGTCCTAAAGGAGGTCAAGTTAGATTGGAAGCAAAGGTAGGGGTTCGACCTATCGTCGTCGGATACGTAGTTGATTCTGCTAATAATAGCGACGGACAACAAAAGTCATTGTCACGCAAGTCGTCTGGAAATGTCAAGTCCGCGATAGACCCGCAGAAGAAACAAGATCACGAATCTTCATCAGACGATGCCGAACCGCGTACCACATCTAGCCGTCGATTATCTTTCCACCTCAAAGGAGACCCTACCGGGAGTAAACCACCATCGCGTCCAACATCCCGTTTGTCCCGAAAGCGGACGACCAGCACGACGACTGTAGGGACAGACAAGAGCGATAAAGACGAAGGTAAAGATAAGGAAGCTACAGAGAAGCCCCCCCGACGCTTAAGTGTGGCCGGGTGGGCTTCTAGTGCCGTGGAATCGGTGACGAACCGGGGAGGGAAGAAGAATACCAAAGATAAAGATAGCTTTGCAGCACTAGACGACGAAGATGAGAGTGGGGGTACAGGCCGTAAGGGCTCAGAGTGGGCTGAGACACTGAAGAAGTCGGCCAGCTTTGGCTCGATCTCACGCCGGTCGTCCAAGAGGTCTAACAAGGACCCTCAGGGAACACCCAAGATAACATCGCAACAGGAGAAAAAGATCGTGCGGGCGCGATTCGACTTCCAAGGGAAATCCACGAACGAGCTCAGCTTTAAAGCTGGGGATGAGATCGTTGTTATCAACGAAGTCCTTGATTCTTGGTGGATGGGTGAACTCCATGAGCGGCGTGGGTTGTTCCCCACGACGTACATCGAGGTGGTAAAACCATCGAAGGGCCGGGTGCCTCTACCGATCTCTCGGTCAGACCGGCACACTCCAGTGGGTCCTCCTACGCCCCTTCTGAGTGATACACACTCGATCGAAGACGGGTACGGGTCGAGTGAACTGGATGAAGAAAGGGATCTTACTTCGCGCCCCATGGAACATCACAGCCCATTCTTGGAAGGTCTGGGCGATACACAGAGTGTCATCAGCCACTCCACGATTGACGACGAGGAGCACACACGAACCGCTTATACGCCCAGGCAAGAACATCAGACATTGGATTTATTCGCTGCTCCCCCTAGTATTCCGAAATTCCCAGGCACTTGGTCGTCATCATCTTCTTCTTTCGAGTCTATCGAGCCGACCCTCATTAATACTCACCCCATTACCCGAAGTACGTCTTCCGAAGTCCCACAGGCACCAACACCGACCAAGAAGGCGCCTCCACCGCCCCCACCCCGTAGATCAGCACCCAATACACCAGTGATAGCGCCACCTTTACCTGAACGAAGAATGAACATGTCCGGATCGTCGGCGGTGTCTCAAACCTCGGTCACATCATCTACTAGCTCGTTTGGATCTGGCTCCCTAACGACCACCACCCATACGACGGGTTCGTCTGGTGAAGGGTATGATAGATCGCCGTTTGAGAGTACCTCGGATCTGGCTGCTGTACCTTTGCCGCGGCCTAGCCGAAGTCCAGCGATTCGGGAGGGGAGTAAAGAGACTAGTGGGCGCACTGATCCATTTCGAAGCGGACAGAAGGTTCGGTGAGGAGGATTGGTGAGTTGTTGGGGGCCGATGTCGGTGGGCTGGATGAGTTGGATATTAATTGTAATCGACCCCCCGAGGTCGGCGAATGGACAATTGCGCTTGATAAGAGCTAGTATGCTTATATTATTTGATATGATTTATGTCCTGTCCGGTAACAATTACCAAGGAACTTTGACGTCTGCCTGGCTGATTCTCCTGGCCTTATTTGTCCGACCTAATGTGCCTTGGCACAACATGTCACCTGGATTAGATACTGCGTAGCTCCGTCCTCTCGTAGAGCTACTGCATCTGATTACTAAGAACCGCCGAACGCGATGACAAGCGATTTCGGGGACCGGTTCTAGAGGCTCAGATGAAGCGCCGATACGCGCTGTTCGTCGAGGCGTCGAGAAACAAGCTGAGAAATCAGAGAGGAAGGAGTGTGTGTGTGAGAGAGAGAAATGGGGAGAAAGAGCAATGAGCGTCGATTAACTGGCTACCTATGTTTACAGGAAGCCGTATATAAGGTGATAGAGATGAATTAGAGCTAGGAATAGTAAGATAAAATTTTCGGTAAGGGAGGAGTCCGGCGAGCAAAGGAAGAGACAGCGGGTTCAAAGTTTGGGAGCGTGCATAAGTAGATTAAATGAAGGCTATATTTAAGGCTGGCGAAGGTGGGAGCTTGGAAGGGTTTCTGAATGGCGAAGACAGGATGTGCAGAGAGGAGGACCGGGGGGCGAGGGAACCCGTCCTGAGGCATACAGCGTGTGTCGAGCAAAATGGCGGGATCCTCGAATTTGGGCGCTTCGACCGCTACTAAGACTCCAGCAAGCTACCTAAACAACTTCAAGGGCACTCGTAAATGTAATGCAGTAATACTCTGTACCGTTCTTGCTTACCGACGCAGACGTGATTAACCAATGACAAAGTAGGAACTAAGATGAGAAAAGACAACCGTGTTTGTGAACAGCTGAGACAGGTACAAGTTGTGCTGGAGATGCCAATGACCCCCCAATCCTTGGGAGTAATAACAAGGCCCACAGCAATCACAATGGACGAACAGCACTCTCACTCTTCTCGAAACACCCCGCCTCGCCGACAGCTTCTCATCCGGATTATTTTATTCCTGGTCTTGGAATGCGCATTCATTGCTCTAGCCACTTCGTGTTTGGCTACATCGATACCTGCTCCGTCGCTGCTCTCGAGTTCCCACTCTCAGTTATTTTTCACAGTAGTATTCATCGTGTGGCACACAGTTGCGGTGGTCAATGCCAAAAGCTGTGCCTTGCACGACTTTAGCAGCGAGTGGTATAACCGGTTCAAAGCCACAAAGCGGTTGGCTTCAAGCTACACCGACATTGTTTCAACAATCACATCGGGATTCTTGAATCAAGTCCGATATTTTTTCACCAAGGGTGCGAGTGGATCGTACCGTATTTCCTTCCTTGCTTGGTAGGGCCTGGTGTTATCCATGTCGGGAATGTTCTGACCTTTATCCCCACGACAATCAACATCACCAACTACTCCACCACTGAAGGGAATTTTTTGACGAACTTGCACAACGTCATGCTCCGTATCTCGGCAATTTCTAATCTCAAACTACAGCAGAGGTCTCCTTTCGGTTTTATGACGCAGGTGGGAGTCATTGTAAGATGGCCAGATATGAGCTCGACCTACGAAGGGGACCTGGAATACGACACTGATGTGTTGGAATATGATATGAAGTGTTAGTGGGAAGCACCTTCGTTCAATGTGACTTTATGGAACACAACATGGTATGCAGGTGGCTTCGCATGGTATTATATCGATCCATTTTTGACTGCCACAAAAGATATTGGTAGCAAGTGCAATCCGTCGTCATAGTTCAATAGCGCCGCCACTGATACCGATATTACATAGCGATAATCCCAATGTACCGGTTCTCTACCGACCAAACATTTGTGCCGCAGCTGATCCCAGACGTGCTTCCAGCGACAGATATTCAGATAGGGCTGTCTGGCTACTTGTTCATTGGATCAAACAGCTCCTTTGACGGTCTGCCGGGCCAACGAAGGTTCAATCTCGACCATCTTCCAACGTTACACGGTGCCTCTGGATTTCACTTAGTTGACAGGGATGGTGACGACGGCTTCTTTAACCTGCCCCTCGCGACCTTCCTCATATGTGATCCAACGGCGCGCATCCTAGATGGGCGAGTATTGTTGTCAAAGGAAAATGGCAGCCTCACGGTTCTTTCGAAATCCTACCCCTCAGCTAACGCCATCCGGGTAGGCAACATTACTCCTGGAGCTGCGAATATCGTCCTTGGGACCAGTCTGACGGCTGTTCTCGATAGCCAGTCCCAAGACATCCCCATAGGAATCATAGTTGCTAAAGCCTTCCTTAATGATACATTCCTAAATTTCACCTCTACACCATCCGCACCATTTAACGTCGGGATTCTCCCCATTGAGGATATTCATCGCAACCTCAATATATACATGAACTTTAGTGCTAAAGGGTTTATTCGTATTCTCAGGACAGACATACAGATCTACCGGGCTCACTCTACCTCCGATCTGCTCAAGGTGCCATCAAAACTAGCCGGTTGGAGCTCATAACAAGCAAACCTTTGCTTTGCACAACAATTGCTCTGGTTAGCGGAATTCCCTTGGCATTGATCACAAACCACTTCTTTTTGCGCTCGTGGCATATCCCACCTTTCAAATTGAAGTCATTAATCCAGAATTGTCAGACCAGTGACAAGTGAGCCCAATTCTCCTCTCACTAGACACCCAGGCCTCATCAAGATACCCGAAAAATCCCAAAGCTGACAAACATCGTTTTCAGTATCTCTTCTACCGTCTTGCTGCTTTCAGTGGTCTTAGAGGCCGCCGCATACCTGGTCTTGATTTTCACTTGCTCTTCTTTTGAGGTTACCATTGATCTCTCGTTGTCATCCACGGAGGCCAACGGAGGGTTCACCGTCTTGTTCGTCACTTGGCAGTCCATAGCCATTTACTTGGTTTCAGAAGCCATTACATTGGCATTTAGCACCGAGTGGTCTCGTCGAGAGGACCATGTCGATTGTGTGTCACGGTTGACGTCCGGCATTGGCGACAAAACCCGATATTTCTTCGCCACGAAATTCACGTTAATCTTCCGTGTTGCATTCTTCGCTTCGCTCCTCTTGACAACTCTGAATTCGCTTGCGCCCGGTGCCATGTCAATATCGGAGTTGACCCAGTCAGTAGATATCTTGTTGGATGTGGGGGATTTGCGGAGTGTGTCTGACTCTGAAAGTAACAATGATTTTGATGACCATGAAGAGCTCTCTCGCACTCTCGTATATGGGAGCATCACGAGGGCTTAACTTACAAATACTCAGTCGAACCCCTCACCGTTTGAATTTTTCATGTTCGTGGAGGGTCCCCCACATGGTGCCTGATGGAGGAGATACAACCTGGATTATCGACAGCCAGAAGTGAACGGTCTCGACCATACCTCCAGGAGGCGTCTACACCGGGGGTTAGTTACTAGTTGGATTATGATAGTCATTTGACTTAATAGCTACACAGGAATTATATCACTGGCTCACGTTGTGGTGGATTTGGAGCCAGATGCTAGAATGGCTTATCTTTTTATTGGGACAAATACCTCGCTTCCGGTCATCTCAGATGTGGATCAACGGCCTTTGATCAAACTCGACGGCCTTCCCATATCCCCTCATCCCTCCGGATTCGCCATCAACTCAACCTCTGTGACTTCCCATTGGACTTCACCACTCACCTCTATCCTGCTCTGCGACCCACACATCAAAGTCTCTGGCGGTCGTGCAAGCCTTACAGGAAACACAGGGAGAATTGGTGTTATCCAGTCAGGACACCTGCCCGTTGGAAACATACCTATGGATGCAGCCAATACCATATTTGCTCAAGGAACGCAGGCTACGCTAGAACCAGATACTCTTGGCGGTGGTCGGTGGATAGGACAAACGAGCACCGACCTTTTTCTTAGTAACAATGACATGAACTGGACAGCATTTCCTAGAGGAGTACCCGTCCACCTGAACATAATAAGTAAAAATATCAACGGTCAATTTCCTTCTGCGGGCAAGGTTTTTATGGGTGGACTCTTCGTCGACGAATCGGATCTGTCCAACGTGACATATCGGGTGATGTCAGTCGCCGGGAGTGCAAAGGTTAGGAGGTTAAGGTTAGCTGGTAATCGCGTGGTGGGGTTTATTGTACTTAGTCTTTGCGCTGCTCTGATTATGTGCTACGGAGCATTGATGGATTTAATGCGAGCACGCCCCGGTGACCTCTTTGATCTGGAACATATTTTGAAGGAGGGTGGGATGTCGGTAGATCAAGAGTAAGTTGATAATTGGCTGTGACTTTGTAACTTGTACCTGCAATAAAGTAGTGCATTGGTTGTGCTCTGATGGTAACAGATCAAGGGAGAGCCTAACATGGCCCGTGACAGCGCAGAGACTCGAAAACCTTTGCTTGTAGAAGGCAACCTATTTCGAGCTTGTGAGCGGCTATTAGATCCAACCAAGTTCGCATATCTTTTCTGGAGGGTGTTGACATCTACCAAGGGCCAATGCAGGTGTACTGAGGTGTCCCGACAGCGATAACTGCGCTTCTGAGGACCTGTGAGCACAGCATACACCCCTAGAGTATACGAGGGCAAGAAGGCCGTGGGGTGGATAAAGAATTGCGGTGGGAGTTCAGAGAAGAGATTAAGAGGTTTGGGCATTGAGCGTTGTGGGCGGCAGTAATTAGTAGCGGTGCCGCGGCAATGTGAATCGGAGACGTTGAAGATCGGAGTGACTTGCCAGTTGCGAGCTTATCGAGCCCAAGGCTAGTAAGTGTGCTGAGCGTACACGAGACGCCATGGGTGTGCGTACTGTCTGCCTGCCATCAATAGCTCAGTGTCAGTTGGCATGGTACCGAAACGTAGCACATTCGAATAACCGACTCATCACCACCTACTTTATATTGATGACCATACGATCCGTGAAATTCAAGACCAACCACTAGTATACCCTCCTTGTCTGGAGTCTGTGACTGAGCACAGGCAGGAAATTTTGTGGCTTTAAACTAGATGCAATTAAATTCGTGACACCGGACACGGCGCATATACTATGACTCCCATGAGTGGCCGCTTAGGATGCTCTGGTATCAAGGGACGAGTAATGGGGTCAAGGGACATTAAAATAATTGCAACTCCTATGGTCCGTCAGTATCAGTAAGAAATAAAGCCTGAGGGGAAATGTGACCGGGATAAAATCTGATGCGAAAATTGTTACTTAGTGGATCGAACTTAACCGGGTTAGACACACCCCTCCATCAGCCAAAAGCTGAAAATCCTGCCTGTACATAGCTACTGTTTACAATGCATACCTTGAGGAGATAGCCAAGTGGAGACAGGGATGTAATCACGTGGAGCTCGGGACGGCGTCAAAACGCCAAATGGGGAGAAGGTGTGCGGTTGTGGTGTTTAGAGTGGTCAATCCCCGCCACTCTTGCTTCACAACGCCATCTCGGGTCTCACAGCAGAGGACAGAGATTAAGAGGCCATGTCGTCAGCCAACTCAGCATCAGCATCTGTGAAGAGGAGGAAAATCGCGGTGCTGGGGTCACGTTCTGTTGGTATGTGGATTTTCATTTGTTTACGGGTAATCTGCTAATTTCGTGGGCTGATCGGTGTGTTGGGACATGTTCCGTGGTATGCTTTGGCGTCGGTGCATGTGGCGATGGGCATGAACAGGCAAGTCATCGCTGGTAAAACAGTTCATCGAGGTATGCGTACACGATCTCGTTAGCCCCTCATCGACTGGATATCACCTAGAATCATTTCGTGGATGCGTATTATCCTACGATCGAGTCGACCTTTGCAAAGAGCGTAACATACAAGGGCGTCGAGTACGATTGCCATATCATCGATACCGCCGGTCAAGTGAGTTCTATACAGCTTTTCGGATCTTATCGTTGACGCTAAAACACACCCAGGACGAATACTCACCCATTAATTCGCAGTATGCTATCGGAATTCATGGCTATATCCTCGTTTATGCCATCACCTCTCGCAATTCCTTCGATATGATACAAATCGTATACGACAAGATCGTCGATTTCTGCGGTGTGAGCGATATCCCATGTGTGGTTGTGGGGTCGAAATGTGACCTAGCACCAACCGGGTAAGCTCCAACATTCACTTTCCTCTCCCTATATGCTTCGCGGTATGGTTGTAAGAAGAGGAACGAGTCTCTTGATCCGCCGCCAGTTGGATCATTTGCTTCCGGCTCTTGGTCTTCTTCTGATAAGCTCGCTGACCAGGCAACATAGCCGACAGGTCGACGCTATAGACGGCGAGAAACTCGCCAGGGCGAATAAAGCAGCTTTTGTCGAGACAAGCGCCAAGGAAAACATCAACGTTGGTGCGTAGCCCCCGCCCAACTCATACTAACATTACATGGCATCTTAAAATTCTTGTAATTTCCCAGGCAAGGTCTTCGAGTTATGTCTGGCAGAGATTGAGAAACGCACAGCTCCAAATCAAGCCGAACCTCAATCCAAGTCTTGCCTCATCATGTAGGAATTTAGACAACCCAGTTTCTTTCTTTTCTTGGCCTCCTCCTTCCTTGTATTTTTTTGACTTGATCTCTCTGGACTTCTCCCTAAGTAGTGTGTCTCCTTCCCAGCTCATCGCTATGATCTTGGTTCGCTTATCCGTTCTATCATCTCTCTGAATCGTCATTACATCGGGGTTCCATCTTTCTTCTGTTTAGAGATAGGAACATGCGTATCCTACGTATAATATAACTACTTATGCCAAATGATTTACAGACATTTCTCTCCTCCGCAACTATAAAAACTATAAAGCATTATTGGAAATGGAGTACAAGAAAACAAATATCGGTCAACTCGGTCACTACATTATCCGATTTCCAAAAGCGGTTAGATCAAATGCGTCATTACGCCACACCATAAGGCACGGCGGGAAACTTGATACAATCTTGGTTGTGGGGAAAGGAGGATTAAAAATTACAGAAGGGTAATCTGCCAAGAAGAAAGAAAAAAAAAAAACAGAAAAGACCGAATAACCCCAAAACCGGGCAGGCCATGACAGAAGTACAACATATTAAAGGGGCCCGGGCGTCTCCGGGGGAAGTCAAGGAATTATTCAATAATAGACTTGCTAGATGCGTTGGCGCCGGCCGAGGAAGCACCTGATGTCCAAGCCCAGAGCCTGACAAGCCTACCCCTTGATGATTTACGACACAGGCCCACGGGTGGACTAGGCGCATGCTGGGTATGTGTTTCGCGGCCGCCATCCCTTTGTCTCCTCCAACATTATTGTCGTCAACATTTCTTATCGCAATCGCGACCGAACCTATGGAGGGGGGTGGATACCATGGTCCAAGCAATCGGCGCTATGACCCTGATCCCCAAGGCCTCAATCGCAGTCGTAAAGCGTTGGATCGAACAACCGCAACCGCCGACGTTGCCACTGTCTTATTGTCTTTTCCTCCGCAAGACGAGTCCCTCTCTGAGGGTCCCATGTAGTGGTGGTGCCAGAGTCGTCGGAAAGCATGACATAGCGGAGGTTGGTGCATTTATCAATGAATGTGGATTGGGGAAGGCAGCAGCACCTCAGCGACGCAGAAGACAGCTGGCTTGGCGGTTCCTGCAGCCTATACCAACGAGATTTGATTGGAACCTCATAGGTGAACTCCTCTGAGATAGAGAGGTACTCGAGATTGGGAGGGGGAGGGAAGATGGAGCCGTCCAACTCTTGTAGAACGTCCTATGAAAGCGAGTAGTTGAGCACCTTGTTGACGCTATGATTATATGAGCTGAACCCGTTACCTGACATGTCTGCTTGAACCTCGGAGGCCCGTTCTCGTTGGTGAACTACCACCTCTACGGCCAGACAAGCCTTGAAATATGAAATCAGAGCCAGAATCTGCTCTGTGACTCTCGGGACCCGCAGCTTCAGCGACCGGACCTGCTGCTTCTGGAATGCCGACGCAACCGCCACGGTAAAATTATCGATGAGAAGAGAACTACTATGCGCGCTGACGTGTGTGACCAGCCTGCCTTTTGTGAGTGCCGGCAGGAATTCCGCAGGGCCTTCGTATACTCTCAAGTCCGGGATGCAGTCGGGAGGAATAACATGCATCACGTCTTCGGCAGCTCGAATATGGGGTGGCAAAAGGGAGTCGGTTGTTATCCGGAGTTCGATAAGACCAGGACAAAGCCCCATAAACGTCGGAAACTCAGGGTGGAGTGTTGCAATCCCATTGATTTCAAGGGACTCGAGGTTGGGTAGGGGCGGGATAAACCCTGAGATAAAGTCCGCCGGCATGCCAGAGGTGAGGACGAGGGAGACGAGAAAGTCGGGGTGAGTGTTGAAGAGCCATTGGTAGCGATGTTTATTGGGTCCATGATCGACGAGGAGATGTTGGAGGCGCATTCGGTCCTCGAACGCGATATGACGTCGGTACACCCATTGGCACTCGATAAACTTCAGCACGAATAAGGTGGGGTAGTGAGTTGATCACGGCGACATGGCGTTCGTCAAAGAGAATACGGAAGCAGTCTAGATCCGTCAAGTTCCTGAAATGCGCAAGCGCTGTGAACAAGAGTGCGCAGAGGTCTGGGTTCGGAGGTAGAGAAGGCGTCCGCTGGGTGTTAAAACTCAGCCTGCAGAACTTTATAGTGCGAGCGATCTTGGATGATGTAAGGAAATGTATTTTGCGCAGTAACCACTGATTAGCGCAATCCTCCAAGCCCATCGGGGAATCCACCAGTGTCAAGGTGACACGGTCGAATAGAGTTGGTGCTAATAAACTCCTGAGTATTTTGCAAGTGGAGGCCAGATTAACACGCGTCCGTCGAGGGATGTATCGATCTACCAGAGTCCATATTTCAAAGGGAAATACTGGTCCCCGGACCTTGGGAGGATTCATCATAGGCGGATCCCCGTATGTGTTACTTCTACAGTGAGGACCGGGATGGATGCTGGTAAACAGGAGGGGGTTAAGTGTAGGCACTCCAACATGAACAATATCCAACGCGATCATCTTTGAAAGACGACCTAGAAAATCCGCTGGGGGAGTGTGCAGTGGTTGGTGGTAGTGGGGCTAAAGGTAAAAGATTGTTTGGGTGGCTAACCGGCCTGTGTCCTCGAAGAGGGAAAAAGGTCAAAACAAGAACAAATCACAGATGGCCTATTCAACCGGTGCTTGTCCAGAAACTATCAACGTCACGTCTCAAAAGTTCCCGGAAGATTGGAGGGGGGGGGGAATCTATGTAACACTGTAAAGCTGTCAAGTTCCGGGGTTGTATTATTCAACCACCGATGGGGTGGGTTCTGCTTGCATCATTTTCCCGTAAACTCGGTGACTATGAAGGTACCCTCTGTCAACCAATCGTGTCACGTCCCAGTTAGAATTCGCTTCCACTAGACCACAACCAAAAGGTGGGGTGGGGACCGTGTGAGGGGCCAGTGACTTCTTGATTACGTTCCGTTTTGCCGCATTCCAACGTTCCCTTTTAGAGTCTGCATTCCCGGAGGCCGAAAGCTATGTATGTCGTTTTTGCGTCCTCTCCGGAGCCAAGCCTGATCGGACACTTCAGCACGATCATCCGAAGGAACCCATATCATCATATCCAAGAACAGACCTGAGCGCTATCAAGCAGTCGCAAATAGGGCGGAGAACACTGGGAGGGCCCAGGGGTAGGGGTGGGGGACATGGATCGGGTATACCAAATCAGCGCCTTTTGACCCAATGATCATGACCGAGCTTTTTGAAACTGCCAGTTTATGTACATAAATAACCGCCAGCAAGGGACACTCCCTTTATGCCCTGAATCAAATCGTGTATGTAAAAACCCCCCTTCCTCAAAGGCTCAAGGCCAACATCACCAACGAGCGGTGTGCCTTTTTGTCTTCTGCTTCCATCCCTCGATGAAACACAACCCGCGGCGCTCGAGGGTCTTCCAAAAACAATCACCTCCTCCAAAAAGAATTGATCCCTTGTCCATCTTGTTCCCATGCCCCCACCCCCTCGTTCAAAGGGGGGTGGTGTGAAAGCCGCAACACCTTCAGAGACGTGCCCTTCACATTGCCAAAAGAAGAGGTGTGTGTGTAAAGCATAATCTGGAGTGGGGGAAGGGAAGGAGGTCCCCCCCCCACGTCCTTGGCCCACAAGGAGACCGTTGCCCAGAGGTTTTTCTTTTTTCTTTTTTTACGTACGCACGCGGACAGGGGCGAACTTGTTATCAAAAAGGACAAAGCTAGAATAGATGAGAGAACTCGAGTCCGCCTGGGTACCAGCAAGTCCACTCGGATTCTGGGCGATATTTTGGTCCCCCCCCTTCCCCCCAAAAAAAAATCGACCTCTTAGCTAGTCCAGGTTTTGCGTGATCGGAAGGGTTAGCCAACGTGAAGCCCCCTTCAACTACCGCAGCACACAACAGATAAGACGAAGATGGTAAACATCGCCAAATACCATCTTCGGGTCCCCAACAACACACGCAATATTACAAGTACCAAATCAGCACTAGGCACGACTAAAATGTTCCGCAAAATCGATATCGACAAATACGACGAAGACATCCTACAAGACGAAGAACTATACGATGCTGATCCTCGAGATCCTTCTCAGGTTATCGAAGAGTCACGGCAGAGACAGGCAGCTGTGAGAAGCTCACTGGCAAAGTACGTGTCCCCCCCCCCTTTCTCCCCTTCCTTCCTTCTCCCGCCGGGTAAGAAACCTGCGCGCGCGAAACCCTTCCACCTGCATATGATCCTGAGCATCGATAATCGCTTATGTTCCCTACCCCCCTGCAGGAACGACGTCGCTGGAGCCCTTGCGGTTATTCTAGACAACGCGCCTTACGGGCCAAACGTCGATGAGGCCAAGGTACTCTCGCCGATCTCCCGCTTCAAGGGTATGGGCACCGAAAAATAGAGATCTAATCAAAACTCAGGAAATCACACTCTCCACACTCCTCACCATCCTTAATTCCACCAAGGCGACAGAAATCACACCAGTGATCAAAGCCTTATCCCCAGACGCACAAGACACTCTGATGAAATACATCTACAAGGGCATGGCAATGCCTGGATGGGGCGATATCAGCGGTAGCGTCCTCTTGGGATGGCATGAAAAGGTAATCCTTAACACATCTGCTATGGATCTCACCTCCTCACTCCCGGCGATAGTTGACCGAAGTAACTGGAGTAGGCAGCATTGTACGTGCAATGACAGATCGCAGAGTCGTGTAACCAAGTCGGGTAATGGATATGAAGACTACGACAAAATCTACATATGAAAGATGATTTCATAATAGAGAAGGCCTAAGCTAATATGTACCCTTATAAATTCAAGAATAATTATCAAAAACGCATTCTGTTGAAGATGCGGTCAAAAAGGTTCTGTTGAAGAAAGTTCCACCAAGTACCGTCTTTCAAGCGCCTCCGCGGCTCCGTGCTTCAGCAAGGCTCAACTCTAAAGCGAATCGCAGATCATCGTCAAAGTTTTTTCCCAGGTCGGATGACCCAACAGAGTCAGAATCAGGTGTGCTCTGTCTTTTGTCTCTTGGTGATGATCGTATGGTGTTCATCAGAGGAGTTCTCCAAGCAGATGTCGGTGGCAATCTGACACTTTCCCCTGACGACGTGCTGGATCCCGATCCGGCTGAGTTGATAGGCGTAGTAGGGCCGATGCTAACCGGAGGGAAATGAAGCTGGTTATCGGCACTGACAGAAACAGCTGGGGAGGAATCGACAGAGGCAGAGGGTGACCTCCAAGATTCGTCCCATCTTTCTGAGTTGGATGAGCTCGAAGATGAAACCGACACTGGAATTAGCTCGCTCCCTTCCGAAAGTGTAGAACCCCTATTATCAGAGGATACGTCATCAACCTCGCAACCAAATACACCTTCTTCAACTGCCACAGACAATTCGCGATCGCTCATGGCGGTGGTACTAGATTTGCCTATGCCCAAAGTTTGAGTGCACGCCTCACGGCTGAGCATCATCGCATACTCCAGAGCCTCTTGCTCGTTGAGTCCAAGCTCATTAAAACTTGTTTGGTGTTCCTTGGCTTTACCAGCCATCTTGCGCGTCTTTTTCCTTTCTTGTTCCAACATGTGTCGCGATTCAGCAACGTCCTGTTTCAGTTCCACTTGTTCTACAGCAACCCAATTAGCCGCTTGTTCGTAATAGCCTGGAAAGAAGGGTTTCGACTTACGCAACCACTTTCCACCATTATTCCTCCTTTTTCTCTGCCCGTGACTGTTCAACGGCACCCGACCCCTGACGCCGCCGGATGTATTCTTGCCAACAGGGCCAGCCTTCCAAGTAAGGACCGCGTTGCCCACGCTCACAATCATCACCTCTTGGTCAGGACTGACCAAAATCTGCCTAACGCGCCCATCATCGCTTGGGTCAACGGGAGGTGCGTGCCCACGTCCTCTGAACCTGGGGGTGGGACTCGCGAAACTCCGCAAACCTTCAAACGTGAGGCCGTCAAAAACGCGGGTTACGCCATTGGCGGCGCCGGTAATCAGGGTAAGACAATTCCAATGAATGGCTGTAACCGCGGAGCCATCAGCGTGAGCCTCAAAGCGCCGCACAGGAGGAATAGCTGCTTGAGTAGCAGCAGCGGAGGAACTGCTTCGCCAATCGTAAACGCTAACACAACCCATGTGATTGCCGGTAAGAATGAAGCTGGATTGAGTTGGAGTAGTGGCGAAATAGGGTGAGATGCAAGAAAGTGGACCAAACGAGGCGTCTCCGAAAATATCGATATTAATGTCAAACCTGCCAGGGGTGTCGATGGTGATAGTTATTCTGTAAAAGTGGGCATCATTCTCATATGCGCCTAGTAGCACTAGTCTGGAAGAGGATGTGCTGTGGTCAATATGGAGCGAGGAGACGGTGGGAACGATGGTGCCATCGGAGGGCTTCACGGGGCATGGAATAGGAATGGTTTGGACCACGTCTGCTGCGCCCAACATGTCTCCGCCACTCGCCGCTCTTTGTAGTAGATGCTCGAAGCCTCTAAACATGACGATGTCTCCACTCCGCATACAACCGACGACGACATCCTTCGTCACTACAGCGGAGACGACTTTGACAACTGGGTCGGTGACCAGAGAATGATTCTGACGTTCAGAAGTCCAAAGGCAGCTCATGTTTTTAGTATCCCAGAGTTTCATTCGACCATCCGCTGCACCCGTGACTGCGAGTTCATTATCATCCCAAGCCACGTCCAAAACTGGCCCGTCATGTTCGTCATCAATGAGACACCGTGTGAGTTGGAAGTTGACGCCCCTCCTTAATGAATCGATTGCTCTGTGGGCAACTGTCACTGTGACTTCACCATTTCTGATGCCCCACAGAACCTTCGCGGTCCCGCTGTCTGAAGCGAGCGAACAGGCAGAGACGTTAGGAGCGAACTCGACGTTCGGATTCCCAAGCCCTCCACCAAGTCGGGGTCCGAGAGGGTTGAGATAACCGGGAAGAATTTTCCCAGTGAGAGGAAAGGATCGAGAAACGATCCCATAGGCAGTCGAAGCGCAGAGGACCGCAGAATGAGCGGGCATGAGGTGCATGGAAGATATAACTGAATGGACTGGGATATGGCGGACAGTCGTGTTGCGAGAGAACGCCCATTTCCTGGACGACGAAAATGAGAATCCATGCATGGCAACATAAGAAAAAGAATACAAGTGGCGCATGAACTCACCTGCAGAGATTGAATCTCGCCACGAACTCTTCCCTCCATGTTCTGGCCTCGCGCCTGAGGAGGAGTCGCTTGTGGCTATCGTGGAGCTCGCTCTGGAAATCGATTCCCAGAAACTGTTGGACGAAGGCACGTTGCCAGGTGTTGTCGTCCTTTATGTGGCTGTAGAGGCGCTTGTTGACCAAAGCGAGATTTTGCAAAGAGGGCGGGTCGAGGTGCGAGGTGATCCCTGTAAGAATCTCTTCAGGGATGCCGAGGAAGTACGAGGGGATTTGCTGCAAGCCATGTTGGGTATCAGTGTCGAGGGATAGTTGTGCAAAGGGTTTTTGTATCTGAGCGTCTTTCTGGATAACTTTGTTGGGACTATTGAGCATAAAAGTGGGAGAGCGACCAAGATTAGAGCGAGGTAATGCAGCCTCAGAGCAGAGCGCTGGCCGCGATAAGCAAAGTAATAACGTGTCAGTTTTGTTTGTCGCCCGTTTCTCAGCTGTTTGCAGATGACTCAGCCTTGCTCACACACAAGGCCAAAAATACACACTCGCATGCCATCTCAAGTAAAGCTTATTTTCTTCACATGGTACTTATGGTGAAGTCCTTATCTACCCCCTCCACCCCTGAAGAATCACCCTATAGTATCAGTGCTTCTTTCTTTCTTTCTTTCTTCCACTTCCGTCTCCCTTATGTAACTCCAAACATCTAGAAAACCAGTTTGTTATAACCCCAGAATGCATGCTTCCTCTCTATCCGTTATCATGGTAAACCACGGGGCTTCCCATCCGTTTTCTAAGCACACTATGCCCTAACCGGTTCCCCGAGCATAGCCAAAAGGGCAAGGGTGATTGCCTCACCAAGTAATTGTTATTGGCTGTGCAACCCGTAAGTGCAAACAACTTTGAACCACCAACCAAGGGGCTCAACGGAGCGGAGCGGCCAACAAGAGAAACAACAACCGAGCATCAGAGACCCAGAAGCTGAGGTGAGGCATTTGCACCGCATCGTCATTTGAATAACTTTTGGGTTTCCCAAACCCTCGAAACGTGTCGCATCACACCTGACTAACGAGACAACGTGCACTTCATAACCTTACAAATGATCGACGCGCAACGCCCCATCAATTGCAATAAACGGACTTGTGATGACTCCACCACTTCCGCTTTGATTCCTAAAGATGGCTGCTTAGCCGTACAACCGGGTTTGAAAAGTGGTACACTAGGAACAGCACAGCCAAACACACGGGTCAAACGGAACGTTGTTAATGCCCCCCCCCCTCCACTTGCGACTGAGCCGGATAACCATGGTTTTGGGCATGGTGCCGCGCACTCTCAACGAGGCGTTTGCAGAGAGATGCGACAGAACGCAAGGGCTATCGGGCTCTTCCTGAATGTATATAAACCCATGATGTCCCTGCTCTATGTACCTTCACTTATTTCGAAAGCTCACTGCTCCCCTTGCCTATACAAACCTACTCGTTCTACTCGTCTTATTCACTATTCACAATGCTCGACGCATTCAAAATCAAACCTTTCGATCTTCAACCCGTCTACGCCGATTGGCTGGACGGACCAGTCTTCAACGGCAACCCCAAGAAAGACCTACCAGTGGAGGAATGGCTAGACAAAATCAAAGAGGGTTGCGTTCAACGTGGCGTACCAGAGGAGTACTGGCACAAAGTAGCTCAACATTTCATGGGCCCCAAGGCTAAAGCAAGGTCAATCCCCCTATCCGTCAAACTTAAAACCCAGGCGCACGCATACTGACCCTCGATTTGTACCGTCTAGACTCAATGAACTCAAGGCAGTCATCACCAAGGTCCACGGTGGAAAGTACCGCTGGACATGGAAGAAGTTCCGCGTCGCAGTAGCAAACATGGGTTGTAAGTCCCTCCACGTTTTTTTGTGACGTATATTCTCGAGAGACTCATCCTTAATAGGGAGCATCGATAAAACCGCAACCCAAACGATCAATGTCCACGGCAGATCTTCAGGTCTCTGGTTCATGCGCAAGAAAGAGGACTCGGAGCCCGTTCTAACCGAAGAACCGGAATCCGAACCGGTGAAGAAAGAGCACTCCCGCTCTGGATCGGGTTTCTGGCCTAGCAGAAAGAACTCAGTCTCGGAGACGTCCCAGCCCGAGGCTTCTTCTTCTTCTTCCTCCGGTCGGACTCGTGCCACACCCCGGCGCGCAGCAACCGATTTCTGGCCGGCCAAGAAGGATACCAAAGACGAACTCGCTGTTGCCCAACGCCCTGCACATCATAAATCCAACTCCGATACAACCATTGCCATTCGCCCCGCTCCGTCAAGATCGCAGACAATACAGTCTGTTGAGAGCAGTAGCTCTGGTGAAGGTAAGCCGGCATTTCTCCTCCCTTTGGCATGTCAGCTCACTTCCTGAATAGTGGTGAGGACAACACAAGCGCCTGTTTGGCTGTTGAACGCGTGCAATGCACTCGATTTCATCACAAGTGAACACCCTAAAACCATGAGCGTCCTATCCGCTATCTTAATCACGGTTGGGTCGATTCCTGCTATCCCTGCCATCAGCGCAGGGGCGGGCGGAGCGGTACTCGCCTCAGGCGCAGCGCATGCGATCGGAGCTATCGCAGTTGGTGTTGGCCAGGCGCTGAGCATGAGTGTGAAGAACCAGCAGAACAACCAACACGCGCAGGCGCCAAGCAATTCCCATTAATGGATTTCTCGATGATAAAAAGTAACTAGGTCGTATTTATTCCTCATAAGTGTGACGGGACCTTTTGAGTTGTGCGGGCGCACCATTATAACAATTATCATTAGTTCGAACTTTCTTATAGTATACCCTGTTTTGGTAGCAAGTGGTCAGAAACCCAACAAGTATCGTCTTCTTGAAGTAGATGGTGCGGGATACGCCATGGCTCCCCATTGAGGAACATATTTCCATTTAGGATGTTCGTGTCAAATGGTATCTTCGCGTCCCGACAAAAGACCTGGAATTTCGAGGGTGCGGGAACGCGGAAACTCTGGGTAAAGCGTTTACTCGGACCAGACTTATTGAAGCGCTGGTTCAGGGTATAAGTATTTGTAGCTGAATGGGATGGTATTTATCCTCACTGTCAGGGAAAGTTCAGAGGAATGTAAGAACATGTGTTCTGCGGGGTAATTGATGGTATCGGTGATTTTCTTCGTTCCTTCGTGTTTAGCAAACAGTGGGTCACCGAGAACGGGAGCTATATAGATATAGAGTCCACGAGTGCGAAATTTGATTATCTGACAGAACAATACCTCTCAGACATTTTGCCAAGTGTATGCGTAGTTGGTGTTTATGACCAGTCAGCAGCTGGAGCCGAAGAAGAGTGATAGGTACTCTCAGCTGGGTAGTAGTGAGACAGACCGTATCAGAAAAAAGTGGGATTCGACGTACCGAAGATCCTAGGACCTCCCATTTCGTTATACATTTCTTTCCCTCTGGATCCAGGAAAACACGACCATCGTTCTGCGATAGGGAAGCTTCAATAACACCATGATGTTGAGGAAACCTCTCCTGTCCACCATGAACTAACGCGAGGTAAGTCTTGTGAATGATGCCCTCGAGGAACTGCTGCTGAATCTTGCGGGCCCAATCTCGGGAGCGCGCAAGGAGAAGCGCTCCTGTTGTATCCTGCATCAAGTCAAGCGGACCGTGCAAGGGAAGACTGGAGTGCTCACTTGGTCCAGCCGATGCACGGGGAATGGATACCCGTCCATCTTCAGTTTGTCGCGGATACCTGACTCTACTCGCAGAAATGGCTCATGGTGTATGTGTATAACCTTACCTTCGAGAAGGATCCTAAACTTCTTGTACTACCACGGGATAAGAACCATGAACTTCAGGTCGAGGTAGCTTACTGACCTCTGCAGATGACTTGTCATGAGATAGCTGACAGACCGTGCCGCGCGGTTTATTAACCAAGATTATACCTCTGTCATAGTAGAGGAGTCCCTTTCGCAGGGCCAATGTTATCGGGCGTGTAGACGGTGGGGTAAAAGGCATGGTCTCATGGACGTAAATGCGAAATTTGATATTGATGGTCACATGTTCTCAGGAGGCGCCTATCAAGCGCTCACCAGGCCTGTTGTCCAAAAACCGGACTTGTTTACAACACATTACACGGTAGATGTATGTTCACCCTTGAATGATTAATACCAAGCAGTTTTAATCATGTCCGCAGCCCTTTCCGCGATGATATACACCGCCGCTTGTATATTTGCACAAGGTACATACGGCTATTTTCCTCCAATTAGCATGCGTAGTCAACATTTCAACTTCCATCCAGCTGGCGGCTCACCATAACCGATGCATCGACAATCCTCAATCCTGATACCTCCTTCACCAATAAATCAGGATTGGTAACGCCCCAATCTGCGCCTTTGGGTGACATCGAAGCAGTCGCTACGGGATGCAGACCGGTTGTACCAGTATTTCTGATATATTCGTCCAGGTCAGCGTCAGTAGTTCCATTAGCCAAGGGTCCCAGGATCCCTGTGATAATGCCGTCCCATGCAGGTGCTTTGGTAAAACGTATCAGATTTCTGAGGCCTTCGCGTGTGGCAAATAAGTCGAATTCAGAGGTGTAGTATCCTGGGTCAATTAAAGGGGTATCGAATGGATTGTTGGATCTAAGTGTTAGAGAGCCACCTTTTTTTCCCTTGTAAGTCACTGTGTAACGTTGGAGGATACTGTTTCACTTACGAGAGGTAGGGCTGGCGAGGAGGACGAAGGAGTAGTAGTTGCCTTCGAGTACTTTCTGCGTAGGATTAATTACTGTCAAAGTTGGGACAGATAATAACACTCACTCCCAGCAAGAATTGAACGTGCGCAGAATTGGGGCCAGAAGAAGGATCGGGTAACTTCTCGAAGATGGGAGAACTGTCTGGCAGACGTATCCAGGAAATATGGCTACCCGGATTCGACACCACCAACGGTCCAGTTCTATTTGCATTCCAAATATCCAATGCCTGGGCTCGAAGTCCTGGGTCGGAGGATAGGCTACCGTTAAAATATTGTGAGTGTCATTTCTACTCCTGATCACCCACTGAGACACTTACTTCGCCCAAGGACCTAAATCAATCGAGTTCGGAGCCAACCCAAATCTAGTGAAGACAAGTGGGTGATCAGAAAGATTTTGTCCTACACTAGGGTTGTGCAACACTGTCGATATATTAAGCGCATTCAAGTCATTCCGATCACCAATGCCAGAATTCAGGAGGATGTGAGGGGTCCCAATAGCGCCCGCACACAAGATAATCTCCTTGGATGCAGTCAACCGGACTGTACGCTGTGAACCTGGGAAACGGATTTCGATAGTGCGGATGTCTAATCCATCAGTGTCCTTCTCAGCGGTTCTGAGAACACGCGCGACACGGGTGTTGGTGACGATGTGCAAATTTTTTCGAGATTGTACCCGTGAATCGAGGTACGATGTCGCAGCACTGCTCCTGGTCCCATCATGTCCGATTGTCGATTGTAACCAGCCTGCTCCGACATCCTTCATCACCCTCTGTTGCGAAAATTTGACGCACGCACCTATTCCAAGCGGGCTGCCTGAGTTTATATCCAGATTGAAGGTAAATTCTCCGCCCAATTCTTTGGCCGCTTGCAGCGTGGCGGCGTCGACGGCCGGTGTACGCGTGAACCCGGGGAGGGTCACGGGTACCATCCCGCTCGCGCTGTGGACGGCTGGATCGAACTGACCTGTGATATTATGGTAATCAGCCGGAGCTTCGAATCTTTCATGCTGAACAAAATATCTTGAGTGTGCAGCACAGGAACCTTCTCTGAATATTGATTTTACTTACTTTCCTGACGTATGGCTGGAGCCTGTTCCAACTCCACCCAGGATCTCCACTTATATTCGCAAAGCGGTCAAAGTCAGAGGAGGATCCTCGAGTATAGACCATTCCATCTGAACCCGGTAGGTCTTGCTATAGGGGTGTATAACTTACGTAGAGTATGTACGCACTGATAGAGCTCGTCCCACCAAGAATATGCCCTCGCTGAAAAGGGACTGAGCGACCATTTAGCCCCTTTTGTGGGGTCGTGGTGAAATTCCAGTCAAATGGTAATATAGCAGTACCGTTTAGCAGGCCTGGAACGATCAAGTTAAGAGCATTTTCACTTCTGGAGACATATAATTAGGTGGTATAAAAGAAGGTATGAAGGTGCTTACGTGGGTCCCGCTTCAATGACCAAGACGTTGAACTTCGGATTTTCTGTTAGTCTGCTGGCCAGGACAGAACCAGCGGTGCCGCCTGTATTGTTAGGCAGGTTATTGGAGTTATGCGGAATAGAGGGTGGTCGCTAACCTCCAACGATGATAAAATCCCAATCCAACTTCGGCATGTCATCAATCGAACTATAAATTGTGCGCAAACCGAAAAAAGTCAGCCCAGCTTGAAGGACGAGAGCAAGATTAGAGAGCATCCTAGGTTATTCCGGATGGCACCAACCATGGGTTTCATAGCAACTTATATTCTTCCTATTGTGCCTCGTCTGAAAACGCCGGGTTGTCTCCAAGCTAACTTGGCTTGGGTGCGATCCCGAACACCATCTGTTTGTGAAGAGAAATTACTCAAGAAGGAAAAGCTGGAGTCGGTAATGCGGTTCTTCGATGTGGTATTAGCGTGCCTCAAGTAAAATAACAGCAATGGGGCGCTCTGAAACGAAGAAAGCGCTCTCATGTGTAGTATAGAGTGCCAAGAATTCTGGAATGGGTTCATGACTGTGAATGCACACAAGGCCAGAATCCAAACTTAGACACCTCGCTCTACGAGAGACCAGATGACGTCAACGTAGTAGAGATAAGAAATTTCAAAGTTATCATAGGGTTGGCTCATTCTACAATGCATTACATTATTGGTCCTATTCTCTGAAAAGGAGACAAAATAGATCGTAGAATGGGCTCTTTGGTAGCTCCATTTCCGTTGCCCTTATGTAGAATAGATCAGATTCAAAACTTGCTTTATTCTAGGATTTATGTCCTCATTTTTCAAACCTGTGCGCTGTCGTCTTCCCTTTCGTCCCATTTTTGGATGCCGGGTTCCAGTCAAAATGAACCTGAGAGACCGGTTGAAAATGTGGCAACTATTTGTCGCATGGCCAATTTGATTTGCTTGGCAAAGTCCGAAAACGAACTTTGGGGCTCCCATGGGCTAGACGTGTATAGTAAGCTTAAGTGGTGCAATTAGTGTTGCACTAAGTGCTGGTGCTGGTTCAGTAAATAAAGATTACTGTTGCAATCTTTAGATTGCTAGTATCCAAGTCACTTCCGAGATGCTCAACCATTTTTTGCGAAACGGTGTCACTCCCTCTATTTACCCTGAAATCCTCACTGCCCCGACTGCTGACGACGAAACTGGCGGCACGGCGGGCTACAGCCTCCTTGTCAAACCCGATCCTACCATTAATCATCCTACTGAGCCAGAGGGGTCGGCAGTTGGCAGTTTTACCATGACGCTCTTTAGCTCCCTCGGCTTCATCTATAAAAGCCATCCCCGGGTAAACAAATTCATGTCTGAGGCCAGGGTGATACCCGTTGTGGACCAGCGGGGATTTCAGTGAAAGTCCTTACTGGCTCCGACGCTGTGGCTGATCATCTTTCGTGTCGGCCCAGCCCAGCATACCATATTCCACGTGTGCTTGTATTGAGGTTTACATTACACCTATAGAACCCAGGGCGTGGAAGAAGTGGCAACTACGCAGCGAATTTTCACACAGGATATCACTACACGGTGCGCCTAAGTAAGCTCTCGGGAATTGGTACTTAGCGCCAAGCAGCTTTGATTATATCTGCGGCCCTTTCCGCAATTATATACACCGCTGCTTGTGTATGCGCACAAGGGATAAAAGGCTACGCATTCCCTCTGGTCAGCGCGTGGAATCAACTTCCGATCAGCTGGCAGCTCACCATCACAGATGCATCGACAATCCTCAGCCCTGATACCTTCTTTACCTTTAGATCAGGATCGACAACACCCCAACCTGCACCCTTGGGCGACATCGAAGCAGTCCCAACGGGATGCAGACCCGTAGTGCCAGTATTTCTGATATATTCGTCCAAGTCAGCGTCGGTAGTTCCATTAGCCAAGGGTCCTAAGATTCCCGTGATGATGCCATTCCATACAGGTGCCTGAGTGAAACGTATCAGGTTTCTGAAGCCTTCGCGTGTAGCAAACAAGTCAAATTCAGAGGTGTAATATCCTGGGTCGATTAGAGGGTCGTCGAAAGGGTTGTTGGATTGGAGTGTAAGAGAGCCACCTGTTAATCTTCGTCACTTGCTATTTTAAGCTCGGGGGTCACTATTCCGACTCACGAGAAGCAGGACTGACTAAGAGAATTCCGGGGAAATAGCCGCCCTGAAATACGACCTGCATATGGCTTGATATTTTGTTAGAGTCGGCACTGTAAGCTGTACTCACTCCCAGCAAGAATTCAATGTGCGCTGAATTGCTGCCAGAAGAAGGATCGGGGTATTTTTCGAAAATAGACGAATTTTTTGGCAGACGTGTCCAGGAAATATGATTACCTGGGTCCGACATAACATATGGCCCAGTTCTATTCGTCTTCCAAATTTCCAGAGCCTGGGCTTGAAGTACTGGGTCGGAGTGCAGGCTGTCATTGAGAGGTTATGTAAGCGTACGTCCTGCTTCTATTCATCTATTGAACCACTCACTCTGCCCAACGTCCTAGATCGATCGTGTTTGGCGCCAACCCAAATCCAGTGAAGAGGAATGTGTGATCCGAAAAATTACGCCCTACGCTGGGGTTATGCAACACTGTCGGTATATTAAGGCCATTCAGGCCGTCTTGGTCACCAATTCCCGAATTTAAGAGGATGTGCGGGGTTCCAATAGCGCCCGCACACAGGATAACTTCTTTGGATGCTGTTAACAAGACCGTACGCTGTGAGTCGGGGAAGCGAATCTCGACAGTGCGGAGAGCCAAGCCCTGGGCGCCCTTCATACTGGTTCTGAGCACACGTGTAACACGAGTGTCGGTGACAATATGTAAATTCTTTCGAGACCGCACCCTGCGAATTGAGGTACGACGCTGCAGCACTGCTTCTGGTCCCATCATGTCCGATTGTCGATTGCAACCACCCTACTCTGACGTTTCTCATTAATGTCCGTCGCGAAAACTGAATATGCACACCTATCCCAAGCGGGCTGCCAGAGTCCATATCTAAATTGAACTTGAAATCTCCGCCCAGCTCTTTGCCCGCTTTTGTCGTGGCGGCGTCGACAGCTGGAGTACGCGTGAATCCAGGGAGAGTCACTGGTATCATCCCACTGTTACTATGAACGGCAGGGTTGAATTGGCCTCTGGTGTCGTGGTTATCGGCCGGTGCCTCGAGCCGTTCGTGCTAAGAAGAATAGATTGAGTTTACCCTTAATGTAATCTATAATGCTCTGAAATTTAATTTTGTCCATACCTTCCTTATATACGACTGAAGCCTGTCCCAGCTCCATCCAGGATCTCCACTCACTCTCGCAAAGCGGTCAAAATCAGACGAGGATCCTCGAGTATAAATCATTCCATCTGTACCCGGTAAGTCCATAAACTGGTCAAATGCTCTGGATATAGAAAATATATACATACTGACGGAGCTTGTCCCACCAAGAATATGTCCCCGCTGGTAAGAGATTGAGCGGCCATTCAGCCCCTTTTGTGGGGTGGTGGTGAAATTCCAATCAAATCGTGATAGAGCGGTGTTACTCTGCAGGCCTGGGACAGTTGAGTCGAGGACCCCTTCATTCCTGGGGTCACAAATGATCAGTGGGTTATGGTTGGCGTCGATGAGACTATGAACGTACGTAGGCCCTGCTTCAATGAGAAGGACATTGAACTTTGGGTTTTCCGTTAGTCTGCTCGCAAGGGCGGATCCAGCGGTGCCTCCTAGATGAACATAAAGCTCATGTAGGTGAAATTTATCGGACGAGGGTGGTTGCGCACCTCCAATAATAATAAAATCCCAGTCTCGTTTTGAGATATTATCAACCGAACTATAAGTCTCACATAAGCCGACAGGCGCCAGTGCGAGAACGAGAGCAAGTTTGAAGAGCATCTCAAACACTTCCAAGGCGACTTCCAAGGACTAGGGCTCTGAATAACTTATACCCTTCCTACTATGTACCATCCCAAACGCCCTGGGTTGCCCCCAACCTAACTCTGCTTGTATACAATTCCGAGCGCCATTGATTATTCGGTGAACAAGATGTTAATATTGTCAACGTGGTTGTTGTGAGGTTTGGTCTTGCCTTAAGATAGATAGCTATGGTTAGTGCGCTATGAATTGGAGGTCGCTATATCGTGCGTACAACACTATTCTGGAAACAACGGGCTTCTAATTGGCAAGTGAATTCGCACGAAGGCTGGAAGTAAAGCCAAGGTACATAATCCAGCTCGGGTTTGGATCTATTTCCTTTTGGGAGAGCTACATTGAACTTAGATCACGCTACCTTGATCTAACTCACTTGCAGGAGGTTAGAGCACTTCAGAGGTGTCGTATTTGGCCCATTCTATGATCCATTCTTATTATCTGAAAAGGAAATTATAAAACGAATTATAGTATAAGGGTCTTTAATGGCCATTCAACCTAGTGGGTGGAATGGGTTGGACTTGGAGTTTTACTATTTTTCTTATGTAGAACTTACCTCAGTGCACTCAGTGGGAACATTCTACATGACCTAGTTCTGAGCCTCCCTCCAATTTTAAGATGCGAGTACAATGATGGTTTAACCTTCCATTTTTGGCATGACGCGACATTCCGGCATTTTAGGTCGGGTACTCAAATTAGTTTTTCGCTATTCCCTTTTTTTTTTTGCCTTCGCCGTTCCATGATCTTGGTGCCCCCATGGGTAAGCTACCCAGAATCAGCCACTCCTTGTCATGTAGCCAATTAGTGCCAAAATTTGACATGGATTAATCACACCACCACCAGGCGGTAAGGATGACTACATCATGGCTGGAAGCCTTTATCCCTGGCAAAGACCCGTCCCCAAGTTTATCCTCATGCGCTACCCTGCCGTCCCCTGCTTTCGTGATTGTCCCGATCTTAACATTTGACCTCCGCTCTTCTACATTGCGCTTTCAAGTTCCCTCCTTCTAGTGAACTAGTCCCGATGCCACTGGTACCTCACTACCATGGCTTTGTTTCTCCAAGCAGACTATCGATACCCAACAAACAACTCTGGTAATCTCCCAAAGAACATACTATGTAACTGAGATTTGGATGCATATTGGTCTGCTCAAACGGATTTTCCTAATTTTCTTGATAGCCGATGGGTACGGGTGTGGGCCGAGTAACCCAGCTCATGTAAAAACATGGGACTCGAATCATGCCCTCCGGCCTGCACTTATTGCAAGGGACAGTCAAAAAAAAAAAATAAAGAGATGGGCACAGGAATGAGCATTAAAGAGCCGGTAACTTTATATCTAATGTTGGGCGGATAATAAAGCTCTCGAGGGAAACTGTGGGGATCTTTGGGCATTTTTGCTTAAATTAAGCTTGGATGCATAGCGCGCGAATCTCAAATGAAAGTGCCGTCGTTATCTTGTTCACGACTTGTTTGATAGTCATGCTCAGCGGGCTAGTCAACCACTCCGAGGTTCCCAATTTATGTTTGTAATAAAGCATAAAGTTTGAAGCAAATTAGACAAGGGGAGGAGTGATAGGAATAATAGCCAGACAACTATCCACGGAGGGCATTGTACAACCCACCTGAGCTAGCGCTCGAAGCATCAGCGCCAAGCAGCTTTAATCATATCTGCCACCCTTTCTGCAATGAGATATACTGGAGTCTGTGTATGTGCACAGGGTACATATGGCTATTTCACGCATAATTAGCATGCATGATTAGCTTCCGACCTAGGCGGCTCACCATGACAGATGCATCGACAATTCTCAACCCTGATATCTTCTTCACCAGTAAATCAGGATCAACCACGCCCCAATCTGCACTCTTAGGTGACATTGAGGCAGTCGCTACAGGGTGCAGGCCAGTCAAACCAGAGTTTCTAATGAACTCATCCAAGTCAGCGTCAGTAGTTCCATTAGCCAAAGGTCCTAGGATTCCTGTGATGATACCGTTCCACACAGGTGCTTGAGTGAATCGGATGATGTTCCGGATGCCCTCGCATGTAGCAACTAAGTCAAATTCAGAGGTATAGTATCCTGGGTCGATCAGGGGATCGTCAAAAGGGTTGTTGGATTGGAGGGTTAGGGAACCACCTATTTACATTCATTACTCGCTGTTCTAAGTTTGGAAGTCAAATGTTTAACTCACGAGAAGCAGGACTGACTATGAGGAGTACGGGCGTGTAAATTTCTCCAAATACTGCCTAGTATGGTTTAACGTTGATCAAGACTATGAAATCAGGACAAGGGGACTCACTAATATGACTTCAATATGCGCAGAATTGCGTCCGGAAGAAGGATCAGGGGATTGCTCGAAGACAGATGAATTGTCTGGGAGCCGTGTCCAGGAAATATGATTGCCAGGGGTCGCCATGACATATGGCCCAGTTCTATTTGATTTCCAAATCTCCAGCGCTTCAGCTTGAAGTGTGGGGTCGGAGTTCAGACTGTAAGTGGGATATTGTAAGTACATCCACCAGGTGCTCTAACCATACCTGTCCCTTGAACCACTCACTTTGCCCAAGGACCCAGATCGATCGAATTTGGGGCCAATCCAAATGCAGTGAAAACGAGAGGGTGGTCGGAGAGATTTCGTCCCACACTGGGGTTATGCAACACTGTCAATATATTGAGCGCTTTCAAGTCATCCCGGTCACCAACGCCAGAATTCAAGAGGAGGTGTGGGGTTCCAATGGAGCCTGCACATAAAATAACCTCTTTAGATGCCGTTAGCTGGACAGTGCGTTGTGAGCCTGGGAAGCGAATCTCGACAGTGCGGATGGAGGGGACATTATGGGTGCTGTTGCCAGTAGTTCCAAGGACGCGCTGTGGTGGTATTGGTGGGGTAGGTATGTAATGTGTGGCTCGGATAACCACTACCTATATCAACCAGTACCTCGAAATGTGATTCTGGGGCGTCGGAGACAGTTCTCAAAGAGAGGGATTCAACTTTATAAAGGGGTTTTGGGGGAATAAGAATATATAATGGGTTTTCTCGAAAATATACCCAAGGGCACTAAGTGTACTTTGGGGATGGTCTCTGTGGTAGTAGCACAAGTCACCTCTTGCAGCTACAGCCTCTGTTCTCAATATCTCTGATCTCGAAACCTTGGGGGAATCTGCACTACCCCACTGAGTCTCTATCTCTCTGTGTCTCTAGGCCTAAGGGGAATCTAAACTACCCCTGAGCCTCAATATCTCTCTCTAGAAGTCCCTCGGACTCAACAATGGTCTCAACAATTCTCTCGACGATCACAGTTCGTCTCTACTGTTTTCTGAGTGGTCTATGACCAAAGCTCTCACTTAGTTTGCCTTAATGCACACAATAACACAAGATATGAAATCGTTAATTCCCAATCTCGTGGTCTTGAAGCTAGGGCAGCGAGTGCTTGCCTTTCACCTCTCCTCCACGCTGTATTTATATGTTTTGGTAGCTAGGAAGCAGCCCGAGTAAATAAGGAAATATTAGAGAGAGTAATACTAGTATACACAATCGGTCCGACATTCCCCTGCGTAATAACGCTTTTCCACCCGGTATTGGTCCTGGCTGCCTGTTGTAGACTCATTTCGAGTCATCGAGACGCTGCTGGCGTCATTCCGTGGGTCATCGCGACGGCCTGCGGCTGTTTCAACATGCCCGGGGAGGTTTTCTACCCATATATGCATGCTTTCTACCCCCATGCGTCTACCCTATTGGTCTCCTCCCAACCCGGCATTTTGGTATACTGTTAATATACCCTTCTAGTATCTTGAACTGGCCGCGCGTTGCTTATGCGTCATGCGGATAGTCCGAGCTAGTCCAACTACTCCATCATTTGTCTTTTGATCCGCTATTGGACCCTGCAAGTCCTTTCAAGGTACTCGATCGGTCATCGAGATGCTATTGCACGTATTGTGTTGTCATAGCTATCCCCTTGGGGCTGCCTGATAGGCTTACGCGTCCATAGCTTAATAGGTTTTCTATTCGTTCCACTCCTCACTCGTCTCTATTGGTCCTCCTGACAACCGGCGATCCTTCCGATCGTCGTATCGCGATCAGACAAGCTGACGCGGCTTCGGGTGTACATCCCTCGGCCGACGCTTTCTTGGGCAATAGCCATGGTCTCCCTCTTCTCGATAGAACATCATCCCTGCCCTTTGTTATCAGAACCCTCAGAAGGACTATAATTAGGTTTTAGCCACCTTCCTGATGGACAGTAGAATATTTCTTTTCTATCTTTAATACTGATACTCCCACACTTACGCTTCCTTTCTCCCATACCCAACTTCTATTTCTCACAGGAAGCCTTCTCTTTACCTGGGTCCACCTTCCAATGACTCGCTCTGACAAGTACTTACCCAGGGTACTTATAAATAGCAGATAACCAATATGTATATAAACCTAGCTACAGTCACCTGTATCCTTAGCTTAGTGTTATACACTGTTCTGCTTAAACCTCTTGTTCGCCTGAAAGGGTATCAGAGATTTATCCAGCCCATCTCCAAGTCAAGTAGTAAGACTCAAGGACCAAGTCTGTATAGACATCCTTGTGATCCCAACCTTGCAACTCAGGAGTGGACCCCTAACCCGGGTAACAAAACACTAAGCTATCTCTGTTCCCCTCCCTTGTGCCTCTTTAGGCGCGTGTTGTAGCCGCTTGCTACGTGTTGTGCCCATTGGCGTGTGTTGTGCTTTCAAAGCGCATGTTAAGTAGCCGTTGCTACGTGTGTTGCTAGTTGCGACGTGTTCCCTTCCCCGTCATCATCCTGGAGTTCAAAGGACTCCTTCTCAACATCATCATCTGTGCCGCCGGCTATGCGATAGGAAGAATCATCGCGTGGTATATCATCAACCACTCCCCTCATCAACCTTTCCTCCATCTCGAAATACATTTGTATTTTGTGACTAATTAATCTGACAAACTGGAGTATAGAAAACTCCTCAACTTCACCCTCAAACTCCTCATTGGCTATACGATCTACAAATTAATCGTACGCCTAATTAAATACCACAATACCACCCCGACTTCGTCCCCCTTCTTCATCCGAAGAAGAAGAATTTATTTCCGAAGAACAACCTCCCTCCAATCCCCAGTCTAAAGAAGAATACCTCTCAGACGAACAACCTCTCCGATCAGACAAAGAAGAACAACTTCGCCAACAAGCAATCGAAGAATACCCTTTCCTACCCCGATCCCGTCAACAATTCCAAACCCCGACAACTCCTTTAGAAGACTCCCCCTTTTGTAACCCTTACAAAAGAACCAACATACCTCCTCGTTCGACTCGAATTAGCGGACCAGGACCATCACGACCTCAAGACCCAAGAAGGCCTCCTCTCTCAATTCAGCCTTCTCCTCGCTCTCTTACTCCGCAAACCCCGCAACTGGTAACACTACCCCCAGCGTCACCCATTCAAACTTCCCCCACACACGCCTCTGTAATCAACCCACAAACAATTATGGGTTCACAAGCCGCCGCCCCAGCTCCAGCTTCTCCAGCACCACCAGCACCCCGAGAAATCGGGTTTATCAAACCTCCTATCTTTGATGGAGATCGAACCAAATTCGACGACTGGCTTTTTGCCGTCGACGTCTACCTTATTGGGAATGACCTCGTCTATCCCCGAAATTACGACAAGTGCCTCTTTGCACTCACATCTATGCAAAAAGGAGAAGCTCGAACCTGGGTATCTCAATACATTGCAGAACGATACGCTGCAGGATTAGCGCAAACACCCCCTTACCATGGATTCTATAACGAAACATGGGCCGCCATGAAAGCTCATCTTTGACAAGACTTCCGACCAGCAGATGAATCTGCTTATGCCCACACTTGCTTACAAACTATGAAGCAAGCAGGTAAACCTATGACCGACTTCAACTCGAAGTTCAAAGACATGGTCCGACTTGCGGACATCCATGAAGATCGAACTCTTATCGATCTCTACCGAAAAGCTATCGATCGCAGAATTGCGATCAAAATCGACACTTCCAAGAACCCGCCACAAACCATTCAAGGATGGTACACAATGGCCAACCGACTCGATGACAACTTCCGCTGAGTAAACGCTCTTTACGGAACACCACGTTCCTTTAATAATAACAACCGCTTCCAATCAAAACAAAAACAAAACAACACAGTTCCCTACACGAACTACTACACCCAATCAGCCCCTAGGTTTACACCTAAAGATCCCTATGCTATGGAGATAGACAATCTCCAAACCGAAGAATACGAGGATCCATACCCCATAATTCCTCACAAAATCAACGAAATCAACATCCCTTGCGAAGACAATTGCGACGGATCCCTCGAAATCGATGCTGTCCTTACCGGCCAGCAAATGAAACAATACCAGAACCACAAATGTTTCAGATGCGGATCTGAAAAACATTTCATTGCGGAATGTCCCATGCCCGCACCAACCCGCCGCTTCCCTGGCGCCCGAACTCAACCGGTTTGACCGGTTCGAAACCCAAACAGGCCTAAACCTTCCACTCCCACCCCTCGCAAGTACTCACTTGCGGTTGCCAATGTTGCCGCACAAATGCAGCAACTTGTGGACACCTTGGAGCCAGAACTCCAAGAAGAACTACATTCAGCACTGGCAGAGGACCCCCAAATGCGTCCCTTCCAGGATTTTTAAAACGGAGTGATGTCGAACGATGTGCCCCTGCACACTCCCAAAATGGACAAACAATTTCTTCTCTTACGATCAATTCTGTACAATTAACTACGTCCTCGAATAAAAGATCTCTTTTCCTCCCCATTGAGATCTGGAGTGAACGATCGTCAAAACCCGTGGCCATCACCGCCCTGATTGACTCAGGAGCTCAAGGAAATTTCATATCCAACAAAATCGTAGACCGACTTGGATATCAACGCCAATCCCTGGACAATCCCATTGCCTTAACCAATGTGGATGGATCAAATAATCAACATGGCATGATCCGAGATTATGTCACAATCGACGCCATCATCGATAGTCGCGATTGCAAATTGCAAGCCTTTGTCACCAACACCGGAGCAAAGGATTTCATAATGGGTTTTCCCTGGTTGGAACAACACAACCCTGATATCAACTGGAAAACCAAGACATTTTCTTGGAAACCACAAATCGAACACTCGGCATTCCCACAACTTCTCAAAACTCTCCGCCGACTGATAGAAGCCAATTCCATATCTATGGATTACATGGCCGGACATACCACTACCACCGACAAAGCGCCAACAGAGTACTTCGATATCGACAACATTAATCTCGACGAATTCTCCATGGAGAACGAAATGAACCCTATGCTGTTCACACCAATGGAAATAAACGCGAAAGCAACCTTCGCTACTCAACTCCATAATACCGCCGCCAAACTTACATCCAAACTCCGCGGTAAACTCCCCGAAAAACAAGAAGAAAACAAGATCCCTCGACGTTTTGCTCGATGGGCAAAATTATTTGATAAGAAAGCATCTGAACAATTCCCACCATCACGATCTTTCGATCACGCCATTGAAACAAAACCGACTTTCAAACCAAAGTCAATGAAACCATACCACCTAGCGCCCGCCGAAAATAAAGCGCTAAAAGAATTCATAGACGAGAATTTGCGAAAAGGGTACATCCGACCCTCGAAATCACCAATGGCATTGCCATTTTTCTTTGTGGCAAAGAAAGGAGGAGATCTCCGACCTTGCCAAGACTATCGTTACATCAACGAACATACGGTAAAAAACGCTTACCCAATCCCCATGATCTCCACTATCATGGATAAACTCAAAGGAGCCAAATACTTCACCAAACTCGACGTCCGACTCGGATACAACAACATCCGAATCAAAGAAGGCGACCAATGGAAGGCCGCATTCAAAACGCCGCAGGGTCTATTCGAACCCACAGTAATGTTCTTTGGATTGTGCAACTCCCCTGCCACATTCCAACACATGATGGATACAATCTTTGCCGAACAACTTGACAAAGGCGGAATTATCATCTATATGGATGATATACTCATTTTCGGTAAAACCCAGGAGGAAACCGATCAAATCACCGAACAAGTACTGAAAATACTCGAAGCAAATGATCTCTACCTTAAAGGAGAAAAATGCGAATTCAATAAGCAACGACTCAAATATCTAGGCATGATTATCACACCTGATAATATCAAAATGGATCCCGGGAAACTTAAAGGTATCAAAGATTGGCCTATTCCCAAAACAGTCCGTCAAGTACGGAAATTCATCGGGTTTTGTAACTTCTATCGGAAGTTTATCCGTAAATATTCGGATCTCACAAAACCTCTCAACAACACCCTCCTCTCGAAAAAGAACAAATTCGAATGGAAGTCCGAACAACAAGAGTCATTTGAGACTCTCAAAAATGAATTCCTCAAGGAGCCGGTACTCCTCATGCCCGATCAAGAAAAGCCTTTCGAAATCGAAACCGATGCCTCGAAAGTGGCAAGCGGAGCTGTGCTCTATCAATACGACATCAATGGTAACCGTAGACCGGTATCATTCTTCTCCAAAACTTTCGCACCAGCCGAGAGAAATTACGACATATACGATCGCGAACTTCTTGCTATTGTCCGCGCTCTGGAAGAATGGAGACACTATCTCCTAGGATCTCCTCACCCGGTGATCATCAAAACTGATCATCAAAACCTGACTTACTGGAGAAAACCCCAGAAGATCAGCCGTCGCCAAGCTCGCTGGGTCCAGCTCATGGCTGACTACAACTTCAAGCTGGAACACGTGCCTGGAGTTAAAATTCCGGCGCCGGACGCCTTATCCTGCCGACCTGATTATGATCTGGATGATGATCAGGATAATACCGACGTCACAGTTCTTCCAGAAGAACTGTTTATTTCCGCCATTGATGTGGCACTACGTGACCGGGTCATCAATTCTCCAAAATACGACCCTAAAACTGCCGAGGCTATCCAACAAATCAAGGATCACCTCCCGAAATCTGCCGACTCCGACTTCAGACTCGTCTCCACTGATAGTGGCAACCTTGTCACCTTCCAAAATCGGGTTATCATTCCTGAAGATCTCGAACTTCGCCGCAAAGTAGTAGCGAAATATCACGACCACCCCACCAGAGGTCACCCTGGTGAGCAGGAAACATACCGACTGGCCAAGAAGGACGTTTACTGGCCTGGCATGTCAACATTCGTCAAGAATTACGTCAGAGGCTGCCCCGAGTGTCAGCAATACAAAATTATCTGTCGACCGGATAAGGTCCCTCCTCAGCCGATATCGGCTTCGGAGGCGCTTCGCCCCTTCTCCCAAATTTCATGGGATCTCATCACGGGTCTCCCTAACTCCGACGGTTTTAATGCCATATTGTCCGTGGTGGACCACGGCCTTACAAAGGGGGTAATTTTCATCCCTACTTCTGACAAATCAACCGCCGATGACATCGCAAGATTACTCATCGAAAAAGTATTTACTAGATTTGGTCTTCCTGACAAAATCATATCTGACTGCGACCCTAGATTCGCCGCAAAATCCCTTTGAGAATTGGCTAAATGCCTCAACATCAAACAGGCCTTCTCTACAGCCTACCACCCTCAAACAGATGGATCCACAGAACAATACAACCAAGAGATTGAAACATATCTCTCTATCTACTGCACCCGAAATCCCCTCCACTGGGTCGACCTCCTACCTCTTGCCGAGTTCTCACACAACTCAAGAACTCATGCCTCAAGGCAAAAATCCCCATTCAAACTCATCATGGGCTACAACCCACCCTCTATTCCCACAATCATGGAAACATCAGACTTCCCATCAGTCGATGAAAGAATTCGAACTCTGGATCACGCCAGAAGAGAAGCACAAGCAGCACATCAACTATCCGCTGACATCGTGCGACAACGAAACAACAAATCATTCAAACCGTTCACAACGGAACAACGTGTCTGGCTAGAAGCCAAGAACCTCAAACTCCCGTTCTTATCGAACAAAATATCCCCGAAACATTTAGGACCTTTCCAAATCAAGAAAGTCCTATCACTGATCAACTACGAATTGACACTCCCAACACACTGGAAAATACATCCGGTCTTCCATCAAAATCTTCTAACCCCATACGAGGAAACAGAAGCATATGGAGCAACCCAAACTCCACCTCCGCCGATAATCATCAATGATGAAGAAGAATACGAAATAGAAGCAATTATCAATCATCGCCGATGCCACAATCAACTCCACTTCTACATCAAGTGGAAAGGATACCCACATACCAAGAATCAGTGGCTACCGGAAAAGGAACTCTTAAAGAACGCCAAAGAGATCCTTCAAGAATATAAAAGAACCCACAAAACGTGAAAGAAACCTCAGGAACTTTCGAGAACCTACCAAACGCAGAAGCCAAACAGCCTCTCCAGCTTTTAAACAACCACTCTCAAAACATGTCTGCTATCATCCGCCCTCAATCCGCCCTCGCCTCTATCTCCTCTCACTCCTCCATCACTACAGACTCAATTGTAATTATCGATGGGTTCACACCATCAAAGACGAATTCACTTTCGGGAGCTTCCATTCCGCCCCCATCTCCCTACACTCCCTCCGACGCCTTTATCAATGTCTCCGACAGGGACGAAACCCCCGACCCCAACAACACTCCCGCAGGAACCCCTGCCCCATTCCCTGCCTTTCCCAAGGCAACAATCACTATACATCCCAGACCAGCAACAACTAGCACTGGACCACTGGGACCGAATCGAATTAGCGATAGTGATCTCAGGAAGATTGCAGCCGACGTCTCCTTTGGAGATAGATTACTCGACCCTACAATTCAAAGCTCCGACAGAGCTTTCTGGAACCACTATGCCGACATGGTTCGACAAACTCAGGCTCTCAATAGAGCGTTCCAACAACAACGAAAGTGGACGGAATCACTTGAGATCTCATGCCGAGATCGACCGACTCTCATGTCCGCGCTGTATGCGCACCTATCCTACGGTCCCCCGGGCTCAAGCCTTCAGGACCCCATCACCATCGATGACTCCGTCATCCAACCCCAGTCCTCCACCAAGCCCTCCGGGCCCAATCCCAATTCTACCCCCGGCCCCAAGAGCTGAAACCCCTTCAACAACTCTGCCATGGCCGCTTTCAAGGCCCTCGATGAGGAACAATCTAGACGACACGTGGCCAAGCCCGTGGCTCACAACATTAAACCCGGCCCTTTGGGTCGACCCAAACCTTACCCCACCTGAACCGTTCACCCACGAACCGACTCCAACCCCACCAAACCAGCCGACTCCAAGTATATCTGTCCTGAATGCAAACGACATGGACACTGGGCATCAGACTGCCCCAACTTCCAGTGTATGGGATGCAAACTATACGCTCCCGGACACTACTCTTACAACTGCATCAAATATCGATGCCCCTACTGCAAGAACTGGGAACCCAAACACCCACGACAGGCCTGCCCCAAACGAGGCACCAAACCCACCAAGAACATCACGGCCTACTTTACCAAGAATCAACCCAAACCTCGGGTTGCCAAACCACATACACCCATCCCCGACTACCAGTTCCCCGGACCTTACACACCAAATATGGGAACCTACTATGACGACTATATCGACGATGCCGCCGACGCCAACAACACCGGTGAACCTGCCGGGCCCAACTACCTTTAGCCCTGAGCAAAACAGACGATTCTGGAATGCCTTCTTTCCAGATCCACCATCTCCCCAAACCGCACTGGAGCTTAACATCCATCAAACTCCGACTCCACCATTCTCCCCAGTTATACCGGCCGCAATATACATCGAAGATGTCGACTTTTTAGCCGCTTATCCAAGCAACGACGAACCACAAGATCATAACGGAGTATGATCATAAAAACGGGGTAATGTTATCAGAACCCTCAGAAGGACTATAATTAGGTTTTAGCCACCTTCCTGACGGACAGTAGAATATTTCTTTTCTATCTTTAATACTGATACTCCCACACTTATGCTTCCTTTCTCCCATACCCAACTTCTATTTCTCACAGGAAGCCTTCTCTTTACCTGGGTCCACCTTCCAATGACTCGCTCTGACAAGTACTTACCCAGGGTACTTATAAATAGCAGATAACCAATATGTATATAAACCTAGCTACAGTCACCTGTATCCTTAGCTTAGTGTTATACACTGTTCTGCTTAAACCTCTTGTTCGCCTGAAAGGGTATCAGAGATTTATCCAGCCCATCTCCAAGTCAAGTAGTAAGACTCAAGAACCAAGTCTGTATAGACATCCTTGTGATCCCAACCTTGCAACTCAGGAGTGGACCCCTAACCCGGGTAACACCCTTAATATAGCAGTCGGTACATTGTCTCTTAGTACATTGTATGCCATTTATTCGGGTGAGGGACACTGTTCATTACTAATCGAGGTATCTCAAAAACTCGTCTACCAAGTGTCTCGATGCTGGCCACACGATCCTCTCGAAGGTTTCAATCAGCACTAGGCTGCTACATGTGTTCCCTTCGAGATAGTCGAGTTAGGGGCCCTCAGTCTTCTCAGGTCATCTCGACGGCCATTATATGGCTGTGAGCTCTTCCCTCGTGATCAGGGAGTTCTATTGACAATGTTCTCAATACCTGGTGCATCTCTGAGCATGTACAACTGCGATGCCGCCTGTTGTACTCTTTGTCCACTCTTGAAGCCATACAGTGGCTATTTAGTAGCCACTGGCTGACTCCTGGGGTGCCTTGTAGCCTCATAGAGGTCCTTACATGACATACCAGTCGGGTTAGGGTCATTGTAGGGGGTGTTATGGGTATATCAAGATGATTACATCGTCGCTATTGCTGGGCCATGGGTATATAGGGGTATAATGGCCTATTTTGGCAATGCTTCGATTTTCGGCGTAATAGCGCGCGACACGAGTGTCTGTTACAATGTGTAGATTCTTCCGAGATTGCACTCGTGAGTTGAGGTATGATGTTGCAGCACTGCTCCTGGTCCCATCGTGTCCAATCGTCGATTGTAGCCAGCCTACACCATCTTTTCCTATCACTAGCTATTGCAAAATATTGAATGTACGCACCGATGCCCAGTGGGCTACCAGAATTCATATCCAAATTGAATTCAAAGTCACCGCCCAGCTCTTCAGATGCTTGAAGTGTTGCATTGTCGACAGCCAGGCTACGCGTAAATCCAGGGAGGGTGACCGGTACCACTCCAGTTGTGCTATGGACAGCAGGATTGAACTGGCCTGTGGTGTCGTGATTATCGGCCGGAGTCTCAAGTCTTTCGTGCTGGAGAGAATATTTTGAGCCTGCTAGCTAATAGAGCTTTTATTGCTCTGAATGTGCTTACCTTCCTGATATATGGCTGGAGCCTGTCCCAACTCCATCCAGGATCCCCGCTCACTCTCACAAAGCGATCATAGTCAGAGGAGGATCCCCTAGTGTAAACCATTCCATCTGTGCTCGATAACTATTCAAACTGGATGTATCCTCGATGCAGAGGATGCACGTACTGACAGAGCTACTCCCACCCAGGACATGTCCTCGCTGATAAGGAATTGAACGGCCGTTCAGCCCTTTTTGTGGGGTCGTAGTGAAATTCCAATCGAATCGCGACAGAGCAGTGTTGTTTTGTAGACCTGGAACGATCGAATCGAGCGCGTCTTTGTTCCTGGAGATAGGAATGATGAATTAGCTCAATGTGGCTGGCTCTGGACTTAGAAGAGAGTGTAACGTACGTGGGTCCTGCTTCAATGACGAGAACGTTGAACTTGGGGTTCTCTGTTAATCTGCTCGCGAGGACGGAGCCAGCAGTGCCTCCTACAATGACACGTTGACCGCATGAGTGAGCACTCCTCTGATGGAGGGGATGGTTGTGTACCTCCAACAATAATGAAATCCCAGTCCAATTTCGGGACATCATCAACCAAACCATGGATCGCACAAAAGCCGAAAGAAGTCAGTCCAAGAATGAGAGCGAGACTGGAGAGCATTTTAGGCGCTTTGACTTAGGCCGCTGCTTAGGGCAGTTGTTGCTGGCCTTAACTTATACTCTTCCCGTTACACAACTTGAGCTCAGCGCCCCAGCAAATTGCGTCATCGCAATCTAACCGGGTCCGGATGCTCGAAAAACGTTTATCACTTGACGGGGAAAGGCATTGTCGCTTAAGTGTTGTTAGCTATCCATATCCTAATGTAGCAGGTATTGGTGCGCTTTGAATAAAAAAATACTTGCGACATGTGCATCGTAGGATGAGTAAGCTACTATTTCGGACAAATGTAGCCGCGCTTAGCAAGTCAACTCGCCTTAGATCAAAATCAAAACCAACGCCGTAGAGAGACGTAACCCGACAATGAATGAAATGAGTCAATCGGCACCCCATTAGACCGAACTGACATGGATTACATCTCCGCCTAACCAACCTGCATTATGGAGATATTTGGTTGAAATCAAGGCCGCGGTCCGCTCAAGGCTGTGGCATATGTAATACGAGCAGATGTGGTCCAAAAACTTGAGGTTGGGGAGGGGACAAAGGAAACACCAGAAAAATGAGCGCTGGCAGTGTTTCACAGACACATGTTAGCTGATGGACGCAGGGAGAGGATGCAAAGGGACACAAATTGGAGAAAGGCGATCCATTTCAAGTAAAACAAGACAGGAGATTGGATCCATAAGTACATGTAGACTAATGCTCGAGAGACTCCGCTTCCATGTCCTACGAGCGCGGCTGTTCGATCATTGTCATACCAAGGGGGATTATGCATGTTGATATATCGCGGCGTTATGCTCTGCAAAGGTTGAGTGCTAATAAGTAAGGAATCAGTGCCTGGAGGTGCCACGTTGTATTACAAGGAGAGATGCATGGCCATCCATCGTCGGTGATAGTGAGCTAACAAGGGTTGGGCTGCCATTTCGGTTTAGGGACGAGCATCCGAGTCCTCCGGGATCTGCTAGCTGGATGATGTGAGACGTTGCTGGCTTGCTGAAGAGAGTACGAATGTGAGAGATCATGGAAGCTCTCAATGGGAAGAAATGCATCCGCAATTCCGCGTAAGTGGTCGCTTCGAAAGGGAACTCAGCCTTATATTATATAAACAGCTTCAAAGCAGGGGTTGTCAGGACCCCTAATAGTCCCTAAGGCCTAAGGGCCTAACATTGGGTTCACGGGAAACGCGCTACCTGCACGCGACTTAGAGTGACGAAAGCGGCTCGTAACTGAGCAGAACTGAACATTTTGTCATCACAGAACTGTTAGGTAGAATACTACTATATTTCTGTGTAGGCCGAATAATTTTAGAAAGCCCATTGTCAAGACCACTAAACAGATACCATTACAACCATTGTTGCATACCTGGGGTTGTTTACATTAGATATATTCGCTGAAGCTGCTACGACGCGTCAAATACACAGAAATAAAGGCATAGACATTACTAAGGTTTGTTATTATATTTATGATATCTAGCTACAGATTGCCATTTCTCATGTCCTCGCTGTTCCAGCGGACGCATTAACGGCACGTTCATGACTCCGCAAAGGACCCCTTGTCACACCCTGGTTATGACACATGAGGGTAGCGCGCTTTCCGTGTGCCAGATCCCTCTGGGTGAAAGTCATGCCCTTACACGGGGGGCCCGGACAGGTTAAACTCGTCCAATTTATACCAAGGGTCAGGTGGTCCATACCTGATTTCATAGGGGATCTGGCCACTACACCAGGCAATTCGGCTAAATTCGAAAACACACACACACACCTCTACACCTTGTCTGATGGTCTTACTCACTAAGCTAGTCAACTGCTCAGAGGTTTCCAGCCTATCTTGGATATTATGCATGCATGCTTCTCTGAGGCTCTGATAAGTTGCTGAAACACCACATAACAAAGTCCATTCTCTCAGTGGCAAAATATAGCTGAAGCAAACTAGGCAAGGGAAGAGGTTGAAGGAAATGATAACCAGACAATAAGCGTTCGCGGCGGACACTGCAGCATACCTGAGCTGGCGCTCGAGGCATCAGCGCCAAGCAGCTTTAATCATATCTGCGGCTCTTTCTGCAATGAGATATACTGCAGTTTGTGTATGCGCACAGGGTACATATGGCTATTCCATTCTTAAATTAGTCACATGTGTGATTAGCTTCCGATCTAGGCGGCTCACCATGACAGATGCATCGACAATTCTCAGCCCCGATATCTTCTTCACCAGTAAATCAGGATCAACCACACCCCAATCTGCACCCTTAGGCGACATCGAAGCAGTTGCTACGGGGTGCAGACCTGTCGAACCAGTATTTCTGATGAACTCATCCAGGTCAGCATCGGTAGTTCCATTAGCCAAAGGTCCTAGGATTCCTGTGATAACGCCGTTCCACACAGGTGCCTGAGTGAATCGGATGATGTTCCGGATGCCCTCGCGTGTAGCGACCAAGTCAAATTCAGAGGTATAGTATCCTGGGTCGATCAGGGGGTCGTCGAAGGGATTGTTGGATCGGAGGGTTAGAGAGCCACCTATTTACTTTCATTACTCGCTATTCCAAGCTTGAAAGTTAATGCCGAACTCACGAGAAGCGGGACTGACTACCAGAAGTACGGGCGTGTAGGCTCCTTCAAATATTACCTAGTACGGTTTTAGCTATTTGTCAAAACCATGAAATCAGTATAAGGGACAGAACTCACTAAGATGACTTCAATATGTGGAGAATTATGTCCAGAAGAAGGATCAGGGAATTTCTCGAAGACGGACGAATTGTCTGGGAGCCGTGTCCAGGAAATATGATTGCCCGGGTTTGACATGACATACGGCCCAGTTCTATTCGATTTCCAAATCTCCAGCGCTTCAGCTTGAAGTGTGGGGTCGGAGTTCAGACTGCGGGCGGGACATCGTGAGTAGATAGATCAGGTGTTCTAACTATACCCGTCCCTTGAACCACTCACTTTACCCAAGGGCCCAGATCAATCGAGTTTGGGGCCAATCCAAACGAGGTGAAAATGAAGGGATGGTCGGAGAGATTTCGCCCCACACTGGGATTGTGCAATACTGTCGATATATTGAGCGCTTTCAAGTGATCCTGGTCACCAACACCGGAATTCAAGAGGAGGTGCGGGGTTCCAATGGAGCCTGCACATAAAATGACCTCCTTGGATGCCGTTAACTGAACCGTCCGCTGCGAATCCGGGAAGCGAATCTCGACGGTGCGGATGGAGGGGACATTATGGGTGCTGTTGCCAGTAGTTCTAAGGACGCGTGCGACACGAGTATCGGTTACAATATATAAGTTCTTCCGAGGCTGCACTCGTGAGTTGAGGTATGATGTCGCAGCGCTGCTCCTGGTCCCATCGTGTCCAATCGTCGATTGTAGCCAGCCTAGTACGCAAACCTTTCCCGTCATTGACTATTTAAAATATTGAAGGAACGTACCCATGCCCAGTGGGCTACCAGAATTCATATCCAAATTGAATTCAAAGTCACCGCCTAGCTCTTTAGATGCTTGAAGTGTTGCATTGTCGACAGCCGGGCTACGCGTAAATCCGGGGAGGGTGACCGGTACCATTCCAGTCGTACTATGGACAGCAGGGTTGAACTGGCCTGTGGTGTCGTGATTATCAGCCGGAGTCTCAAGTCTTTCGTGCTGGAGAGAATATTTTGAGCCTGCCGGCTAATGGAGCTTTTGTTGCCCTGAGTTTACTTACCTTCCTGATATATGTCTGGAGCCTGTCCCAACTCCATCCAGGATCCCCGCTCACTCTCGCAAAGCGATCATAGTCAGAGGAGGATCCCCTAGTGTAAACCATTCCATCTTTGCTCGATAATTATTCAAACTGGACATAGTCTCGACGTAGAGGATGCACGTACTGACAGAGCTACTCCCACCCAGGATATGTCCTCTTTGATAGGGAACTGATCGGCCATTCAGCCCTTTTTGTGGGGTCGTAGTGAAATTCCAATCGAATCGCGACAGAGCAGTGTTGTTCTGCAGACCTGGAACGATCGAATCGAGCGCGTCTTTGTTCCTGGAGATAGAAATGATTGGTTAGCTCAATGCGGCTGGTGTACCTTCAAGAGAGCACAACGTACGTGGGTCCTGCTTCAATGACGAGAACGTTGAACTTGGGGTTCTCTGTTAATCGGCTCGCGAGGACGGAGCCAGCAGTGCCCCCTACGATAGCACATCGGCCGCGTGAGTGAGCGCACCTCTGATGGAGGGGAATGGTCGCGTACCTCCAACAATAATGAAATCCCAATCCAATTTCGGGACATCATCAATCGAACCATGGATCGCGCAAAAACCGAGAGAAGTCAGTCCAAGAATGAGAGCGAGATTGGAGAGCATTTTAGGCATCTCAGCTTAGGCCGCTGCTGAGGGCGGCTATTGCTCGTCTCAACTTATACCCTTCCCATTACGCAACTCAAGCTCAGCGCCCCAACCAAACCACGTCACCCTAATGATTACCGCTCGACGGAGAAAAACATTGTTCACGTCGCTTATGTGTCGCTGGCTGTCCATATCCTAATGTAGCAGGGATTAGTGCGCCTTGAATAACAAAATAATTCGTAACATGTGCACCGCAGGATGAGTCAGCTACTATTTTGGACAAACGTACTCGCGATCAGCAAGTCAATTTGCCTTAGATCAAAATCAAAACCAACGCCGTAGGGACGCGTAACCTGGCGGTGAATGAAATGAGTCAGTTGGCTCCCCAATAGAGAGCTGCGCCGGCCGAACTGACGCAGGTTACATCTCCACCTAGCAAACCTGCGGGTATGGAGACGTTTAATTGAAATCGACGTCACAGCCTGCTCAAGGCTGTGGCATACATAATACGAGTAGGTGTGATCCCAAAACTTGAGGTCGGGGAGAGGGCGAAGGGAACACCAGGAAAACGTGGTTCACGAACAAATGTCAGCTGAAGGGCGCAGGGAGAGGGTGCAAAAGGAAGAAATAAATTGAACAAGGTGATCTCTCTCAGGCTAAACAAGACAGGCAAGATCCATAAGTAGATGAGACTAATGCTCGAGAGATCTCCCGCTTCCATGCCCTACGAGCGTGGCTGTTCGGATCATTGTCGTGCCAGGGGAGATTATGCATGTCAATACATTGCGATCTTACGTTCTGCAAAGGCTGAGTGCTGACAAGTAAAGGATCAGTGTGTGGAGGTGGTTGCATTACATGGCCATTTGTCGTCGGTGATAGTGAACTGATTGGGATTGGGGTGTCATTTCGGCATGGGCGGGTATTCTTCCAGTCTTCCAGGATCAGTCGGCTGAATGATGTGAGACATCGTTGGCTTGCTAAAGAAAGCACAAATGTGAGAATTCATGGATACTCTCAGTGAGAAGAAACGCATCTCTTTCGAGTAGCAAGTTCCGTGTCGCTTTGAAAAGGCACTTGACCCAATGTTATATAAACAGCTTCATAAGAGGCCAAATCCCTCTCGGTGGAAATCATGTCCTCACACGTAGGCGTGGATGGGTTGAATTTGCCCAATTTAGATCAGGGATCCGGCAGTCCATGCTTGATTTCATAGCGGATCTGGCCTATACAGCAGAGAATTCGGCTACATTCGAGAAAAAACAAAACACCTATTCACCAGTAAATTTGTCCAGTCTCGGATTTGTCTGGATTTTGAATCTAGCCCAGGATCCTGCCCAGCCCAATTAATTATGTAAGAAAGAAAACTAGACTATGGTACCGTTAGCATGAGTAGGATATAGTAGTTGTGATGTTATCTCATCTCAGGACTCACGTACACACAAGAACTGAGGGGGAGAAGCGTTGCAGGAGGCATAGACCTATATGCTGTAGTGTACTGTACAGTATAGGCACAGTTTATGTGAGTCAATCTTTGGGACTTTCTGCTTAAATTAGTAAGCTCAGATGTACACGCAGGACAGCCCACAAATCCCAATGGAGGTGCCACCATGGTCTCATTCATACCTTGTTTAACAGTCTTGCTCAGCAAATTAACCAACCACCCAGGGATTCCAAACCTATCTTGGATGATATGTATGCGTAGTTCTGTGGTGAGTATCTGAACTACATGTAACGAAGCTCATGAGTTCCTCAGCGTTTTTAACATATGTTAAAGGCAACTAGGTAAGGGGAGGAACTGAAGGAACCACAGCCAGATAACAACTATTGATGGAGGATATCGTACAACACACCTGAGCTGGGACTCGAGGCATCAGCGCCAGGCAGCTTTAATCATATCTGCGGCCCTTTCCGCGATGAGATATACTGGAGTCTGCGTATGTGCACACGGTACATATGGCTATTCCACTTTTAATTAGTATGCATGGTTAGCTTCCGACCCAGGCGGCTCACCATGACAGATGCGTCGACAATTCTCAGCCCTGATATTTTCTTCACCAGTAAATCAGGATCAACCACGCCCCAATCTGCACCCTTAGGTGACATCGAGGCAGTCCCTACAGGGTGAAAGGCTGTCGAACCAGTATTTCTGATGTACTCATCCAAGTTAGCGTCAGTAGTTCCATTAGCCAAAGGTGCCAAGACTCCCGTGATGATGCCATTCCATACAGGTGCCTGAGTAAAACGTATGAGGTTCCGGATACCTTCACGTGTGGCGATTAAGTCAAATTCGGAGGTGTAGAATCCCGGGTCGATCAGAGGATCGTCGAAGGGGTTGTTGGATCGGAGGGTTAGAAAGCCACCTATTTACCTTCATTATTCGCTATTCCAATTTGGAAGCCGATAGTTAACTTACGAGAGGCGGGACTGACTAGGATCACTACGGGCGTGTAGGCTCCTCCAGATACTATCTAGTATGATTTCAGTTATTGATTAAGACTATAAAATCAGAACAAGGGACAATGCTTACTCCTAGCGCGATTTCAATATGTGCAGAATTGCGCCCGGAAGAAGGATCGGGGAATTGCTCGAAGACAGACGAATTGTTTGGGAGCCGTGTCCAAGAAATATAATTGTTCGGCGTTGATATCATCACATACGGTCCGGTCCTATTTGATTTCCAAATCTCCAGTGCTTGAGCTTGAAGTGCGGGGTCGGTGTTCAAGCTACGATTGGAATATTGTGAGTACATACACCAGGTGCTCTAGCTATGTCTCTCCCACGAATCACTCACTTTGCCCAAGGGCCTAAATCAATCGAGTTTGGGGCCAATCCAAATGCAGTGAAAACGAGAGGGTGGTCGGAGAGATTTTGCCCCACACTGGGATTATGCAACACTGTCGATATATTGAGCGCTTTCAAGTCATCCTGGTCACCAACGCCGGAATTCAAGAGGAGGTGCGGGGTTCCAATGGAGCCTGCACATAAAATAACCTCCTTGGATGCCGTTAACTGAACTGTACGTTGCGAGTCTGGGAAGCGAATTTCGATGGTGCGGATGGAAGGGCCATTGTGGACGCTGTTGCCAGTAGTTCCAAGGACACGTGCTACGCGGGTGTCGGTTACAATATGTAAATTCCTCCGAGATTGCACTCGTGAGTTGAGGTACGATGTCGCAGCACTGCTCCTGGTCCCATTGTGTCCAATTGTCGACTGGAACCACCCTACACCAACCTTTCCCATCACTGGCTATAGTTATTGCAAAATGTGGAATGCACGTACCCGTGCCCAGTGGACTGCCGGAGTTCATATCCAAATTGAACTCAAAGTCACCGCCCAATTCGTTAGATGCTTGAAGTACTGCAATGTTCACGGCCGGGCTGAACGTAAATCCAGGGAGGGTCACGGGTACCATTCCAGTTGTACTATGGACAGCAGGGTTGAACTGGCCTGTGGTGTCGTGATTATCGGCCGGAGTCTCGAGTCTTTCATGCTGGAGAGAACATCTTGAGTATGCCGGCCAATAGAGCTTTTGTTGCTCTGAGTTGCCTACCTTCCTGATATATGGCTGGAGCCTGTCCCAACTCCACCCAGGGTCTCCACTCACCCTCGCGAAGCGATCATAGTCAGAGGAGGATCCCCTAGTGTAGACCATTGCATCTGTACTCGGAGATTCTTCAAACCGGACACATCTTTTACGCAGAAGATGCACGTACTGACAGAGCTACTCCCGCCCAGGACATGTCCTCTTTGATAAGGAACTGATCGGCCATTCAGCCCTTTTTGTGGGGTCGTAGTGAAATTCCAATCGAATCGTGACAGAGCAGTATTGTTTTGCAGGCCTGGAACGATCGAATCGAGGGCGTCCTTGTTCCTGGAGATAGAAACGGTTAGTTAGTTGCGCTTGGTGTAGATGAAGAGAGTGCAAACGCACGTGGGTCCTGCTTCAACGACGAGAACATTAAACTTGGGGTTCTCTGTTAATCGGCTGGCGAGGACGGAGCCAGCAGTACCTCCTTCAATAACGCGTTGACCATGTGAGCAGTTACTCCTCTGATGGAGGGGAATGGTCGTGCACCTCCAACAATAATGAAATCCCAATCCAATCTCGGGACATCATCAATCGAACCATGGATCGCGCAAAAACCGGGAGAAGTCAGTCCAAGAATGAGAGCAAGACTGGAGAGCATCTTAGACATCTCGACTTAGGCTGCTGCTGAGGGCGGTTACTGCTGGTCATACTTATATCCTTCCCGTTGCGCAACCCAAGCTCAGCGCTCCAGCAAACTCACGTCACCCCAACCTAACCCTATCTAGATGCAGTTCCGAACAACAATTGTCACTCAACGGGGAAGGGCACTGTTCATGTCGCCTAAGTGTCCTAGCCCTGGACCTTCCATATCCTAATTTAGGAGGGATTAGTGCGCTTCTGAATGAAAAATTACTCACAGGTAGCATGGGCATCACGGGCTATCACGGGGGTAAGTCAAAATCAAAACCAACGCCGCAGGGACGCATCACCCGAGGGTGAATAAAACGAATTAGTTAGTTCTCCAGAGTCGGAGGCCTGCGCCAGCCGAACTGACATAAATTACAGTCATCTCCACCTAATGAAACCTGCGGGTGCCACGGAGATGTTGATCGAAAACCGAGGTCATAGTTTCAAGGCTGTGACATGTGCATACGTCATGTGAGTAGGCGTGGACACTGTGGACCCAAAATTTGATGTCAGGGATATCGGAAAGAAACGCTGCCAGTGGTTCGCCAACACATATTAGCTGAAGGTCGAGGAGAGGATGCAAGGGGAAGAAATAAACTGAGCAAAGGTGATCTCCCCTAAGCAGAAGAGGACAGGCGAGGATCTCCCGCTCCCAGGTCCCATGAGAGCGGCTGTTCGATTATCGGCATGCTGAGGGGGGATTTACATGTTGATACATCGCGGCCTTATGTTCTGCTGAAAAGAGCGGAAGAATGTAGGAGCTAATGGATACTCTCAGTGGGAGGAACTACAAGGGCACCTGTAAATATTATATAAGCAGCTTCGGCTATCTGATAACCATGACCACACATGACCCGCCTACCGACAATAGCAGACGTCTGCTCATTCTCTATGCGACGGAGACAGGAAATGCTCAAGAAGTTGCAGATAGAGTTGCTCGGACGTGCAGGAATCTTGGTTTCAAGTGCCAGGTCATGAGCGTCGACTGTTATTCACTGGTATGACCACGTCAAAATTCACGATCGTGGATCCCTGAATCGGATTGTCTCCAGGAAAACCTTGTGATGGAAGAAAAAGTAATATTTGTGGTGTCGACTACAGGTTCCGGCGTTGAGCCGCGTTCGATGACCCCGCTCTGGAATATGCTGCTCTCTGCACACCTACCGACGGATCTCTTTGAAGACTTATCATTCGCTGTATTTGGACTGGGAGACACATCTTATGAAAAGTTTTGCTGGCCCGCAAAGCTGCTCTCAAAACGCTTGGTCCATCTGGGTGCCACCGAAATATGTGAGCGTGGGGAAGGAGATGAACAGCATATTCTAGGGTGAGTTGTTAGTCAACGAGCTACAAGTCGAGAGCCAATATCTTTTTCATAGACTTGATGGTGCCCTAGAGCCTTGGCTACATGCCCTCCCGGATATGTTACTACGAATATGCCCTCTCCTTGATGTAACACCTGTTGCGTCCACCTCGAGACTTCCCCCGCCCCGGGTCATCCTCCAATCGGGGAGAAAAAACAGACGAGAGCGCGGTACGGCTTCCTAAAAGCGGTTCCCGTTCCATTACAGCAGCCGTGGTCGTGAATGAACGAATAACAGCCAGGGATTGGTTTCAGGATGTCCGTCATATGGAACTTCAGCTGGACGAAGACGTTGAGTCAGTTTGCCGGCATAGGCAATCGATGGAAACACTCACATAAACCAGCTATTTACCCGGAGATATCGCCATAATTCGTCCACTTGCGGCCGCACAGGAGGTTGAAGTATTTTTGGATACCATTGGCTGGGGAAACATCGCCGACGAAGTATTGTCAATCAAAGAGAAATCCGAAGGTGAATAACTATCCTTGAAACCCTTTTCTGTTTAATCAAGTGTAACAGATCAAACACTTCCTAACTCGTTGCCGGATGTGTTCACACTGAGGACGCTCTTCACTCACTATATTGACTTTAATGCTGTTCCAAGGCGCACATTTTTTCAATACCTTCGAGAATTCACTACGGATGATATGGAGCGAGAGAAAATAGAAGAATTTTTATCCAGGGAAGGAGCAGTGAGCACATTCATTCCTGTACCTGGTCATAGTGTTAACAGAAGTGCTTCAGGATGAATTATATGACTACTGCTACCGTGTCAAGCGAACTATACGAGAAGTCCTATCCGAATTTAGGCACTTTGCGATACCCAAAGATTATGTCTTTGACGTATTCCCATTCTTAAGGCCCCGACAATTCTCGATTGCCAGTTCAGCTAAGGTTATTCCCATAACGATTGCGAGCTGGATTAGCACTAAAATGTGGTCCAGAAACATTCACGTCGAATACACTTGTGTATTGCAGTTGTGCGATATCGAACCAAACTCAAAATTCCGCGAAAGGGCGTATGTACGAGTTATCTATCGGCACTGAAACAAGGTATTGTTCCTTCGCTGCACTCATCCCTCTTACCAACACACTACAGGTGATAAGCTAGCTATTGAAGTTCAAAAGGGCCTGATACGACTTCCTCATTCGCTTAATACACCCGTCATTTGTATTGGGCCCGGCACTGGGATCGCGCCCATGCGAGCCATCCTTGAAGAGAGATTTCAGCTTAATTCACAATGTGAGTCTCTTTTTTATGACAACTGCATCTCTTCACCCAACCCTTTCAGCGAACACCTTGTATTTCGGCTGCCGATCTGCAATTAAGGATGAACATTATGCTAAAGAATGGGAAACCCATGCTGCAGAACGTGGTTTGGTTTATCGTGTGGCTCATTCTCGTGATGGCCCTGAAGGCGTTAAGCGGACTTATGTCCAGGATCTAATTGAAGAAGACGCTCATAGAATATGGAAGCTGCTAAACAATGAGAAGGCTTGGGTATACATATCGGGGTACGGAACTACCATTGGATCAACGACGGAGCCACCTTATTTCTGCCAACATGTAGATCGTCAAATAAAATGCCTGCCGGAGTTAAAGCCGCCCTTGCGCGGGTCGTAGAAGTTGAAGGGGGGTACTCGGTAGAGGGTGCGAGAAAATATGTGGATCGCATGGCACAAGAAGGCCGGCTGAATGAAGAATGCTGGAGTTAGTTTTAGCAGTGATTTTTTTTTTCACAAACAATTCCTTCTTTGCTCGAGGGACTAGGTGTTTGAAAAGTCATGTACTGAGCCCAAGACGACGATGTAAATGAAGAGTCGGTAGTTAGGGTAGGGGTGGTCCTCGGGCAAGATAGAAAAGTGGAGAGCCCAACCGACACAGGGTTCTGGTCGGGCGACGTGTTTTTAGCGTGATACCCTCATGCTGCGACTAGTGCTGTTTTAACTCCTTTCGAAGCCAGAGCTACCCGACTATATACCAATTTATACAAGAACCCCGAGGTCTATAATACGTACATAGCTAAGAAGGGTGAGTAGGGTCGCCGGGAGGGCAAGCGGGACAATGTCCCGCAGAGATGAGCTACGCCGGATAACGGTTGAGTCCTCACGGTGAGCCGGGCTTACTAGGATATTTCTATTACAGACCAGTAACAGAATACATGAGATATTCTGTTATATCCTTTTCGGCGTGGTGATTATGACCAGCTGTCAGTGTGATCACGCCGGTAGCAAAGCACAGTTACAACTTCCTTTCTCGAGAACATATACCTGAACATCGGTTCACATATCATGACTCAGTTTCTCTTGTACCAATCCCGGCTACCGCGATCATACAAACCGATCCATTCCCTTACTTGCAAGTTGAAATAGAGGAGTATAAAAGATACTTGTTGCTTGTTTTGGTAGATACTATACAGAAATTCAGCGCATCGGGAAAAGGAAAGCATATGGGGCGAGCCGGGTACTGTTGAAGTACATCATAATACAGGCGAAGCACTGTTGGAGCGCATGAAGCGAACTGTTAATGATTAAAGGTCATCCACCTTAGGGGCCTCCGGTTCACCGCCGTCGCGTGGAACATTGGGAGGCCTCCGCAGTTTATCACGAGTCTGAACTTCGGCCCACCATTTGATATCCTCCCTCCTCCTAGGACCCTGGAGAACCTTCAACATCGTCTTGTCAATAGGGACAAACGCCTCCACGTTCAAATGACTCAGGCAGTTGGCGCAGCCTTTCACACTCAAGCGACTTAAGATAGCCTCCCTGCCAACCTCGACTTCCTTCCCATCATGTCCTTCGGCATACAATCTAAGGACAAAAGAGCCTTCATATTGGGCACGGTTGACGCCATGTATCCTCTTCATGAGGACTATGGGCGCTTTGTCGCGCATATCGGGACGGGTGCGGAGCTTGTTGTCGAGGGAGCCCATGCGATAAACATAGCCCAATTCATTCTCGAAGTCGGTCACATCGTCCGAGGTGTAATACCCTCCGCCAGGCTTTTCAAATGGGATAAGGGGTGTTGACATATCCACAGGGGTTCCAGGTGCATAATCAGGCGGCTGCCCCTCTGTCAAAATCGTCCCAGGGTAACCTTCGATGACAGTCAGGCTACCACGTTTGGTGAGCCCCTTCTCCTTCTGCCACACCGCGAAGACGTAGTCGCAGAAACAATGATGGAAGAAGAAGATCGGATCAAACCCAGCGGTCTCATTATCTCCCATATCCCCATTGGCTCCGATAATGGGATCAGCGTTGTACTCCCCCTTTTGGTAGAACCCTCCAACCGAAAGATGTATCGCGTTGTGCGCGCTTTCCATCGACATGTAGGAATTTGGCACATTCCCATTGTCTTTGATCCACTGAGTTTGAGAAGTCGTATTCGAGAAGACAGTAAAATTGGGTGCTTCGAGACTGAGCATGTACCGCATGAAAACGGAGTAGGTGTCGGGCATTGGGGAGTCAACCTCGTCAGGCGTGATTTGAACCGTGCCTTCTAACCAGTTAGCCACATTGGCGTTGAGTGTCTGGGTGTTTACTGCTTGGTCTCGGAAGCGCGAGTTATGAACTTCCGTCTCCGCTCGGTCTTTCTCGGTTCCCACTAGACCAGAGAGTGGGTATCGAACGGTCTCGTATCCCTCGTGTTTGCTGTAACGTTCGTCCGTACCCTCTACTTTCTCTACCAAAGGTGATTGAAGCTTGTATGAATATAGCGGGTTATCGTTTCGACCATCGAGTTCGAATGTCGGAGAGGTAAGGACGGATGGAATTGGCTGGGGTGGCTCAGCGCCCATGTTGGCCAGCTCGTCCCAGAACGGGAGGGTGACATTCTCACAGCCTGGGATGCTTCGCAGCGCATCCTCAAGGCGGAGGATATATGCCCGGTGCCAGGTGGGGAATAAAACCGTGGCGTGCCAGCAATACCCTCCCCACCATGTTGGATCCGTAGCTCCTGGCCCACGGAAAGGCTCTCCATGGTAGCCGCCGATGCAGAAGAAGGAGTTTGGATCTTTCGGGTCGAGGGCCTGAATACCACGGAATGCCCTGATCAGATTTTCTAGCTGCGACCTGTCTTCACCTGTGTCGTACAGGTTCTGGACGTATTCGAGGGAATAGCGTACGCGACTCATGGTGCTTAAACTACGTTACCGTAGGATAATAAGATCAACGTGTGTCGGTCAGTATATAGAATAATTGGTCGACGGTGAGAATGCATCGACGCACCAGGAAGTGGTTGGCAACCGCGCACGACCCAATGTTTTGGTCGGTGGGATTTCGTATCGCTGCGCATGGACCTTTTATACGCGTAAAGCCCCCTCGCTCAGTAGATGAGAAATGTTTTGGTTCGAACTGGAAGGACAACGACATCTGGATGATCTATCTTTGGAGCATTGGTGTCAATGTAATGATCTGTCTAGTCCCGCAATGCTCTAGATTGGGTACTAGTCGACCGATTGCTCCCCAACCGCAGCGTTGGTCATGGTCATGAGTGACCTGGCCCCAAGGTTGGGCTTTTTTTGGCGATCGTTAGTGGCCGCTGATGCAATGTTGCCGGTAACTGTGGGTAATTAATTTGCGATTCCAGCGCCACTGGCAGTCAACGGCCGCATGCATTTGTGATGACATTCGAATTTTCAATCAAGCCCACATTTGACAACTCTAGATGATTAGATCCTCGCCATCCCTATGGTTGCGCATGGGGGCTTTGGAAGAGAATTATGAATTGGATACTTTTCGGTAAGCAACGACGGAACTTGATACCAATAAGAATCGACGCCCAAATGGCTGGTCATTGCTCATAGTATCACTGCCGTATGTATGCCTATTATTGATCATAAACTATGCAGCAAGTTATGGGGGTTCGATACACCCACATGACCGGGGGAGTGCCCCTGTTTGAACTTATGGAGGTAATGGAGGATCTCCACATGACCTATAATTTTATCTGCGGGACTAAGGAGCTCCAACTCGGCCACTGAGTTTCTCACTTCGATCCCTCCACTTCACCTCTCCGCACAGATGGCGCTTCCCACTAAGGAGATTCTTATAGGGGTCGCGCCGATATATACCCTCACAAGGCAGTGCTCACCTTCAGCCACAATTGTGGCTAGCCCCAGTTTGGTCTCTGCCCCTAAATCTACAGAGCCAAATTCGCTGGCTCTTTCACGATATTAATATCCATGACATCCGCTGTGGGGTGGACTGTGAGGGTACCTCACGCGCTACCTGTGAATCGGCACCGCACAAGCACCCTCTAGCGTTCTGCCCGGATCAGATCACAACGGAGCGCCCACGGCATGACACTCCCCTGCGAACAAATCCCACTAACGACGAGATAGCACGCGCCGCTCCTCCTCACTTGGTCTCGAATATTCATATATGTCTCTCCTATTCCTCTTACAGCTTACCTTACTGTAGCACTGCCCTGTTAGTAGGTCGCGGTGAACTTATATTTCCAATTTCTGCCAGGACTTTATCATATGCCGCATGGTTTCTAATGGCCGACAGTAAAATACATGTCTAACCTTTTCGATAATTCCTTTGTCTCGTAGGACCTTAAATACGGCTCTCCTGTAGTAGTAGGAGGCCAGTGAAAAATACCACCGCTCATTTCTTCGTTTCTTTCTCCCTCGTGCAATCGCACACACACACTCTCTCTACTACGCTCCTTATCGCTCTCTTTATACCTCTCTCGCCCTCTCGTGCTCGTTGTCGACGACTGCGCAATTCCTGTCACCGTCTCGAAGCCCAGTGACCGACGGAGTCGATCACGCTCGCGCCTATTTGTTTGTTGATAGGTGAGTCATCACCTCTTCAACTGGAGCCCACCGCGAGGGGCTTCAAGACCAAATCGTTAGAACAGGATTGCGCTAAATCTAGCACACGAGCTCACCGTTGCCATCCACAACCCCGCCAGCTCCTCAACCGACTCCCTAGCCACGGTAGAGGAACTCCTCTCATTTGCTCTATCCCCCAGCACATCCTCCGGCCCTTCCTTGCACCTGGACGACCTCGAAGCAGTAATGGCCGACCGTGCACTGAGCCCGAATCCACCCCCTTTGCCCCCTCAAGGTGCCAACGATCAGCCACAGCCCGGCCAGGGACCTCCCGCCTACCAAGCACAACACTTCCCCATACCGCCAAACCAGCCAGGACTGGCATTCCAGCCCGCCCAATTCAACCCAGGACAGCCAGGAAATCCCCAGCCGGTGCAGCCTAATCCCGGGCAGCCAGGTAACCCCCAGCCCTACCATGTTCACCATCACCCAAATCCCCGCCACATGCCGTCGCGATATGATCGAAATGCGCCAAAGTTCGACGGCAACCCTAGGTCACTCAGGAGGTTCTTTGAAGAAATTGAAGCACTCGCACGCGACTGTCAGCTCACGCCACGGGAACAAATAGCTCATACCATCCGATACCTCGAAGGGGACAGCTACGACATCTGGTCTAGTCGACCATCCGCTGCGGGGAACGACTGGGATATATTCCGACTCGACATCCTATCATTATACCCAGGCTCAGAAGACGACACAAGATACAACGTCACGGACCTAGAACTCTTTGTCGAGAAACACGCAGCTAAGCCAATGAAAGATTTATTTCAGTTTGGCGAATACTACCGTGACTTCCTCACTCGGACAGACTGGCTGATAGACCGCGGCCACATATCCCAGCGCAAAAGGAACAAGCTGTTCCTCAGCGGATTCCATATCGAATTCCATCAACAGCTGCGCACCCAACTCCGCATACAAGATCCAAGGCACCCGATCGATGATCCATGGGATATTAGCGACGTAGAAGAAGCCGCCCAATTTCTCCTGCATGGAGCCAGTAACGGAATCGGAGCCAGTCTATTTTCCCCACCAAACACGCCGATTGCTCCCGCATTGCCTGTGTCAGAATACTCACCCCGAGCACCAGTCCCATATCACACACAATCGCCACGAGAAACATTCAATATGTCCACGCTCGAACAGATCCTCACATCGGACACATTCATCAGCTGCCTGGCCGGACGAATTGCAGGGCCTAGCCAAGGTACGCCCCAAGTATCCTTCCAGCTCCCAGCACAACAAGCCCCGACGCAACGGCCCGCCTGGCCATGTGGATTCTGCTCGGCAACGGATCATATATTCAGAAGGTGCCCTGGACTAGACGACTACATCTGACGTGGCCTCTGCATCAGAGATGCCTCCAACCGAATCTGTATGCCCGACGGGACCTCGATATCGCCTCAGACCATGCCAGGCCAGAACATGATGGAAAGGATCGACAATTGGCACAGGTCCCGGCCTCCCCCAGCTATGCACGCCCAGGCCAACCTGCTACAAGTTTCAACATTCCCGAATCCAAGCAATGCAACCTCTCCACTCACCTCAGCCATGCCCTTCGCAGCTGCACCGCCTACATCCGATGATGAAGAAATAGAACGACTGGAGGCCGTAGCTCTGGCCGCGATGAAACGCCAAGACGAGATCAGGCGACGCGTTGGACCGAGAGGCAAGAATGCGCCAACGCACCTGGAAAGTACCCCACAGGCCGCCCAAGCCATGCCGCCATCTACAAAGCCCCCAGTGCAGTCCCCTTCGCGGGAACCGATGCCCAGTACATCGACGGGACAAAACCAACAGTACCAATTCGCAGCACCGATCAAGGATCCAAAAGCGGTTCAGGACATCATCCAGAGGTGTCTTGAAAGCACGGTCACGCTCACCCAACGAGAGTTATACCAGATCGTGCCCGAGGTCAGAAAACACATCAAGGAGCAAGTCACCACTCACCGAATCCCCACGGGACCAACAACTGCCAGCACATCATTTCAAGATGCCGCCACCAGGGCCCCAACTGACCCTTCCACCTTCCTACATCACCACCTCCCTGGCCCAGTCAATCCGATCATCGTCGCAAACCATACCGAGGAGCTGAGAACTATCCCCCTCAAGCTTGATGGGAAAATATCCGTGGAAGCCATTTTGGACGAAGGATTGCAGGTGATAGGCCTCAGGAAGGATATCTGGGAAAAGCTGGGATTACCGATACACAGCGATCACATCATGACGATGGAATCAGCAAACAGCACCAAGGAATCGATGCTAGGCCTCCTCCGCAATTTGCCAGCCAGAGTAGGATCGAGCACCTTCTATTTACAGGTGCAGGTTTTCCAGAATGCGCCATACGAGATGCTTCTCGGGCGACCCTTCCTTACCCTGACTCAGGCCTGGACCCACCATTTCTCCAACGGTGAATCGCATATCACGCTCCTGGATCCCAACACCAAGGAAATGCTTACAATACCAACCATGGTGCGCACTAGACAGGTGTCCCCCCCAACTCAGGGTTTTCACAGAGTCAATGAATCGGTGTTCGCAAGCCGAGGAGACAGAGCCGCGCCTACCCATCAATGCGACCCGGATCAATCCATCACTGTGACCCACCTTTCCTGTTCCATGATAACGCCCCTCATTTACACCGCCGTGCCATTCAAGCCCATCAATAGGCCTCAAGAAATATATGAAATTTCGATTCCAGACCTATCACTCGATAATTCGCCCTTCATATTGGTTAACCACACTGCAAAGAAGCCATACAAGAAGGTAGCTAATCGAATCAAGCTGGTAGCTACCACCCTCCCAGAAGACTTCAGGATTGTGCGGCGGATTCCGTGCGATCCGCTGGAAGCAATGCCCCCTCTCCCAACCCATCCCCCCGACTTCACACCCGGCACCCGATACACCTTAGAATGAAAGGAGGCCATGAACGTGAACCCTCATGGCTTCCTGTGGCCAGAAGAAGAGAAGCTCGTACATTACCTCATCAAGGCCCAGGAGCTCGGGTTTGCGTGGGATGAAAGTGAACAAGGCAAGTTCTCCAATGAGTACTTCGACCCTATTACCATCCCTACAGTCGAGCACATCCCATGGGTCCTCTGTAACATCCCTATTCCGCCTGGCAACTTCAGCCGAGTTGTTGACATCATCAAAGGGAAGATAGCAGCCGGCGTATACGAGCCCTCAAGTTCATCGTACCGTTCACGATGGTTTTGCGTTCTCAAGAAAGATGGGAAATCACTTAGGCTGGTACACGATCTGCAGCCACTCAACGCAGTAGCCATTAAGGATTCGGGATTACCCCCCAACGTGGAATCATACGCTGAGTCATTTGGCGGTCGAGCATGCTATGGCGTATTTGACCTTTTTGTTGGCTTCGATCAGTGCGCCCTAGCACCCGCATCCAGAGACCTTACCATGTTCCAAACACCCCTCGGCACCCTCCAACTCACCTCCATCCCTATGGGATACACGAATTCAATGCAGATCCAACACAGCGACCTCACGTTCCTTCTACAGGACGAAATCCCCGAAGTCGCAATGCCTTTCGTCGATGATGTCCCAGTCAAGGGCCCTACAACGCAATACGAAATGAAGGACGGCTTCGAGACAATACCCGGGAACCCGGAGATTAGACGTTTCGTCTGGCAACACCTCTTGAATGCCAACCGGGTCATTCAACAGATCAAACACGCAGGAGGAATGTTCTCGGGACCAAAATCGAAGATTTGTGTCCCAGAAGCAGTCATTGTGGGCCACCGCTGTACATACGAGGGAAGGATTCCCGACACCGACCGAGTCCAGAAGATCACGGACTGGCCTACATGCACCAACGTATTGGAGGTGTGAGGATTCCTCGGCACATTGGGCACAATTCGAATTTTCATCCGCGATTTCGCTGTGATCTCAAGACCTCTCGTACATCTCACAAAGAAGGGAGTCGATTTCGAATTTGGGGAGGAGGAACAGCACGCGATGAACGTGCTGAAAGATCTAGCGCGCAACTCTCCTTCTATCCGAGCCATTGACTACATGTCTAACAATGAAGTCATCCTAGCTGTCGACACATCGCTACACGCAGTCGGATACATCCTCTCCCAGCTTGGCAACGACGGCAAACATTACCCCTCCCGTTTCGGATCGATAACACTCAACAAGCGCAAGTCTCGATATTCACAAGCCAAGCTAGAGCTTTTCGGTCTATTTCGAGCATTGAAGGACGCCCGGAACTGGATCATTGGAGTTGAAAACCTTGTCGTGGAGGTCAATGCGAAATATATCAAGGGGATGATCAACAACCCCGACATCCAGCCCTCCGCCACCATCAACCGATGGATCGCCACGATCCTACTCTTCGACTTCAAGCTCAGACACGTCCCAGGAAAGGTACACGGACCCGACGGACTCTCACGCCGCCCCTGAGCAAGCGAAGATCCAATCATCGACGACGATTTCGACGAATGGATCGACACCGCCAACGCCTTCGAAACATCCGCCGCACCACCAGACTGCCCCGTCCCCATCAATCCAAGCTCCTGGATTCAGGCAGCTAACACCTTTGGGATCGAGATCCTCAACAGCTCCGGAGTGAGCTACGCAATTGTATTGACAACAGCATCCGCGCACGAGGACGACTCAGCACGATTCGAAACCGTTCCCGACACCCCTCCCACTCAATCGCCAACCATCCCCCGATCCGACAAAGCCAAGCAACGAGACGCACAACTCAAACAAGTCCGCGAGCATCTCACTAATCCATCACACACGTTGGGACTCCCAGACGACGAGCTCAAGAAATTCGTTTGATACGCGGGAGGATTTTTTGTTAGAGATGGGAAGCTTTGGAAGAAGGATGAAAAGATGAAGCACAAGCTTGTAGTATCGGAGGACCGCCGCTACGAACTCATCCGACAGGCCCACGACAAACTAGGCCACAAGGGCATCTTCACAACTCGCATACAGCTTCTCGAGCGATTCTGGTGGCCATGCCTCGACGAGGACGTACGCTGGTACATCAAAACATGCCACGAGTGTCAGACGCGCCTCACACATAGCTATTACATTCCCCCTACCGTGCCAACTCCGCTGACTCTGTTTCGAAAGGTGTACATCGACACGATGTTTATGCCAAAGTCCGGAGGCTACCGATACATTGTGCACGCCCGCTGCTCACTCTCCTCATACCCCGAATGGTGCATGCTTCGAACGGAGACCGCGAGAACGTTGGGAACATTCATATTCGAAGATATCCTCTGCCGATGGGGAGCGATTGAAGAGATCGTCACCGACAATGGCCCTGCTTTCGTACAAGCCGCTGACTTCCTCTCTCAACACTACAAGATCAATCACATTCGAATTTCGCCATACAACTCACGCGCCAACAGCCCTGTCGAGAGAAGACACTACGACGTACGGGAGGCACTAGTGAAAGCCACCGAAGGAGAAGAGTCCCGATGGACCATGGTTGCACCCTCAGTATTTTGGGCAGAACGGATTTCGATCCAGAAGGCGACAGGATACTTGCCATACTACATTGCACACGGACTCGAGCCCCTCCTCCCTTTTGACCTCGCAGAAGCTACCTATCTCGCTCCCACCTTCACCAAGCCTATCTCGACCGCCGAACTCATTGGTACCCGTGCAATCCAGCTTCAGAAACGCCCACACGACCTCGCCAGAGTAAAGGAGATGGTGGTTAAGGCTCGATTCGAATCTATTGAGAAGTTCAACGAGAAATATGCTGGGCAGATCCGCGACTTCGACTTCGCACCGGGATCATTTGTCCTGGTCAGGAATTCACGCTACGATCACGACGTTGGCAGCAAGACCAAGCCTCGATACTTCGGGCCCCTAGTGGTCCTCAGACGAACAACCGGAGGGTCGTATATCCTCGCTGAGCTTGACGGCTCTATCTCCAAGCTTCGCTTTGCCGCTTTTCGCCTCGTACCCTACTATCCACGCGACATCCGAGCAATCCCGGTCACGAAACTCACAGACGCGACCCCGGAAGCTCTCGATGAGGCTACATTCGAGCCAGAACTTTCTCCAGGAGACACACGAGTCCAAGCGCTGGGCCTTGTCGAAGACCGTCACATCATTTCACGGGCAGATAAGTCTTTATTTATTTCACCTTCTCCATCCCCGCATATGAGGCGGGATTTACGGGTACTCGATATTTTCCATTGGGACGTCACTCCCATCGAGTAAGAATGGGGTGTTCAACCACCTCGTTCGCCCCCTCTACATATTTTTCTATTTTATTTTCCTATCCTATACCAACCACTCTCGCTCGTTTCCTTTCCACTGTTTTTCCCTTCCTTTTACCTTATGTCTGTGTAATCCCCCCAGCCTCACCCTCAACGCGTTCCCTCAACGCCGTATACCTCGCTCGTTCGCCCACTCCTTCTTTCGTATCAATGCCGGCCATGCACATCTCCCCTACACGGTGTTTCCCACTCGCTCGTCCACTCCTCTCGCCGGCCATCATTCTATTCCCCTCTCGACACACTGCTGCACTGACCAGGAGGTCAGTATTCGAAGTCCCGAGGAGATGTGAGGGTACCTCACGCGCTACCTGTGAATCGGCACCGCACAAGCACCCTCTAGCGTTCCGCCCGGATCAGATCACAACGGAGCGCCCACGGCATGACACTCCCCTGCGAACAAATCCCACTAACGACGAGATAGCACGCGCCGCTCCTCCTCACTTGGTCTCGAATATTTGTATATGTCTCTCCTATTCCTCTTACAGCTTACCTTACTGTAGCACTGCCCTGTTAGTAGGTCGCGGTGAACTTATATTTCCAATTTCTGCCAGGACTTTATCATATGCCACATGGTTTCTAATGGCCGACAGTAAAATACATGTCTAACCTTTTCGATAATTCCTTTGTCTCGTAGGACCTTAAATACGGCTCTCCTGTAGTAGTAGGAGGCCAGTGAAAAATACCACCGCTCATTTCTTCATTTCTTTCTCCCTCGTGCAATCGCACACACACACTCTCTCTACTACGCTCCTTATCGCTCTCTTTATACCTCTCTCGCCCTCTCGTGCTCGTTGTCGACGACTGCGCAATTCCTGTCACCGTCTCGAAGCCCAGTGACCGACGGAGTCGATCACGCTCGCGCCTATTTGTTTGTTGATAGGCGAGTCATCACCTCTTCAGGACCATTGTATCCTACTGCACCTCGGTCTGACTGCGTTAAATATTTTAGTTGCGAACAGGCCTGAGCCCTTCACATGGAGGTGGGTGAGTGAGGTGTAGCCGTGGCCGCACACTAGCCCCAGAATGCCCCCTTTCAGCGTGGCTATACTCTGTATGACCGCAGCCTTCCCAGTACCTGGTCTCGGATGATGATCTCGAACTAATAATAGGTTATTAATTAATATAGGGTTTGGTCCCCTTTCGAAGCGATCACTTACAGGTAAGTGCTCCTTGAAAGAAGTTCGGTTCTTCCCACTGAGAGCATCTATTAGCTCTCACATTGTACTTTCCTCAGCGGGTTGACAACACCTCATTGTCCAGCCGACAGGTCATGGTGAATACCCACCTCTGTGCGGAGTTGACAGTCCTCCAACCCGTGTCAGTTCACTATCATCAACGACAGATAATCATCCACTTTGCCATGCGACTACTCCAACGTATCAATGCTTGGCTTGTCAGGGCTCAGCCTTTGGCAGACTATAAACCATGATGCATTGACATGCGCATAAGACCTGTAGGCGGGAGATCTCCGAAAGAAGCGGCTTGATGCGCCAGTCGAAGAGTGGCTCGAAACTCCCGCGCCTTTTAGTTCCGAAAGCGCTAACTTGTCCATTGACGCATCATGCTATGATGTATACTTTGTCCTCATTGGTCTCACTTATGGCAGTCCGTGCCTATAAATCTCGAGGCGTGGTAGATAACGAACTTACCTAGGGCTGTGGTGGTATTGTTAAGTTGATTTTGATGTAAGTTGGCTTCAAACATGTGGGAAAACACAAGGATAATAGCCTACCTGATCTGAAAAATGGGCTCGGTTAACTTCCAGGCCTCTTCAAGCATGATAGTACTGGTGCCGCTATTATGCCACTTCCTGTCCTGGGTGTTTGGTAGGGAAACAAGAACGTACTCCCAAAGGTAGAAAGCCTGCAAACTGACTGAGCATCCTTTAGGAGCGTGTGCGTTGTAGGAAATTGGACTGGAAGGATGTCGGGGGAAGTGTCAGGGAGCCTCCAAATGCTTCTAGGATGGATATTACTTAACACTAGTGCATGCGTGCGAGAACCATGCATCCGGTTGGACGTTCTCAGGATAGCGCAGCTTGGGGCAGGAGTATCGTAATGGCGGTCCAAACCAGTGATCTTACCTTAGAGACTGAACATCGAACCATCCTAATTCTCAAAGTATATCTCGGGTCGCATGAGAAAGGAGATAGAATAGAACAGAAAGGTTGAGAAAATGATAATTCCGTTGCCGGAAAGACGTTGAACTTAGACAACCGAACGACGGACTGAAGTATGACGCTCACTCAGTGCACCTTTCATTGATCTCGTGCCTGTGGTGACAGTAGGGGAATATATTATGTAGTTGTGTGAGTGATCGCGCATAGAGTGTGGAAGTGGTGGGTTCGAGCCTCGAAGAGGGCTTGAGACACCAGGTGGTGAGGCCGAGAGGGGAACGCAGACGGTCACCCCACGCGATCGTCAATCGGCTCACTGCGCGGCCACCACGACAACGACATCGCATAGATAAAGGTAGGCTACTGGTGGTGCTCTGGGTAGTGTAACTGAGATAGTGTCCAGACGATCTGGACTGGGTATATATATGTTAAAGCATAAGAATAATCAAGGGAGTGGTGGGTGGGAAAATATTTAAGCTGAGAGCGAAGGCCGGACTCGAGCCCGACACTAGAGAGGGACAGCGGACAGCGGACTCGGAGCTACGCTGCACCGAAGTCATGCCCGTGACGGTCACGCCGCGGCACGAGAAAACGCACCTAGCTCGTAACCTCGCTAGGTGCTCCACTTACACATCAGTTCCCCTAGCTATGGCATATCTGATTTGATAGAATACAATTCCTTGGAGAGAGCATAACTCGACAACGATTTATCTAATCCCTGTCAAGACCGAGGACCTTGGTTGCAATACCGCGTTTGAGATTGTTGAGCTCCCCTTTTGTAAGTACACGATCTAGCGTCTTCACCCAGGCCTCTCCCTCGGCTATCGCAACCTAAGAGACGCTGTGTTAACGGACCGAAAATTACGATATCAGAACTGGTACTCACGAAAGGGTAGTCAACGGAGTACATGATTCGATCCAATCCAATAGTTTGTGCGTGGAACTTCAGCAGGGGGGTCGCGAAATTTCCAGAAGTCGTCTCCCAGATATTGGTCCTCCAGTATGAACTTACGTTAAGTTTCATTGGCATACCAAGGACCAGCTGACGTAGAAGCTCTATTGGTCGCCTCTAAGCTTTCATGGCAGGTAGGAGATGAAATGGTGGCTGACGCTCGTCTATGCGGGCTAAATCGGACGGAATCCGCTCGCCGAGATGCCCAACAATGACCTTGAGTTTAGGGAATCGGCTTGTTATCACGATCATTAGAACCTCTAATCTTGACTGAGAAGAAGAAATTACTCGAAGACTCCATTTGTGCATAGCCTATAGGGGACATCAGTCAATACGTTGAAGTGGTCGTGACAGTTTATCATACCCAAGTATGTGATTGGATAAGGTCACAGCAAACTCTTGTGCAGGACCCCTGAGCCAAGGAGCATGGCCTTCGGTGGGGTTGAATATCTGAGGAATGTTGGAGCGAGGGTGGAAGTATATGGGGACGTCAAGCTCGGTGACCATTTTCCCAAAATACGTCATACGCTGGTGTATCATAATAGAGTAACGTCGCTAAAGAACAGTAAGATTCCGAGACTCTATTGATATCACAGTGAAGAGTAAAATAGTCACCATTATCTGGCCCTGATTGTTGATAGTCATTGAGCATTGCACCTAGGCCGTCCCAGTTTATTGTTTCAGGGTCTGGTGAGGGAAATAATGGGAAAAGGGCCTACGCACCGAGAAGGCCAAGTTCTTTGACCGCACGCTTGAGTTCGAGGGCCGCGTTCGTTGCATTATGCATTGACACAGAAGCAAAACCACCAAATCGAGCAGTGTTGTTGGAAATAGCATCCGCGAGTCTGTTGTTTACAATTACCGCCATCTTCTCAGCATCAGTAGGGTCTGAGATCCCCTGAATACAAGGAGTGGCGCATGAAAGCACCATCTAGGCGCAAGTCAGGTGCGAAGAATCAGCGAAAAGGATTGACCGGTACATAATCAATATTGTTTTTATCCATGTCTCTGAGCCTTTGATTATGAATATCTAGCAAATTTGCTTTGAGCTCTGCGTTGGTGCCACCTGTAGCATGGGTCAGTTTCACAACTGCAACAAATGCTGTCCGTGCACCTAATGCTGCAGTGGTATTTCTATTATCGTACGTCCCTCCACGGTTAGTTCACTGTACATTATAGGACAAGGCACGGTAGCTCACCCAATCTGGAAGATAAGTTCGGGGATTGTCCACGCTTCTTCAAATGCAATGGTTCCAGTGCCACTATCACGCCATTTTATGGCTTTGGCGTACGAAAGAGAAATGAGGACACAAAGTCCCGATAGGAGAAGCTGAGCAAAGGACTTGAACATCAAAAGGCGCAAACAGGGATGGGAAATAGGCAAGCTTAACGGGCTACTCCGTAAGGCCCTTTTATCTTAACGGTGCTGAGAGGCTGGTCGGAAGAACGCCTATAGAACCTCACAAATGAGATTTTTTTCTCAAGAGAACGGACTATCTTGGTCCTAGGAGCTGAATGATCCGTTCTGAAGAAGGGGAAGATCCCATACCTCAGGCTATAGCAAGAACAGCGTGTGAACGATCCGTCTGGCAGAGCTGTCGAGTTTGAAGAGTGGAAGCCATCCATGGGATGTAACCGACAACGCGCGGCATGAATGTGGTTTTTTACTCGATCGTCGAACATCGGGAAAGATAGTCAGGTAAAACCAGTAATTCATGAAGCAGGATCATCTGACCCCAAACTTAATCAATTTACACAGGGACAGTGCTCACATTATCCAAATCCCAGACTCTTACGGTCACCTGAACCCCAGGAGCTGAGAAAAAAATCCTCGGAAGCGGTTTAGGGCTAGATTAATTCTTCCGGATTTCGAGATCCCACGTCGCGCTTATCCGGTTCTACTTTTACGCAATCCATCGACATTTTCCAGCCTAGAAAGGCCTTCGCGAGTATCATGACACTCTATACTTCAAAATTTTGGTCATTGACCGTCATACTCTGCAGGATATCAAACCTAGGCCTGTTTTGATTGCGGACTTGGGGTTTGTATCCACTTTCGCACGAGGGGAGAAATTACCACGTATACATAGCGGCAAATATCGTCGTGAAAGCAACAGACAATCAAACTCCTCTTGTGTAAAAAGGTATTTTATGGCGCCCCTGAACCGCCTTTTGTTGGTTGCAGGTAGCTTGGATGCAGTCACATACTTGGACAGTATTTATAGTTTATTTCATATATCATTACATAGTTATGAATAGTCGTTCTACCTGGGTATCTTAGTTTATCTGATGTTCGTGATCCGGCCTATCTCCCAAGATAGCCCTCACATCTGAACAACGTTATATCAGATTTTGGTCTTTCCTATCGTATTTAACACAGAATTTCAAACAGAGTCACTATCTAATTCTTGTCCAGGCCAAGGAGTTTAATTGCCGCACCACGTTTGAGACTTTCGAGCTCGTTCTTCGTGAGGACGTGGTCTAGCGATTCAATCCATGCCTCTCCATTAGGTATTGGAACCTGGCCCCGTATCCCGTCAACTAGCCGGAAACAGACCATCGGAGCTCCTAAGTACTTACGAAAGGATAGTCGATGGAATACAGGATACGATCCAGCCCAATAGTTTTCATATGGAACTTCAACAAATCAGTCGCGAAGTTGCCAGAAGTCGTCTCCCAGATATTCGTTTTCCAGTATGAACTTGCACTACGTTTCATTGGCAGTTCTTGGGTCAACTGGCGCTGGAGTGCTATTGTTCATGTGTGTGATAAGAAGGGATGCAACAGGTCAAGGAAGTAGCTCACCCTCGTCGATCCGGACTAAATCAGATGGAAGCCGCTCGCCAAGATGCCCAACGATAAGCTTGACGTTAGGGAACCGGCTAATGTATCGTCATTAGAACGCTCCTCAAACTAGAAACTGGGAGGGAACGTGTTTACTCAAAAACGCCGTTTGCACAAAGTCTACAAATGTCAGCTAATTATAACACTCATAATGACTAACATACCCCAGGATGTGATTCGATACCGTTGCTGTAAATTCCTGTGCAGGACCCTTCAACCAGCGAGCATGCGCAGTGGTAAGATTGAACAGCAGGGGAATGTTGTTGCGAGGATGAAGATAGACGGGCACATCGAGATCGGTGACCATTTGCCAGAATACGTCATACTCTGGCTGATCATAATAGAGTAAGGTCGCTAAAGGGAACTTAAGCTCGAACAATACTATTATTCCAATCAAATGACAAGCGCTCACCGTTGTCCGATCCTGATTGTTGATAGTCATTGATTAATGCGCCTGTATTGTATAAAAACCTATCACTACCGTACCAGTAGGAGAATATTAGAGAAGAATACGCACCAAGAAAGCCGAGTTGCTTGACAGCGCGTTTGAGCTCTAAGGCTGCATTCGTTGCATTGTGCATTGATAACGAGGCGAAACCACCGAATCGAGCAGTGTTGTTGGAAATCGTCTGCGCAAGTCTGTTGTTGACAAGCACTGCCATCCTTTCAGCCTCCGCAGGGTCGGATAAGCCCTGGATACAAGGAGAAACACAAGAAATGACCATCTTGACACGAGTTAGGCACAAGTATGAATGAGTAAGGATTGGGTCGGTACATAATCGATATTGTTTTCATCCATGTCTCTGAGACGTTGATTGTGAATATCAAGCAAATCAGACTTCAGTGTTGCATTTGTGTCGCCTGTAGCATGAACCAAATCCATAACCGGGATAGGGGACATAAATGTCAACAAACATACCCGATGCAACACCGGCATCGCTAGGCCCTGGTTTATTACCCTTTAATGAGAATGGAAGGGTGATAAACCTACATAAGTTCGGGTGTTGTCCAGGCCTCTTCAAGGACAATGGATCCGGTACCGCTATCGCGCCATGTTCTGGCTCGAGTATTTGAAAGAGAGAGAAGGAAGCAAAGTCCCTGGCAGCAGAAGTCGCGGTGCGAATAGCCTAAGCATCGAGAACGCAGTGACGTCTTGTCGGCACACTGGCTGGAGTCTTAAATAAGGGGCTGAGTTGGGGTACTAGATAACCTCATAATAGTCTTGAACCAATTTATCTGGCGGTCCGCACAAATGGTACCATGATTTCGGTTGAACGTTCTCAAAGTAAGGCAGTGCAACGTCTGTTTTGGGGTTCATGCGGGACCTTTTCCCATAGGTACCAAAAATTCAGTTGTGTTGTCCTCGGGGTCCATTGTGAGTCTTCTTGAGGGAAGAAATATAAAAAGAACACAGCATTACGCCTTGGGTGATCAGGTCTCAGTAAGAGGAAAGAAAACGGGAGGATTTGATATGAGATGTCGGGATCGAAGCATTGCGCTTACCGGTTGTAGGCAGCCCTGGATCATGTGACCTGGACATATTCGACTCTGGAGTCAACGACTTTCAATTGTAACCAATAGCCAAAGTCTGTATAACCAGTTTTTACTCGGGGCACTACTAATATAATCCGAATCCTAGTTCGCTGGAATCCCTTGGGCCTCAGGATTTGAGAGTGAGGTCCTTATAGCGGCTTGAGTCCCCTTCTCATTTCCTGAGTGGTTGGCAGCACGGTTCCCCCTAGCATCAAAGGATTCCTTGTCTCACGCTACATCCATGGACCCCAACGTTAACTACTTTCACGCGATATGCCCACATCTCCCGGAGAAACTCCTTCAGGGGCTGAGAAGCGCCCCTGTAGACGACCTCGCGTTGGACAATCTTGTTCGGTTGATCAATGGTGCAGAATCCTCGCCACACTCAACACCGGACGTGCAGGAAGAATGGTCCGCAAAACAGGCATCTGTCGCATCTGCACTATCCTCTCTCACCCGTTCCAGTGGCGGTAAACGTACGCTAGATGACTCAAAGCTTGATCCTATCACCAAACGTCCTCGCCTCTCCTCGCCTGACCCTTCCGACTTAGCCACTCCCAGTGACGTGGATCCTAGTCGTCCCATATTCACACTCCAACCTATATCCACCACTGCCCCAATACGCAAGAAGGTCGATCTAAATATTCGAGAAAAAACACTGGTACTCATTAATGCGTCTACTAAAGTGGCAGAAGCTCCTCCTATTCCGCTCTCGGCATTCCGCCGTGCATTCCTTCTTCCCACACGTGGAAAAACAAAACCTCATTGGACTGTTGTCGTTCTCTCATCTGATTCCCAGCCTTTCTCCCGAGGGAAGCAGGTTAAAGGCACAGTTGATGAAAACCCTCAGGTCATCTTTGGTATCGACGCAAAGCTTACAACACCGCTTAACACCACAACATACGATGCCGATGGAATTCCCACTACGATCACGCACCCCAAGGGCAGTGAGACGTATCCCATTTTACGCGACTTCCTCACACACCTTGGTATTCCACTTCTCGAACCTGATCCAAACTTATTCAAAAGCGCCGTGCCGAGCTTGGGTAAAAATGCGAATCCCGACGGCATACCCGGTATCGAAGCCTATCGCTCAGCTAAGCCCGGTAGTCTGTGGTTCATGCGTGAAGGCGTCCTGTGGGGCGAATCGAAACCGTGCGAATTTTGGTCTGTCGAAGACCTCATAGGGAGGACGGAAGGTCTCAGGATAATTGGGGGCACCGGAAAGACGTGTTCCGTCGTTCTCACGCGAAGGTCCGGGCCAGGCTCCCCTGAGGGCGAGGACAGGAATACATCATCAACAGAGACAAAAATAGAGGAGTTAGAAGACGATGTGGGAGAGGAGACCGAGTTTTCGATGATTGATTCAAAGGAGAAAGAGGGTATTGAAGTTTGGGTCAAACAACATCACCATCTGTTTGGAAGCGGTGATGGTGCACCTACCGTCGCCGCAGTGGGACGAATCGGAAGTGGAGAAAGACGTTCCGAAGGGACTGCTGACCATCCACAAGTTGGGCGCTGAGACAGACTCCTCGGACGAAGATTTCACGATGGAATCCGATGAAGAGAAATCAGATGGTAATTCGGACTCGGAGGGATCGGAGTCTGAAACGGAAGATGAGAGCGAAGAGGAGAATCAGGATGGAGAAGGTGGAGACAGTGATGACGATGCTTCTGCTGGAGGTGAAAGTGAGGAGGAAGAACTCGACCCAAAACATCACCCTCTCCTTCGTGCTGGTACCCTACCCCGTATGTCAAAAGCAGCCATGGACATGGCTGTCACCATGGTCATGGGTCATGTTACTGGAGCAGATGACGAGGAGGAAGTTGACGAGCTAATGGAATAGGTCCCTCTAGTCGCATTTGTTAAAATTCTTGCATATTTTTAATCGCACGGCGCATTTGCCAGGTTCACCACCTTTCATTGATATACGTCTCGGTGTGACGTTACCTTTACGAATGCCGACAAGCCTGTTATTGTTGAGAGATCACTTTTTAACCTTGTGTGCGTAAAGGGTGGCTTCCAACGAATGGAATCATGCGCCAAAATCCGAATACAATGGCTGTGGTTCTGTGGGCTCAGTCACCTTGTGATCATTCTGCCCTTGGGCATGGGTAATCATTTCCGTCGGCAGAATAATGGCTCTATCCACAGCAACAGGCAGTCCCCTGTGTCGTCCACGAACCCTGTAACACAGATAGTCAGACATCCCAACTCATCTCGATTCCCCAGTGAAACCACATAAACGGCGAAATGCTCACATGACAGCAATAATAATCAACTTCGACAAGGGACGCATTGCACCTGCAAAGGAATAATTATCCTGATAAAATCAATAACTGTCAGACATGTTCCAATGGATGACAGCGTGCGAGTAGCCGTACTGAAGGAAGCCCCAGACTCAACCCTATCCCCCCAAACGCCGAAACAACTTCGAATAAAACCCTGAATAGATCAAACCACTTCTTGTCCTGGTCCATCAGACTATTGCGTTCTACAATAGCAATGAAGAACACGGCCCAGACCAACCACCATATGTCTTAGTTGGATAGTTAGTATGACTATAATCCGAGCGGGCCGCTTATAGTCAAAGGGAGGAAGGTTCACACACCTATTGACATTTGTCGACGAAGATGCCAGTATAAGTATTTTCCGATACGTTCCCGTCGATCTCGAATCTTCTCGAGCCCTTGTGGTTCTTGAATTTGTGGGGGAACCTCATATACGCCTAAGGACCGCTCTTCGTATCTAGAGTCGATTAGATAGCTGCTCAGGATCACGAAGAAAAAGACTTACACATTGGTTGAATGAATGCTCAAAGCCACCTATTGGATCCTTTATTACAGCTAAGTAGACATCTTCCACGAAACACTTACAGGGTAAACCTAGTTGGGTTATGAGCAACCTAAGCAGCACCATCGAAAAGAAAGCACAAACACACCGCAATATACATCATAACGACATACAAAAACCTGTCAAATCCCTCCTCAATAACATGAACCTAGTTCGGCAGAAACAGAACACCCACAGCAAAGCAGGAGCAAAACTGGCAAGAGGCAACATCGAAAACCCAGATGCTCTCGCAGCGATTCCTTGAAAAAGCCCAGCCACGACTTTAACACCAACTGGTAATGATTCGTAGACACTTAGGCCATTATCTAAATGGAGTAGTGTTGCGTTCGTTTACTGAACCGGCACGGGAAAATCAAGGCAGCTTACTAAGTACAACAAATGATACCCATTCAATTGTGCTGTTGAAGAAATGGTGAGCGGGAGGTGGAAGACTACAAATGTTCGCGTCGATCTACCTGAAGAGAATGAGGACAATAACGAGAAACCACGTCTGATGGCTCGGAAACCTGAAATTAGAAGTTTCAGAAGCGCAATAGCTCTTGATCCTTGGTACTGACAAGTAAAAGAAGCATCTAGAGCTCGGACTTTAGCCAAGGTACACTAGTATCGCATAAACGGGCACTCACCTCCGCGGATGATCAAGCAGGAAAGACAGTGCTGCATAGGAGTCAGATTCACTGCTTACAACTTTTGAACAAATCCAGCTGATAATATCAAGATTCTAGGTCAAAGGAAACGCCGACTCGCAATTAAAATAAAAAAACTTACATGACAAGACGTAATCTGAGAGCGGGGATATGTTATTTTTCTTTTATTCACTCTGACCGTGGTTACGTACAAAACTGGCTGAAAGCAAGATCAGGGATACGCGGAGACAGATAACTAATCAGACCCATACCAGCGCATGATTTCCAGCAAGGATAACAAAAATCAGAGGAACTAAATATTTATCAGTCGATTGAATGAAATTCAACACAAAGAACAAACCGCCCACATATCATAAGATAAGCCTGTTGAAACGGAACCATGCCCCTGTATAGCGACAAATTAAGCCAACTCCACAGGTCCCAAAGATCTTGACACTAACAAATCTACTAGCGATAGACCGCCGCCGGTATAGGCGCCCATTGACTGAAACAAGGAAAACCTGATAAAAACGTTGAATAATCAAATCGTTATTTCCACGGGGGGGGGGAAACTCACCAGGTCTTATTCACCAACCGAGGTTGTGCCTCAAAGACTCCATCATACTGCTTCGTCGTCGATAACCATGGCGCGAAAATCATAAATGCAAGTAGTTGTGTACAAATGAAATACTGGGGCTCGATGCATTAGCCGCGTGCTTGGGCGTCGAGCTAGAGATTAAAAACAAAAAAAAAAGGGGGGGGGAGACTCACCAACGGTACAACATAACTCAACCACCTCAACGCCCTATATTCCGTCCCACCCAACATCTCCACCTGCTCATCACTCAAACTCTCCGTATGAAAATACGAATTCCTCCCCGTATTCAAATCAAAATTCAAATACGCCGTATCCTTCTCCTCCAACGTCTGCATAGGCAGGAATCGTCATCTTTCTCTGAAGCTTTCGATACGTTGTTGGTGCAGCGCGTTTGACGAATCGGTGTGCGAGTTGGAAGGGGCTTGGAAATCCACCGTGGCCGTGGTACTTGGAACTTGCGTTGGGAGGGGTTGGATGTGTGTATGTGTTGGTGGTGGTGGTGGGGCCGGGGCCGGAGATGGAGGGGAAAGGTGAATCTGAGATGGATAGGGAGCATCTAGATCTCTGATTGAGAGTCGTGCCTAGGGTTTTATGCTGAGACCCACATGTGCTCCGATGAGAACAATGGCACTCACCTTGACCTATGGGATCTCCCTCGGCCCTCGATGCCACTCCAGAAGATAACGCGAAATCCACGCGATTAGCTTTTTCAGTGATAGGCTCTGCTTTAGGCGACACGTTTTCCACAGGAGATGAAGTCCATTGTGTGCCGGCACCAGCCAACGAAGACAGTATATCTCGACCTCCCTCCATCTCGCGATGATCCGCGAGACCCGCTATATCCAACGTCAGACCATTCACCAATGTCGCGTTCCGCGTTGGTGCTGTGGTGGTAATAAGAGGAGGGGAGGCACTTCGGTCTGCAGGGCGCTGTATCACCAGGATCACCAGTCACATCCTCAATGATCGTAGGCAACACCGGAGGCGAGACTCCATCCTTCTGGTTCGGTTTATACGCGAGATACACAGGTGCAGCTATACTCTTAATAAGAGCACTCCGAGATCGATACAGCGGTCGATGGCGTTGCGTCCGGAAATGTCTAGCCACGATGTATTCACAGTGTTTTCGCAGGAAACGCCTTTTTTAAAGCAGAAAATATAAACACTGAGTACGGAGGGATAACCAGACATAAACGATAAGAAACTGACTTTCGTACGAGAACCACAATCCACGAAATAGTCGTAATATCACCCTAAATCATTCCAAACACCCTCAGTTATCATTTTATTTGCCACAGTCACCTATGTGTCAAAAAACACAGTTGCAAAGTGCACAAACTCACCATAGTCATAAGCAAGTACACCAATACCTGCTGCCACACCGTCAACGTGGAGAGATTCACCGTCGTAAGCCCCGTCACCGGTCATAGCCGAATAACAAAGAAACAACGAATCCAGATATCGAACATGAAACTGCCCATTGGAAGCATAAAAGATCGCCGATGCAATGAGGGGTATGAGTGTGAATGCGACGAGGTGGACTCGGTAAAACTGTGCATTCCTCGTCAATCAAGTTGGACAGTGTCGACCAGAAGTTGCCAGTTCTGGCTGGTTGGGTATTGGTTTGGACTGGGCTGTCCGTTTGCTGTGGGTTGGGGTAGGTCATTGAGTGGCTGTACCATCCAAAAGTTGCCAGGGAGGTATGAGTGTTCCAGGTATCGCAAGGGCCGACTTACGGGGTATGTGTGGGGGGAGAAGAAGCCAGGGGCGAGCAAAATTAGATAAGAAATTCAAAACCATCAAACCGTGGCAACCACGTTGTTTACATTCCAACAAGAGAACAAGCAAAGTTGGTTACTTTGCAACAGTCCATAGGCTACTCCTAACTATACACCTACTCCTTCACGCCCAACCAGCACTTTGATGATATTCTCATAAACAGTGAAAGTGATACCACCACTCATCTAGCGAGCAAGATCAGTCACGCGACGCGCATAAAAAGGCGAATCACTGCTTACAACTAACCGCGCCAGCCGAGGTGTTGTACCAGTCCAGAACCTCAACACACCTTCCTCCGTAAATATCCGATATGCACAGTGGAAAGAGTTTCTGTACTGCGCGCGTGCCTCGAGAGATTGCATACGCGTCTTGATGACACTAAGAGAAAAAAAACGATCACTCTTACTCAGAAACAAACGGCAGTTAAAATGTAGGATTTTGTCGTACTCTAGAGGCATTGTCGTGTAGACAGTCACCAAACCGGCAATCGCAGCCAATACCAAAGGTAATAGCGCTCGGGAGGGGCTGGCCGGGTCTTGCCGTTCCCTGCACGAACTGCTTGAGAGTGGAATAGGTGGTGAACCGAACAGCAGAGTTGGCTCCTTGGCGCATCATCTATCGGAAGAAGTCGGTTGGAGATAAGGGAGAGGAGGGTACGGTCAAATACTCACCACGGGGAAGAGGCCACGGTAGATGCCCAGAATGCCCTCCTGCCTGACGATGGATGCCGTCCCATGGACAAGTCCCACGATACTGAGGATTTGGTCGCTTGGCATCGTCAATGAGCTTGGTTCTGAGGGAGAAGAGAAGATAGGTTCAAAGCTAGTAGCAGTTTGTGGATAAGAGCAAAAACGCACTTGATTGTCTCGGAAGGCGTAACCGCAAAAATGGCTTCCATCATACCAGCACCCAAACCCGCTGTTTACAGCCTTGCATGAACAATTGCTGCCTCGCGGGACCAGCAGATTGAAAATACCTAGCAGACTTCGGGGTGCACTGACCTTGCCCTGTAAAGCCATTTGTCAGCGAGAGGAATCACAAGAGAAATTACAACGTGGAGGGGGGGGCATACCTGAGGATCGGCCAACTTCTGCTTGAAGTGATCATAGCTCACAAACCGCACTCCAGCCTTGACAGCATTCCCAATGATCAAAGCAGAACACCCCGAGTAGAGACCTGTAATGCCATGCTTCTTCACGGTGTCCCTGACAATGGCAATCAAGCCTTCTTTCTGAAGCGCCAGCGCCCCCATGTATCAGTCAACCGTCGTGCAAGCGGATGGCGGCTAGATGATACTGACTTTTCCACTGAACTGGGAGCGAGTTTTGACAAATTCGGTGGGATAGGTGATGAACCTGTCATTCTGGATGTCATCAACAAAGAAACGGAAGAGCCAGATAAGACGCGGCTCACGCCTCAACGGCTCCTGCTGTCGCACCCGCGACCCTGCGTTGTGCAAAAGGCTAAGCAAGGAAGCATGTTTGAACGGTGTGTTTGTGGACCTCACAGGGAATGCGCCGGCTTTTCTTTCTTGAACGCCATTGGGCAAAGCGGACAAATAGTTCCCAAAACAGGGGCAACTTGTTCTCCCTTTTCAAGCTCCGACAATGACCAACGTCGTCGTCGTCCTCCTCCGCACACCCTCACAGTCTTCGTCAGACCCCTACGACTCCATCTTTCGCAATGCTTCCTACAATCCTTATTCCATCCCTGTCTTACAGACATCCTTCTCCGACCTCTCAAAACTCCAGGATCTCATCGCCGCCGGCCCACATCCAAGACCCTACGCTGGTGTCATTATAACTAGTAAACGTTCCTGCGAAGCCTGGATAACAGCCGTGAAGAGCTCCGTTGCTTCCTCTGACAATCAAATTGCACGCACCCAGCTAAAGTTCTCCCTTGGTCTGTCTCTGTATGCCGTGGTGTGCATTTCAGAAAGACTCAACCTCGGCTCTCAATACAGCTACCTGGACAAACACGCCCTTTTACGTTGTGGGGAAAGCCACCGCCGCAGCTCTGGAAGAGTTTCAGACGATTTGCTTGAATCTAGGCGTAGATCCTTTCGCGTTGGATATTCGCGGAGAAGGGTCCGGGAGCGGTGAACAACTAGCGCATTTTATCCTACAAGATCTCGGACACGGCGGCCCCGACGGGACGAAATGGCTGCTGTATTTGACAGGCGACAGAAACCGTGACACAGTTCCAAAGATTCTTTCCCCGAACAAGGAGGCTCACATCCAGCTCGACACCATACAAGTCTACGAAACACACTCCGCCTCGGATTTTGAGGACAACCTCAACTCGATCATTCAAGAAAACCTTCCAGGTTCACACTCTCCCCCGCCGCTCCGCCTTGTTCTCGTTTTGATCTATTACCTACGCAGATACCCGGGATTGGTGGATCGTATTCTTTGCCCCTTCGTCGTCCGCCTTTGCCTGCCCCTTTCTACGCAAATACTTTCGTTTTAGGGGACGCGAGCCTGAACTAGGCCAGAGTCGGCCCTCAGATACGACAGTTGCTCACGTTGCAGCCATTGGGCGTACTACATCATCTTTCTTAGAAGGCGAGCTTGATATATATGTAGATGCCGTCGCAGAAAAACCAACGCCAGATGCCTTACTAGTTGCTATCACTGCGAATTCAAGTTAATTATGTTTGAACATTTGAGATTCATCTGGTTTCAAGGGCGAGGACAATGCTGATGTGAGATAGGTATGTGTAAGATACTTGTTATTGTCAACTACTAGTAGATGAGACAACAGAAGAGCATTTATCTACACTACAGGCGCGTCATTAATCTACAGCTAGTGGTCCCTGTAGGAATCAAAGGCAGTGAATATAATCATAACATTCAAAGATAGACTTACCCAAAAACCAAAAACCTATGAAATTGATAGGAAAAACACATGTTTTAACGCTGCTGCTTAGTTCAACTAATCCCTTGCGAGGATTAATCTTAAGCCTGACATCCAACGTCAAGGAGGCACGAGGATTAGAGTTTAAAGCCAAACTCCAACCCTATGTCAGGAGGGTACCTTGCAACCATGGAGAACCATGGTTGCAAGGTAACCTATCCAAACTGGTTGTCAACTTACTCATTAATATACTAAAAGAATGACTTACTTGCTCAAGGGGCACACGTGATGCCAATGAAATTTGGAAGGCGGCCCCGGTAGGATTGAGTCTGAAGGGCGTGCTGCACAGCCAGTGCGGCCTCGCTGAGGGATAACCCCTGGCCCCCAACAACCTTGGCCCACTCAGTTACAGGTGGACTCGATGTCCAATCGCTGAGGTAGAGGGGTTCCACGGTGGGGGGCGGAGGGGTTGCGATCCATCCCAGGAGGACGTCGTAGCTACCTGCAAATATCATGACAATTAGATCAGCATAAACTCATTCGTAAATACTAGAAAGATGTTACTTACAGCTTGAACTAGGCCTCGTATTCCAGCCATACTCCGCCGGACCCCACTCATGTAAGGGGGCTAACACGCTCTCCACTTTGCTGAGGGTATGGGTCGCCAGGGCTAAAGAGATGGCGCTTGCTGATAGAGATCCTAGTAGCAGAACCGCGCGGATAACCTTAAAAAGGAGGGAGTGCAGGAGAAGAAATGACGAACCTAGTCCAGAGAAGCTCAAGAGAGTGAGCTCGCTGTCTCCTCAAACGACTTTCCTAGGGACTTTTTATATCTAACAAAAACTAATCGTGCCCAACTACACCCTAGAACAATCTACTATGGTCATTACCTTTTTGAGCACTAGTAGTGACTTGTGCTTTGACCTGATTGATAGCTCGCTCCTTCGAGAAGCAAGAATATGATAAATCGAAAAAATAAATAAATCAATTGACGCACAACACTTAATTGCGGTGTGCCGTGAAAATGTGCCACGCGCCGTTGCGCGCCACTGCCCACCTTCCGCATTCGCACACTAACATAGTACTAACGTCATCCCCCCAGGGCTCCTTTGTGTCCTTTGCAGGATCGATATTAGGTGCTTCTTCAATTCGCCTTTTTCTTTCCCTCCCCATTACTACCCCGCCAAACACCAAACTCCTCCGAGGAATGTAGATTATATGTTGTGGTACAGAAATAATGCATCGACCAGATCGGTTCATGCAGTACCTTCTCGTATATAATTTTCCCCAAAGGAAAAGCCATAGCCATGGACCCACAACGTAAAACCATCTAAAAATTTACCAATACAATGTCTAATCCCCATTACAAACAACCGCGATCATTTGCAACGAGGACCTTGGTTTCCCCATTGAGCCTAGCGTTAGCGACTAACAACTTCGGCATCCCTATCCAGCCCTAGTGATTTTAGGTAAAAGTGAATACGCTCCACAGGATCATCCGCCATATTCTAGTGAGGGAAACTAATGGAATAAGTAAATAATAGCACCACGTGAATTTCCTATTAGAAAGGACAATTCAGGGAGGTTTGTTTTACACCACACCGGTGTCGCATGCCTGGAACGAAAAGAAGGCGAGAGAGAAGGTCTCTTCGTATCCCCCAAGCTGTTAGTCAGATCATGTGTCGGGAGTTTAACGGAGGGATTGATTAGTACGATAAACAGAACATAAAACGAACAGCATCCCTGAACATGTGCTAACAACTGAGAGAGAAACAGACAGAGGACGCCGCTTCTGTCCGACACTATCATAGGCGATGACGGATCCTTCCATTTCTAGTCTCCGCACGTCTTACCCGCAGTTGTCCACGAGGCAACCGACAAGATCAAGTCCCGTATCCCTACTGATAGAAATCGACGAATACCAATCCTTACGCTTCTTAACGCACGTTGTCGTGTGTCACAGAACCGAATGTTGTAACTTATGAGATGACCGGTTTCTGTTACGGACCAGGGACCACAACATTAAAATGTTTTCATCGTATTCACAAATCGGCAGTGTCAAAATCAATTCAAAGCACATTTGCTCATGCACGAAAGACCGACAAAACCCCTCAAAGCAACCAGGCTGCCTCCTCGGCTACCCGAAAACAGACGGGCCCTCCGGATTATCCGGTACCATCTCTTTCCATTCTACTGATCGTCCTGAAGCCCTCTGAAACTGCTTCAAGCTCTCCGGTAGTGTAGGCCTTGATAGCCCTATCCGCAATTTTGATGTTCGAACTCGGACCAGGGCCTGCAAACTTTCAACACCGACACAACCGATGCCCGTGGCCACCTCAGCCACTGTTCTCACACCTCTCTTAGAGGGTCTAGTCGCATTCACCGCTCCACAAAGTATCTAGTCTAAAGCAATCATTTCATTTGAAATCCACTCCTCACCTCCCATTTCACATCTTTTCTCCGCCCGCCCGCCCAAATACCAACACCCGCAAGTCCCACACCTCAAACACTCAACTCCACCTTCCGACTCTTCCCAATCGCCTCTTTCACCTCCTCATCCTCCACCACAGGCCCAACCCACTCCCTCAAAAACCCATCCACCTGCTCCGGCGCACGCCCAATAAAACTCTGTGGATCCAACAACTCATCAAGCTGATCTTTGATCGGATCAAAATACGAATCCGCCTTGACGCGTTCAATCAAATCGTTCTCCAGTCCGAGCTGTTTGACTTGATGCCCCGCTTCTTGTGAGAGGACCTTGGTTAATGGTGTTATTAAGTATGTGGTTGTTGGCGTAGATGTGTGTCAAAAGAAAAAACGTACCCGGATCTTCTCGTGTGCCTCTTGTCTATCACCTCCCTTCTTCACAATAGCCATGATAATATTCTCCGTAGCCATAAACGGCAACTCTTGCGCAATACGGCGGGCAATCACTTTCGGGTACACAACCAACCCCTCAGACACATTTTGAAGCGTTGACAAAACAATATCAGCAGTCAGGAAAGCCTCCGGGAGTGTGATCCTACGATTGGCACTGTGTTCAAATGAACACACACAACCAGAACCCATGAGCCATTCCATACTCGTTCACGCGAAAATTACAAGTTTTACCTATCATCAAGCGTGCGTTCGAACCACTGCACACTCGAAGTCATAAGTGCATTTTGATGAAGCACCATAAGATGGCGAGCGAGACTGCAAATGCGCTCCGAGCGCATCGGATTACGTTTATATGCCATAGCCGAACTTCCAATCTGCGTCGATTCGAATGGCTCCTCGATTTCCTGAAAAACGAAGAATAGGAGTTCAGAGAAGGAGGTGGGACAGCGACTTTCCCCCTCCCAAGTGCGATGAATAAACGCACCTTCAAGTTAGCCAACAGCCTTAGATCAGTGGCAATTTTGTGTGCTGTAGCGCCCAGAGAAGCCAGTGGCGCCATAACGTCGATATCGATTTTCCGGGAATAAGTCTGCGAGGTAACAGGGTAGGCGTATTCAAAACCAGTGAGCTTTGGTCACGAGTTTATCCAATTCTTCGACCTTTGGGAGGGGGGAGGGAGGAGTATCAATAAAATCCAACTCCAGACGCGCAAAAGGCAGACGGGTATATACCTTTTGATGATCTCCATCAAACAAAGTCAAGAAACTAGCCTGCTGTACCCGTAGTTCCCTTCACACCACGAAACCCAATATCATCCCTCACACGTTTAATATTACGCAAATCCCATAACAACTCCTGTTTTTTTTTTTCCATCCCATGAACACCAAAAGTCAAAAGACAACTTTGGGATATGTACCTGAATCCACAACGTCGCCCTCTTTCCAACAGTCGTCAACTGTGCCGGTTGAAAGTGGGTGAAACCAAGAGTAGGTAAAGCGCGATACTCGGCCGCGAAAGCCGCCAGACGCGAAATGAGCACGCCGAGTGAACGGATGAGGTAGGTTAACCCCGTGCGCAGAAAGATCAAGTCGGCGTTACTTTGTTGTGTAGTTATGTCATATTGTCATCATCGGAAAATGGAAAAGAGATGTGACGTACTCGGTGACATAGCACGATGTCGCACCGAGACTTATTTATACCATACAAAGAGCAAAGTCAACAACGGAGGCCCAGAGAAGGGGCCAAGCGGAATAAGAGCGGGGGGGGGGAAACGCACTGGATAATCCCAGCAGCAGCCGGCGCAACTTTTCCAAAAGTATGAACATGAGCCATCACATCATGCCTACGTTTCTTTTCTTCCGCCGCAGCAATCTCAAATTGATCTGGTGTGAGGTCCTACGCGCCCAAAGTCCAAACCAGTCAAGAATAAGACAACAGCAAGGGGAGGCGCCCATAAACGATTATAGGGCCCGCAACGCACAAGGTTATTCTTCATCTGCTCAATCGCCTCATCCGAGATCGGCAGCCCGAGCTGTTTCTCCGCAATGGCTAGATTCAACCAGAGTTTTCGCCAAGTATAGAAGCGGTTCTATTGTTTGTGTAGGGAACGCAGGAGATTAGCAGTCAACTTTGGCAAGTTCCAGCAAAAAGAGACCGAGAAGAAGCACTAACAGCAGGAGAGAAGAGATAGGCCATCTCCTTGCTCGCATACCGGCTGCGTGTCCGTCCCTGTTGAGACTCCCAAAAGCACGTATGGCTTGCCCGGCTCACCTCGATAACGGGGTCTGGTATACGTGGTACGTATCCATTTTTTATCCGAGAAGCGAATTTGAGATAAGCTGGGTGTGAGTTGCAATCAGCACCCCATCTAAATGATTTTCGGCCCTGGCATTGGGAGTGTCTATCTTTGGTACAGTCACGGGAGCTTGTATTTGTTCAGTGTTTGGCAGCGACTTTGGGTCCCGCGCTTAAAGTTCGGAGTGCAACAGTCATCCTGTGACTTGTCGATAATATATTAAGGCAAAGGCCAGCCGAAGTACTGTCCATGAGGGTAGTAGTAATAATACAGCATTACAGAGTACATGATAATACATACAACATGCTGTGAACGAGGCAGAGACAGAAAAACACCATATAGTGCAGACCATAGATATGGGGAGTAGTGGTGGGCGGTAGAATTACGGGACAAGCAGACATTGAAAAAAAATAAAAGCAATGCCGACCTACCTTTGCGAATGAAATTTGAGACTCGGTGTGATCAACATCACGAAAACGATCCATGGATCAGCGCATCCCAAGCGCTCTTACCCTGCAACGTCTTGACAAACCCTGCCCGCGGTGCCCCCGGCGGCACGCTGTGGCTCCCATTAATACCCACTTCAGCTGGATTGGGGGCTACAACGGGTGCAGTTTCATAGCTGGGTGCAATCTGAGTTACAGCATCGGCGCTAGTACTGTCGGTTGCTAAGGGCAGGGGCGCTGGGGGTGGTAATGTGGGATGCAGATCTAAACCATCCGCGGCCGATAACTGCGTTGCTGGGAGAGGGGGACTGACAGGCTGAAGTCTCGGACTGGTTCGCGAAGAGGGTGGCGCCGAGGGGCCACCCGATGACCTGGTACGGATCAAGGGGTGAGGTGGGACCCAGGGCGGCGTTGGAGGTTGAAGGTGGAGGAGGGGCGGAGTCGTTGGTACCGGAGGTGCTAGAGGCTGATTTGCCGCCTCTGGGGCCTCTGCGTGTGATTCCTGTGTTCGAGCACATTGACTCATCGTTCATTGAGGCTAATCTAGCCGAAACCGACAACTCACCACGCGGCCCAATTTTGATGGCAGATGCGTCGGGTAATGGTGTGGATGTGAGTGAAAATGCTTATTGTACAAATGCTCCTGTGAGATGTTCGCATCTAACGACGGTGTGTATGGCGGTTGTGGTGGAGTCGCAGGAGTATACGTCCCTGAGGACCCGGAAAATGAGTGGGCAGGACTTGCAGTACCCGACGAAGACCTCGAAGAAGATAGTGCTGGGCGTTTCTATATTCGAGCAGGTTCGTTCAGCTCGAGTCAAACCACAATCAAAATGTCGACTCAGAATGGCCAATACTCACGGGCGCCAAGATACTTCCCAAGGCGAGCCTCAGCGCCTCACGGTGCTGCAGGCTAAACCTGGCTCGAGGGTCACCAGACGGGTGATGTGCATGATCCTGCTGTATGACCGGAGGAAACTTGTCCACGCCCACGCGGGAAGGGGGGAGGGAGTCAGCTGACGACGGACGGTTCTGAACCTGGGTCGGCTAGAGAGAGAGAAGTGATGGTCAGCGAGTCGGTTCTGTCGGCCATCGCCCTCAGCCCTGGATGACGTGCACAGGCCGAAGAGAAGAGGTGGACGGTGATGGAAGGGGAGGTGTGATTCGAGGAGAGGGGGACAACGGCCCGCGATGCGGAAGGGGTTGGCTGGATCGGACGAAGGAAGAAAGAAAACATACCATGGGTCTCACCCTGTTCCAGCGCAAGAAAACGGTGGTTAAAAGGTGGGCGGTGTGCGCTGCTGCGAATCAAGGGCAGCGGGAGCGATAGGATGAGCGATAAGTTGGTGGTCGGAGAGAGGAAGTGCCAGGCTGTCAACAAGAGTCTAAATGTCCGAAAGCAGCATTTCCCCGCATATCAGCCATATCCGGATCATCGCCTGTGAAATATTCTCCACCCCACCCGTGTCTCATCCTCACTGCCAGCATGCAGCCTTGGCACCACCACCCACACACATCCTCGACCTTTGTCCTCGCCACTCCCTTCATGGGGTTACAGGCCGGGGCACGCCACCATGACGTGCCGCATACGCTTGGCTCGAACAGGGGTCATCCGCAATTCCAGTCCTTCTTCTAATGTGGCTTAAAGGGGGGGGGAACAGAGCCGCTCTCCATTTATAATGGCAGCTCGGCCATTGGTGATGGCATGACTTAGCTCCGGTCGTGTGTTGACAGTTTATCTGACACTATCCGTTGACACAGACGATATCTAGACGCCCTTGCGCTCCGACCCATCATCGAACATTGCATGAGTATTGTAATATATCAATTATACAGGAACCTGAACAAAAAGTCAGCCCACAAGCGGTTTCACTTTGAAGCGAGACAACTGCCATTTATGAACAGGCGGTTCTATCGAAGCGAATTTGATTTCAAATCTATCGCGAGTATACCGCTTAAACTCAATCCAGGGAGTACATCAGATGGGGCAGGTCCTCCATTAGCGACTCTGTGCACAAGGTCGGGCTTCGAGGCAGACATCTGTCCGTCTTGGACGGGAGCGCTTGCATCCCTGTTCCCTGCTCAACATGTCAACAACCCACCTTTGCCAAGAATACATAGGGCACCACTGAAATCATGCGAACCTTGTAGCATCTGCAAGTACGCACGTGTTCTCTGGGTGGGGGAGTCGTGCATGTTTAAATGGTAATGCATAATGGTTAGCCCGTTTCCTCCCAGCGGGGGAGCCCGGAACAGAGTGGAAGTCTCTCAAAGATAGAATACTCCGATCCCGCTAGAAGGACAAAACTTCGGCCAGAGTCGTCAGAGGCTGTCGTTGAGCATCAGTGAGCGGGTGTGAGAGCGCATCGGGACCTGCGAATGGAACAGGGGGTACAGGTGTGGGGATGGATAAGACTAGGACGAGTGACCAGAACGTAGGTCGCAAAATGAGCTGAGCCCCATATGTACTCAATTATATAGTAGTCTCCAGTCGTGAAATGTCGGGGGCAAATTATAGATCCTGATTGGCCGAAGATCAGGTGACCTTCAATCACGACTATCGCGATCACGGGACTGAAACGCCCCTGTGGTGCTATAATTATTTCGATGAAATTCGGCTCCACCCTTCCTGCTCACAAAACCAAGAACGTTGAGTCGCTGTGCGCGGCATACCATGGAGTTGCTGGTCACCGGAAGCATGCTAGTCCAAGGAAAATGTCGCTTTCACATATCAATTGCACTAAAACTTCTATATTATGGACTGTTCCAGTTCAAGGCCTTAGTTGTTCAACTCCAATCTATGAAAAATTTGAACAGGAAATGGACACAAGAACCCAGGGTCCGTGACATTTTACCTCACAGCCAGCTGGCGCCTAATCAGGGCGGGCGAACTAAGTTGCAGCGGCCCGCCCATGCCTCTATGCGTCTTGGAAAGTTTACGTGACGCCGCATAAATAGAACTCCATTGCCACTACAGTTTTTTGAGTTCAAGTCCAACCAAACGACTCAACTTGAACCTTTTCGACGCTAACTCGGCAAGGCCAGCCCCCCCCTCAGGAGTCTTTGGAAGTGGAAGAGCACAACGGCGCTTGTGGTTAGCGCCCTCGTACCTTCTTCTGTTCCCCTCCTCCCCTCACGCTCTTTTTCACCTGGTAAGTCCTATTCCCGTTCCCGTCTTCTATTCCTTCTGAACCGAACCTCGTGCTCTCCTATCACAAGGCCAAGTAGATACGCGCGTGTCGGTCATAGAATATCCATTTCCCGGGCCCTCCCTGTCCTCGTACCTCCTATCACACCTTCCCCACATCGTTGCAACGTCACAAGTCATCATGGCCAACAACAATCCCTTCGCACAGCCCGCCGCCGCTACATCCTTCGAGGCCCTTCTCGCTTCATCTCCTTCCAGTATATCGAAGAATGTCGAAGATGAGTTTGGAAAAGATGATCTGACGCGGTCGGGTAGTTTCGCTGTAAGCTGTCTCCCAATATCTCAGTTTTTTTAATCGGATGGGTGCTGAATAGTTCCGTTTTTTTGTAGAAATCTCTTGCTGACAAGGTGCTCCTTTCGAATTGTTTCTCTCTCCTTTTTATTATTATCAAGTTACTGAAATTGTGTGACATCCAACTAGTATTCACTTGCCCCGTCACCTCGAGCATGGGGTATGCCGCTGCTTATGAACACACCCGAGCCCGACGACTACCTACACAACCCTGATCCGAGGAGAGATAGAAAGTCCTGATAAAGGAGGTTCGATTCTAACAGCTCGCGGTATCGCCAATCTAGGATGCTTGTTTATTCTTGTGGCCGGGATGTTGATGCTCTTGTAAGTGCTACTTGCGTTGAAAGTATGAATGATCTTTGCTACAATTTCTTCTAGCGCCGGTATGTGAAACACTTCAAAAGCCCAAAACCATTCCCCCCGAATTACAGTAACACAAAAAACCACCAGGTTACCCAATTCTCCAACACTTCCGCACACGGAAACAAACGAATCAAGGCGGGTTTAATCTCGGCGGCACCAACGCCACCGGTCAAGTCCCCAAAATCCCTGGCAATTATGGACTTATAGATAAAGACACGCCTTCAGAGGCATATACGAAGAAATCATACATGCACTCTGATCAGGAATTCGTGTTGGTATTTTCGGACGAGTTCAATGAGGACGGACGGTCATTTTATCCGGGTGATGATCCATACTGGGAAGCAACGGATTTACACTATTGGGGGACGGTGAGCCTTCCGTTTCTTTTTTTTCTTTCGGTGCTTGACTGTCGAAATTGTTGACTTGTGTTGAATCGGAAAGAATGATTTGGAGTGGTATGATCCTATGCAAGGTTTGTTTGTTTCGAATGATGCTGGGCTGAGAAGGAACGTCCATACTCATAGTTTTATAGTCACGACAAGCGGTGGTGCATTGAGGTTAAACCTATCAAAAGTCGATCCAGTGGACAACCATAACCTGACGTACAGATCTGGGATGGTAGGTTACCCTTCGTCCCCTCGAGACCTCTTATCAACTCATGATACCCGTTGCTCATTAGATACAATCTTGGTACGTGCCAGCGGATGTTATATCTCTTTCTGATCTCACTGTCTACTCTTCCCCCTAAGGAACAAGTTCTGCTTCACTGGAGGACTACTCGAGGGTATGTCCGTCTGGTCCTTGCATCGTTATTTCAGAATAACTTATCCCGGTCTTAACAGCTGCAGTCACCTTACCAGGCTCAACTAAAGTTAGGTACGATACACCGCTTATCCTCTATGCAATGCACACAGCATTCTTCGTATCCATTTTCCCTTCTGTTCCAACTGCACCACTTACTGATATGAAATGATCTTTAATTTTGTCGTCATCAGCGGGTTGTGGCCTGCTTTGTAAGTCTTCGATCTTATATCCGAGTCGAGGAGATCAGTTTCTGATTTCGGCTTTCGTCTCTTTAAAATAGGTGGGCTATGGGAAATCTAGGTACGAGATTGTTGGGGTACACATACGAGCTCCAGCCGATACTGAACTCGGTCAACAGGACGTGCCGGGTATGGAGCCACGCTGGAAGGCATGGTACGTATTTGAAGGCTTTCGCACATACGGTCAGGGGTAATAAAGGCATTTTCACGACAACCAGTGGCCGTACAGCTATGATACCTGTGATGTTGGAACACTACCCAACCAAACTTATCCTGGAAAGAACCTTCCAGCGGCAGCACTTACCGGAGGAGATCCTACGTGGGATGGCGTGTTGGTGAGTGGAGCCCGGCTACGGATACCCAATATAACTCATAATGTTGGGCAGTCATTTTTGCCTGGCCAACGCCTATGTAAGGATACATAAGCTCCCGAATATCAGGGCGGGCGGCGTTGATGAGTATTGATTTGCTTTTACAGCTGCGTGCACATGCCCGGGGGAGTCACACCCTGGCCCGGTACGACCGGATGGCTCTTATGTCGGACGCTCTGCCCCCGAAATCGACGTCTTCGAAGCGACTATTGACGAGGGAGTTGGCAAAGTCTCGCTCTCGGCGCAATGGGCACCATATAACGTCAGCGTCTCTATCGCAACTGGTATTTCCGGCTGATGTTGACTTGAGTGCTATACTTAGGCCGAATACAACTGGTTAAATACATCAGCCAACTTGATGATATATGATCCACAGAAGACGCATCTGAATTCGTACAAAGGGGGTGCGTTTTTCCTGGCGCGCCAGATCCCTCTGGGAGATTTTTGTTTGACTATCGCGGTGCAGGTGTCTACCAACAAACTACGAGTGGGTTATCGGCTACCAACCAGTCTTGCTACGAGCTGGAAACAGGATGTTACTCTATCTACGCCTTCGAATACAAACCTGGGTAAATTCCGGCCTTTCATCCTCCTACTGCGCTCGAACACTGACTCGAGCAAATTTTGATGCCGGTGCGGGTAGGTTTGATGATGCTTATATTACTTGGATCAATGATGGCACACAAGCCTGGTCCCTGATGGCGCCAGGCATGGCTGCCGATCCTCGGACCGAAATCGGTGCGAGGCCTGTTCCGCAAGAACCTATGGTGCGTCTTGGAACACAAATCAAGACCGAACCTGGAACTGATACATCCGTTCAGTACATCATTGCGAACTTGGGATTCTCCCATAACTTTGGATACATTGACTTTGACCAGCTGACATTTCCAGCGACCATGAGTATTGACTATATTCGAATCTACCAGCCTAGAGATGCTGTCAACATTGGCTGCGACCCTGTCAACTTTCCAACTGCCAAGTATATTGAAACGTACGTCCATAATTTCGAAGGTCTTCAACTGACTTGTTCACAACGGTATATTACGACCAGGTATCAACGAGCATACACGGATGCAAACTTGACCCTGTGGAACACCCCGAACAACCCCAACGAATGGCCAAAGAACAGGCTCCAAAACGGCAGCTGCTAAACCACTTTTGTTTTGCTCCACCCCCAACTTCATCGGCATCAGTACTTCCATTCACTCCATCGTTCTCAACAAAGCATCATTCACATCAGCAAATCTTCATTGGATCATGTGTATATTGCAGCACTTCCTGTGATACTCCAACTTCGATACCCTTAGACAATTTCTCACCGACTTCATACTCACCCAAGCAACCATGCCATCTATCCATCACTATTCTCATTTTCGCCATTTTCGCACCGGGCTCCAGTTTCTCGTCCTTAGCCCCTCCCCTAGTGATATGCCCAACAGTGCGGTTCCGTTTGTCATCTAGCCTGTTATGATATCTCACTTGATAATACACTCACCTGATGGGAAAAATTATCCCTGAGAGAGAGGAAGATGATTTGGATCGTGGGTACCATCTTGTGATTCAGTGACGGCCAACAGCAGTGTAGGTTCCGGGATGATGCACTTGCAACAGCACACCGCTTGTAATCAGCGCCCTTTCCCTTCTTATTCATCCTTCACCACCCCCCTTTTTCTTATTCTCCCCTTTTCGCTCATCCCTGCTGCAAGTCTGCATGCGGGCTCAACAGTCTTAAATTCCAGTTCTATTCGCTTGCCCAGGTCGCCCTTTTTTCGTGGCACCCGGGATACCCAATGGGGCCTTTGGTCTTGGTGGTCTTGGTTTATCTTCTTGGTACTGCGCTGGCTGCCGCAGTACCACTTGCCACACCCGCGCTTCCCCCACGGCAGTTCTTGCAACCACAGCCGTCGCCGCCGGCAGTCGTCGTTCTACCTCCCCCAGGGGGCGTAGCACCTGATACAGCACCACCTCTTGGCACGATTCTGGGCATACAAACGTGAGCTTCTTTACCCCCTTATCCTCCCTACTTGCCTTTTTCCGTGCTAGCGCACTTACTCAAGCATTGGCTACTGATCGAGAACCTGTTTCTACAGACATTCCTTTGTGACACAATCTTCGACGACAACGAGCTTTGTTCCAAGTAGCACTACAACACGGACGTTCACTTTTACCCCCGCTCCGAGTATAATCACTACCATATCTGAGACTACTGTGATCGAGGAGACGATAGAGACCATCGTGCAGCCTGACCCAACAGGTAGTGCGGCAGCTGCCTCGTCGGATTCCACGGGTGCAGCAAACGCAGGAGCTAGTCCGAATGGGTCCAGCAGGGATAGAGGATCGAGTGCCGCACAGTTAGGTGGAGTGCTTTTATTTGGAGTGCTCTTGGCAGTCCAACCTTGGTAGAGTTCGCATGGCTCCCCGTGCTGCGTTTGTACACTTGTTCATGTCTCTGGTCTGTCTGCGCACAACTTTTTTTTTTTCTTTTCGTTTCTTCTCTTCGCTCTTGTCGGAATTTTTTTATTTTTACGTATTTCACGGATTATACACATAGTGTACGATTAAGCTTACCAGGACTAGGACCAACGAGACACAACAGAAAACATTGTACTCGTACCACATACCATTACGTCTGTATGTACTTTTTTTCGAACGGGAGTCGAGGCTGCAGCTTCGGTTGAGGCACTATCTCGTACCATGACAACCGCAACTGCTATACAAACGCCAAGCTGCTCCTGCCTTGCTCTTGTTTTTCCGACATAGTGTGTGGCGAGATACTTAACAAAAGCACCGCTCTGAGCACTCCAGGGAGACTTCGGTGTTCATACGTTCAAGCACAAGGCTTTGTATCGGACCTGTCTCAAAGTTTTTAAGCCTCTGCGACTGATACCGGCGCACACGGGAAAGCCCGCTCGCCAAGCCCAGGGGTCGATGGGAATTGATCTGAATTGATATAATGACCGGTTGACCACGCGAGTCATCCTAGATCAATCTTTTTGATCGTCTCCATCAATCAATTCATAGGGGCATGAGTCCATCTCGCATCCCTGGCCGCTTTCGCCTCTACCTATGGTGCTGTCTTCGGTACACGTGCAATCACTTCCATCACCAAAACAAACATCATTGACCTCGGGACCCCAACATCTCAGTACGCTCCTTTGATATGATAATCATAGTTGAACACCCGCTATCGATCGAGCCTAAGTAGTTGATGCGTACCCTTCCACGTCCGGGACTGGAGTTCCTGGAACATGCAGCGGGCGGACCAACAACAACAACAACAACTGACGATGGGGGCAATAGCCGTGCCTAGTGTTTGGCCTTGCTACTCTCCCAAAGTCTCCGGAACCTAGTGCTACCATGGTTTCAAATCCAAACGGGATTAAAGCCAGCAATAGTAACTTCCTCTCGACCTCTGGAGAGGTCCCTCTAACAATATGATGCCCAAAACTTCGGGTCCCCAACACCGGCGTAGCCCGATGTGCACACAAACGTCCGAGTTTCGTTCGTGGAACCGGGTGCCTTTTGTTAGATTCATGACGAACGGCTTTGTAACGGCACTCAGTACTTCAAACACCGGCTGACGATGTAGTCAGACTGGACTTCGTGGAATTCAGAGTCGACAGTATTGCTACAGATAAAACAATGCTATTTCAGATTGCAATAGCTCAGATTACAAGATGGCTCTATACGGTACCCGGCCCATGTCCTGGGTCAAATTCTTCAGCGGAGGCGAGGATTTAACATGCATGGACCAATGGACTTCGGACAAGAGCACATCCAACGCTTCGATAAACATGTCTCTCAACTTCAGGAGGTTTAAACAATGACGACTAGCCTACAAACAGCCCCGCCGCACGCAGCGATAAAAAGGTGTCCGTCCCAGGTCCAAAGTGCAGCCCAGCTACAGTCTATTCGATTGCACTACATCCCTACCGAGCCTTCACACAACCTTTGCCCGAGCGAACCGTCCCACTCATGAAAACCGCCACCACCACTGCTAGTCTCGCCACTCTCCTCGCAGTTGCTATGAGGGTACATGCTCAAGGCGTCCCTGCACCAAATGCACCCCCACAGAGCGCCCCAGCACCGGCGAGCGATCCAGCTCCTGCCCCTATAGCCACAACCGCACCTGCCTCCGCTCCTGCTCCTGCCCCTGCCCCTGAGGCTCAGGCGCCCACCGACCCTCCTGCCGATACTTCCACCCCAGCCACAGAGTACGTGAACTCCAGAATACCTATAAAGACTGCGCAAAAATTGATAATAATGCCCACAGTGCACCACCGGCTGCTATCACAAGTAACGTCATAGAACCCTCGCCTGCTGCAATAGGTACCGGAAACGGCGAATCAAATACCACCGTCGCCCCTACCACCGTCGCTACCACTGATATAGCAGGCCCCTCCGCAGCACCATCCGTACCGTCCCCGGTCGCACCTAGCGCCAGCGTCGTCTCTGCCGGTGTTTCCCCTGCCAGTGTCGCCCCCGCCTAGCGGTTTATCTGTATCTGCTCAACCATCTACCATGTCTACTGTTCGTCCAGCCCTCTTCGACCACTCAGCAGCATTTCCCACCTCCACCTCCATCAATGCTGCGCAAGGGACCGGTGGTGGTCGCGAGGGCTTGGCAGTCGGTGTGATTGCCTGGTGTGGCTGCCATCCTCTTATAAACCTTCCTGTATCAGTTTGCCCGTTATTTTTCACGACTTTGCTGTAGATCGCATATCTAGATTCAGATTCATATTGCATGTAATCTCTTCCTATCCAGGGTTTCCACTTTTCTCGCCTATAGCTTGGTATACAATACGAATCGTAGAAAACGTATCCGAAACAAATTAACTAGATATTTAGTATATAATAAATACTACAATCCCAAGGATCGCGACTTTAATCACGTCTGAGTTCGATTCCAACTCCACTCTGTGGTCTGGGTGTCATCCCGAATAGCTAGAAAGAAATTCGTTAATGTGTCCAAGACATCATGTAGGCACTACTCTCACGTATTTGATGTCCTTAACGCTCAACTTGCCGAGTTTAAGTGCGCCGCCTTCTCCCAAAGCGGCATTCGCCAGACCTTTACGATGATGTTGGCTATAGCCGTCACTAGTGCATCTTGGATAGACTTACCCATTTTGACCTCTTGTAACTTGAGCATACTGTGAACGCTCAGTAAAGCATTCATATGAATCCCGTTTCGCACTTACCGTTCTTCAATAGTATTCTCAACAACTAAGCGTTTCACAAACACGTCCTTCTCCTGTCCAATACGATGACAACTAGAATTCGTAACATAAACCCGGGCGGTGGGCTCGCATTAAGAAAAAGAATTCACCGGTCATATGCTTGAGATTCAGAAGCATAGTTCCAAGAAAGCTCCATGCTAGCACAATGATACATCAGAAAGGGCCAGGGGTAAGCTGACTGAGAGGAACCCACTTGATAACACGGTTTGCTGCGACCAGGTTCAAACTAATAATTGAGTAAATAAGAGAAACAAGATTGATTAGGGGATCCTTTGGTCATACCCCACACTTCCACACCGGGTACTGTCAAGTCGTCCTATTCAATTCCGTTCAGGAGGAAAGCAAGCTTAGGACAGACTTGCCTAATCAAGATAACCATCGGCTTTCCTGGTTGCTTGAATCTATGCAGAGTCTCGTCCCTAGAGGTTTTGTCCATCTTCCCATCGAACCTAGCACTGTCAATGCCATGACGGGAGAGCAGGATTTCGATAAGATTCAACATTGACGTCCCTGTATAGCGCGCGAGTTAGCACATTCCAAGGGATCGAGCCAAGTCTCACATTGCGAGTAAACGATCGTCTTGTCACCCGTTGCCTCCCACTCCTTCAACAGTCTGATCATCTCGAGCATTTTGGTACTTGGAACTAAGCCCTCATCTCTTTGGGACCAGACCTTGATAAGGGCATCCGACAGGCCGTCCTGATCATCATCATTCTTATTTGCTGATGCTTCCACCCGTCCTGTCTTCAGTTTGCTTAGGGTAGTGTCATCATCCGATGTTGGCTCGTGCTGTAGAGGCTTCATCAGTCCATCAAACTTGGGGTATCCTCGAAGGTTCACTTACAATGGCCACTTTTCGGCGTTTTGTCGGAGGACCTAGTGGTACAAAGTCTGGTAGGTCATCGTCTGAGTCTGAGAGCTCCAGAGTGCCCAGATCCGGCTCAGGTTTGATCGGGGTAGGGAGAGGTCTTTTGACGTGCTCTCGGCCCTTACGCGCCAATTTCCTTTTCTCTTCTCTTTTATTCCAAGTATAATCGGCGAGCTCCTGGTCGGTTGGCTCAAAAGCGGCCCACTTGAATGTTTTCTGGGGGCCCAAATCGACCATCTTGCCACAGGTGGGACCTATCACAAACAGGTTGATCGCTTCTCGGGGATGGTTCTGCAAATTAGCTTACAAGGTCGCCAGCCCTTCGTCTGCGCTATCTCATACGCCTTCTCTACCTCGATATTCTGCTTTTCACTACCATATCCACTAATGACCTGTACGGTGAACTCCTTCCTCTGTGTGAATGGGCTTGCAAACGCTCACAAGATCCCATCATGGACAAAAGCCGAATTTTTGAGGGTGAGTGCGCAATCTAGGGGTAGGTAAATACACATTATTCAGCGACCGAAAGAAAACCAACCAAAGCAGATTTCATGCCCGCAGCCGAGTATGCGACCATTATCCGCAAGCAAAACTATGGGATTCATCAGAGATAATAGCGAAAGTGAATTACAATGGCTGCTTACTTTCAAAGCACTTAGGGCAACTAGAGGCACCAGGGATGTCGTCGTCCTCGTTGAAGTGCTCTAGCTCATTTGCGGCCTTACGTAAGAGAAATCTAGCAATCGAAGTCATTTTTATTTGAGGCAAGTTGTTGCACCTGGTCCCTACCGTTTCTTCACCTATTTAAAAAGTAATTGTTCGTTCCATTTGAGTATTCAAGATCAACGAACCTCGGTGACCCAGGAAGCTCCCATGGCCTTTCGTGCTCTTCCGAGTTCTCTCTCCGACTCGCCAGCAACAAGGAGGGTGGGATCTGAAAGACCCTCAGCTTGAGACTTGCGAACGTTTAGTAGTTGGAAAGAGGGGCGGGCGCGAGTGACTTACAAGGGTAAGACTAGGATGGCAGCACAACTGCCTCAACCGTAATATCAGTACCTAGGGGGCATTAGAAGATATTCTGCGTGATCTATGATCTTTCCTACCAAAATCTCATGGTGACTTGGAAGCGGGCAGAAAATTAGGATAACGTAAAGATTATACAAGAAAATAACGACTCACGACTCACGAAGTGTATTATTCCTGATAAATCTATTGATCACAATTTTGCTCCTTTTTTCGAATAAATCATACAACTAAATGAGTCTGATTAACAACATGCGCTTTAGTACGTGGGGAGCCTACCTCGCGTTCTTCATTTGAGAACTTGAGTGTAACAAGTTCTATATCCTTTGGGGGAAGCTGGAGGATTGGAACACCTTCAATCTCAGAGTCCTTTGTTCTGCGCAATAGTAACGGTTTGAGAATGGCTTGAGCACGAGTGCCTGAGCCAAATGTCGGGTTAAGCATTTCACTCATCACGAAATACACTCGCCTGCCAGAAGGGCATCGTTTATTTGAACAGAGGCCTGTCATAAGTATTGACACCTGATTCAGATGGCTAGTGAAAATGACCACGCACGATATGAGAATTAAATTTATCCCAGTCATTCCAAGGCCGGAAACGGCCAAACCTTAGCAGACCATATATATCTGCGCTGAAATAAGTAAGATTGCTTGAGTGCCGTTCGAACACAAACAAAAAAACGCGCTTACAGAGTGTTTGTCACCGGGAGTGCCAGTTAACAACCAACGGTACTTAGCCCGGACGTAGGCTAAGCTGATGCTGGCGCGTGTCCTCCTACAAAGATAATAAGTGAAATTCTGGAAAGAAGTCTCGATCTGATAACCTATTGCGAATAAATTGTGCCTCGTCCGCAATGGCACGGTAGAATTTCGTGCGCGCCAGTGGACCGCTAATAAAAGTGTGTTAGCCGACTGGATACGAATGCTTTCCCAGCGACTTGCCCATATTTCGTGAGCCAGTTCAATTCATCCACTTGCTCGACATCCTCTGGGCAGGCGAAATCACTAAGTAGCGTTTGGTATGACGTAATCACGATCTTTGTATAACCCTAAGCGACTGGCCAGATAAGGTTTTTTTTGGACCCACGTCTTTTGATTTTATATTAGCAGGTGTCTACGTAAAGGCGGGGTCAAAATCATAATGGGTTCAGAAGAACAACGAAAAACCTTGAGTTTATTTGTGCCGTGATGTATGTGGACCGAAAAAAGGCCATTTGTCTTGGTTTCTACCTCATCTTTCCACTACAAAAGGATACGGTCCAGTGAGCTGTGTAGGCAGACGCGGAAAAACCATACCTGTTGCAAAAGAGCAGCAGGAACGACAATAAGAGTCGTTCTGTGTTCATCTTCAATTGCAGGCAAATTCGCCGCCATTGTAGCGATCATTTGAACCGTTTTTCCTTTGGTGTTTGAGTTGGTAGAAGGAGGGATATAAACCGAAATTATACCTAAGCCCATATCATCCCTGAAAGCTGTGAGTGTTTGTCAGGAAAAAAGATACGGTGGTACATACGCAAGTATTCCTCCACGATGCGTTCCTTTCTCCTGTTCCAGCATCCTAGTTGCTCGAGGTCGTTATTTTGGGCAAGTCGAGTCAGAAAAAAATACTTTTACCACGCAACACCGATAGCCTGGTGTGGCAACAAACGAACTTCTAGCCCAGGCAGTAGATCTCGTTTACTAAGGCGCAAAAAGGTGTATATCAGGGACGTCCAGCCATCAGAGGAAAGGCCTCGTACTTTTGAAGGCCAAGCTTCTCCATAGCAGTTTGCACAGTCAAGCCATGACTAGCATTGTCGATGGCTGTAGAGACAAATTCACTGAGCCTATATGGCGGTTAGTAACAAAAGCTCCAGGTATCAGGCTCCGACACACTTTTGCTCTTGATCCGGACCTCCAACGTCGATTGACCTGAGGGGGGTTTCAGTGTCGTAATTCAGCCTGAAATCACGAGTGCCTAGGGGATATGAGGGCATAGCCCTCACTGGCCCGTCATCTGTGACTATTAAAATTCAGTGCAACACGCGAGCGGCAAAGGAAAAAAGGGTGCACAGTCATAAAACGAGCCTGAATGATCCTCCGCTTCGGGGGCGGCCTCAGTCCCCGTCGTAGAGAAGGGCTGGCTGCCAAACGACCCATCTGCACCTGAACTGAATCCCCCAAAGAATGAGCTGTCTAGTGCATCGAGAAGGCTTGAGCGATTCCCAGACTGGCCAACAGGCATGTTAGAGGCGCGAAAGACGCGTGAAGGGATGAGTGGATGAGAGAGCGCGTCTGCTGCAACAGCTTTCAAAGCATGTGCAAACAACTCATTTAGGTGACGTCAATGTTCTGATCGCTCTAAATTGATACAAGCATCTTCAGGGCAATAGCCTGAGCTTAAGTATAAACCAGGATGAAGCCAGATACAGATACCCAGCAGTAAACATGGATAGAAACAGGGCTTTCTAATGTCATTGAATGCAACATACATACTTGTTCAAGCTTTCTTGTCACCACTTGAAGGTAAGCCAGTTCCTCTGATTTAAAGTCACAAGTATTGTTGTGAGTTATGAGAAATTCAGTATCTGTGAGGGGAAAAGGGCCCAGGAATACAGTGGCAGGCAAAAGTATCGCACAGTCATCACGTGATCACATTGTTTATCTCTCCTTGTCTTCATACAGTTGTGGACAATCAAAGCCTGCTAAGTTTTTATTTTGAGAATAAATAATTTTAGGACAATTCTAATGCCAGATTTGAATTCTACGGTCTCAGAAATGCTAAAAAACACCCTTGTTTTAATTTTCCCACGGGCTTTTGGGGTGGCCAAATTTTTTTGTAGGGTGAACAAAATTTTAGTACCTAATTCGGCTCCAAAACAGCTTCTATCGACACCATGGAAGCCCATCCGTAGGATTTAGAATCCTAGATTATTTTCAAACCTTGTTGAAATTTGGCATTCCGACAGTTTATAACAAGTTTATTAAGCCGTAGCCACTTTATTTGACTAGAATATCTATAAATATATCACCGGGATGGCGTGATGAAGGACATCTAAGTAAGCTGAGTCATTGGCCAAGCTCAATAAGGAGAATCTGAGTGCCCTTCCTGCAGACTTCCAGATACCTCAATGCTGTTCTCCTATTTTAACAAAACAACAAATACATGATCCGGATACTTATGGCTTGCTCAAGCTTCAACATCGCTGCTCAAGAGGGGTCTGCGAGCACAGTAACCACCAGGAGGGCAGGGGTATGCCATCATTTGGTAATCAGCGCTCGGCGGAGAGACCAAATCGAGGTGATGGGATCACGCAGGGTCTGATATTGTGGTTTATTCGAGGTCTTTTTTTTTTCTTTTAGGCTATTTTCACATTTGGAGGTGATCATATTTTTCCATAATCAGACTCTATGAATGAAACACTACCATTTGCGCTTTTTTCTTTATTTTTATTCTTTTTTTTTGGGGGGTGGCCAAAATTTTGGGGGTATGAATCAATTTTTTTAGAATACTAAGATTCGGCTCGTAGAAACATGTTCATAAGGGTCTAAGCTATGTGTTTTGATGGTTTTTAATCAATAGAGTCCATTGTGGTGAACCCAATAAATCGGTCAAAAAACGTAGCGGGCTTTGATCGTCCACAACTGTACCTCTTTGGCAGTATGGGAAACACCTGTTTTAGGGTCTTTAATATATAGTTAATATATCTGAGACATTTATGGATGAAACAAATAGCCCAAACATGCAGTATATTGGTTTCAATTCAAAAAGTACTGTGCAATACTTTTGCACATGAGTATCTGACACACTTCGAGTGCTTATAGAGACTTGGAAAAATTTCAGAAAATCCCCAAAATTTATATGAACACTCTCCTCATCATGGTCTATACATCTCCCATCAAGGTTGCTTGCATTGTGGACCTCAAAACCATTGGGGTAACCAATCAAGACATTGCATCCAAATTTGGCATCCACAGGACAACTGTAGCTCGAATTTTCAAGAAATTCAAGAAATCAGCCAATCCCTACCATGTCAATCCCAAAACAGGTTGCCCACAGAAGCTTGAGGAGTGGGAGGCAAGGATTGCTGCAAGGATGATTGCAAAAACAGAGGTGGCTAATGTGACAGAACTTGCCAAAGTAGGGTTATTTGATGTATCACGATATACTCTGGCTTGGCGTATGAGGGACCATGGATTGGTGTGTCGTGTTTGGAGGAAATGACCCTACATTTCTGCCAAGAATGTCAAAGCACACCAAGCCTGGGCCTTACAGCATGCCTCATGGACTGTAGAAGACTGGAAAAGGGTTGTCTTCACAGATGAGTCAAAATTCCTGCTCTTCAAGTCTGATGGCTGTCAATATTGCTGGATTAAGCCTGGAAAAGCCCTAGATCCATGTTTTACTCAAAAAAACAGCATGGGGGTGGAAACTTGATGGTCTGGGGATGTGTCACTTCAAAGGGGATGGGAAGACTTCATCGGATCAAAGGAATTATGACAGGTGACAGCTATGTCAAGATTCTTGATGCTGATTATTTAGGGACACTCAAGGATCTGAAATTGCATCGTACTGGGCCAGAACAGCCTATATTCCAGCAGGACAATGACCCAAAACACCAGTCAAAGGTAGCACAGGCATGGTTTGCTGAGAAAAAAGTCCCATTACTGCCCTGGGCACCCTCCAGCCTGGATATGAACATCATTGAGCATGTGTGGGACCAGGTAGATGCTCTTGTATGTGCTTGGAACCCTCTCCCTTGCAACAAGGAGGAGTTATGGGTTGCTCTTCAGAAGGAATGGGACAACTTTCCAAGGTCTTCCCTTAACACTCTATATGAAAGTATACCTTATCATGTAGCAGCATTAATTAAGGCTTGGGGTAGTAATACTAAGTATTAAATTTTGTAGCATGTTTCATTTGTGTTTCAGCTGCTATTGCATTATTTCTTCAGTAGTTACTCATGTGCAAAAGAAATGCACACCCTATGCTCAGTTGTAATCCCCCTTATTAGCCATTTGTCCTAGATACTGTCTCTACTGCATTATATTTATTTTGTACTGTAATTAAGCTATCGAATGAGCCCTTACTCGAAGCGAGACATGCTGTTTTCACTCTGTGGGGGATAAAGTTTGTTTGTTTGGTTTTGTGTGCATTACTTTTGCCCGCCACTGTAGGGTGTGACATATGTAACTCTGGGTACTATGGGTAAACCTGCCAGGTTGGTGGGTAGGGTTTGCACAGGTATAGATATGGGTCACTGCTGACTTACCCATGATTGGACCCATACCTGTAAAATCTGTACCCATAGGTGCAGGTTCAGGGCTTGGGTCAAAGCAAAATAAGTAGTGAGCTATATTACCCACAATATCTATAATACTGTACATATTTTGTGCAAACAATAGGCCAGAAGCATTGGATGCCAGACAAACATCAGATAATGGTCCTGGAGATGGTGTACATTTGAAATGTATGGAGGAGGAAAAAATTACAAATGTTCTGAGACATTTGTTGACCACCATCTCAATGGCATCATGAAATCAGGTTGACCCCACACTCATAACTAACAAACCCTGGAAGTGTGAGCCAGCATCTCATCTCACCAACAAAGATAATACCTCTGCCAACACTGACCAAACTCTTAAATGACTGTGCAGGGTCATCAATCCCTTGGAGAGGGATTTATCTTCCTTTTATATGTTGCTGTCTTATCTGATTAAATAATAAGTTGTTCATGCCACTGGCCTACCAACATCAAACTTGCCATCATGATTGGCACCTGATTCTGGCCCAGCCAAGGAGAAGGAGCCCCAGATTTACTCTCCCAAACCCTTAACTTGCATTGCTAGTTGCATCATTGAATCAACTGAATCTGATAGCTCAGCCACTTGTGAGCAAATAATATAATGGTTTTATCTAACTGGTATCGATTGGAACATCAGAAAGCAAATGACAACAGCTCAATCAAGGTATATAAAACGAACTCCAAAAACTCATTTGATGCAAAGAGTTCGCCACAAAACGCAAAGTCCGATCTCGCACTAGTCAATTCTTTACGGGAACCGTCCCCCTCAGTTTTGCATCACGGCTGCTGGCACCGATAGTAACACCAATACTTCCCTTCGGCCTCCTCCAGCCCTGCTTCTCTACATCCCAAATACTCAGATCATACCTGGACAGGTTCAATGTCACCTCCTCACTCTGCCCCTTTTCCACGTTTGTGCTGGAAAACCCGCGCAGTACAGAGGGGGGCTCGCCAGATGATTGGGGGAAGCTGATGTAGAGCTGAGGCGTCTCACTACCAGATACGCCACCAGTGTTTTGAATAGTGAATGACACCTGGAATGCAGGGCGATGAAGCCTACACAGCCGTCTCAGACTGGATATCCCGTCCGCCCGTTGTATGAAACTCACCAAGCAGCAGTAGAACCTCCCTCCACATTGGGGCTCGCCTCGCCTCGATCCCATGCTTGAGCGGCTTCGACATCACCGCCATTGGTGGGGAGCTTTTCGATGGACAACCTGGAGTATTTGAAAGTGGTATAACTCAGACCGAAACCAAATTCGTATCTAGGTTCGATGTGGTTCTGACAGATCGGAGGTTAGTGAGGCCAAACATAAGCATGCGGGGAACCTACGGCGTCGAAGTGCCTGTAGTCGATCTGTAAACCTTCGGTATAGGGTATGGAGATCACTTCTTGAATGCCGTCTCCAGGAATAATTTGAGCAGAGTAGTCCTCCGGGCGTTTGGCTATGGTATAAGGAAGCCTTCCGGATGGGTTGTGATCACCATATAACACATCAACCAAAGAGTTGCCAGCTTCTTGCCCAGGTGCCCCAGCCCATATGATCTGCGAATATATCAGTAAGCGGAAACAGCAAGCCGTCATTCCACATACAGCAGTAACATTGGGATGGTCAACCCATGGTTCAAGAATCAGAGGACCCACGCTGTGTACGACAACGATTGTGTTATTATTTTGAGCAGCTACAGCTTGAACAAGCGCGTCTCCACCATGCCACGCTGTTAAGTTTTTCCTAAATAACAGTCAGTTCAGCACTCGGGCAATACGTAGTTTCGGGTATATGTACCTGTCACCGCTGTTACCATCAACGGTAATATAGCCCTCTCCTGAGTCGGCGGAAATGAAAACGAGTGCAGCACTCTTCTTCCTTGCGACATTGCCAGCCTTTGGAAGGTTGAAGTCGTCCAAGAGCCAGAAAACACTGGTATGGTCTTCCCTTGCACGCCTCTTGAATTGCGTCTAGAGGCTATACAGAGGTTTAATCAGGAAAACATATCGAGAAAGGTGGAAAATGTCATACAGTAACCAAGTATGTCATGTTCGCTGTGCCGGAGCCCCATCCCATAGCAAGTACTCCATCCAAACCACCTTGGTCACTGAATTGGTTTGGACCAGCACGACCTGGGCCAGCATCGGTACCGATTAACACTAGACTTCTTGGTTTCCTGAGCGGGAGAGTGTGTCGTTCATTCTTTAGTAGGACAATACTAGCCGCCCCGATTTCACGAACGATCTTGTCATGATCAGCTTGCACGTCAATGTGTTCATTCACAGAATCATCGTCGGGTAGGAAGGCATGGAAGTTCGTGGGTGGGAAATTTGAGGAATCCTGCTGGAGAAGATACCATCCGGCAAGGATACGTGTAGCTGAAGTTGAATACTTCAATTGAAAACCCATGGTCAGCCTGTATATGTATACTCTTACCCATATCATCAACGCGGGCCTCTGGTATGGTTCCGTTTCGAACATATGCAGTCAGGTTGCCTCCAAAATACGAGTTTCCGGAAAGGAACGTGATATCCCCAGGCATTGTCATCTGGATTAGGTTAGATCAGCCGCGAACTCGGGGAGAAAGGACCTACGTCAAGACCGGTGGCGGCACCCATAGTAGACTCGGTCCTATAGACAGATTAGATTCAAGCCTCCGTCAGCTGAAGACTCTACATACGCTTGCCAGTCCGACATGATATCTAACAGCTTGTCAGAGCCTGGAAGCGGTAGGGAGCAAGTTAAGGAGCCTACATCCTCTGAACCCGTATTGATGCTTGACAATATCGTTCATGATCTTGTCGTTCTCACAAGCGTATGTTCCGTTGATGAGATCTGATTCTCGATTAGAGGCAATCACAGAGACAGAAAAATATAGCATACTGTAGCTACACATGAGGCTCGTCACGCCGGCCATGATGCTCCTCATGAAAGGATGGGTGTAGATCTCGTGCTGAGTCCTATCATCAACGTCCGAGCTTGATGAGGTTCGCTTATGTTCTTGTTCGCTAGAATGTGCTTAACAACATTCAAAAGCAGCTCGTGTATTTTAACTTACTTGTTTACCAAATGTTTAGCGCAAGCCTGAACACCTCCCTGCTGCATCCCAAGAACAGTTTCATAAGCGGCTTCTCCGGCAAGGTAAGGATCGGCTCCAAAACCTTCCCAATTACGCCCCCCTGCGGCCACACGGCCCATGTTCATCATAGGCCCAAGGGCCACGTTTACTCCTTTACCAACGTGCTCTTTTCCCATAGCAAGTCCACGGGCACGTATAAGACGCCGGTTGAAGGTAGCCGCGGCATTGATCGCCGTGGGGAAGCCCGTGACAAAATCGGCATTGCGGACACCAAGTGGAGAATCCTATAGCAGTTGGGTGGCTGATGGAATCGGAAGAATAACCAAAAAAAAAACATCGAGCTGACCTCTAAGCATAGGCCTGGCCAGCCACGTCCATGGATGGGTTCAAGAGAGGGGATGTTGCCCTGAATGTCACAATGATGTCACGCACTGTCCATCATGAGTGGTCCCGATTTTGGACTTACCACGCAGCGACCGTGAGTCCACCCTACGCCAGTAGTCACGTTCACCTTCTCTTCGAGGGAAAATCCAGCAATCTTATTATCTTGTGAGTGGTTGTGATGGTCGAGTTGGCGTAGCAGACTCTTACCTTAGACTTCGCTTTCTTGTATGCAGCATTCCACGCTGGACCAAAGTCTGGTATAATGGAAGCACCAACCTATTGGAGTTCAAACAAAAGTAACCCAAACCACACCTAAAAATACACACCGCTGGTGGACTTTTGGGATTAGTGACTTCAACCACACCAGGAATAGGCACCTCCGATGGAACTGGGAATGGTGAAAAAGTGGTCGGAGCGATAGGAGGTTTGATAATGGGCTCTGTCACAGAGGATCCCCCAGGGGTTGTTGCGGGCTGTGAGACTGCACTTGACGTCGCTGAGAGCGTACTGAGTACTGAAGACGAAGCGGTGTCAAGTGTTGAAGGAGCCACAGACACGCTCGTTGAAGACGCGACAGGAGCCGAAGAGGCCGACTGTGATGATATAGGGATCGCCGGGGTCGATGATGCGGTGTGGCTCGAGGAGTCGCTCGTGGCGGCGAGGACAACGGGCAGAAGTGAAAGCCAAAGAGACCTCATCGTCGCGTCGAACAAGGCGAGGATGGCCGGGGATACTTAGCCATTGGAGCCTCTAGCGCGATTCTTATATGCCGCTAAGCCTTCTTCGCTTTTTGGGCGCCGAAACGTTGTGCTAAGCACTTCGGTTACGTAATCCACACGAAGCTGGTCATCTGCCCTCCCAAAGGTTCTCAAGCTGCCAGGTTTCGTTACTCTCTCCTGCTTCCATCTTCCATCAGCATGCACACACCGCCTTTGATGATATAAATTTGCCTTCTTGATCATACGTCGCGCTCGCCTGACTCGGCCACTATTCTTCCCCTCTCCTGCATCACTTAGACTTGATCAATTAATCAGGTAGGTCATCTCTCACTCACAGTTTATCACCACAGTGTTGCTTTTCACCCGCTATCCGTTGATATTGCATTCCAAGGCTGGTAATGTGTATTCTATCGGCTTGTCAATATGGGGCTACGAATTACTCTCACGGGTAACAACTACATCAGCCAACAAGAACCGGCTCAGGACCCTAACGGCAACGTCGTCTTAGCGAGCTTTAGAAAACTCTTTTTCTCATGGAGACCTGCCGGAGGCTTGAATGGACAACTATAGCTCGGGCCCTGCGCCGGCTTCCATGCGTCTTCATCTATAATCAGAACAACCGTGCCCCAACTTTGCGTTCGAGTACCCAACTTCCACATTACGACCGCCCCTCCGCACTATACGGGCTCACGGGATTCAAGCACTCCACCCGTCCATCCGAACCCACCCTTCACGAGCTTTTAATGCTCATTTTGGTAATCTAGGCCTTCGCCTATTCCGAAATCCAAAATTATCCCTTATTACCAACGGAACCAGCCGATGACCTGTCCCGAGCCCTATTCGGAGCAGCCTCAGAATATATGGGTGCCCTTGCCCTTTCAGCAAGGAGAGTGGTTGGTCTAGTACCGTTTCTGAGACCCATGACGGCCGTGGTTCACATCCAATTTAGAGAGTGTGGCTGGTGTCCTCCTCGCTACTAGCTTTAATAATTTCAAAAATTATGGGAAACTGATGAGAATAAAACAAATAACACACAGTCAAACTACTCGCCACAAAAATCTTCCCCCTGGATATTCTTGGCACTTAGGAGAAAGATACCCCCTGAGGTTGACACGATACTCCCTCATGTTGATATGATTAAATGGGGGCGTATACATAAGTCACCCGGCCGTTGAGTAGTTGCCGACGGCCTGGAGGTTCGTTTAGATCAAACGTGTTTGACAGCGTATTCTTTGAAGAGTGGGGATGATTGATTTCTGACAGATGAGCGATACAAAGACCAAAGCAGGAAGAATGAAGAATGCGTGAATTTGATCAGGGGCGATTTAGGCCACAGCCATGGGTATCGCCGGATTCTACCTCGACTTCTATTGCACCCTTTCCTCCTCTTTTGTTTGGCCCCTTACGGGGGCCGGTAAACAGCTACTCCGTCATCATTATCCGCGGACTGCATCGTAAACATTAGTGCCGGGGCTTGCCACCTTTTTGTATAGAGCACCCTTCCCGAACAGTGATATGTATTCTCTCCTACACAGGACCAGTCTAGCTCCGCCCAATATCAGTGTAGCTATCAAGGAAAGTAAAATTTAAACCAATCAGAGATCCCAGTCATGCTTGAATCACAGATGAATTTTTGATGAATCAACAAAGCCCGACAGCTTCAGATCGATAATGTCATACACGCCAGCCCTTCCCAGCTCCATCTCCCTTGTCTTTAACAAGGTAGAGAAGCTACCGACCGGTGCCTACTCGCATTTCTTTCCAATGGAGCTTTGGCCACTTACCCACTCGAGGAATTCTTTCCCTGAACTTCCCCCCCTCCCCGTAGATACCCTGTCACTATCACATAATATATAGACCACGTCAACCCGTCCGACCCAATCGCCTTGAGCGCCTCGCGTTGGGTTGCTAGACGCCTAGTTGATGGGTTGTATTTCTCCAGAATTCTCAGGCACCATCCGGATGAGACCTTTTTCAGGATCCCGACCGCAGGATTTCGCCGATCACCCCACCCCCAAAACAGACTAATTTGGTTGACATTGTTCGTGGTGGAGCACACGCGTAAACGCTTGTCTTCATTTACCAACATGGACAGGCGGTGGTGGCCTCTGCTCTAGCCGCAGCGTTTTGGTTCAGCAACCTGTCGTGACTCCGGCGGGTGAGCTTGGACAGTAGGGGTGACCTCGGGAGAACCATCAGAGACGAAACACCATTATTACATGGTTCAACCTGAAGCGAAAAAAAAAACCACGGGAACGAGAAGAGCCCGTGAATGAGTCATGAGACATTAAGGAAGTTTGGTTCACAGGCTCAGGAATTAGAATTGCAGTTGTAGATACCCAAAACTGCTTAGTTGTTTCTGCCACGAAGAAAGCTTGTCTCCCAACCCTTGATGCCGCCGAACATTACTACGCCGCTTTCTCTTTCTGGAAATACAACGTCTGTTGGTTGGGTTTCCTGTTCGGATAAAGAGCTTTCCCCCTTCCCCTCTTCCTCTCCAAAAGTTTTTTGCCCTTCCCCCCTTGACAACCTGCTCCAACCCGGTCCGCCGACAGAATTTTTCTCTGCGTTCCTCCCTTCTTCTCTTATAAATTCACCTTTTTCATTTCAAAATGGACTCTACATCACCCGAGTTTTGCTCCCTGGCTTTAATGCCTCGCCTGGATGATTTCGACGTCTATCCCTTGCCTTCCCAGGACTTTGGAGGAAGGGTACTGACTCCACCACCTGTAAGTGGAGAATTACTGGGTCCAGTTACATCCCTCAACACGTGGTTCTCCTTCAGCATTTAACAGAGCGGACGGAACCACCTGGCGACCAAGTACCCCGCTGCCAAGAAATTTCGCTGCCCTCCCCTCGTGACCCGCAGCCAGTGCACCAATTTTCAATCCACCTTTCCGGGGTCGCCAGCGAAGAGTGGCAAGGTGGGGGGGCAACGAAACAGCAAGCCAACAAACCTCCGGATCAAATTCAAAGCCCTTGCACCGTGGTGGCTCTGCGGCCCACGAACCCAGCCGTCAACCAAACCCCCCGCTTTAGTCAAGCCTCGCTGACTTACTCCCCTACCCCCCAGCCGAAGCACCAAACTTTAAATCACCCTTCCCATGCCACTGGGGGGGATCGGCATTACCGGCGGACACCTATGTCATATTCCTGCGCAAGTGGGGAATTCCTGGACTACGATCGAAGCATTCGAGACACAGTCGTGTACCAGCATTTCGCGCAACGGACGGTTTTACCCCGCCATGAAGATTCTCCACACCTCGGAAGAGCGCCACCACCCTTTACTCCCAAGCGCCAAATATCCAATCATCCTTCCCATACCACTGGCGGGGGCAGGCATTATCGGCGGACGGCCACGTCCCATCTCTACACAAATGGGGAATTCCTGAACCACCGTCGAAGCACTCAAGACACGGTCGTGTACCAGCATTTCGCCCAGCCGATAGCCCCATCCTACCATGGGGATCCTCCACACTTCGGAAGGAGCACCACCACCCTTCCCCCCCAGGCTCCAAATTCCAAATCACCCGTCCCATACCACTGGTGGGGACGGGCATTACCGGGGGACGTCTATGGTATATCCCTACGCAAGCGGAGAAGTCCCGGACCATAGTCAAGGCACTCAAGACACGGTAATGTACCAGCATTTCGCGCACCGAATAGTTCTACCCGGCCATGAAGATACGCCACAGCTCAAAAGAGCATCGCCACCTTTAACCCCCACGTCTCAGCCGGTATGTGAGTTAAATAGAGTTGGTCGTTGACACTCTCACAAGTCGCTACATCCACAGCATCCCGCACCTCGACAATACTGGAAGCGAAGGTATCTTCCGCCGCGGTTCGCAAATTTGCACGAGAGATCTCGTCCTGTTGGGCGGGCGAGGGCCTACACAACTCCTACACCGGCCTGCCCGTCGCCTATGTGGCATCCCACCTTGCCACCAAAGCCGGTACCAGCTCCACCGTCGGTGGTCACTCCCATGACTAATGGAGAGATCCTTGATTCCACCCGCCAATCTGCAGGCGAAAACTGCTTCCCGAAGCCCACTACTCGATCCGTTCGACGGTCAGGGAGCCGCCCCCTAAGTGAACCTCTGTACCGCGCACCTCCGGGAGAAGAATGGAGTCAGAGTATTCTCCTCAATTCTATTCTTGGCCTACCCCCACCCGGCCCACAAGCACCCTTCACATCACATCTCACGCGCGCATCATATACTACCCCACCGTTTCCCTCTCGTATCAAAACCCCAGCAGTCGAAGAAGGCCATTTGTCGCGGATATTCTCGCTCGGTATCAAGGCCTATGAGGAAGCATTGCTGTCGCAATTTTCTTGCGCTGTCGAGCATAGCGGCTGGCTCAAGGAGACCCTCTATCCAGTCCCACGTTGCGTTGATGCACACTTTTTCTCTAATATCACACTCAATGTGAGAGGTACACTGGTAAAAACCGGGGGAAGGAATCTCTATACAGCGATCATAGCGTTGATAGCAGACCCAGACAACACAACCGTCATCAAATATCACGGTATCGAAGTGATCTGGATTGTGTTTCTGCTGAGAGAGATTTTGCTCACCACCGACTTTGGGAAGGCTCTGGAAGCTCCGGCTGCTCTCGGAGCTTTCAAGGATCTCGATCCGTGCAGTAACACATTCAACTTCAATGCATTGAGGTACACAGTACAGGGGGTTCTGCAAAGGATGGCCAAGACACCCACCTCCAGGACTAAAAACTGCTCCACGTCAAAGGCAACACCGGTTTACTGCCCTCGTGGCCACTGTCGGACCGACGGGCAAAGTTTGTCTAGTCTTTCTCCTCGAGGAAATAGCCACTAACTTCGTTACCTGTAGGCCCTGCCATCCCGATCCCTCCCTTTAGCGTCCAACATCCCCAAGATGACCGTCCGCTCATCGAGTCCTTTTCATTCGTTTTGTTACATCACTTCAACGGGGAAAGAGCCACGGGGCTAGGATTTTTGCTTTTTTCATGCTTGCATCCCTGCTGCAATTGAATGACAGATCGGTGTGCGAGGACAGGGGAGGGACTCCGAGTACTTAAACCTTTACGTTCGATAACTCAGATTGTAATGACGTGTCAATGATCATGATCTTATGTTGCCAGTGGACCAGCACCTTCAAAATAAGTATTTCTGGTCTATCCATTTATAGAGCCTATTCTTCCGACTACACTTGATATCCCTGAGATTGAACCTTGTTGAGCCTTGGGAGAGCCCATAACTCAATTTTCCCTATAACCGGGACAAGCCTGAAGGCACTGGACCGTGCCACGAGGCCCAGCAGACACCCCCCACCATGAATCTGTTCCCACTTCAGAATTCATCAGGCTTGTTCAGCATGCGCCCTTCAGAGTAAAAACGATCTCATCCGTAAGCGCCTTTTCAAACGAAAGAGAAATGAAAATAGAATACAGACCCTCCATGCCGCCTTCGACGAGGAGAACCTGACCCGTCACATGACCGGACACCACATCCGATGAGAGGATTACCACCTGAGAAGCAACATCTCGGGGCTCTGCGACCTTCTTTAGCGGAGTTCTAGAAAGAGAAATATCATCTCTAATACTATGCTGAATAGCCCAAAGGCCGACATACGTTGCTAGGGCTTCAGCAATGACAGCAGGGTCTTTCAAAGCCTCTTCGACCATTGCCTGTCATCGGCATCGTGATTCGTGAAAACGGAAAATAATTTGAGTTTCACGTTGTGCATACTGTTTTAACCCAGCCGGGAGCAACCGAATTGACTCTTCCCTTCGGTGCGATTTTGACAATCTCATTCTTCAGCGAGAGCGTCAATCCGTACATCATAGCTGAAGTGGTACGTAATGAAAACACGACTTGGCAGGAGTTATTGACCGGAACTCACCACTTTTTGTGCTCGCATAATCGGCGTGGCCGGCTTCACCTAACGCATCACGTCATTTAGAAGAATAAAGCCTGACAGGGCGACGCAAAGACATTGCTAACCAAACTTGCCCGCTGCACTCCCAATAAGCACTATCGCTGCCTTATCCTTAACCCGTGAAGAGGCCCTCTCCAGGTACTTGAAATATTCCTTAGCGGTAATAAAGCATGAAGTTAAGTTCACATCAATCGTATTCTTCCATCGATCCAGTGACATCACACGAATGGGTTCGAACGCAGTTGGCCACGTCCCATGGTTCAGAATGAGGACCTGGACCTCCCCAAATAGGTGGTGCCGTGGTGGCCACTGCAAAGAGCCACTCAACGGAAACCTCGTCAGTTCAAGTTCGCCTGAAGTGCCTGGATTCCGGCCCGATCCGAATTCAGTGATGAGCGGTTGGAGGGATGTTTCGTTGGTGTTGTATTGTGCGGTTACTCTCGCACCTTGCTCTAAGCACGCATCATGGGATGAAATAGATAGGGTTAGAGAGCAATGTGATAATGGAGCTAGCTGGATCGTCAACGTACGGAGGAAATACGCGAGATATCTCAAGTCCGATACCGCCACTTGCCCCTGAGTTGTCGTTTGCGGAATTGCGTTAGTGGGTTCCTTTAGAGATTAGACTTTCAGAATTTGCCGGATGACGGACCTGTAACAAGGACGTGTACGTCATTCAATCCTAAATTCATAGTGTTGCAGGGTTGTAGCGATGCGGGGGTGTTTTACAGAGATAAGCAACTATGGCAACCCAGCACACTGCAGAACAACGCGTGGGCGGATTCGTAAAATTAGTGTGCACGAACATAACAAATTTGGGTGTGTGTTCCCGGGAAGCTTTATCATTGCACATGTGATGTGTCTTCAGCTGACGGTACCGTGGCAAACCTTATGCATGTGCCCCATGCCGGGCTGGGGGGGCGGAGGGGATAAATGGAAGCAGCCAGCGCGCGCAACGCAGCTGGAGCCGGCAGGACATACTTAGTATAGTTTTGTTATGCTCTGGCACTAGAAGTCGTGTTACCTGTGTGGGTTGCATTCCTCCAGTAGTCGCGCCCATGTGGGCATTACCTTTTTTGAAGATGAGTTATTTATAGTTCACCTCATGCAGAATAGCATTTAGTATTTTCTTATCTTTGAATCGGTTACAATCGATGTTTCAAAGCGATGAAATGAGTTCAGCTGAGTTTTGGCGTTGGCTCAGGGCAAAGGCTCTAGTTGAATCAGTACCAAGCGGACTCATATCTCGAAAATTGGACATCAGTTGTGAATCGTTAGTCTGGATATTTCAGCCTTTCCCGTTGCCTCCAAGAAGCAGAAAGCATATGGTGTAAGACTGCGGCTCCATCCCAAGCCGAGGAGAATGTGGTCGAAGTATCCTGGGTGTTATGTCTTTGAAACAATGCCGACGGAGGATATTCCTTGAGGTGTACTGATAAATCAATATTGAGGTCATAGCGGGTGTATGGTCCGGGTGAAGGCTTTCCACCTGCCTCATCTCGAAGACATACCAATGGAATAAGAGATCGTGGAAGTGATGGAGAGTGCTACAAACGGAATCTCTTGCGGCTCCTGTTATTCGTCTGCAGCCGGGGGACGAGATCTTTGCCGAGCTGGGACCAACACATAAAACCTTGGGATAGGGAGGCCTCGAAATCCGCAGCTCATACCCTCGCGCACGCCCTGGTTTACCTGAGTACAGAACAACCCCTCTCAGTTCCCAATGAAACTCCTAGCTGCTTTACCAAGCATCATCTTGGCCGTGTCCGTGCGGCTGATCTGCGCGACGCCCCTCAATGTCACCAGACGAGCATCAGGTTCCGAATCGACCCTGTTCCCAATCCCGAATTATATTTCGCGATGGACTACTTTGGCTGGAGCTTCGGGGTCGCTCACGCTAAGCGACTCAACCCTCCGACCGCACAACATCCTCACGCGGTGCCCTTACACCTACGAGAACTCACCTGATAAGGTTAGATCTCTAAAGGCACACTACCCAAAGGGTTCATACAAGCCCAGCGCTGATCCCTGTGGTGGTGTGTCGTTCTATGCTCCTGGACCGTCGTCGGTGGATTTGTCCACGGCGAAAGAGGCGCTTTTCAGCTATTCTGTTTATTTCCCCAGTGGCTTCCAGTATGTCAAGGGAGGAAAGCTTCCCGGACTTTGTGGGTGTCCCTGAATTGATTCTCCGATTTTATGCTGGTGCTGATGTGATGGGTTGATTAGATGGAGGTGATAGTGATAGTACTGCTGTATCGTGCTCTGGGGGTCGTAAAGATGTGACCTGTTGGTCTGCCCGTTTGATGTGGAGGACCAGCGGAGCAGGAGAGGTCTATCTCTACCTCCCTCCGTACGACGTGCCTGGCTTTGAGGCCAACGAGAAGGTCTGTGGGCTGCCGAACTCGATCTGCGATGTCACCTACGGCATATCTGTCAATAGGGGAAGCTACTCCTTCCCTGCTGGCCAATGGACGACAGTTGCAGAGCGCATCAAGCTCAATGATGTAGGAAAGGCAAACGGGGAGGTTGAGCTATTCGTTAATGGAAAGAGCACCATCCATGTCACGGGTATTATCCTGCGTGATAGTTCTGCTGGTCGGATCCGTGGTATGCAGGTCCAAACCTTTTTCGGAGGCAAGCGGTTCCTTTTTTTTTTGATGCCGAGTTGTGAGCGCTCATATGCATTGCCTGATGGTGGGCGTAGGATCCAGTGTTGATTGGGCGTCACCGAAGGATCAGGATGTGTACTTTGCCAATTTTGGGGCTGCCATCATCTCCAAGCTGTGATCCGTTGTGTTTGTAAAAGATAACTGAACCGTGGCCCTGGCGGCGCTTGTATTCTACAAAGATTTTCCCTCAATAAACATACATTCGACTTGGCCCGAGAGATTACCTAATGATGCGTGGATGGCAGCTGACAAATCGCTCGTTCTGCAGCCACGTGAGCAGTTGTTGTGAATCGCGATTTGGATTTCAACTTGTGAGTTTGAAACTTGTCCTCCCCTTTTCACAACATTCACAACCCACCATGGCACGTAGCCCTCCACACTACTTCTCCTGCGTGTGTGCGTATTACTCACCTCCTCTCCGTCCTCTAGGTCTCTCCTGCCGTTACACGTCGTCTGATGCGAGAGCTCGCAGACATGAAGAAGAACCCTCCTGAAGGGATTCGCATCCAGACCAACGAGGAAGATATGTTAAATGTAACCGGAATCATCGAGGGACCAGGTATGTACCATGTAACCGATATATTCCCACTATGTCCTTGGCTGAACACGGTGTTTGTGCGACCCAGAGGGTACCCCGTACGCGGGCGGTTATTTCAAGGTCAAGTTCAAGTTTACAGAGGAGTTTCCTGCGGCTCCACCCAAATGTACGCCAATTTCCTGTAACCCCCCTCTGAAAGTTGACTGATGATCACGGGCAGGTTGGTTCGCGACAAAAATCTTCCATCCCAATGTATCAGGCGCTGGAGAAATCTGCGTTAATACCCTAAAGAAGGACTGGCTATCCTCGTACGGTATTAGCCACATTCTAGTGACCGTCAAATGCCTTCTTATTTATCCCAACCCCGAGTCTGCGCTAGACGAAGAAGCGGGGAAGCTCCTCCTCGAGGACTATGAAAGTTACTGCAGCCGTGCTAAATTGATCACGAGCGTGCACGCGACACCACGCGTCAAGCCCGTCGAGTTTAATGACCCATCGCCTACCGAGTCGTCTTCGTCGTCGGAAACGTCGTCTTCGGCCCCCTGCACCTCAAGCTGCTGCACCATCTTCCAAACCAACTTCTACATCCACTCCGACAACTACTGCTCCTTCGACTACTCCTACGTCGATTCTCCTCCACTCCACTTCTTCCTTTGCAGGTGGCTGCGCGCAAAGTCAACGTCGCCGCCTCCACAGCCGCGTCCGCTCAAGACGACTCTTACTGTGGAGAAGGAGGGAGTGGGTAAAGAGAAGGATCGACACCCTTCACCTTCTCCGCTGGCTACGGCCGACGCGAATGTCCGGGCACAAGGCAAACCAGCCTCAGATATGGGGCTTGGCATTGCAGAGAACACACTACCCGCGGGCACGACGAAGGCTATGAAGAGATCTGCTACTGGAAGTGCTACAACGAATGCAGAGAAGAGGAAGAAGGCGTTGAAGAGGCTATGAAAAAGGCGTCCCTTGATATACTATTTATTGAGGGCATTTACGATCCTTATGATTGCGCTGCCCTTGCTTCCTATTTCATTGTTGTTTTTAGTGTAATGTCGCGTCTATCGTGTGGATACCAACGTCAGGTTGTTTACGCTGTTCAGGGTAGAGAGCTTGAAGAGGATAAAAGGGGTCTAATCGCTGGTGTTTGTTCCTCAGGATCCAGATAAATACATGCAGTACTGGGAGACAGGGGAGGTCATCTTCTATACTTATCACCCAGGTATGCATCACCAGCCAGCACCGGCGCCTTCGGGTAATAGCCGCGGGCGGTACATTGTGAGGACGTGAGTTATTATCCATCGTTCCCTGCGGGTTAATTTTGCCCTGTTAATCTGGCCTTGGGGGTGGGGAGAGAAGTACGGATGTGTTGCAGGACATGCGGGTAAATGTGTATGAGGAGGCGTCGCCGGATAAAGTCATTTGGTACAAGGTAAATGTGCATTTCGGTGGGGCTAGTTGCATCGGTTTTCCTGATTTCTGCGTGCAAAAAAAAAAAAAAACAAGGAACGGTTTCTGGACGAGAACGAAATTGTAGAACGGGTGGTAGTGAGTAAACCCCTTCCGATGAACTTTTGTGCGTGTGTAGTAAATGCCTATGTTGTTATGTGTTCTTGGTCCAGCATAACCAGACATCTCAAGTGTGCTGGGTGATACATCGACCCCTGCGAGGGTGGTACATCCGCCTCCGGACACCCGCGTTTCCGCCAGGCGTGTTTATCCCACTAAGGCCTCTGCCCCAGCAATCCCCCTACTATGTTGATGCTGCACTCTCGTTCACCTCTCGCACCAGTCCTACACCTCCTCTACATGGGGAGACCGGAGCGTGCGCCTCAACAGCGAAGCTTGACGCTCCAGGACGACAGTAGCCAGACCAGTGTACACTCGTACCCACCCACACCCACGCAACAACTCCCATCGTCAGTATCAACAATCTCAGGAGGCTCAGTTACTCTGGGGTCGAGCACTACCAACAACACTGCTCAATCCCAAATCACCCAGTTCATACTCACACCCTCGAGCATACCCCCACGCTCAACCACGACCTACAACCACGCAACAACAATCCATCTTCTCCCGCGCTCTCTCCGCACTCAAATCCCATCACCCATCCCATTCAAATTCCTTCACCCTCTCCCGTATCCCCCTAAATGCGCCTCTCTCCCCACCTCCACCGTACGCACTCAACCTCCCTGCTGCTCCTGACGCATCCCAATCAACCGTCGCGCTGACCGCGTCGACTGTGTCCTCTTCTTCCCCTCCAGCGGCGGCTTTGCACTCGCCGTTGGTTACGTTTCATGATCATACTCCCGTCCTCACTGTAAGATCTCTCACGGGATTACTGGAGATTGACAAATCAGAGGAAGTGTTACTGGGTGTCGACACCAGCTTTTGGGTTGCCGTCGCATTGACCTACTTGGAGTTTTTAGAAGAGCGCGAGGTTCGTCCATTCACGTCAAGCTTTTTTTAAAAAAAGAACGATAATTCTAACACATTACGATGCATTACAGAGCTACCTCGCAGCTGCGAACGACTGACAACGGGGAACAACGTTTAGGCGACATTAAACGAATAAAATGACTGGGGATTAGATAGCAATGCCTATTACATGCAAAAATTGGATTTTCTCCACGTTATAATCTACCAAACGAGGAGTGAGAGAAAAATCGAGTGGGATGTCAACTCTCAAGAACCCTAGAAAACTTGAGAGAGTGGATGAGCCAAGTCATCTGAACATCATTGCGGCGGACCCCCGCGTCTAGTGCGCGAATCTCGTGCATAATAGATGTTCAAATACGTCTCATCGAAAAGTGCTCTTTGCATTACCGCGAGCGCATGAGATGCCGCTTCGACATTGGCAAACTGTATGAAAGTTTTGGAGGTATAGTTTCCGTCAACGTCTTTCACTGAAAATTTCAAACGTCAGCCTAGCCAAAAAAAAAACAAGAAATGTAAAAGATGAGACGCACTAAAGCTGACTCGCACTATTTTATCCTCAAACTGCTTAAACACCTCCCTAATAGCGCGCTCATCCCCAGGTCTGGGGTTATTGGCGATGTGAATCGTCGCTGACGGCTCCCCAGGCGAACGTTGCCTTGGAGTCCGTCGTTGTTTTATTGGCCATCTCGACTCGCAGCTGACGGTTGAACAAGACAAACGGCTCCTCCGCACCCGACTGGTACACGTCCAACGCTTGCTCGCGTGCGGCAAATTCAACATGAGCATAGCCGATTCGACGTCCTCCCACTGTGGATGCTGTGGAAAAGATACAACAAGTTGAGCGAGAGGTCAAGGGAGGGGGGGAGGGTACTGGGATTTAATTACCAATTCTGATAGTTGTAATCGTTCCATATGGCGCGAAAATCTCGCGTAGCTCTGCTTCTTCAACACTGTACGGAATGTTGGAGACAAAGATAGACCGGCTTGGGACAGTAGGCTCTCGTTTGGCTGGCGATTCAGCTGAGGACTCGGAAACCATGTTTGTTAGGGTCCCCGTGCCGTGTTCGGTCTCAGCGGCGACGTCGAACCGGGACGAACGAGTTCTAGTGTTAGTTTCGCCCGCGGCAGCAGCAGCAGCGTGCTTTTGCTCTTGTAGCTCCAGAATCTCATCCAAAACCGGGTTTGACATAGTTTGGGAGCTGCGCGTCGCGAGTGGGGGAGTAAATTTTGGAATGCGCCCTGGGAGGGGGGAGGCAAGGCGCGCAGAGACAGGGCGTGCGAGACGGGCTCTGCAGACGGAGGAAGTTTCTAAGCATGATGAGTAGATGAGGATGGGGGTGTGGACCAGAAAAATGAAGGACGGAAAAATGCGTAGAGGGACGGGCAGGTCACGTGAGCAACGGCATATTAGGGGTGTATTAAATATCAGTTATCCAATGGGTATCACTAGTATCGACTACAGGACGACCTGGAGAGGGAGAATCAAGTATTGGACGGCACGCATGGTGCGAGTATAATGCTGGTTTTAATCAAGAACGGACAGTCACTTGCCCAGCGGGAAACCAAGCCCTGAACATGCGACCCGAGCACCGCCAGGCTGTTGTTGTTGAACATATAAAACACTCCACGCAGGGTACGCGCTACTCCAGGGAGCTATAGCGGATGGTAAGCTGTACGTAAATTGACATACTGTCCTGGACAGACCTGCACAGCTCTGGGTTGACGGTTCTCAACAAGAGTTATCTCGTGATCGTATCTCTTCGCAGTTCCTTCGAGGTCAAGCAAGAGCTGGCTCAGTTCAACTTGTACCAACTAAGCATTTAGAGATCAGTCGGAACCCGTCACAGAAATCATAGGAGGGTAATACCTCCTGCTCTTCCTCGGACACCGTTTCGGCTGAAGGTTTTTCCACCAACAGTCGGTCAATCAGAGTGCCCATTTTCACACAACACCGAACAATGGTAGTGCCTTCACTTCTCTTCAGTACCACGGAATGAACAGATTATGAGCTTGCATACCTCCCCTCAAGAGTTCCAGCTCCTGATTGATGCGTGTATAAAGTGCAGAAGCAATCTCTGGCGTGGCTATCCGCGAGCGAGCGATCGCTGCCTGCTTCAAGGTCGTCTTAGCACCCTCCTGCGTTGCCAGAAACGCAGACACCGACGAGTCAGTGGCCGCTTGTCGGAGGCAAATTGCACAGCTCAACAGAGCATATGCGTTGAATATGTACGAGGGGTAGTGCTTGGGATAGGCACTTGCGATTTTGGGCCACTCATCAGGTTCGCCGAGTCGATGGAACTCGTTCATCAGCTTCTCAGCCTCAATGATAATGCTGGGAAATAGATTTATTATTACTAACCAGCCCCATATTTGGATAATCGCTCACTTTTGTTCGCCCTCGTCATCAATCAATCCAAAGACCTTCCCAACGAGCTCGTAGATAATATCGTCAAACAGCGGAGAAACTTTGGCGAGAGTCGTAAACACTTGAATGTCCCACGGTGTACCGCGAGAAGTTCCTATGGAGTGCACACTATGGGTAACCACGGTCAAAAGGATTTGGTGTAGGAGCTCGGGAGGAAGGCTGTAGGACTTGAAACTCATGGCTGTTGGGAGAATTGAAGACAACGAGGACCCGCGTGTTCTTATGCCTCCTCGCTGCTGTGGTCATGATGTTGAACCTTTTAGGAGTCACGCTACAGTATGAGTTGTTTACCGCCGGAACCGGAATTGGGCAGTGTGAGCGCTAGTCGGCATATCCCGAGGCGCCTCACTACTTCTTGCATTCGTGTTGCAGACGGTTGCAGAATGTGTGTACAAGATACCGTATCCCCATAGCGACAAAGAAACTTGCCGGAGATATACTTATATGCTGACACTGCCTCCCACACATTCAGGCCTCCTTCTTTCAAACACCACATAGAGAGTGATTGACATCAGTCAAATCACACCATTTGATACCTATCACGAACCATTTGATGGCGATGATCTGCTTGGAACACAAGGCTCCTCTCTGATCTCATGTGTCCATCCCTTAACCGAGGGACATCAATAATTTTCAGGCTTTTGATATGTCATTATTATGTAGACCGGCCGGTATTAATTCGCTTCATCTACCCCTTAAAATTATTCCCCCCCCCTCTCTTCCCCCTTAGTTACCGTAGTGTCTCGCTCACTTGCATCGATGACTGACTCACCGAACGCCACCCCCTACCTACCACCGGCGCAGAGCGCACCGGATGACTATGTGTTCAGCCCACCAGGACCATCAGACAAGCGTTCACCTTGTCCAGCACTGAATACCCTCGCAAATCATGGGTACCTGTTGAGTGGATTTGCACTCATTGATAAAACCCCCTATCCTGATACATAACTGCACAGTCCTCACGATGGGTTGGACATTGGCTTCTTCGAGCTCATACGGGCTCTTCGTCACGTTTACAACCTCTCATTCTTCCTCGCACTCTTCTTGACAATCGTCGGCTTCGTGGTTTCTGGGACCTTCACATTCAGCGTTCGCGGTGAACTCCCAGACCGATCGTCTTGGTCCGAGCGAATCCAAAAGCACGTACCCTTACCAAGATGGCGACTCAACCTCTCATCCCTATCTGAACGGGGACCAAAGAAAATTGCCCACGACGCAGGCCTAGTTCATCAGGATGGCGTCCCATCGCATGCTCCAGATAAAAAACTGCTGGATAGGCTACTCGCCTATACCTCAGCATGTTCAGTTTGCCGTGGAGGATGTCGGCTGCGAGGGTTATCTCTGGCGGACATTGCCCACTTCCACGCTTCGAGGGAGAAACAACTGAGCAAGCCTCTGAATGACTTCCATGAGAAGGTTGCGTTGGGAGAATGTGGGCTTGCATGGATAGTGATGAGCCAACGATGTGTTCGCTCTCCGCCGGGTGGAGGCAAGGATGAACGTAAAGACCTTATTACTGAGAGAGCGCTGGAGGTATGGTTTGGACGGGAACAGTTACCGAGTGATTGGTGGGTTGAGGGCGGATCGAGACCTAAGCGTTCTGTGGGTTTGTTGGAAGCGAAACGTCGAGCGGCTGATGTCGCACGATTAAGTGCCAAGTAGAGATCTGGAGTTTTTGTATACTCACTTCTTTGTTTATCACTCTTTCCTCATCATCATCAAGTCGCTAGCCAAGCTGCACTGGTTATAATAAAGACTCTAATTACGGTAGACGTTATTTATTCTATTTATCCATGACCTTACCCCTATGTAATACACACCCAAAACGAAGTAGATGTTGTGAACGTCATAAACCCATCGAACTACAAATATTCCCAGAAGGACCTGATATATAACAGCCGGCTCAAAACTACTCAGCAAGAAACAACACGTATATCACTAAGTCTAAACCGCCCAAATCGAAAGAAAAATAAGAATCGACGAAGGAAGGCTGTATCCGAACTCAATTGCTATGGGGTATATGCACAGCCATAGAGCACATCAATGGCCACCAATATCATGGTGCGCCCTACATAAGTTGTGTCAAGTTAATCATGATCCAGCGAGTCCGTGGGAGTTGCTTTGATTATCAGTAGCAACAGCGTGATTGATAACTTGACAAGTCGTCATACATCAACTGTTAACCACCCGTGGAAGCTGGTGTCGAGGTATATTGCGGCAGAGTATCGGTTAAGGAGGACCTCTGACCCACTGAGAGTCGAGGCGAGGCAAGTTGCTGAAGGAAGTTAGCTGATTGCCTAAGGGCTTCGATCATTGTTTGAACTGTTTGTGTCATATCTCCAGTCCCTGTGCCAACAGATGACGTGCCCTGGACCTGTATTAAACTGGCTAAGCCTTGCAGCAGCGACGAGCTTTCTAATCCCGAGCTTGGGGTTCTGATTTCAGCTTGATAACCATTTTCTTCGGCTCCGCTCGGAAACGAGGCTGTAACCGAGGTCTTTGCTGTTGCATAAGAGGACATCGTAGATGGCCGCTGCCTATCAGAACTGTCCAACAAGGTGGAAATGCCAGGTGAAAATGGCATCGGTGTCCAAGGACTTTGAGAGGATGTGGACAGTTCTGAAGGATCCTAGACGCTTTGGTGTATGCTTCGGGTTATAAATGGACCAACCCTCCCAATTTTGACTGGCTATGTCTCCTGGGCTCTGATTAGTGGTCCGAACATCGCCAATAAGGTTTTCCTCTTGTTGCCTTAACACAGCCACATGGCAAATGGGACTGCGTAGCGCCTTGTGTGGCGGTGCTGGCAATGGCACAGAGTATATCGCGGGAGGGTGGTAAGGTGTAGAGTATAGTGGGCCCTCCCCATCATAGCGCATGTACGATGCGGAGCTGGGGGTTTGTATGTTTGGTGTGTGGGTATGAATTGTGGTGGTGTAAAGGAGCGAATTTATGCGGATTGCATCGTCGATCCCCTTTTTGCGGTATCGGGTTCCCGCGGTTCCTCTCGACGAACCCGCTTGCTTGTATCTGAGGCAATAGGTTCCGAGTGCACAGATTGCCAAAAGGAGAGCAGAGAGAACCCCGATAATAGCTATGAGGGCTATGACCTTCGATGTCATTTTGCCTGCCTCGTAATTCAGCGATATCTGATAATGTGACCAGTGTAAGCTGCGACACTGTTGCGATTGGGGGGTCGCTTACTGCAGGAGTGCGGAGATCCTTAATCGAATATCGAGCTAGAGGTGACCCATATACGTCAAGGCTCAGGGTAATCTGCCTTTACTTGTCGGATTTCATGGTTATAAGCAGCTGGCATAGTAGTGCCAGTTGCCCGATCAAGGAAGAAGTGCAATTAGGGTGTGCTCATGATCCCATTGTGGAACAGGGCATTGAATGCACTGCTGTATACACCCGGGTAAATTTCTAACTGCCCAGTGACGACGGATGTGATGGGGCTTGATCTTCGTGTTGGGATTGTTGCACTCGCAAGTTGAAAAGCAACGGACGTTGTGTCGAGGCAGGTCGCCAGCTACTTAAGTGCTAAAGTGCTTCAGTGTTTACTGATTATCGTGTTGTTCTCTCCTATCGTGTTCTAGGGTCAACTATGTTTTAGTAATTGGCGCCGAGCCTCCTATCGATACGGCGGTAGCACAGCCTGATCTCGCAAAACCTGATATAGACTAGATCGAAGCCTGCAGGGGTAGGTCAACACTGGTCGCGGAATGCAGTATCAGCGGTTTCTCGAGACTCGTTCAGGTGGTTTGGAGACCGGGTGCTCACAAGGACGGAACCGCCACCGAGCGCCCTCCCGCCACTACTCCCGACGTGCCGCATTAGATGCGACTCGAAGCGACTCAGAGTAACGGCTCAGACATTATCACATATAGGACCCACAGCTTGCATGTATATCTACATCGCAGAAATGTTGAGTTGATTAATTAAATCAATAGCTATTTAAGCCTCGAGTAGTATACAGAGATGATGAAGCAAGGTAAGGGTTGACGACTTGGAGGCCGAACCTTGCCAGTGGTGAATCAATAATCTTCGTCGTACTATCTAAATATGGGATATTTGTAGACGGCAGAGAGGTAGAAGGAACTAGAAGAAGGGTAATAATCTACAAAATCTAATTGTAAAACGACTATGGAGAACGGGAAACGGTTGCACATAGCCCTCGCCCTTTTCCCCCACTAGTCTGGACAGCACCATCTTGTCTCTCCCTTTCCAACCCCCTCCATTTACCACTCTCGACGAATCTGACATCGGCACCCGCATGGACCCGCATCAGTGTGTACGTGCCCCACCTCGTCCCTTTCTCTTCCCTCTTCTCTTTACCTCTTTTAATTCGTATCTTCATTTCTCCCCCCCCCCGTTCTCGCTGTTATATCCGGATTCATAGGGATTCAATGCCTTCGGGTTACGCTTTACCATATCCAACTGGCAGGGGCCCTTTTTCCTTAAACTCTGACTCACCTCTCTTAGCATCCCGTGGCTTCGTTTCTCGACGCCTCAACGAGTAGTGCACGCGGACACTTCGTCAAGTATTCCGACAAAGTAACGAATGGGGATGGCGGGTGGTGAAATCAAACAGTAAATATAGTTTTCTCTTATCTTGTCTCATGCTTAACCTCCCAAGTATGATAAATTGCCAGGTTGTAGTATGCCCTGATATATCATCAAGCACGAGAGAAAGTGTTCGTAAAAAGTGATGTGCATCGCAGTTCGATATTACTCCTTCCATCGTGATGGCCATAACAAGACCCATGACGGTGAATTCGGGCAAGGGGGCTGGACTTGTCACAAACCCAAGTCGCCAGGCTGGTGTCCAACTCGTCCGTCAGGACACGGTCAAAATTGTCCCGATTTTAATATTTGGTTATTGTGTCAATGTGGGTCGGGGGCTCGAATGGCATCTTGAGAAGGGCAGTTGAATATATGTCAAGATAAACTAGGAGTTTTCACTGAACCTACGACTATAGTGATATTGTATGCCGTCTAGGCATTCCAATACACTTCACTTATCCGCCATACAACCAATGCTGATTATGCACAGCTCAACCTCACTGAGGAAGAGTAGTTCTGCACTGCATTGTGCTGGTAGGTAGAACACAGCGTTTGGGTTACCCGACCATGAGGCTCGAACTCTGGCTCTCTGATTAGATCCGGAGTACTTCTCTCCAGAGCTGCTTCTGTGTTCCCGGCACCGACATTATAATTTTACGAGTCCGTCAGTCTTCGCAGCTATAATACCTCCATCGGACCTTTGTTAGATTTTAGCTGCTTTGTAATATTGGATGTTTGGTTTGGGTTTGGGCTTTGAAGTTGGTTAGGGGTCCCATTGCTAACCTGCGTTATAGCCTGATTAATTCATACATTATGATAGAAGCTATCAACTTGAGCTGTGCTTACCTGTGGTAAGCGGGTAGTCCAGGGCTTTCTGGTGGTATTGGGAACCTCGACGATTCTCGACCAAAAAGCGCGCCAGCGGCTAACACAGAGCTCAATGTGCAGTGAGAAACAGAGATGGAAACTAATTAGAAAATAGATTAAATGTCCTGTCTTGCTATAATAAGCCTCTATTCTATTGGTTGTGTATTCCCAGCTCGCGATGCGGGTAGTGTATGATATTATAAAATTTTATATGGTTAATCATCGGCTTTCTCATGAATTAAGCCTCAGAAGGCAATATGAAATGCACCTCGATCAGTTGAGATTCGATCAACCTTCATGGTGACAGATGGTACGAATATAGTGTGGGACCGTGATGAGATATTGAGATGTAGGACTGGGGCCCAACTGAGTTTAGGCTGCGTCTATGTACGCTATTTATGCAATGAAAGTCAGATTGGTCCAATATTGTGCAAGTTTTGAAACATCGTGCGACACCGACAGCTCCACATAAGTATGTTGATTTTATAATTTTATACCCTAGCTCCTACATGGGAAGCGTATTCCGGTGGGTTATCCAACAGATACCCAGAATTGAATGGGTCAACACGTGTGGACAATGCCGATCGGTGTGCTTTCCCCAGCTCCCCTTCGAGCCTTTCAACTTTCTGCCTGAGCATCATAAGCTCCCTGCCCGTGTCAGTCATCGCATTTTCCTCTGTCTTTGCAACTGGTTCCGGCATCGCAGTTGCTTCTCTACCTTCTCGGTGGTAAACTCGAGCAATCAGGTTGGTTGGAGGCTCCACCGAATCCGAATCCGAGTCCGCATCTGTGGTGGGATAATGAGAGGATTCTGATGCCATTCGTAGTGGGGCGAGATCAGTTAGAGAAGACACCTGGAGATGATGTATCGTGTGGTCTTGCGGGAGAGATTCCCAGGTTAGTGCTTGAGCCTACGAAATCTGACGACGAGGCTAAATTTGTTGTGATAGGGGAGTAGGAATGCAGGCTATGGGTTTTATCCAGCTGCTGCACCCAAGGCTGCGTGGCATGACCCTGATAACGTAGGTCGGTGAGATTGGTTTCCAATGAGAGCCCCATAGACGCTCTCTTTTGGGCGCCAGTGTGAAGAGTTGTGTTTGTGTGGTATACTGGTGCGCTCCGTTGATGTGGGGAGTATAAACGGAGATATCATCGCTGCCGATCGTGGTTCGTCGAATCTGAGCGACCTCCGAGCCTTAGACTTTTTCCCCCGGCATCTAACCAAGGCAAATATCACGGCAGGGGATGATAATGGCCACTGGGATAATGACAGCGGGTAAGATAACCACGAGCTTTCTTGAAGTTTCGCTATGCTCCGAGATCGACGACGTGGTAGGTAGCGGACTGCCCACCGCTGTTAAGTCCGCCAAGGTCCCCGTGGCGCTTGTTGCTCTAGGAGAGGTGAAGTGAGACGTCATGTTTTGGACGCTATCCTCGAAATGTAGCTCAACTTACGGGTCTGCTGTTGACGACTCTAATCCGGACGTAGCTGCTGTGCTCGAATTGATAGTACTGCTGATAGTTGTAACCTCCGAAGAGGAGAAATCTGCGACACTGGAAGTAGTAGTCGGGTTCTCTGTCTCTACTGAAATGCTCGTAATGACGACTGGAACCGGGATTGTGGTCTGGGGAGTGGCTATAGGGCTGGAAGTAGCAATGGAGAAGGGTATAATTGCTGGTGTCGTGGGACTAGGAGTCGGGATCGGTAGAGGCACAGTGCTACTCGGCTGAGTGGGTCGAGGCTTAGGAGCTGGGGCTGGGAATATGTCCGCGATAGGTTTGGTTATTGCGCCAACTACACCTTTGATAGCACTGACGATATCGCCGACGATCACCCCCGGTGATGGAAGCTGAGGTGCCATTCAGCCTGGCGGTATCAGGAATGAATTGTCCAAAGTCCCAGTGGCTCAATGTGAGGATGTTGCACGGCGAAACGAGTGTTGGAGGGGGTGCCTGAGTCTTCCGTTGACTTTGAACGTATATGTACGCTCTCTCCCAGCTTCTTCATCAGCTACAGTGACTTGGTATGACAGGACACATCTGGTGGCTGCCAGTTGCGATGGAAGACTCATGTGAGAAACTTTACCATCCAGAGGAGCGAGGGGGATAAGGAGTGGTATGCGTGGTCACGATCATCTTTGCCAGGACTAGGTCGAATGTTTATATTTATCAACATGATCCTCCGATGCCATTCTGATCTTACAAACAACTTGGGTCGGGAAAAAAAGAGTGAAAATACTTCCATGGACAGTGCGTGGTACAACAGCCACCTGCTTGTTATCCCTTAACATTTGACGAGTCGAGCATTTCAAGTACTCGTTCAGCGGAGAACAAGCCCGCATGATCGCTGGTCAATTGCATATCATTCAACTTTTTGATCTATCCAAATATTACAGTCTAGTTCCTCTCACACCTCTGTGATCGTAACAGCATCCAAGACCTGTCTCCTGTCCATCTGTATCCAAGTGGTTCGTACAACTCTGGCACTGAAAAGGCTATTTTGTAGAGATATCCGGCGAATGTGAGCCCAAGGTAAAGGTTCAGGAGGTCTACGATGATTGAAGCCAAAGCGGGTGGGATCACGTAGGGTGCACGCACTAATTCCCAAACGCGTAATACTTCTATTTATAGCCACTGAAAGTTGGTTGCGCCGGTGATGGCCTTGGACAGCCCAATATTTCCGTCTTGGTCATGTTCATCGGCTTCATCTTCAGCACACTAGGAATGCTTCACGGGCAGAGTTAGCCACTCAAATTAGAAGTCACTGGTGCAATGCGAAGCAGGGTTTGCGCATGGATGGGTCCTAAGAGCCTATGGCGTGGGGGATGGGAATGGGTAAGCTGCAAGTGACAGAAGTGAGCATACGGCGAAATAACGATCGAGATGCCAATGTGACGAAGCGTGGGGATAGAGGTAGGGTGTGTTTGGTGGTTCCAAGGCTGCCACACCCCAGCACATGTTTAAATCAAAGCACATACAAGTCGCAGCTGCAAAAGAACTGCGGCGATCCTTGCGTGTTTGGTTCTGCTGTGGCCAACGAGGTGTGATAGTGGAGCATCAAGCGCTGATGATGATAGAAAAGATGGATCACGTGAGATGAGGATGTCGACACACTCATCGAGTTGGGTGTAAAGTTTACACCCACGCAAATCGACACCAACTAATTGTTTTGGGCGCACCTTCGCGTCACCCTCGGTGTTATCGTTGCCTCGTCACAATTTCTACCCTGTCAGAACAGTTAAACGTCGCATAGACCTAAGATCCCCGAAGTCACATGCCTGGGTCAGTCTAACCTACTCCTATCCTAAGAAAGTCCTATCTCTGACCGTGCAGACGGTATGACGACAAAAGTCCCCAGCTGAGCGGCATTTCAATAGTTCCCCTCGATGTCCCTGCCCGCATGGCCAACGTACTCGGGGGGCTGTTCTGCGTGGGGTCTCAAACTTGAATCTGTTGATGTGCCCCATCGATGCCTGTCCGCAAGTAAGGCCTCAAGTCGTCCGACCTTCTCCCCCAGCGTTCTGAGCTGGTCATTCATCTCCTGTTCTGGTATTCCCCTCCGAGCCCTCCCTTGGCGGAATATCGAAGCGATGAAGTTGGTTGGAGATCTGGAACTGGCCCTTGGGGAAGGCCTTTCAGCCGCAATCGTTTCCAAAGATACAATTTGCTCCAGCCCTGATAGTGAGTTAGGGTTGCTGTTGATGCCCGAGTGGAAGGGTATTGATGGGCGTTGGAGATTTCTTCTCTGTGATGATGGCTGCGATTGTCGGGATTCCACAGTGCTAGTGTGAGGAACGTATTCCTGGTTATATTCCTGGCGAAACCCTACGCTGACCGTTGGGATTCTTGGGCCATTTTTGTGGTGCATAATCTGTCCAGTATGCAACCTATACGGAGTGATCCCTGTTGGCTCCCGCACTCTTTTCTCCCGCCGACATGTCCTCCACAGGAAATACGCTCCTGCCAAGATGGTGAATAGTAATGGAATAATAATGGCGGGAACTTCCACTTTCAGCCTGGCCGAACTTGCGTTATTTGTCGTCCGAAGATCATCAGAGGTATTTGTAGCGCTGGTTAGTCTGGAGATCTTTGTAAGGTGCTATTTTTTCCACTTATCCTATAGTTGACCTACAAGCTAGTAGAGTTCTGAAAACTCTCTCCGGCAGATGTGTGTTGGAAATTATCACTTATGGCAATGGTGTTGGTAGAAGGAATTCCGAGAGGAGCGGTACCGGTAGGCGCTGCAGTGGTGCCCTGACTCGAGGCGAGGCTAGTAACTGTATGAGTATTAGCACACTGAGTGCTACCTGATATGATGGATATGCTCATACCGCTGCCGCCATTGCTCCCATTCGCCCCGTCGCCCGTCCCAATGCCACTCCCACCTCCCGCACTGACTGTATCCCCGTTGCTCCCAACAATAACATTTCCGCTGGCATCCCCAATAATGGTATTACCATTTTGATTAACATTAACATCCCCGCTACCTGAGCCACCAGTATTCCCCCCGTTGTTGTTGTTGTTATTGTTATTAACACCCCCGCTATTCCCCCCGTTGTTGTTATTATTGTTATTGACACCCCCGCTACTTGAGCTATCGTTATTCCCCCCGTTGTTGTTGTTATTATTGTTATTAACACCCCCGCTGCTTGAGCTATCAGTACTCCCCCCGTTGTTGTTGTTGTTGTTGTTGTTGTTACTACGAATGTCGATGAGTCGACCATTGCCGCCAGGGGCGCCGTTCCAACAATTATTATCGGCATCATCACTTGGGTGTACGGTGTTGGCGTCAGGATCACGAACAGCGTTATTGGTGCTAACGATAATGCCACCAGTCGCGCCGTCGGATGGTTGGGTTGGAATGGGGGAATTGTTGGAGGTGTGGGTCATCGTTTCGATGAACCCTAGTGCGGTGCTCAGATAGGTTGCCCTTGTGAAGCATTTTAAGGTCCTGGGACCACAGGTTGTTATTCCTAACAGTTTCGTTGACTACATAATCACCCCACATTTTCCGTTGCTCAGTTGCAAGGGCGAATTCGGCCAAGGTTGATGGTTACAATCGCTCTACTCTGTAATCTTGAGAAAATTGTAAAAATCTGATGTTCTTGGTTAGAATATCACCGGTCGTATTCCAAAGCGAGCACCATAAATATATGTGATGCTATTCTCAGGATGTGATGAAGACATACTACTGGCTGTGCATGTGAGATTTAATCAGAATCTGATTAGTTGTGACCTAAGTTGATGCATTAGAGCGGACGAGTGTTCTTACCTCATCTGGTCTGCAATTCATACTCGCCTTTGCTGCGTGTTATAGTCACCAGACGCTTGAAATACCGCAGCGCTTGAATCCCTCATGTGAATAGCACCTCGACATCTGGGTCCTTGACTTCTATATGTTCGCAATTCTCATCTCTCACCTCCTGCCTTTTCTCAGAAGCCTAAGCCTATACAATCGTTGATTGACCCCGCCCCAGAATAGTCATGCTGCATGTGGCGGGGACGTGAAGGTACCAGAGAGAGCCTAGAGGCTCTTATACTAAAGTGTTTGTTTCCCGGTGGAGGATTTCGGGGTAGATGGAATCACGATTTTAGGTGAGAACCATTAGCTTGGTTCCTCCGTGATAAAGCCCAGTTGGACTACCCGTTGGTATAATGGCATTGCACGGAGCGCTAAGTTGAGTCATCATATTATCCGCCGCTGCTATGATGGAGGTCCGCATGTGAAACTCGTTGTCTGGGAGAATGCGAGGTTGATATAGTTGGCACCCGACGAACATCTTCGAGGTACGTAGTGTATTTAAATAAGTAGGTTAGCCATCACTTCTACCCAATCTGTTGGGAATTCACTTTCGTGGAACGATAGATGGAGCATCAGCAGTGCGGGTGCCATTCCTTGATATTTATAAGAGAAGCATCCGAGACGAGCAAGCCTTCCCCATATCCTATTATCTAGGAACTTACACAGCTCTAGTGTTAAATAAAAGGTCCTCTGCTGGTGTGAGTTAAGGTGAATACCCAGGTTTGGTCGAATAGGAGCCCAGTGGGATTATGGAGGGTGTAAGCGGGTGCGGAGATGGGGTCCTTACAGAAAATGCTTGGCGTTGTCAATGATATTAGTTACGTTGCGATGATTTGTCAGATGATCTCATATCCCTACAATGTCCGCCCCAGCCATGGGCATGCGATGTTTTCCTCAACACACTCAACACTGTATAAAAAAAAGGCCCCGCACTCACATAAGGAATTAGGACCTAAGGCTCAGCGACTGCGCGGTGGCCCGTCCATACTACGCTTTATGTCAGGGTATATGTTTGTTCACTCTGTCGGTTTCATGAACCTCGCCTTAGGCATTGCGGCAATACAAGATCAGCAGTGACTCAGACTGCCATATGATCGCTGATAGTGAATCCACCGTCCCACTGTAAGCCGAAGCACACTCCCATTTGGAAGTGATACCCCAGTCCGTCTTGTGCCGAGATACCCCGCAATTTGCTTTCTTGCGACAGTGCATCCGGCAACCACGTGGCCTTACGGATCCCAAACTGCTGAGTCTCCACGACCAGGGCGATCGCACCAAGGTGCTCTATGCCATTCTATATTTCGTAACATATCTACCATTTTCCTCGACTCGTTATTAGCTCGCTACGCGAATACTAGTATGTGGGCATGTTAAGGCCGAATGAGAGATCAGATAACAAAAATAGCGTCTTTGTCCTGAGTGTATCGTCTGGCTGGTACCAAGGTCGCAGGATACAAGTGTGATGAAGCATAATAAAATGGCAGAGCCACCTATGGACCAATACATGAGCAAGGGAGTGTGCTAGTGCTAAAACGAGCTGGGGAAGTGGGCGAAAGCCCCGAGAGGGGCTCCCAGCCTGTACAGGGCGGCAACCAGGGTCGAGAATGGCGCGATCCCAGTCTACTAGGAATCTCATGACGCCTCGAGCCAAGCTCTGATCCCTGTGCCACTAGGAGTGAGATGACAAGTAATGTCAGAAAAATAGTCTGCAAATACCTAGCCTGTGTCTGGCCATGACTACCGTCGATTGCGGCCTGCTGGTATTGTCAAATGCAAGAAGGCCGTGTGCAACTCCGGTTTTGCCTGAATAAAAGGAGCAAGGACCTGTGCATGCCGAGTGAGGTAGAGTGCGAAGGCATCACTGGCCCACCGCCCCTTGGCCTTCATGGCCTCAAAGGGAACACCACGTAGGAGATACTCCAATGTGGACCCTATGCGAATAGCATGCCCTTTGCGGGGAGGAAGGCCTGCCCTTTGTGCTGCTACTGCCATGGTTTGAAGGAATGCTCGTTTGGTTAGAGGTCGGCGCTTGCCCTTGTGTAAATATGAGAAAAGGTGGTCGGTGGGCCCTGGCGTGTTCAATTGAAGATGGTTGTCGAGGGCTGCATGTGGGTCAGAGGGGCCTTCTTGCCGCGCCCAGTAGATATCCTCGCCAGTCAGCGTTGCAACCTTAGTCCGAGGAATGTGGAAAACCATCAAACGGAGGCCATTACGATCTTCTTCTGAGCGCACATCCGAGGGCTTAACATGTATCACTGGGTCAAAGGACGTGAGTTTGGGAACGGTGAGTTCCCCAAGTCTAGCTGTGCCATAGAATGCCGTCGTGAGACATGCGTATACTGCTGCATGCAGTGGGTCATTGAGCGTCAGACTAGCGCGGATCCCTGTGATGTAGTCAACTGTTATCGGCTCTCGACGTGGGCGTCTAGAGGTCTGTGGGGCCGACTTCTCTGCTGCTCGGATGAGGATGTCCATGTCTGTCTTGTCCACTTGCCACCTCAAACCATGGAGTAGGTGCCACGCCCGGACTCCGCTCACATAGTTTGTGACTGTACTTCCTGAATAACAGCCCGCAAGTGATGAGATGAAGGTGGCTATGAGCGTGTGTGAAGCAGGGGCCCGATCAGCCTCTGGTGTGCCTCTCGTGTCGCAGAAGACATGAAAAACAAGGAGGCCAGACCCATATGTGGTGAGCGTCGACTCATCCCATGCAGCCTCCCGCAACGTCCTAATTCGTTCTTCCTCTGATAGTCTTGCATTTGCAGCTGATTGTGGCTGTTCCCCTAGTGGGGTTGGACGTGAGTTTGCTGTTAGTGGGGATCCATATGGGAGCCACAGGCGAAGGCGGTCTCTAGTGGGAACATGAGGTCGGAGCGGGGATGGCTTTGGGGTAAGGGCTGGTGCGTAGGGAGTAGGGGTTATGTGCATGCGTGCCTGGGATTGTGGTAGTGGCGAGTCTAGCACCAGTTTTGGCTTATGAGGTTGAGGTCGTCGACTGCCAGTGGGCCTCGAAATCCTCTTGGTGATGCTCGAGGGTGAGCTGTTCTCTGCAGTATTGTGATCCGTCCTCTTCTCGTCGTGTGATCCTTGGCTTTGATCTTGGCCCTTCTTGAGCTCCGTTTGTAGTATGTTCAACCTCTTGTCGAGGTGCATCGAAGTCCACGACGAGGTCTTGATACTCTGTTGGAATGTCGAGTGTTGGGAGAAGGAGGGACTTCGGGGGGTAGATACCCCTGGATGGGCCATCAGCTGGGTTTTCCCCACTGGGGACATAGCGTGTGTACGCTGTTGCCCCTTTCGAGAGGAGGAGAGTGTGGACGAGTTTGAAGACCTCGTTTGTCTGTATACTCCTGCTCTTTCCTTTCCACCATCCTTCGACAACACCCCTGTTGTCGCCATAGACTCGGATGGCAACGTTCTGCTTTTCATGTAAGACTGCCGCAATGAGAAAATAAAATCCAACCGCTTCTGCCCAGCCAATGTCTCTTCCCTGTGCCTTCCACCCCGGTAACAGCCTCCATGCACGCCAATGGTCTCCAACCGTGATTCCAATGCCAACTTCGGAACTAGCATCTGAGAAGGCGTGATAATCTAACACCTGCTCCTTGCCCGGGATTTGTCTTCGAGTAAGGTGTGGTGTCGATAGTAGAGTGAACCACCAAGAGAGATCCGTTTGTAGGCGCTGAGGGGGGTGTCTGGGAACAAACGAACGGTCACCAAACACTGCCATGAATTTTTCTAGGTGGATTAGGTAAGCTCTCCCCCTGGGAACGACTAAACAGATATGCAGCAATTTGCCGTGTAGGCTCTGTGCCTCCCTTAGCGTGTGTGTAGACAAACCTCGCCAGTCTATTATTGCTTGTAAATATTTGAGCCGTTTGTTTTCTGGGATTGAAACAGTCATGGTGTCGAGGTTCCAACAGAAGCCGATGTACGTGACTTCTGTCGCAAACGGTGTGTCCTTCTCTGTCTCCCAGGGGATGCCTAACTGTTGCGAGATGTGATCAATGTCTGCAAAACTATATGAGAACCTCTTGTCACCCTCCAAACGTCTGGACTGTTCCGACAGGTCCTTGATTTGGGTTGAGAAATCTTCGTCAAATTCCTCGAAACGATCGTTAGGTAACTGTTCTCCCTTGTACCAAATGCGAGATCTTTGACAAATGCGGGTACCACTCTCTGCTAGCTTCTCCGCCTGTCTAGTCCGAAAACGGTTATATGCTGGTAGGTGCTCACGCCGTATCCGGAAGAACAGATGGTCATCAACCCACTTCGAAATAGGTCCAATGCCATACGCTCTCATGATCTGAATGCCTGCGTCAGCCACGTAGCCGTATATTCCTGGCCCTGACGCCAGGCCGAACGCGTCCCTTGTGTCAACTGCGAATTGATCCTCACCCGGTAACCTCACTACCATGCCCGGCCATTGGTCCTTTGCTACTGGGACTGTCCTATACGCTTCTTTTACATCGCGTGTGGCTGCCTCTGAGCCCGGTGGTAAGTTTGATATGATGTTCGCAACTGTATTGAAGGTACCCCATGTACATGGGAAATCACCTGGGTCTATGTGCGAATTGATAGACACAGGCCCACTGAGCGGATTGTGTGGATGAGAAAAATTTTGAATGATGCGAAACTTCCCTGGTTTTCCTGGCTTAGGTATGATGCTCAGTGGTGAGGATTGAAAGGGGCCAAGGATATGTTTAACTTCTTGTGCCGAAAAGGGTCCAAAATATCGATGCTGCGAAAGTTCCCTTTGCAGAATATCATTAAACTGTGCAATGTGCATGTGTAAAGACGGGCGATTAGGTGGAGTGTAGCTATTAGAAACGACAGGAATGCCAATGTGGAAGCCATGTCGAAGGCCATGAATAAGTTTTGGGAATTTATCTGTAAGCGAGTGTGTGCGTAATAGAGTGGTCCATGCATCAATGTCGTAGGGGGAACTAAGGAACGGATTCCTCCGCGAGTGGGCAGTGCTGTGCTCCATGGGCCTTGCTACCACAACCCGAGCATTCGTGTTTGTCGTCATGCCGAGTGCTTTTGCAACCGTCCCTCCGCTGCCAGTCTGTGCAGAGTACAACCCCTTTGGGGTTAACCAGTCGCTTCTGGCTGTTCCAGCTACAGCGGACATCCTTTGATCCATCCCATATCTTGGAGGCATCACATGCGAAGACATCGTGTCGGTGTCGGCCAAGACAACGGGTGCAGGCAGCGAGAGAGGCCGACGAGGGTGCCGCACCCGTGGGGAAAACCTGTGCTGGCTTTTTCCTTTTGGGTTGACGTGTTTCTACCACAAACTCCTCATCCTCATCCCGGCGCGTGCGTTTCTTCTGGGGAGATGCCTTGAGGTTGAGGGCATTGACATGCCTCGCCAGCCTGCGTTGTGAGACCAAAATTGGTTGAACCAGCAAGGGTGAGGACACGTCGTGAGCAAGGGTGATGTCACGTCACAAACAGGGGCGAAGTCACATTATGAGCAACGACGAGATTGCATGAGTTATCGAAATGTGAGAGTGCCAGCCACAGAAAACACAGATCGCCATGCCGTAACCAAGGCAGATCCACAGCAGTCCAATGCAGTTTGATGCGGCCATAATGGCGGGAGCAATGCGGGTTCAGTGTAGCCAGCCAGCACCGCAGTTAGTGCAGAGGCCGAAGCGTGTCAGCAAGCACCGAGCACGCATCCCACACAGCGGTGAGACAAAGTAGCCATGTCATTACCAATGGGATGCAGTGCCCAGACGGTAAGGTAACGGCGCATATGCCAATGCCATGCCAGACAAAACAATCCAAGTTTTGACCAAAAGAGGGGGGGGGGGGGGCGAGGACAATACATTAGCTATGCCTCACAACTATGAGGATTCTTTGTGACTTACTGGGCTGTCAGCTCCTGCTGCTTCTTGTTTAGGAGATAGCGCTCAATAGCGTCCAAGCGTTCCTCATTGAGGGTCCCTATGTCGAAGAGGGTTTCATCCGAGGGAGTTAAAATATGTTCATGCCACTCCCTGCGGACCTCTGCCTGGTACTGAATGATGACCTCGTCCTTGCGCATAACTTCGCCATTATCGCGTCGTTTGTGATGGAAGCCAAGGGCCAAGAAGAACTTCGTCAAGGATGTCGTGAACTCCTCTGGCCATCCCTGCGCAGTCATATGGACCAACAGTAGCTGATGTGCAATATCCACGTCCCGCCAAGTGAGTTGCTCGTCCGGGACCACCCCGCGCGATGGGGACGACTCATCCAAAGGTTTTAGCGCCACCTTGTTGGCTACTGTGGTGGTCAGGGTAAAGACGTCATCCGGTGCGGAGAGAGCCGTGCGCCGAGCCTCCTGGCAGCCCTGTACCGTGAAATACCACAATTCCACGTACTGGAGTTTCTTCAACCTGCGGAGTGCATATGGGGCCAGCTGATCGATACGTGTCGTTGGTACTCTTTTCCCGGCAGCAAGCCTCGGGAGTCTTTTGGGGCGTTTGGAGACCGCAAGCAAGTCCTCGCCATCTTCTGCGGTGGGCGACATGGATTGTCGCTCCGGTTGTCGCGGTGGTAGGGAGGATTGTCGGGAAGGGGGAGTGTGATGGCGTCCTTCGTCCGGCTGTTGGGGCTGCTGTCCTTGATCCTGGGCGGGTTCTTCCTCCCCTTCCTGCCCTCCTTGCTCAGGCTGAGCTCGTCCATCCTCCTCCAGTTGCCGTGCCCACTGTTGTCGTCGCTGGTTGTTCTCGGCCGTCCAGGCCTCCAGCAAAACTTGTGCGACCTGCTCGTCGGTGCGTTGCCCATCTTGTGTGGCCAGAGCCCTGATGGGAGCATAGAGTGCGGAAGCGAAATCCGGTGGCACCTCTAGGTGCGGGTCCCTCTGCAGTCGTGCCTGTGCCATACTACCCAAAGAGAGTGAACACGAACTGAGAAAAGCGAGAGAGGGACTGCGCCTGCCAGCGGCCACACTAGGGCAACGTGGTGGGGCAGAGAGAAGGAGGTCGTGACCGCCGTGACTGTGACACTGCGATCAAAGACCTCGTTCTACTCTATCGTGACACTCATCTGTAGACCTACCATGTACCGTACTCCCCTGTGTAGTTGGTGGTGTGTCTAATCACTCTTCCACGCTTGAGACTGATCTGATATTCAAGGATGCTTCTTTAGAATACCCCAAACCGTAAGATACCGTGGAGCATCTCTGACTTGGGATGGGATCAATGATTGATGTATTCTAGAAGGGCACTTAGTCACCCACAGGATATAAATTTGCTGCCAGAACCTATAAACGAAGGACAACCTTCTCCACCCGAGCCCGTCTTCCCTCTTGATCTACATCATATTGTACAGCAATAAATATGGTCCTCAAATTCTACGGAAACACGTATTCCCCATCCTCAAAGCTTGTTGCACTAGTGCTTCGTGAAAAGCAGATTCCCTATGAATATGTTGAAGTTAACCTTGCGGCAGGCGAACATAAGAAGCCAGAATATCTGGCCATCCAGCCATTCGGTCTAGTCCCTTGCATCGTGAGTGGCGAGCTTCTTAATCATATACAAACTCAGTGCATCGCAGAACGATGACGGATTCATGCTCTATGAGAGCCGCGCCATCGCCCGCTACCTCGCTGAGAAGTACTCTAACCAGAGCACCCAACTTATTCCGTCCGACCCCAAGAAGCGCGCACTGCTCGATCAAGCTGCATCTGTCGAGGCCTTCAGCTTCGAAAGTTACATCCATCCCCTCATTTTTGAATGTCATCTACCAAAGTATATAATTCTTCCCAGTACCAGTTGTCCTTGTACTGAGTACGCCAAACATATAGATTTCACGGCGGGAAGATAGATCCGGAAAGATTAAAGCAGCTCACGAACAACCTTGGGAAAAGCCTTGATGTTTATGAAAAAATTCTTTCAAAACAGAAGTATATTGCTGGTGATGTACGTACCATTTATTATCAACTATCACCGCCCTCGGATTGAGTTTACGCGGCATTTGGCCATTTGCCAGGAATTCACACTTGCCGATCTTTACCACATTCCTGGCGGAAATATACTTCCAATGATTGGATCGGATTCAGGGCCCGGGATTACTGTCATTAAGGATAGGCCAAATGTTGCGAAATGGTTTAACGAGATATCGAGTCGTCCGTCTTGGCAGAAAGTAAAGGACGGGCTCCCGGGAGATGCTTGATCGAGAAAGTCTAAACTGAATGTGGTAGATCCTTTTAGCAGATGGCCAGTTAGCAGCGCCCCGGGTATACAATAATCAGATACAAATCAATTGTCACTACAACCTACACCATTCCAAAGCTCGCTGGAGATAGTCTGAATATATGTGTTTCATTCTGCTCAAGGGGCCTTCGCTATGATGCTATTTACACCTGCCGGCCAATGATTCAGAGAAGGTGGTCAACTGCTCTATAAATGCATTCGTCCTCGCCAACCCCCGAGCAGTCCAGCATTGCTTCATGATTAACAAGAATAGGATATGATAATTGCACAGTAGTTCTCGAATCAATCATATATATATATGACTATGGATCGCTAGTATCCATTAGGAAAGACTGGGGTCCTCAGCTGGTCGGACCACATCCTATATACAACAAGAATATGTACGACTATTTTCGTGTACCTACAGTGTCCATGGAAAATATAAAATAGAGAGAGAAAAGAATAGACGTCGAGCTGTACAATAGCTCGGTATTTCGACAATGATACATCACATTGCGCCGAGGACCGGATCCTCTTTATCATCCGAGGTAAGCGAAAGCGACTGAAGAATTATATTGTTCAAGAAATTAATGCAATACAGGACAAGTTATTTCAGCAACTTGAAAGATTAGCATTCATTCTCACTCGGGGTGAAACACTAAGGGAGAGAACAACGAGCCATGCACTGAGTCAGGATTCACGGCACAAGAGAACGCACCCACAGGGCGCTGCACTATTTACTACATAGACACCAGCCCTATCGTAATTGGATCAAGTTCGCTAAAGTGTCTGTACGAGAAACATACTCAGGTAGTTGATCCAGCTCAAACGACGCATCTATATCACCATCGCTCATTGATGCCTCTCGCTGATTACGGTTCCCTTCCCTCAATGCCGCTTCAAGACTTTCAAGCCTTTCCGCCATCATCGTAAACTTGTTATTCATCTCTGCTATAATCCGTCCGATCACATCCCCATGTTTATGTCCATGTTCATGTCCTTGTTTCCGTCCCTCATGGCGAGGGTAAACCCCAGATAAGAAGCTAGTTTGAGATTCCCAAGAACTCGAACTTGGCCATCCAGCAGGTGTGAGGGGAGCTGCTCGTACTACCTGTAATGTGAGTGGCCTTGGACTTGGTGTGATGATAGTAGGACCGGGTCCCGTATTTGCACTTTGCTCCCTTGTATCCAGAGCAGCTGTGGTAGGGGGTAGGGGGGCCAAGCTTTGATCTCGCGGTGGCTGGTGTTGCTTTAGTGCATTAGCACCTGTGTTGCCATGTCGCTCGTGCAATTCCGCAGCAGACACATTTCCCTGAAACTGTCGTCTTGAAGCCAAAGGCGCTATTCGTATGACAACCGGGCTGTAAGGGGAAATAATGGCTGCTTGTGATATCTGCCTTGTACTCCGCCAGCGATTCTTCCACCAGCAACATGTCCCGACAAGGATGACCATGAGAGCTAGTGAAGCGATTATAGCAGGAATAATGACTGCAAGTGATGGTGAGCTTGGCTGAAGCCCAGCTGGTGTAGGTAGTGGAGACCCCGTGGGTCCTGCCTCGATACTCGAGGTTATTGTGCTAGGGCTTTCTAAAACCTTGGAAATGCTGTTTGGAGTGCTAGTAGAATTTAAGTTTCAGTAACAGTTTACTCGTTATTTTTTCACGTGCCTAGCAGCTGTAAGTAATATCAAGGCTGTTGAGGGTATATATGTTATCTGGGATGGTAGTGGCCCAAGCCCGGGGTAAAATGGAAACACGATTTGGGTAGAAGTTGTCAGTACCTGTGTGCTGCTCCTGGCCACCCAGTTCAATTGGACTTGGTGTATCGATTCTAACTGATTGTAACTTACGGTTCTAGGGGAAGGACTCTTAAAGAGAAGGTCAGAATTGGCTCTTGTGTGTCGTGACTGACAGCTTTCGGGAAGAACCTATCCAAATTGGGCAATGCAGGTCAGTATCGCGTTATATTACTCCTTTCTCCCTAACTCAGGGATCGAGAGGAATTGCTTACAGATGAAATTCATGTTTCTCCAGGGGCTCGACATCGCGATCACTCTTGATGGTTTCAATAACATAGGCAAAACAATGCCCGGGCCCGAAAAAACTGATTGCTCCAAGTATGAGCGGCAATAAGATCATGGATTGTGTCTGCGGAAGAGGATTTGCATGTACCATATATATGCGATGTTATTATCATCAGGTACGGTGAATACATCAGTGCCATATAAAAAGTTTGTCCAGGTACTAAGCAACAGAGATAAATGCCGAAGCGTCACCATGACCGTACCATAACTACGTGCACCTCGAATGTCTGATGGTCGAAGACAGGAAGTTGATGAGGCTTGTTCGAGCGTTCCCAAGCATGCTACGGTGCTTCGTTTGCACAGAAATAAATCGTGCCACGTCGCGCTACCTCAAGTGATTTACACGGGTGACCGTATTTATAGAAACATTTCCGCCACTCTTTAAACCCTCTTTTGATCTCTGAGTCTGGTAGTGATTGCACTCTTTGACCAGAATCTTTACAGTGGTGTGTAGTTATTAATTCGCTCTATGATTATATCATGTTTAGTTGACTTTTGCCCAAGCTATTCCTTTAGTTCCTTTGGCTGCAAATAACACCCCTATGACACTACCCACTCCCACATCAGTAATTGACACCTTGGATGAGTCCAACAACGACCCTGAGGTAGCGCGATGTGGCACGATTTGCGCCATAAATAACTCATCACGAGTAACATGTGCTCAGGTGTCAATAAAATTTCACTTGACATATCGCTCAATTCTCAAGGGATACATTTATAACCTCTAGCTTCTCACCTCTGCTACTCTGCTGGATTTGAATCGACACATACTTCGTTGCAGCCGTGCCTGCAACAAGACCAATCGTCCGAGAAGACAGCGAGATTGAAATGGTAGTGAACAGGATAGGTGTAATTTTGATTGTGGTTTGGATATGGGCAGCATTAGGTATAGCAAGGCGGCGACCGGGGACAGTGACATTTCGGATCCCGAGAATGTGGAGAAGAAGCCAGAAGCCGTTGATCGCGACCCCAGCTCGGATCCCTGATTGTCAAGGAAAGGTTTGTGCCCCCTAGATCATCCACTCTTCTCATTACTGTTGCCACCTTACCACCTGCAACACTGATCGGACCTTTGTAAAGACCATGTGACCTCACAAAATCCTCATAGCTGCACCTTGGGGCTGGGAGAGACTGAAACGACCTTTGAACATGTCCCCATGTTCAAGATGGAGTTCCGAGTCGCCGAAGAATACGTCTTTGTAGATTTTGAAAGCAAGCAATGACGCGATCCAGGATGGCTGTTTTGCGTTAGAGACTCTGGATAGCGGTGGATTTGTCTGCGGTAGGTCTAGGGGCATATGTGGGAGTGTGGGAGTATGCAATGGTGGCTGGGAAGCGATCGGAAGTGAATGGAGGACGGATGAGGGACTGGTATGCGGGGAGGTATGTGGATCGGTAGACGTGCGTGCATGCTGCCAAATATTAATGTTTAGAATACGAGGTAGTAAACATTCAAGCTTCAGGGGGCGTACTAATGTATGGAAAGCCGGAGCACCAAGCTTCGGAACGCCCATCCAAACAATGATGGCCGTTTCTCGCCAGTGCCCCAGCGTCAATCATCAATAGAATACAGACTGTAATGCAAAATGTATTAGATAGATCTCAATAATACATTTCACCAGTCATATAGCCGAACACTCAGAATGGCTCCAGCTTGAACCATTCGCAGTACATGTTACAATCGTGCTGAATAGTGAAGTTATCGAAAGCCATCCCAATGTTACCCTCCCCAAAGATTGATTCTTTTCTCCCTGACTTATCCAAGTCTGTAATTTCCCTAGAATAATGTCAGTAGAGAAATCACAGTTGAACAGAGGTTACACACGGCTTCGTCATGATTTGAGGGTCTGTGAGAAGCAGACCCGAGCCTAAATCAGGTTAGCTGAGGTCACATAGCCAGATTTATTTTATCTTACCTTGAAAGTCCGAGATAAAAACTTGTCCATATGTCTGAACATGTTGTACATGCTGAAGGAAGCATAAGAACTCGGCTAATTCATAGCCGAGTTCACCTGGATTGGGAAGGGGCTTTGCAGATCCGTTGTGAACGTATTTGATGAAGGGGCCCTTAGATTCATCGAGAAGTTCCTCCAATAGGTATACAGCACAATGGGATGTTGTAATTTGATTTGAGGAATCAATTGGCTTCTCTGAGTATGCAATTAATGCACGAACGAAACGGAGATGAGGAATTTCAAATGGTGGTTGGGAAGCCTGACCCTGGATAAAGTTGTCGATGAACCTGTAAGAATATTCAAGGAGTGACTGGGGCCAGCCCAATAGTGTTGCCTCAGTATGAATTTTTGCACTTTCATCGACCATACTGAGCCGCTTGATATTTCCGGTCCGTTTACTTTCAAATGGTCGCTTAAGTGCAACAGGGATGTATGAACCCTGTGGTAGATCTGAGCCTAGTCCGGATTCGGGGTGTTGCAATAGTGACAGCTCTGCCTCCATCGTGGTTTTGAAGGATCCCTGACCGAGATAGTGCCCATGCAAGTTGTAGAGTAGGGATCCCCCACAAGCTACAGAGTCAACAATGCGAGGTTTCTTCTCTGCTGTATTGCAAAGGGCTGCAAACAGGTGCACGTTTATCAGGTAGCATGTAACAGGGTCGGTGACCTTTCCATCACCTATTTATGAATTAGTGATGAAGCTCTGATTGAGAACCTTAATGTGCATGCTGCTTCTGATCTTTGTGTATCCGGGATTGGCCACCAATTTGAATAATCCCATTTCTGATGTTGTCTGGATTAATTGGGTCATACATTGCCTGATTGAAATTAATTTGTCATGACAGGTACAATAAAGGGATCAAGATACAAGTACTTACCGAATCGGAGTCCTTTGAATTAGATGGTTGGGGTTCTGGGGATGGGTCACTCTGATGAGCGAGGGTTGATATGGGATGCATGGAAGCCAATGCGGGATGAATAGGGTTTGATGGATCAAGTGAAGATAGAGAATGCGGGACTAGTAGGGTGCTATCTTGGAGTGTATGAGCCTTCTTCGAGTGGTGTTCACTTGAAGCTTTTGATCCAGTTTGATTTTTGTCTGGGCTTGGTGGCATCTTGCGTTTCTCATTCTAATTAAAGAAAGCTAGAATGCAACTTGGTTCTTCAGGCAAAAAATAACATACCTGCCTGATTTGAATATCAAATAAGTCATCTATGTATTCCTCTGCTTGAGCCCAGTGCAACTGGCTAATGACGAACTGAAACTCAACCGGCTTAGCAGGTGGAGTGAAGATCTGGACACCATCAGATTTTATTCCTGCCTTTGCCTTTGTGAATTGGCCTTCGAAATATGGCCTGTCTGGGTTCTTCTTCATGACATCCTGCCAAAATACCACTTCATGGAGGACTACAGCAGAGAAATCCCATGGGAATCCGGGGTGGAGCTTTACCATTTGCTTAATAAGGAAAGTCTTTACAAATTCAAACAATGCTGGGGGATGAATTTCGTAGTTGACAGAAGTCCCTTCCCTTATTCCCTGAAATGCACCATTAATTTTGTGAGCTTAGTAAGGTGAGAAAAATAAATAGCTTATGGTAGAAGTCGGTTTTGGCTTCCCAGTCTCGTAGGTTATTTCAACCACAATGTGTATCTCTTTTATCAGTTGAGGTCAATTAGGAAGTTGATTGGGGAGATGTTGTAAGGCAGGAGATGGTGCTCGCCCATAGGCATGAGAAGCCCATGCATGCTGTTGCACAGCATAATGGCTATGGGAATGTGAGTATCCCGAGGCCTGACCAGAATAAGACATCTCAGGTGATCCGCGACTTCCAGTTGCTCCTGAATACCCCTGGAAAAAAGCGGGGTTTCTGATAACTGGGCCTGACTGTCCATTCGGATTCCAGGATGATGCTTCAGCTGGTAATGGTGTAACATGCCCTGCAGATGTATGAGCACCTTAGAACACTAATGTGAATAATAATGAGTATAATGGAAGGTATGAGAAGTACCTTGTCTTTGGGACCTATTTACATGCTGTCAAATGGCTGCAAGATTGATTTGCATTCCATCTGCAAGTGGAATTTTTGGCGTGGCAGCAGCCCTTGTACTAGCCACTACAGAATTGAGGTTAGATATGTATACACAAAAAAAGAAAATCTTACCTGATACAGTATGCTTCAATGTATCTGGGTTCTTCTGGTAATACTCATAGCATTTCTCACACACATATCGACCTGCCTTGGCTCGATTTGTGTTAGCAATGTAGAGTCGGCGCTCACCAGGCTGGATCATAACCCCACAGCGGGATCGTTCGCATGGCATAGGGACATTGTTAACCACATCAGTTGAAAACTGCCTGTCAATTGGCTCGGGGTGAGAAGACATGTGAGGAAACTTGACGTCTGAGGGTTGGGATAACAAGGGCAAGTATGTTTGTCTCCAAGCATTTGCTTTTAATGTTGGGACACAGAACTGTACTTTACAAAAATAGTATCTAGTTGCATCACCTACTAATCGCACCAAGGTAATACAACATTATTTGAGCCGGTTACTGGTTCATGATAACACCTTGGGTGAGTCATTGCAATTGGTACCAAGGTAATACAATGTTATTGGCACATCGGGAATTTGTGATCAATGCCTCAGATGAGTAAGTACATTTCTCATGCTCGGATTCAACTTACATTCAGATCCTGTTTAGCTGAGTAAAATATAATTATCCTATTCTCGCTTCCAGACTTCCAAACGTGTAACACAAGGAGAAAATGCCACCTTGAAACCGATAAAATCTACTAGATGAGTAAGAAATATTGACTATACCTGTATCCAGATAAAAATCACAATTTATATGATGAGAACACAAGGCAAGCACATGTTATATCATCCTCGGAAAGTATTACTATGCTTACAAATGACACATTATACACAGGATTGCATGGCTGTGGCCATCCGAAGCATTAAGGGTTTGAGTACCAGTGGTGGAATATATAACTGACGAGTAGTACTTGCAAGTTCCAGAACAGTCATCATATCTCTTTCTCTGTCCATCCTCTCCTACTCCTACACACTGCATATACCTTGCTCAAATCAGTTCAAGCTGCTATGTTTGTCTCTATTTTTAATTCTAGTTCAATTGCTCAACTGGGATATTAGCACCAATTGATGAAATTGCACCATATATCTTTAGATATTGGAAGATGCACATGTCTGACAAGAAAATTTTAGAGAGACTGAGATCTGAACACGTAGATCTCAATATGTATGGGATAGGGTACGTGCTATCTGATTGACACAGTATATTTCTTTAAACTATAAGAAGAATAACTTCTTTCCACAATATTCGTGAGCGGCTTGGACTTATATGGGCACGGAAGCAGGGCTACACTATCGAAACAGCACATGACAGCATCACCAAACTTCGACTGCGATTCCCAAAGGCTGGGGCAAGGGAGATGGTAAGTCTCCTTTTCCATGAAAAGGGGATACTGGTCCCATGGTACGCCATCCACACTCCAGTCAATAAAGTACACTAATAAAAAAATTAGTTCTGTGGTATTTGGTTGGTTTCATATTCATGAGCCACACCTTGTCTGAGAGCGAAAAGCAGGACGCCTTAAGCGGAGGAGGTTTTGGGCAGCTGGCGTAAATGATATGATATGCGTCAATCAACATGATAAATGGAAACAGTTTGTACTTGCTCTCCACACAGGCATTGATCCCTTCTCAGGTTGCATTCATTGGATGAAAGTTTGGTGGACAAATAGTAATCCCAAACTAATACTATCATACTATATTGATTTTATTCGGGCCTCCCAGTGTGAGTAAATGAAATTCTTTTATTGTTGTTGTGATATTCTGACAAATGATTTGATAATGCTAGATATTCCACTCATCACGCAAAGTGATCTTGGATCGGAAAATTATGGGATTGCCAATGCACACACAGCACTTTGACATTTGCATGATCCCAGCTTAGCAGGGACAATCCAGCATCGCTGGATGCAAAATAAGAAAAATATTAAGCCCGAAATTGCCTGGGCTCAGTTATGACGGTGCTTCACCCCCGGATTTGAAGATATTCTTGAGCATGGAGTTCTCCAGGGTTGGTATGATTGCACCCGACCACTTGATGCGTAATTTTTTTTTCCCCCTTTGAGTGTGTGTCTAGTAATGATTATGATATTACTAGCCTAGTGTTCCGATGGATTTTTATTCCGTGGCTTCAAGCTGAACTCAATTCCCATGCCGATCGTGTCAATTATAGCTCCAGACGTGCAGATCAAAATACAGTCTTACCTCATGGGATACCAGACGATATCCATAGCTCACCACAATGCTTCAGATGTTTAGACTTTAAGGTAAGCATTCTTATTGTGTACAGAACTCAGACAATAGTAACTTATCATTCCAGATAATTGTTCAGCCGGAGGCTGTGAACCAGATCGAGGAGATCTATGCTCCGAGAAATGATCCGGTGTTTGAGCTTGTGCCCCCACTATTCGCTGAACAGGCAAGGATACTATATGAGGATATGGGGAGTCCTTCAGTCGACTCTAGCAATGTCTGGGATGTTTACTGCCAGCTTCTTCAACGATTTGAAGCCCTTGATGATGCTGAAAACATCCTTGAGGAGTGCCAAACCTATACTGAACTAACAAATGGTGATGGTGATGACATACTGCCCCCAAATGGAGTTGAGCTACAGGGGGGGATCGAAAATGTTGATGCCGAAGGTTTCTATTACATGGGAGGTGTTAATGGTGGCTGTGGTCTAAGTAAGGTCTACTTTTCCTTGTCTGTGAAAACTAAAATATTGTCCAACAGATGCAAAAAATATAAAACAATTGGATGCAATGGAAGAAGAGGATGAGTTTGAGGTCATGGAAGCTACATTCTCGGATGAGGAGCCAGTTGACAAGGAATATATGGATGACTGGTGAAATGTATTATTGAGATCTATCTAATACATTTTGCATTACAGTCTGTATTCTATTGATGATTGACGCTGGGGCACTGGCGAGAAACGGCCATCATTGTTTGGATGGGCGTTCCGAAGCTTGGTGCTCCGACTTTCCATACTAATGCAAGGCGCCGACCCTCAACCAACTACAGGAGGGGCATGCTGTATCTTATCTCCGTCCACAGAATTTGTCTACAGAAACTGTGAAGGTGATGACCTTGAGCTGTTCAGATTGGCCACAAGTTTTCCCCTCGGCCGTTGTAGTCTATATCATCATTCTCGGCACACCGGTTGGTGACTATTCGGGGACTCACCGTGATCACTCTCAATTTCCAGCAGCATGAACACCGGGGCCATCAAGTCATTCAAAACATGAGCAAAACGTTCCCTGAGCACTGGGTGGGTAGTTTGGGTCTGCTCATCCTCTTGCCATTCTCTCCCATCAAATATCGCAAGCAAAGGCCTAGGAATGGTGGGGCACCCAGTGGCTATATCTCCAAGCCTGAAAAAGCCAATTGCTCCCAGTGGGGGGTGGCAGTAAGATGCAAGCAGGTGCAGATATGAGTTGTGTGCACGTGCGGGAGAGCTTTTGTGTGTACCTTATCTATTGGGAATTCGCCATTGTCAAATACAACGACTACAGTAGTGCCATGTGAGATTTTTTTCCGGGCAGCGAGCGACGGGAATGGTGATCAGAAAGCGGAACCATCACCATTGCCACACCGGAACTTCACATCGTAGATTCGCATCAATCTTCCAAAATTAAACTTGAATATCCGATGGGCGAGGGAACTTGACTCAGCCAATTCGAATTTTTTCAAGATAAGATCATATTATCATGGAGGTGCCAGATATCCAAGCCAGGCATGGTGCTCAGGTGTCATGAAACTTGACTCAATGATAAATCTCTCAACCTCTAACAATACGTTTAGCACTAACCTCTAGCTTCTCATCTCTGCTACTTCGCTGCAATTGAACCTATGTATGCTTCCTCACAGCCGGGCTGGCGACGAGACCAGTCATCTTCAGAGACAACGAGATCGAGACTGTAGCATCTGAGATAGGTGTTACTTTTGGTTGTGGTTTAGATGCAGGTGGTAGCAGGTATGACGAGACTGCAGTCGGGGAAAATGGCACTGCTGATCCCGAGAGCATAGAGAACAAGCTATATGTCACTGATGGTGACTACAGATTAGGACTTAATGTTGATTTGTCGGAGGCTGCTTTGCATTCCTCAAATTGTCTTCTCTTTTTATTGGTGTTGCCGCCTTTACACCCGAAACATCGGCCACAACCTCGTGAAGGCTGTACGACCTCACCAAGTCTTCTAGTCGTGCCTTGGGCTGGGCGAGATGAAAGGGGTCTTTGAACATGTCCTCGCGCTTCAGGTGGAACTCTGCGGACTTTGAGGGCAATGAAGCAGTCCGGGATGGCTGTTTTGTGCTGAAGGTTCTGGATAACGGCATGTCTGTCTGTGGCAGCCGCAGGGGTGTACGTGGGACTCGAGAGCATGGTAGTGGTTGGAAGGGGTCAGGTGTGTATTGGAGAGAACACATGAGAGACTGGTATGCAGGGAGGTATATGGATTGGAGGACACGCATGTATGCTGTGGAATGTGGATGTCTAAACTACAAGAGGGCCGGGGGGCACGCACCAACAGAGAGGGGCCGGTTGACGAGGCATAGACTGCCGACCAGATATAGGAGTGTCTGGCACTGATGCATGACGTTCTGTCTTGTCCCCACCCACGGAGTGTGTCCGCTGTTGTTGGAGTCTATATTATTCTCAATACACACGTTATCTACTACTCACATGTGACATCATGGGGGCACATGAACCAAGGATGGCGCACATGTGGGCGCTCAAGTGCAACCAAAGATGAGCCCTGTGAAGCGTCATTTGATGTGCTTATATTGGCGTTATAAACATATGGAAGGGGGTAGGGTAGGGAACATGTGTTTGGCAAGGATCAAACAGCCGAGTCCTGCATGTCCAGCACTGTGGTTACAGTACGGTGCGTGCTTGTGAAGTCTTCGGTCAGATCACGGAGGCGTAGATTACAGGCAACACTGGGCACTGGTGGACGGTGGTGGTATGTGTGTTTCCAAGCCTTCAGCAGTTGGTCATTTTGATGCAAGTCCAAACAAAGTCGCATGTATCTCTCCCTGGTGGTGTATCTTGAGTTGATGTGGGTGGGGCCCTGCTACTGGTTACAACCATTTCAGATCCCCCAAGACCTCTCTCGACAGTTGGGCCTTCTCTTCTCCATTCCCCCTTGCACTTATTCTATTCCCTGCCAGAGGGCCTCACACCTGTGGAGATTATCCATTGAGACTAGCTGTCCCAACTTACCTGTTGGTTGAAGCTTGATGAAACACAAAATCTGAGCTGAAGTAGCCCAAGAACACTGTTTGAAGCGTACTATGTGGCCTTATATCTAAAATCCCACTTGAAAGTTTTAATTACGTCTAATAGTGACAAGCCATGGATAGCATGAAAATCAACATTGTAGAGCTGTTTCACTTGCTAAAGCTAACTACGAAAAATTTTCCACCACATCGGTACCATAGTTTGAAACATAATCCAGTGGTTGATCCGACCTCGATTGTGCATCGACTGCTAATTCAACCTCTTCTGACAATCTCTGGTGGTTCCTGTCCCCCATTACTGCCTCAAGTCTCTCAAGCTTTTCTTTCATCGCCGTAAGTTTGTTATTGATCTCTGTTATGACTGTTCCCTCAGCTTCTGATCCTGGTTGCCGCTCTTGTTCCCTTTTCTGGCCTTCACCCCAATGAAATATCCGGGACATAAAACTGTTTTGATGTCCTCGTGAACTTGAGCTTGACTCTACGGCTACTGAGGGACAGGCAGTGGAGGTCATCTGTGAAGAGGGTATGATGCACTCGGCACTGAAAGTTGCCTCAGGAACAGCTGAGTCTACTGCAACCTTGCTGTAGGTAGTACTGGGCTGTGACACTGTGAGTGATGTATTTCCAAGGACACCCTCCCGTTTTGTTTGAGGTGTAGATGTGCCCCGTTCAGCTGATGGTTGATATGGAGATACCACCATTGATCGCATTGCCTGCTGCTTCTTTCTCTGTCGTATCCTCCAATAGAGATATGCTCCAGAAAGAGTAATAATAGCAATCCATGGGACAGAGACAGCAGGGATAATAATCACTAGTTTCTTAGAGCTGTTGCTATGACCCTGTGATGTGTTTTGTGGTTGTCCCAGAAAACCACTTGTTGTGGTGGGGTTCTCTGAGACTTCTGAAGTAGTAGCTTGTCTGGTGGAAGATTGTCCCAAGAAGCTGCTGATTGTACCAGGGTCCCCTGAGGCTTCCAAAGTAGTAGCTTGTCTGGTGGAAGTAGGAATGACCACCTTAGTTGTTCCAGAAGTATGATCAGGTGTTGCTCTGTTGGGCCAGTTGTATTTCAATTTTTGTTTCCAGTTGTTACCATGACTCACAGGATCTTGGAAGTTGGGTCAATTATTCCCCTGTTGGGCCCATTGTAAGTATTACAAGCTTTTATTTCTAGATTATCACTATAAGCTAATAACTTACGAGGTTACAGGTCCTCTGTCAGGCCAGTTGTAAGTATTACAAAACTTGTTTCAAGCTCATTGTCATGACTCACAGGATTCCGGAAGTTGGGTCAATTATTACTCTGTTGGGTCAGCTGTAAGCTTTTATTACCAGTTTTTTGCCATGGCTTACAAGGTCACAGGTCCTCTGTTGGACCAGTTGTAAGTATTACAAGTTTTGTTTCCAGTTCATTGCCATAACTCACAGGATCCCAGAAGTTGGGTCAATTATTACTCTGTTGGACCAGTTGTAAGTATCACAAGTTTTTTTTTGGTTGTGGTTTATCACCATAGCTTATGAAGTCACAGGTCCCCTGTTGGGCCAGTTGTAAGTATTACAGGTTTTGTTTCTGGTTCCTTGCCATGACTCACAGGATCCCAGAAGTTGGGTCAATTATTACTCTGTTGGGCCAGTTGTAAACATTACAAAATTTTATTTCCAGTTTGTCACCATGACTTACGAGGTCACAGGACCTCTGCTGGGCCAGTTGTAAGTATTGCAAGTTTCTGTCTCCAGTTTGCCACCATGACTCACAGGACAGTTGGGTCAGATGTTGCTCTGTCCGGCCAGTTGTAAGCATTACAAGTTTTATGTGTTCATTGCCATGACTCACTTGACCACAGCTAAATCAAGTGCGTCTCTACTGAGCCAGTTGTATTAAAGATATTATTTCTAGCTCGTCGCCATAACTCACATGATTAGAGTGGTGGGAATTATTGTTTCAGATGGCCAGGCAACAAAAGGGGTGGCGCGATGTTCAATTACAAATGAAGAAAACCCTTTTTTGTGCAGTTCACCAGGAAGGAGGGTTTCTGGAGAAGGTACAATGTTGATTTTGGCTGAAACTGGGATTTTCATATTACTTGTTGCAATATCGGATGCACGGCTCTCGAGGTAGTTGCTAGGAGGCAGATGGAATGGAGGGTGGAGGTATGGAGATTGAACAGAACCCAGTCTCTATTTATGGGGTGATACCTACCTGAAATAGGGTGTATGCTCCCACCTGAATGTGCCAGTGGAAACAGAATGAAAAACATCAATTTGTTTGATGACCACCAGGATGATCATCAGAGAACAGCATACTATAGCTATTATATATCTTGTTTCTGTCCTTGTTTGTGTGCATTCAAAAATAACCTAATATTGAACTTGATTCCTGATAATTGAGCTGAGAGATGAAGCAGCAGCTAATCCTACAGTAAGGTATCCCCATTATGTAGTATATACAGACGGCATTCTTGTTCAGGTGTTGAGTGACGGAGATGGTGGTCAGGAGTTGAATCATCACCATCATTGCACTAGAACCTCACTCTCCACATCACTAAGCTTGGTGTTTGATGGTTGAGAACGGGAACTTGATGATGAGGCTAGTTCAAACATTTTCAAGGTAAGACAATGTTATAACAGCACCACATTATCACGAAGGCAATCTCCTAGCCATATGGTACCTCAGTGCTTAGGTATCATGAAACATCATTTAAAAACGGATCTTTCAACTCTCTAACAATACATTTAGCACTAATCTCCAGCTTCTCATCTCTGCTACTTCGCCACACTTGAACCCATGTGCACTTCTTCACAGCTGAGCTGGAAACAAGACCAATCATCCTCGGTGACAATGAGTTTGCAACTGTAGTATATGAGATAGATGTTATTTTTGGTTGTGGTTAAGATGTGGATGGTAGCAGGTATGGCAAGACTGTAGTCAGGGAAAGATGATGCTGCTGATCCCGAGAATGCAGAGAAAAAGCTAGGTGTCGTTGATGGTGACTGCAGAGGCGAAGGCGGGGTGGCATTTGAACTCAACGTCGGCTCTGTTGGAGGCAGTTTTGCATTCCCCGGATAACCTCTTTTCTCACCAATGTAGTCACCATCTTTATGCCTGGAGCATTGATCATACCTTTGTGAGGGCCATATGACTTCACCAAGGTCTCCAGCGTGCATTGGGCTGTGCGAGATCGGAGAGGTCTTTGGACATGTTCTCGTGCTCAGGGTGCTCCGAGTCGTGGATAAATACATCCTGGACTTTGAGAGCAAAGAAGCGGTCCAGGACGGTTGTTTTGCACTGGAGACACTGGATAGGGCGTATTTGTCTGCGGTGGGTGCGAGGGTGTATGTGGGGGTGCGGGAGTAGGCAGTGGTAGGGGCTGGAAGTGTATATAGGGCAGGCAAGAAACTAGTATGCAGGGAGATATGTGGATCAGGGGACCTGCATGTATGCTGAGGAATGTCAAGGTTTGGAATTCGAGAGTGTACAATGTACCCAAAGGACATACCCATGGAGAAGACGCGTCTATTGAGGTGCTGACTGCCCAACTAGTCACAGGAAAGTCTTGTGCTGACATTCTATCCTGCCCTCACTCATGGAGTGTGTCCGCAGAAGCCGCGAGGGCAATGACCTTGAGCTGCTCAGAATGGCTGAATGTTTCCTTCTCAGCTGTTGTGGTCTATATTGTTCTCAACGCGTCGGCGGCCAGTGACCATTTCTTTGCAGGTGGCGTTTACAGAGATGCTAGCAATCCAGGACTAGGGCTGTGGCAGGTGGATTTGTGAACCAGAGGTTGCACATGCATTGGCACTGTAAGGTAGTTAATGAGTGAGTATACTGTGGAGTATTGTTCAATGTGCTTACATTGACAAGTAGGGGTAGGGAAGATGTGTATAGCCAGATCCAAGCTACCAACATCCTGCATGTTTTCAATATGTAGCAATGCAACTGCTACAAAGCCTAGCGCGTGCCTGTGTGTGCTGGTGTCTTCAGTCAGGTGACGAAGGTATAGATCACAAACAATACATTGATTTGCAGTGCTTGTGACAAAACCTCAATCTTCTTGGGGCATTGGAACGTGTTGTTAGATAAATTTGATGATCTGTTGAGGTTGGCATCCATTCATAGGTGTTATCTTAGATGGCGCCAGTGATGGGTGGGCAGTGTGTGCTTGGCAAGCTGTTGGCAGTTGGATGTCTTGTGAATCCTGTGTTTCTTCTCAGCTATCCATTCTGCCTGATAATAGAATATTCAATTGCACTGTAAGCCGTCTCATGTACCACTCATCCAGTGGTTCTATATGCCTATGTTTCATCTCAAATCACAAACGAGTGTGTTGTATCCAAATACTGGTCTTATATGATGAATTCCTGCCATGCTCTAATAGTCCTCAAAGCAAAACACACTCCGGTGACATACTTTAAACTGATTTTAAGGAGGTCCTGCTATTGTGAACATTTAGATTCCTCACACTCCCTAGCAACTACCAACTGGACTCACTCTTATGATCCCCTCCAATCTTCCTCATTCTTGTTCTATCCCCCCACCAGAGGCTTTTTTGGGATTTCTGTCGAGACTAGCCAAGCCAGCTTACCCATTATTGGTCAAACGTGACTGGGACCCAGAATTTGATACAAAACAACCCAAGGATGTTGTTTGAGGTATAAGAGAGACACAGTATAAGATTCAGTGTCTCGACGCGAGAACTCCATAGATATACCTATAAGAGAGACACAGTATAAGACTAAGGTAGCTATTAGTGAGTATTCGTAGTAGGGAATAAGCAGTACTCATTTCAGTGTCTCGATGCGAGAACTGAAGTGCACGTTACAATATAGTACGTTCTATATACCTGGAACGAGCGTTTCAAGGACAATAACCTCGTTGTACATATGGCATGCAATATTACTATGATATCATAGTGTTACAGCGTGATCTCTGAGGCATGCAGGAACTACATAGCGAGGTACGAATAAATGGGAGCGAACAGTGTGGACATACATTTGGCGGGCACATGAACAACGGGGAACGGAGAGCGGGGACCTGAGGCCTCAAGAGCGCGGGGCCTCGGTGCGAGCTTGTGTCGCAACATGAGGTGGGTTGTATGGCCTCGCTCGAGGATCCCATGAGACTGTATTTTGATCTAGTTCTAAGGCTCTCGACCATCCTTCAGCTGAGACATTTCATCACTTTCGAAGTATCGAAGTCTACAACAGTGCAGCGGCCTAAGCGAGGGTATCAGGGCTTAACGTTTAGTGCCTCGACTTCTATGAGTACTTCTTCTGAGTCAACACCACAGCACTATCACTGCTGAGGGACCGATGCTGGACAACAACACTTGCCTCGACGACGTGGCAATGATTCGTATCATCGGATCCAGTTTGTTGGTTAAGGTAAAGTTTAACTGCTCAGCCCCCTGCACTCATCTAATTACATGGGATAGTCACTTGTGAGGGCGTAGGCATCAAATATATCCGCATCGACATATCATAGGCTGTGCTGGAAGTCAAAATACGAGTCTCAAGGGTGTGTGATCATCCAAGATATATTGTTATGAACTACTATCGCATTAGACCCAAGATGTCAGATGAAAAGCCTGCATCAACCCCTGGATCAATCCTTCCGGGGTATAGCAGACTTTCTGGAAACCTCACGGGTGTTATCACTGTCCATACAATGATCAGAAGTTGTAACAACACCCAGTAATCGCAAGCTACGGGATAACACGAAAATCAATGGTACAATGGAGCCCTTAACTAGCCCAGGATAATTATGAAATCTTTTCTACTACCTCTGCACCATCATTTGAAGCATAGTCTGGTGGTCGATCCGATCTCGATTGCACATCCACTGGCAATTCAATCTCTTCTGACGACCTCTGGTTGTTCCTCTCCCCCAATGCTACCTCAAGCCTTTTGAGCTTTTCTTTCATCACTGTAAGTTTGTTATTAATTTCTGTTATAACTGTTCCCTCGGTTCCGGACCCTGGTTGCTGCTCTCGCGCCCTTTTTTGGCCCTCACCCCGGTAGAATATCCGGGACATCAAGCTTCTCTGATGTCCCTGCGCACTTGAACTCGATTCTGTGGCCACCGAGGGATAGGCAACCGAGGGTGTTGGTGAAGAGGGTATAATGTGCTCAGCATTGAAAGTTGCCTCGACAACAGCGACTGGTGCTGACTCCGTATGTCGTCCCCAGTTCGATGCCAAATTTGCACTAAGAGGTACTATTCCCTGGCCTTGGGTGTTCGTTGGCTGCTGCAGGTGATGGACTGCAGTGGTGTCGGTGTGAGCAACGCTGGAGTACAACTCTGCAGACGATGGAATCCCAAAGACTACCTCCGATTTCTTTCTAGGTGTAGGCATGTCCCGGTCAGCTGATGGTCGATATGGAGATACCACCATTGACTGTTCCATCCTCTTCTTCCTCCTTTGCATCCTCCAACAAATATATGCGCCAGTGAGGATAATGATAGAAATACAGGGGACAGAGATAGCAGGGATAATGATTACTAGTTTTGAGGAGCTGCCACCATGGCTATTTGATGGGTTTTGCGATTGTCCCAAGAAACTGCTGGTTGTGTCCAGGGCTCCCTGAGGTTTCCGAAGTAGTGGGTTGTCATGTGGAAGAGACTGATCTTCGGAGTCGTTGTGGACCTAGAACTTGACAGTCCTGTTGGGCCAGCTGTGTTACTGGTTTTATTTCCAGTTTATTGTCATGGACTCACCCATTTATCGTAATATCACCAAAACCATGACTTCCCGACGGGACTAGCAGAGTTAGAGTCTGAATATTCTGATGGGAAGCTGTAGCCAGAACTCACTTACAGTCCTAGCCCGCCCCCCGTAGGAACGGAAAACCCTGAAATTGATCCAGAAAGCTGAACACCAAAAGAAGTGATAGTGCGATGTTCAAGCACAAATGAAGATAACTCTCTATTTTTGTGGTTGATCAGCGTAGAAAGATGTTGAGGAAGGCACAACATGTGTTTTGGCTGGAACTGGCATATTGTGTTACTTGCCGAGATATCTGGACCACGGCTGCCAAAGTGGTCCCTATGGCGCGGATGTAATGGGGGGGGGGAGGGTGGAAGTATGGGAATCAAGTGGGCTCTGGTCTCTATTTACGGAGGGATACCTACCTGAAATAAGGAGTGTGCTTCCACCATCATGTGTGGGAGGGAATAGGAAGAAAAGAGAGCATCAATTCATCTAGTGATCGCCAGGATAAACATCAGAGGACGTGTGACCTGTAGCTATGTACGTATCTCTTTTCCGTTCCTGTTCACATGGGTCCGAAAATAACCCAAGAGCCAAAATATATTTCTGACAGCAATGAAGCAACAGCTTCGCTGCCAATAAAGTATGTGAATACCCACTCACTGATCTCTGGACACTGACGGTCCAAGATAACAATGGCTATATCACAAAAATTTGAGCTTGGAGTATCCATTGTGCACCTCAACCCGCAAGTATTTATCCTGCTGCAGGGCCACACAGACTATCTGACAACACAATACATAAAGCAAGTCATCATGGAAGCTAGGGTTGTGATACTGGGCTCGGCTATTGTGTGAGGGGAGCTCACGCTCTACCCTCGATTGGCACACAGGAACATCCTCCAAATGACTTGCCTGGATCAGGAAGATGGAGCGGGCACGACATGACACGAGGCCCCCTGCACTCAATGACAACAAGCGTCAGGGGTCAAGTATATATGCATCCTGCTGCTCCGGTAGGACTAGGCCGCGCACCTTCGAGTTCACCATCTCTTTCTTATTATCCTACCTCCATATCTACCTGTATGTGTCCACCCAAAACATGTCCTTGCGCCCTTGATAAATGTAAATACCTATTTTCTTCCTCCATGCGCCATTTGTGCTACACAAATTCCAGCATGACATAGATGAAATTTTCGAAAATGATCCTGGGCCTTTCTATGGCCTCGTAGATACTTAAGGATGGTCCCTGTATCTGCAGCAGGCAGCGAAATATCACCTACGCTCATCGCCAGTTTCTTTTTTCGCGCCATCGCGAGCTCTCTCTAAGTTTCTCCCTATCCAATCGCCTCTTCCCTCCTTCACCCTCGTGCTCTTTGTGCACCTCTCTGCGCCCCTTATCTTGTTTCTATCGAAGCCAAGTAATCGTCATAGACAATCACGCTCATCTCTATTTTCGTTGTAGAGAGATTCACTCTTTTCAATTGTACACTTTGGCTAGCATTATAGTATTGTATGCCTTTCAGCTTGCTAATGGGGGGGGGGTACAGGTCTTGCCTCCGGATGTGTGCTAGGACTATACTTATGAAGAGAGAGATATTTGCCTACAACACAAAATATATGCGAGCGCAATCGTCGGGGACGAGTGCTGGGTTTATGGTTGAGACAAGATCCATGCGAACGTGTACAACGAGCGCCAGAGGAAGGGGTGTAGAGAAAGAAATAGAGACTGTGCGAGTGCGCGAGATAGAAGGAAACAAGAAATATGAGTGGCGGTAGTAATTTTCACTGCCTTGGATCTTATGGATACAAAAGGCCATATTTAAGTAGCTACGAGAACAAAGGAAGAGCCTGAACTGTATACGAACATTTTATCTACAAGATTTCTGGCTTGTGTGAGGCGAAATAGAACATGGTAAACAGGCTGTAGGCATATGAGCTCTTAAGCGAGCAGAAATAACACTTCAGGTAGACGAAATCAGGCAGATATGGAGGAAACAAGATAGGCATGGCTAGAGAAAATTTGAGAGAAAATCTATAATCCTACTGTGGAGACAGGACGCATACGAGCCAGTACACCAAAAGAGATCGGCTTAAGCGTTCTGTTACCGGTTGCTATGTGTGATCAATAGAAGGTTGTATGTATCAGCAATCATAAATAGCTTTGGGGTTACTAACGTGAGTATAACTCGTTGAGGAAAGCAATTTCACAACTTGTAAAAACGCATGGGGTATGCATAGGTACTTCGGTGAGAGTACATCCAAGCTGTTAGTCCACCGCCCTGTATGTCAAAATTGCGTGGGGCTCCCGTGCTCACTTTTATGGTCAAACTCAAAATTAAATTCGAACCCTACCTCGCTGGGGAATTGAAATTTGAAAGTTTCAATATCCCAATATCGGACAGTGTTATATAACCCAGGAATTGTGAGGCTATGTGTGACAACAGGTCTTTCAGCTCTCTAATAAAACTGGAGGAGGGGAAGCTTAGGTCGAGTGCTGATGCATATGCTCCAACTCAGATGCCAGTCCTGGCATTCTGCTTAAGTGTTGCTATTCCCTGAGTTGTTCACCCCTTTACACATTCACTGTACAATAGAGAAATCATAAGTTATACGATCTACAAATGCTTTTCTTGTACCTCAGTATCCTCGCGAGAAGCATAGTCGGGTGGCTGATCTGGTCCGAGCATCGTATCCATAACATCAGCTTCCCCCATTGACGCCCTTCGCTGATTGCTGTTCCCCTCCCTCAATGCCACTTCGAGACTCTCGAACCTTTCCGTCATCATCATAAACTTATTATTTATCTCCTCCATAATCTTTCCAACTTCAACCCCATTTTCGCGTGCTTGTTTCCGTCCCTCATGGCGAGGAAATATCCGGGATATGAAACTGGTTTGAGATTCCCCAGCAGAACTCGAACTTGGCCCTCTAGCAGTTGTGGGGGGCGCTGTTGGTACCGTCTCTGATGAGGGTGGTGTCGGCCTCGGTGTGATGGTGGTGGGACCGGATTCTGGATTTATGCTCTGTTCTAACATGTTTTGTGACTGCTGGTGCTTCCGAGCTCCACTGGCACTTGTGTTACCGGTAGCCATATTTTCCTGAAGTTGTTGATTTAGAGCCAGAGGATTTCTTTGTGTGATGGACGGTCTGTAAGGGAAAATGATAGTTGCTTGAAATGTCCGCCTTTTGCTCTGTCGGAAATTCTTCCGCCAGAGATATATCCCGACAAGGGTAACAATGAGAACAACTGGAGCGGCGACAGCAGGGATAATGACCGTAAGCTTTGGTGAGCTTGATTTAGGCGTCGCAAATGCAGCCGGGGGTGGTATGCTGGGGCTTTCCGAAGTCATAGGAGTACTGCCTGGAGTACTAGTAGAATGTTAGTTTCGGGAGTAATTCACTGATTATTTTCCACATGCCTGCTAAATGGAAGTACTGTTATGACTGGTTCGGATCTGCTTGTTACCAAAGGTGGTGACACACTAGTGCTGAGTGGAAGCACCGTGTGTCCGGAAGCTGTTTAACCTAGTGTTTCAGTCCCAACCGAATATAACTTACGGTGTAAATGTGGGGAATATCCCTATGTGAGTAGATGGTTTCTCTGTGCTGCTCACGGCCACCCCGGTTCCATTAGACTTGGTGTTTCAAATCCAACTGACCATAGCTCACGTGGTTATGGTTCCTGGCGGACCAAATCTGTAACATAATGAGATTATTCGATTCCAGCATTTCATATATGGATATACGTTGTATTTGCCAGCCTTCTAAAGCTGTCGTTGGGAGAGGGCTTATTAACCTCTTGTAACCTGGAGAGAATGGTTTCCGGGAAGAGCCTTGGCAAATGAGCATTAGGACCATTAGGGTCTCCAAGCGTGAGTTGTGGCAAGACACGGGTATGTGCAGGCATGGGATGTGTAGGTACGGAGAAAGATTTGCACACACCATATTTATGATATTATCATCGTCAAGCCCAGCGATTTCATCAGTGCCATAGGAAATTCTTTTGTTCGGGTAGTGAGCGACAGAGATGGTGGTCGAGGCCCGAACTTTCACATCACCGCACTAGAGCTACCTGCCGCATATTTGCATCAACTTTCCAAAATTAAGCTCGAATTTCTGATGTTCGAAGGACAAGAACTTGATGAGGTTTTAGTTTGATAATTTTCAAGATAAGATAATAACGTTATAAATAGCACACTACATTATCACTGAGGCACGAAATGTCCAAACCGAAGTATATATGCATAAGTATTCAGGTATCATGAAATCTCACTTAACAACAAATCCTTCAGCTCCCTAACAATACGCTTAGCACTAACCTCCAACTTCTCATCCCTACCATTTCGCTGCACTTGAACCAACGTACGCTTCCTCGCAGCAGAACCGGCAACCAGACCAATCGTCCTCGGCGACAACGAGATTGAAATCGTAGCATATGGAATAGGTGTGATTTTGGGTTGTGGTTTAGATGCGGGCGGCATCATATATGGCGAGACAGTAGTCGGAGAAGGTGACGATGTTGCAGATCTCGAGAATGCAGAGAAGAATCTGGATGCGACTGATCGTGACTGCGGAGACGGAGGACCACGGAGGGGAGACAAAGGCGGAGTGGGGATGGTGCCCAGACTCGACGTGGATTCTGACGGAGACGTCTTTGTGCTCCCTGTATCCTCCTCTCTTCTCCTTGTCGCTAGCTTGACACCTGGGACACTAATGACACCCTCGCGAAGGCCATATAACCTCACCAGGTCTTCTAGCCGTGCCTTGGGCTGTGCGAGATCAAAGAGGTCCTTGAACATGTCCTCGCGCTCAAGATGGAGCTCCGAGTCGTCGACGAATACGTCTTCGCGGACCTTGAGAGCGATGAAGCGATCTAGGATGGCCGTTTCGCGCTGAAGGCTCTGGATAGAGGCAGGTGTGTCTGCGGCGGGCGCGGGTGTGTATGTGGGAGTGCGGGAGTAGGCTGTGGTGGTTGGGAAGGGGTCGGAAGTATACGGGGGACGGATGAGGGACTGGTATGCAGGGAGGTATGTGGACCGCAGGACATGCATACATGCTGCGGAATGGTTAGGATACGAGAGAGAAGATAGTGTGCTTGAGAGACATACCAATATAAAATGAGCGGTCGACAAGGCGCAGACTGCCAACCAGCCACAGGAGGGTCTTGCGCTGTCGCTCAATCTTGCCCTCGTTGAGGGAGTGGGTCTGTGGAAAGGTAGAGTAGACGATCTGGAGGAGGACGTGGGGAGGGAGAGAGATAAGGGTGCGGCGGGAGCTGCTGCCGGGAAAGGGTGGCGGGCCCTGTGACTTTGAGTACGGGGGCGGGGGCGGGAAGAGGGCGACCTTGTTGTCGATGATCATGGTGCTGGGTTGAGAGGAGAGGAGAGGCACACTGCTGTGTGGCTGCGGTGATTATCTAATCAGGCATGGCAAAGGGCATCGCTGATTGTGTGTTCTCTGAGCTCCGCATCCATGGGCCACACCCGGCGCAAACACAATCCGCAGCGTACGCCTCTCTTGTTCTCACAGCGCCAACCCCCTCGCGTTCATCTTCCCCCCCTTTTTTTACTCCAGTGAAATCACGCACAACTCGATCGTCAAAAGGCAGAGTGAGCTTTTTCCCCCGCACCCCCAGTGTGTGCCCCCAAAGTGACTTCCCCACCTCCTCACGTGCTACCCCCCCTTTTCTCAACAGCTACTCTCCCTCTCCGATCCAGCACAGACCTCGCAGCGGTTAGACGACCAGCTCCGTCAGCTCGGCCTCTACGCCGCACCCACCATCGGAGACGGCAACTGTCTCTTCCGTGCCCTCTCCGACCAGCTCTACGGCACAGACTCGAAGCATGCCGAGCTCCGCCAGGACATCTGCGACTGGATACAGAAACACAAGTCCCGCTACGAGCCCTTTGTCGAGGATGACAGGGGGATCGACGCGCATCTCCGGGCCATGCGAGAGAACGGTACGTCGTTGGCTCCTGTGCATAAAGCTCGGGGGGTTACAGAGCTCTCTTTGCGATTTTTTTTTGCAGCGACGTACGGGGGACACATGGAACTCTCTGGGTTTGCACACATGGCGCGGCGGAATGTCAAGGTCGTGCAACCCGGGTTGGTGTATGTGATTGAGTGGGAGGCTTTTGAGCCCGGGGACTTGCCAGATATGGAGCATCCCGATCCTGATCACACCGTATATGTCGCGTATGTCTCTTTTCCCCGTCCTCTCCGTCGCGCCTGTTAGGTTGAGTTCCGCAGCTACCACGACTGGGAACACTTTTCCTCCATCCGCAACCTCAAGGGTCCCCACTCGGGTCTCCCCACCGTCAAGGAACGCACCCCCGATGGCATCCCCCCCTCTCCGATCACCGAAGAATACATGCCTGTCAAGGACAGGAAGAAGGCCGACAAGGACCGCGAGCGCGAGCGAAAGGAGAGAAGGCGCGACAAGGCACGGGACAAGTCCAAGCAGCTGGACAAAGGAAGCGCAAAGGGCGGCGAGGAACCGGACACGGAGCCCGAAACAGAGCCCGAGAAGCTTAAAATAAAACTTAGGCTTACCCTCAACAGCAACCCCTCCTCCGCCACTATTTCCGAATCAGAAGGCAAACCAGCCCCGCAAAAGACGGGTCTCAAACTTCGTCTACCACCTTCTCGATCTCTCTCGGCTACCCCATCTCTGGTTTCCGTCGCAGCGTCTACCCCACCTACCTCGCACGCCTCTACCACCTCGTCACTGTCCACCGCCTCCCTCTCCACCCTCTCTAGTCTTTCCTCCGCCGCTACACTACCCCCTACGAAACCCAACTCTGCTCCTCCATCAACGTCACCCTCCACATCATCCGCCTCGACATCGCATTCCCACCCGCGTGCACATCCACCCACCCACATTTCCGCACCCCACCTGAGCGAAGAGGGTCTCGAGCGCAGTGGGCTTCAACGTACGAACCGAAGCCCGAAACGCACATTCGACGAGAGCGAGCTCGAGGATGCCCATTCGAGCAGTGGACGGGTCCGTTCGAGGCTCTGTGGACCGGATCGGGAACCTGTTGATCGACAGTCAAAGAGCCAAGATGTCAATATGGAAGCAGAATCAGTCAGTACCCCACACCGACGGGAGGACAGCGAGGAACTTGAGGAAAAAGAAGTGTTGCAAACGCTCGAACGTGATGATGATGATAATGCCAACTATGCGTCTGATTCGACGTATTCATCGGTATCGTCGTCACCTTCGCTTTCCCTTGGTTCAAAGACGAAAGGAAAGGCTACGTCTGCTACTTCTGTCTCGGCTACCCCTTCTTCTCCATCACCCTCACCACCGCCAGCTCAACAACAATCCACGACAGTGACGACACCCGATTCAACAACGACCAATAAGCCTCATTTATCACCTGTTTCACCGGGGAGGACGGTGGCAGCGACTCGGAGGCAGAGGCGCGAAGCCGCGCTGGCCGCGGCTGGAACTGGAAAGCCATTGACGAGGAGACAGAGAAAGACTTTGGGGTTGCCAAAGCCAAAGGTGGGCATGCCGTATGAGAGGAGGAGGAGTGGTGCTGGGGGAAAGGCGCGTGTTGGTGGTGGTGGTGGTGGTGGCGATGTTGCTGCTGTTGCGGTGGATAGTGGGAAGGAGGGGGAGGAGTGGAAGAGGAATGGGACTGGGAGAGTTGATGTGCGTGGGTTTAGGGAGTTGAAGATTTGATGTGCGCGGTTGTGGGTCTTGGATTTTTTTTCTTTTCTTTTTGCCTCCAGTAATGAAATCAATGAACGGATAAACGCAAGATATATCAATGCAGTTAGCATAGCAGTTGTCATCTTTTTCTTTTTTTTTTTTACCCTGTGTGCTAGTAGTTGTTTCCCTCCCCCCATTTCATTTCTCATATTGATTAATACCTCAGCAATATCTACTTACGTTTCATACATGATATCCCCCCCCCCCCCCCCGTCAAGAGGTTCTCCCAGAGGCGCCTTTGGATATGATTGAGTACCTTGTTGTAATGCAAGTTAAACTGGTCTCCGGCATGGGGACGCGGCACAAACCACGATGATGACTCGAGTGAAATTATCTCGAGGGTAGCAACAATCCGAATTGTTGGACCTACATGGAGACCACTTACCAGATCAAGAATTATGCAAGAAGCCTTCCCTCCACGTACTATGACAATGACGATGGCACCCTTGATCCCGGTCGTAACACAAGCTGATACAAAAAGGGGCTGATCCCAGAAGAAGGCCTTTTTACTACTAGTTCCGCATCTATGGAGGTCACTACGACAATCTTCAGTCTCCAAACCCGAACCTCTACCCTTTTGTTCACTCCAACACCACATCCAGAACCTCCACCAGAACCACATCATTCTACAGGGCCAGCCCAGCCCAAAACGACTCTACGGTATGGGACATTAGAGGCAACTATGGCGCTCGTCCCAAGCACCATAATTACTCCCCCACAAATATCCTCAAGGCTTATAACGGTAGTCGAGACATTTGCATTTGCTATCACTATGGTTATCCCAGTAGTCGATGAACCTAGTCCTCTCGCTCTCAAAACCACCAAACCACAGACGGATGCAAGGCTCGCAATCGTCCTCCCAGCTGTGCTTATCCCGCTGCTCGTCATCCCTCTATTGGCCTATATCTTATTTCGCAGGCACCGCAGCAAGTTACGCCAGCAGAGCCCTGGAACTATTCCCACCCCCTTCTATGCTTCCCCTGGCATAACAAACAGTCATTCTACTACTACAGTGGGCACGGGAACAACACAAAATCACCTACGATCAACAAAAAGTGGGTTTATTTATAGGAGACATGATGATGAGCCATTAGTTGGCAATTGTCGGGAGAGACTTGCTGAGAGAGATGGTGAGGGTGATGGGAACATGGGTGGGAGGGGAGATTTGCCTATTCCAAATCTTATACTAGAGGCGGCCTCTGGAGGTGTGTCAGGTGATGATCACAGGTTGGCTCCAGCAACACAGTCCGATATCCTGTACTTGAGGGCTCGGCTTGCCCATATTGAAGCACAAATACCACCCCCAGATTATACTTCGGAGAGCGGACAATAATATACCATACGGGGCAGGCACTTGGATTATCTTGTGTAAGATGCATATCGGGGGCAACTTCTTAGCTCCCATTCTCTATGGTTATGAGCTGCTAGAATATATCACGAGTTGGATACCCCCTTTCTTTTTTTCCCACTTGGATAACCTCCTTTTGCTTTATGGTACCTTAGAATGAAAACAAGTACCTTGCTGTAGACGGCTGTACCCAAGTTAAACTGGTCTCCGGCGAGCGTTGTGGGAAGCCCGTGCGGGGTTGATCGACCGCTGTTGTAGGAATAGAAAAAGATAAGCGGAAGTGGGGATTTCAAAGAGCCAAAAAATAAGGGCCTTTTCAGATGAACCTTTACTGAGCAGAGGCAATTTATTGAGAGACCGATGCGTGTTGTGTTTGTGGTATTTACCCTCAAGCTGCGCAAGATTGAATTTTCAAATAATTCAGATTATTGCCGCCGACCAGGACCATGATCGTTGCTGTATTGATCGGTGGGTACAGTATGATCGATTTATATCAGAGGACCACCTAATAAAACATATGTGCGGCATAGCGATATACCCGACGATATATGATGATCAATGGAGATGAAAAAAAAAGAGATGTAACTGAACAAATACACCTCGAGTAGGCATCAACCGGCGGTTCCTGAAAGGGGGGGGAATAAGATGAATGCCATGGTTTCCTGACGATGTGAGCTCACTTGAGATTTGTCAGATTATGTCATGGTAGAGTGGTTAACAGTCGTTGAAGTACTGTATGTTGGGTGGGCGTATTATTGAATCTTCTTTTTTTTCTTTTCTTTTTTTTTTTTTTTTCATTTGAATAGCCTCAGCCTCGCTTTCGAATATGTTGCTGTTTTTTTTTGCATGGACACCGCTTACTATCAAGAATGTGCACGACAAAGCTTTCCCTCCAGATACGGACAGCAACTATGACAGATTGATGCCACCACGGCGCAAGGCGGTACAAAAATAAATATATAACAGAAGGCCATTTCATAGAAACTTGCGGGGCTGATCCCAGATTGAAGAAAACCCTTGCGCCAACTTCAAGGTACCGCATCCATGGAAGTCACTACGACAATCCTCAGTCTCCAAACCTCCACTCTTCTGGTCACTCTAACACCATCCATATCCTCCGAAATACCTCATGATTCCTCGGGGATATTGGGCCCATCCTCAGCAATCGACTCGAGGACCTCAGTATTGGACTCGACCTTAGGCACATTGGGCCCAGTATTTTCAACAGTATTTTCTGGACCGGCCCAAACAATTTCTATAACGGAAGTCTTGACGTTTACTGTTACTACGGTCATCCCGGTGGTATCTGAATCAGGTCTAGTTGAGAACCTGACTCCTGGATCAAGTTCGAGTGAAGCCTCAGCTCCTGGGCTGATTTCAAGCCAAACCCTAGCTCCTGGGCAAATTCCAAGCGACCCAACACCAGGTCAGTCTGGCAATCCTGCTGCACCTGGAGCACCCAACTCTGCACCAATTCCACCACCATCCCTATTCTCTTCAACGGGTACCTCAGGATCCCGGGCGCCCCTCCAGACACCACCTGGCGAGGGTGCTCCTGATTTCCAGGTTAGCCACTCAGGGCCAGATACGAAGCTCGTAATCATCCTCCCACTTGTGCTTATCTCCCTACTCGCCCTCTGTGTGTCAACCTATATCATATTTCGCCGATACTGTCGCAAGTTGCGCTCACAGAGTCGTGCAGCTTTTCCCACTCCCTTCTACATTTCTTCTACCACAACAAATCATCATTCTATCATATTGGCAGCACGAACGACGCAAAGTCACCGTCGATCAGCAAAACTCAGGACCATTTTTTTGAGACACTTGAGCGGACCACCGGTCAATCGTCAGGACGGTCTCGCTGGGAGGAGCGATGAGGATGGCAGAGAAAGGAGCGGAAAGGGTGGGTTTGTCCGCTCCAATTCCTGTACCGGAGACGGCTTCTGGAAGTGTACCAGGTGAAGATGGCAGGCCCGCTCCAGCGACACGGTCCGATTTTCTGGACTTGAGAGCTCGACTTGCTAATATTGAAGCACAAATATTACCTCCAGAATATGTTTCAGAGAGTGGACAGTACTGAAAAATTTTTTGACTACGTTGTGCAAAAGGCATCTCGGGGAGTGACTTCTCGGCTCCCAGTCTCTATGATACCAGTAGCTGAATTGCCAGAATATGCCACGAGATAAGGTCTAAAAGTAAGGTCAAGTGGAAATGTCGCAAGGCTTTCCTTTGTTTCACCTGAATAGCCTCCTTTTGCTCTATAGGATTTTATCACCTTATCTCCACATCGGTGTCCATTCTTAGGTCAATAATATCATCTAGCCTATCGTGTATGTGATCCTTATGGGCCAAAGTAGCCTCAGTGACTCCTGGAGCGTGTTCAATGGGTCCTCGGTGCTCGAATGGTTTTAGGTACGGGTGCCGTTGAGGGCCTGCTCGCTGTCCATTGGGTTACACGATGGTGCGGGGGCGGTTGTATTGGGTGGCGAGGTCTGTGATGTGGAGGTCTTATTGGTTTATAGGCATTGTTTTCGGGGGCTCAACGTAGCTGGGGTCGATGTAAGGGTACCCTTGACATGTGTTAAGTAGGGACGTGTACAGGCGGTGAAGGCCCCCACGAGGCATTCCGATGCATCTTGGGCAAAGGTACCCTAGGTGTTGTGGTAGCTAGTACTTGAGGTATGTGTGCAGGCGTGTCACGGATGAGCAGCAGTGGGTCAGGTTGATGTGGCGGTCCACCGAAGCGCACCGAAGTTGGGGGTCGTTCTCCTGCAGTACTTGCGGGCGAACCCCATGTTGGGGATCCATATTCATGTCGGAGTCATCGTAGCTAGTAACGAGTCAAGCTGTGGATGCCGCATGGGGGTGCTCAGATGTATTGGTTGTCGTAGGGCGCCCAGTGGGTAGGTGAATCCTCCTCGCCGGGGTGCTATGGCTCAACCCCATTCGGGGGGGGGCATACCGTCAGCGGCACTCCCGAGCAGCAATGCGCCGTTGGTAATCTTCATCCGTATCATGTTCAACTGGAGTTCATACAAATTTTCGCGAGCGCGGTCGATAGCCCGGGTAAAAGAGTCGGGAGCACGGGAGAAAGGAGAGAAGACGCGACAAGGCACAGGACAAGTTCAAACAGGCAAGGAACCGGAGCGGGAGCCGGAAACAGCCTAGCTTAAAATAAAACTTTGTCTTCCACCTTCCGATCTCTCTCGGCTACTCCCTCTCTGGTTTCCGTCGCAGCATCTACCCCACCTACCTCGCGCGCCTCTACCATCTCTTCACTGTCCACGGCCTCCCTCGCCACCCTCTCTAGTCTCTCTTCCGCCGCTACACTACCCCCTACGAAACCCAACTCTGCTCTTCCATCAACGTCACTCTCCGCATCATCCGCATCAACATCACAGTTCCCATCCGCGTGGAGGGTGCGCGTTAGTAGTGGTGATGTTGCTGTTGGTAGTTGGAAGGAGGAGTAGGAGTGGAAGAGGAATGGGACTGGGAGGGTTGATGTGCGTGGGTTTAGGGAGTCGGAAGATTCGATATGGGGATGTGGGCTTTTCGATTTTTTTTTTCGCCTCGATTCAACGAAACCAATGACCGGATAACGCAGAGATGTCTCAATGCAGTTAGCATGGCAGTCCTCATTGTTTTGTCTTTCGGTTTCTTTTTTTTTTATACCTGTGTGCAACTTAGCATTTGTTTCCCTCCCATTCCATTTCGTATTTATTAATACCTCAGCGATATCTGCTACGTCCATATATACATGATACCTCCGATGCAAGGATACCTCATCTCCGCGATACTGGCACCTCGGCGAGCGGTGTGGGGAGCCCGTGCGGGGTCGATCGACCGCTTGCGCTCATCGAAATCACAGGGGTGTGCGGAATGAGCAGAAGTGGGATTTCGAAAGTCAAAACCTGAAGACCTTTTCAGACGGACTTCTACTGAGCTGAAGGGATTCTCTGAATGACCGAAGCGTGTCGTGTTTGTGGCACTCACATTTCAAGTTCTGCAAGATTGAATGTTTTGTTAGGCCTTTGTTTCATGCGAAATGATACCTACGGTAATATCAAAACAATTGCGGGATCCGTGATAGATATTGGGCTGTCTGAGAAGTCAGTACACAAATCATCCCCTCAGTCGGGGAGATGAAAGCGCCTTTTCTCGGACCCAACAGCTACCTCGCGCCCTTCCTAGACTCACTATTGCTAATGTGTTGCATTTTGATGCAGCTCGAGCCTTGGAGCAACTCAGGTTTCGGAGTGACAGCTCGGACACCGTCACCCGCTTGGGACCCACAGTTCACGCCATGTCCGTCGACCTTGTCCTTATTTCTTTTCTTTTCTTTGTTTTTTTTTTTTTTTCCTTTTTCCCCCCTTTTTATATAGCGACCTCATTCGGTCATTATGCTCAACACAACTCAATTGGATCGATCCGTAAATCCACACAATTTAACCCACTATTCCAGACCCAAGGATCCTGGCTCTCGGCCACCGATGCCGACTGATGCTTGGGCGCGCACTCTGGGCGTACCGGTCATGTTTTGTGCACTATGGCCGGTTGGAAGGTCGGAAAGACGACAAAGTCGGACAAGCTTTTGTATATTATTTTCACGCTGGCTCAACTGCCAAAATTATTTGTAGTGAGCCCTTTGTATATGTTTGAGAGCGGTTCCAAGCATATTTAAATCGAGTGGATGTGTGGATGAGGAGAAGGATAGTGTCACCCTTTGTCACTTAGCTGAGCCATGTCGGAGCTGCAATCCCGCTGCGTCTGAGTCGTTAATAACTCCGATAGTATTAGGCCAGAACTCGAAAAATGGCTTGTGGGAACGTGAGTGACTGATATGATTGTCCGACATGTTCGCCCCTTCGACCTTCCAACCTTGTTCCAACCGGCCATAGTTCCCTTCCACAGCATATATGATAGATTGATGCCACCACTGTAACACAAGGCAATACAAAATAAATATATAGCAGAAGGCCATTCCGTAGAAAGTTGCAGGGTTGATCCCAGAAGATCCCTTTCGCCACCGGTCCACATCCATGGAGGTCACCACAACAATCCTCAGCCTCCAAACCCACACCTCCACCCTTCTATTCACTCTAACACCATCCCCACCAGAACTTCATGGTTCTTCAGGGTTTGGCCTACCCTCACATACATTTGTTTCCGGGTCTCCAAGGATTGGCCAGCCCCCAAAGATAGACATTCCTGGGTCTTCGGCATCAGCCCAAATATCATCCAAGCTTACAACAGAGGTCGTGACAGCTTACTATAGTCACAGTTGTCCCAGTGGCATTTAAACCAGGTCTAGTTGGGAGCTTGACTTCTGAATCAACCTTGAATGAAGGCTCAGCTCCTGGGCTGAGTTCGAGCCAAACCACAGCTCCCGGGTTGAATTCAAGTCAAAGCCTGGCTACTGGATTAAATTCGAGCCAAAGCCCAGCTCCCGGGTCAGATTCAAGCCAAACCCTAGCTCCCGGGCAAATTCCAAGTGACCCAACACCGGATCAATCTGGCGATCTTACTACACCGGCACTAAACTCTACACCAACCCCACCACCACCCCTACCCTCTTCAAGGGGTGCCTCGGAACGCGGGGCGCCCCTCCAGACGATTGGTGACGGTGCTCCAGATTTCCAAGTTAGCCACTCAGGGCCAGATACGAAGCTCCCAATCATCCTCCCAGTTGTCCTTATCTCCCTACTCGCCCTCTGTGTGTTAGCCTATATCATACTTCACCGGATACTACCGCAAAGTTGCACTCACGAAGCCGTGCAGCTTTTCCCACTCCCTTCTATATTTCTTCTACCACAACAAGGAATCATTCTATCTTAGCGGCGACACGGACGACGCAAAGTCACCGTCGATCAGCTAAACACAGGTCCATTGTTTTGAGACACCCGAATGGGTCACCTGTTAGTAGTCAGGAGAGGCTTGTGCAGAGGAATGGTGGGGAAGATAGGGAAAGGAGTGGAAGGGTGGGTTTGTCCGCTCCAATTCCTGTACCAGAGGTGGTTTCTGGAGGTGCATTAGGTGGTGGTGGCAGGTCCGCTCCAGCGACACGGTCCGATTTTCTGGACTTGAGGGCACGACTTGCTAGTATTGAAGCACAAATATTACCCCCAGAATATGCTTCAGAGAATGGACAATAATATGCTATAAAGGAAAGGGGACTGGGACTGGGAGGGTTAGTGTGTGTGGGTTTAGGGTATTGAAGATCTGATGGGGTGCGGGGGTTTTTTTTATTTCTCTCGATTAATGAAACCAATAAACGGATGATACAAGATATCTCCGCGCAGTTAGCATAGCAATGTCATTTTGTTTTCAGTTTGCTTTTTTACCTGTGTACTACTAGAGCACTTCAGCAATATCCGCACTACGTCATACATGATATCGATGCAGGGAAGCCTTCATCTCCGACATGTCAACAGGCTCTCACCAGAGGCGCCTTGGAACATCCGGCAGGCGGCGCAGTATCCCATGCTAATAGAGTTGACATCTCGGTGTTTCATGCAGTGCTGATCGACAGCGAAAAATTAAATGATGGATTGGTGGGTATAAAACGATCGACCTATGATTGGAGGGCCACCTTAACTCGTTGGCCCTGTTCTTTGTTTACTTCATGTTGAATTATTTGCTCACTATTGTCCGATTCAACCTCGTAGTCCGATTTCCCTGGCGTTAAGATTTTGTGTGGCTCGTATTGTGTAGTGATACTTGTCTAAAACGGTGTTTTTCTGCGTAAGCGTATTCGGTGATATAAATATGACGATCAGTGGAGCAACTGTACATACAAACGCCTTCGACTGAATGGTATTATTACTACTGGCAGTTAAGTGCTGTGCATCAAAGCCAACAAAATACTCGAGGGAATAAGATATATACCTGGTTTAGCTCCTGCCCTCGATGATATAAGCAAGCGAGTTGCCAGATTATGCCATGTATAACGTCTATTCAAGTTGGGTGGAATATTGCTAGATCTTCCTCTTTTGGCTTTCACCGAAGAATTTTGCTCTAAATTATTTTTCTTTTTTCACATCAGCACTCTATCTTGGGTCGCTTACCGGACCAAGAACATAAAGAAGCCCCCTTTTCACGTTGAAACGGCAGTTACGACAGATTGATGCCACCATAACACAAAGTGATATAAAATAAATATACAGTATAAAAGAAGGCCATTTCGGAAGAAACTTTGCACTATTGGTCCCCAGAAGAGGTCCCCCTTTCGCCACTGGATCCGCATATCATGGAGGTCACTTACGACAATCCTCAGCCTCCAAACCCTAACCTCTACCATTCTGCCCACTCCAAAAACATTCTCTCCAGCACTCACGAGAACTACTCCTGTTTCTGTGGAACCCACATGGACGTTCCCACTCCCAGCGACACACGATATTCTATCAGCGAGCCTGACAACAGAAGTCTTGACGATTAATGTTATTATAACCACCATTATCCCACTGCCGGGGCCAGGGCCAGGTCGAATGAGGAGCTTGCCTTCCGGGTCAAGCTCAAGTGAAAGCTCAGCTCCTGGGCTGAGTCCCAGTCAAACCCTGGCCCCCGGGTCAAATTCAGATCAAAGCCTAGCCTCTGGGCCAAGTCCAAATGACCCAACACCGGGGCAAGTTGGCAATCCTAGTGCGCCAACACTAAACCCTACACCAAACCTGCTAACACCACCCTTATTCTCTTCGACGGGAGTCCCAGGACAAGCTCCCCTCCAGACGCCAGGGCATAGTGCTCCCGATCTACAAGACAGCCATCCACGACCCGATACAAAGCTCGCACTCATTCTCCCAGTCTTGCTTATCTCCTTATTTGTCCTCTCTGTGTTGGCCTACATCGTATTTCGCAGATATCACAGCAAGTCGCGTTCACAGGATCCCGCAGCTATTCCCACCCCTTTCTATATTTCTTCTACCACAACAAACAATCATTCTATCATAGTGGCAACGGGGACAACACAAGGCCATCACCGATCGGCAAAAACTAGATCCATTTATAGGAGACACTTTGAGGAACCATCTGTCAATAGCCAGGAGAGGCTTGTTCAGAGGAATGGTGGGAGCGATGAGGAAGGGAATGAAGGGGAAGGCTTGCCTGCTTCGAATCCTTTACCAGAGGTGGTTGCTGGAGGTGTGGTAGGCGATGGCGGCAGGTCTGCTCCAGCATCACGGGCCTGATTTTTTGGATTTGAGAGCTCGACTTGCTAATATCGAAGCGCAAGTATTACCCCCGGACTATGCCTCAGAGGGAGCGTAATAAAGGACAAACACTGGAGAATTCTTCAGTTGTGTTGTACGAGAGGCGTCTTGGGGTGACTTCTCGGCTTCCCGATGGACACATCTACGTATTTGGCGTAGCAACTAGGTTTATGCGATGCAGACCTTCATTGATAAGACTTCTCCTCACATTCTCCATGAGCCCCTAGACATGTCGGGAGTTCAGTCAAAAATTTTGGCCATTTTTTAGAGCGAGGTAGTATAACGGTCACGGTGTCACAGCTTCTCTCCCTTGGGGAGTCCCCACGTGCTGCCCCGCCGTGACTGCTGGTGCAACCCCTCCTCGCTTCACACCCACACCCCATCGTGCCACCCTGCACAGCGCAATGTGCCTGTACAGTCTCGAGTCACCCAGACAGTCCTGCAGGCGGTTAGCCCGCCCCCCATCGTGCCATTCTCAGCCCCGAGCGTCCTTGGTCAGGCTAGAAACCACTTCGCCCACCTCTTTTCTTAGTCCAGATAACACCTTTATATTCATGGCGGCCGCAACCTGCCCTCCTCAACACAGCCCCGCTCTGGCGGTTAACTCTTGGTTGACAAATTGATCATGGATAGGCAAATAGGTCCCTTTCTCCGCCCTCACAAGCACTGTGTTGTGGGTCTTGGTGCCGTCGCAGAAGGCGGTACACTACCATTAACAGGGTACCAACTCCAATAACCCCTCCAACGACTCTGACAACTACGCTCTTGATACCAGGCCCAGTGGTCGCATTGTCAGGACAAGTCCAAACAGTTGAACAAAGGAAGCATAAAGGGCAAGGAACCGGACGCGGAGCCGGAAACAGAGCCCGAGAAGCTTTAAGTAAAACTTGGGTTCACCTCAACAGCAACCCCTCCTCTGCCACTACTTATATCCAAATCCGAAGGCAAACCAGCTCCACAAAAGACTGGACTCAAACTTCATCTTCCACCTTCCCGATCTCTCTCAGCTACTCCCTCCTTGGTTTCCATCACATCGTCTACCCCGCCTACCTCGCAAGCCTTCACCATCTCGTCACTGTCCACGGCCACCCTCTCCACCCTCTCTAGTCTCTCATCTGCCACAACACTACTTTTCACGAAACCAGCTCTACTCCTCCATCAGCATCGTCCGCATCCGTATCACATTCCACCCGCGTGCGCATCCACCGACACACACTTCTACACCCCACCTGAGTGAAGAGGGTCTCGAACGCAGCGGTCTTCCACGTACGAACGGAGGCCCAAAACGCGCATTCGACCAGAGTGAGCTTGAGGATGCCCATTCGAGCAGTGGACGGGTACGCGTGGGCCAGATCAGGAACCGACAGTCAAAGAGCCAAGACGTCAACATGGAAACAGAACTAGTCAGCACCCCATAGCGGCCGGAGGACGGCGAGGAACTCAGAGAAAAGGAAGTCTTGCAAACGCTCGAGTGTAATGATGATAATGTCACTCTGCATCCAATTCGACGTGTTCATCGGTATCGTCATCACCTTCGCTTTCCCTCGGCCCGAAGACGAAAGGAAAGGCTACATCTATCATGTCCGTCTCGGCCACCCCTTCTCCATCACCCTCACTACCACCAGCTCAATAACAACCCATGGCACTGACGACACCCGATCCAGCAACGACCAACAAGCCTCATCTATCACCTGTTTCACTGAGGAGGATGGTTGCAGCGACTCGGAGGCCGAGGTGTAAAGCTGTGCTGGTTGCGACTGGGATTTCAAAGCCACTGACGAGACAGAACAAGATTTTGGGGTGCTGAAGCCAAAGACAAGGATGCCATATGATCGGAGGTGTGGCGCTGGGGGGATATTAGTGGGACGGGCGGTGGTGGTGTGTTGTGAATAATGGGAAGGAAGAGTGGAAGAGGAATGGCGTTGGGAGGGTCGACGGGTGTGGGTTTTTGATTTATTTTGTTGAGCTCTCGATTGATGAAGTCAATGAATAAATGACGCAAGACATCTCAATGCAGTTAGCATGGTAGTGTCTTTTTGTCTTTGGTTTGCTCTTCACGTGTGTGCTAGTGGTTGTTTCTCTATTTCATTCCATATTGGTTAACACCTCAGCGATGCAAGAACGTTTTCGTCTCCACAATACCGGCATCCGGCGAGCGGTGCGGGGTCCCGCGTGGGGTTGATCGACTGTTACGCTCATCGAAATCACGGAGATGGTACAAATATCAACAGATGAACAGAATTGGGGACTTCAACAGTTAAAACCTAAGGACCCTTTAGATGGACCTCTACTAAGCTGGGGTAATTCCCTGAGTGATCGATGCGCGTTGTGTCCGCGATACTCACTTTCAAATTCTACAATAATGAGCTTTTCATGTTTAGCCCTTTGAGTAGAAACGAGCTGAGAAAATGCTCTTTAGTTAGGCCTTTGGTTGCTGTTGCACGCAAAACTATACCTACGGTAATATCGGAACAATAATTTGTTGTTTGATCTTACCACCATTTGCATGTGGGATCCATGACGGATGTCCGGGCTACCTGAGAAGTCAGGATGCAATATTCCCCCAAGTCGTGGTAAAGAACAACTATTGTGCTTGTGCACAAAATAATTGCGAGGACAAATGCGTCCGTCAGTCGCTCGAGGTCGCCTGACTAGGGGTGAGGGATGCGATTTAGTAGGGGGTAGAAAGATATCTACGCCACGTACATACGTCTTAGATACTCAAAAATGGTCGTTCCCACACCTAGCCGAGCGGGTACCCCCACAGTCAAGATCGAGTGTTTTCTAGCGCTCAACACCCACCGAGTGCCCTCTCATTACTATACATGTGTCGCATTTTGATACAACACGAACAACTCTAGGTTTCAGAGTGACACCTCGGGCACCAACATAACTCATGTTATATCTACCTTGTCCCTGTTATTTGTTTTCTTCCTGTTTGATATGGCAATTTCATTTGGTAGTATTATTCAATACAACTCTATCGAATCAGTCTGTAAATCTACATAACCTGGCTCACTATTACTGATCCAAGGATGGTGGCTCTTGGTCATTTGTGCTGATTAATAATGTTTGGTCGCGTCCTTTGAGCGCGCCGCGTACCAGTTATTATTATGCCTTTCATACTATGGCCGGTTGGAAGGTTGGAAATCTCGGAACAGGCGACAAGGTCGGACAAAAATTTAGATCTTATTTCTCACTCCCTCAATCTTGCTCTAGGTCTGAGCTCCTATTGACTTTGATGACGGGAGCGCCCTACCTTCCGACCTTGTTCTAGCCGGCCATGGTGCCCTTCCGCGATAACTATTATAGATTGATGCCACCACTGCAACACAAGGCGATACAAAATGAAAGATATAAGGGAAATTCAGCTTGTACAAACTTGCAGGGTTGATCCAAGAAGAGCCCTTGTGCCACCGGTCCACAACCATGGAGGTCACTACGACAATCCTCAGTCTCCAAACCCAAACCTCCACCCTTCTGTTCACTCTAACACCACTTCCACCTCATGATCCTTCAGGGGTTTCCCTGCCTTCACATACATTTATTCCTGGGTCTTCAAGGCCTGGCCTGCCCGAGCAGATACCCATCCCTGCCCCCCCAGCACCAGCCCAAATATCATCCAAGCTTACAACAGAAGTCGTGACGTTCACTATAGTCACGGTTGTCCCAGCGGCATTGAAACCAGGTCTAAGTTGGGAGCTCACCTTCTAAATCAACCTCGAGTGGAGGCTCAGCTCCTGTGCTGAGTTCGGGCCAACCCACAGCTCCTGAATTAAATTCGAGCCAAAACACAGCTCCCGGGTTAGATTCAAGCCAAACACCAGCTCCTGGGCAAATTCCAAATGACCCAACACCGGGTCAATCTGGCAATCTTACTACACCAACATCAAACTCTACACCAACCCCACCACTACCCCTATTCTCTTCGACGGGTGCCTCGGAACACCGGGCGCCCCTCCAGACAATTGATGACGGTGCTCCCGATTTCCAAGTTAGCCACTCAGGGCCAGATACGAAACTCGCACTCATCCTCCCACTTGTGTTTATCTCCCTACTCGTCCTCTGCGTGTCAACCTATATCATACTTCGCCGATACTACCGCAAGTTGCGCTCGCAGGATCCTGCAACTATTCCCACTCCCTTCTACATTTCATCAATCGCAATAAATAATCATTCTATCATCGCGGCAACACGGATAACGCAAAGCCACCGTCGGTCGGCAAAACTCAGGGCCATTTTTTCAAGACACTATAATGGGCCATCCGTCAATAGTCAGGAGAGGCTTGTGGAGAGGAATGGTGAGGATGACAGGGAAAGGAATGGAAGAGTGGGTTTGCCTGCTTCAGAACCTGTACCAGAGACAGTTTCTGGAGGTACATTAGGTGACGATGGCAGATCCGCTCCAGCGACACGGTCCGATTTTCTGGCCTTGAGGGCTCGACTTGCTAATATTGAAGCACAAATATCACCCCCAGAATATTTTTCAGAGAGCGGACAATAACATACTTAAACGGACTTGAACATAGAATACTTGATGCGTTATGTGGAACGTGTCTCTGAGGTGATTTCCCGGCTTCCGGATGGATCCATGCACTGTACGTACTTGGCGTAGCAACTGGGATCATGCGATGCAGACCTTTGCTGACAATACTTCTCTCTACATCCTCTATGGGTCCCTAGACATGTCGGAAGTTCAGTCAATTTGGTAACCCCAAAACCTCATGATGAATCTCTAGCAAGATAGCAGTCTACAACACTGAGTATTTACGATATAGAGTGACCGCAATATAACAATCACGTGGTCACAGCTTCTTCCCACTGCGCCCACCTACCCATACTAGCTGCACAGACGCTCCCCGGTTTCAAGTAACCCAGAAAACGCTGCAGGCAGTTAGCCTGCCCTCCCCCATCGCGCCGTTCTCAGTCCCATGTGCCACCTTGCTCAGGCTGGAATCCCCTCCCGAGGTTTTCGCCCACCTCTTCTGCAGCCGCACCTTGCCCTCCTTAGCACAGCCAGACATACGTGGGAGATGATGAGTGTATTCCAACGTATTCCGATCCGCTGAATCGGATTCTGGAATCCTTTCGGACCCAATAATTCTCAATCATGAGATATCAACTTTGCTGTTTTTGATTTCAATGATTGTTCGTAACTGTAGGTTTATTCCTGTTATCATAGCCGTATCATCTACTTATAGGAGGCCCCCCTGCACTGATATAAAGATAACGTCATGTTGCGGCCTTGGTCCCTCCAGAACATTATCCCACCTACAGTTGCTCGCCTCTGGCTACACACCAATATGGCACACACTTCGGCCAGCTCGCACCTAAACCTTATCCTTCAAGCTCTAGATCAGCGCGATACCACTATCATTCCAAAGGTTTCCCCACGCGCTACGCTCGCTACTGTCTCTGTTGTCGAAGATGCACTAGCTCCTAAACGTGGTGCAACCGCCAGGGAAATCAGGGAAGCCATCAATATTAATAAACCGACCGAGTGAGACGTTGCTGCTCTCTCAAGATATTGCATTAACCCCCATTCCGTACAGCATTGTCATCGGGAAATTATGGAATGACCCTGGAAATAAAGACGTGGTGGACGCTTTCATGAATAACAAATTATGCATCAATGCCGCTAGGGGCGACCAGGCCGCACTGGACGCATTCAAGAACTACGCTGTGGTAAGTGGATACCAAACTACAAGCACATATATGCTCATGTTTTTCATATTCCAAGTAGCAGGATTACTTTTACCTTCTTGACTGGGTCAAATTCAGGGCGTTGCGCTTCGTTACCTTACCTGCCGACGACTTGAACCTCGATGCTTTAGATGAAGAATTGGCGTCCGTTTCGAAGACGAGCGGGTATGCGAGGGATTGGTTTAAGACCTGCGTTCAAGACCTTGGTCTTAGTGAGGATCAGTTTAGGGTAGAACGGACAATTGCACAGCTGGCATACTCGCAATTCCTTCAGAATAACGCTCGCTCGGATGATTGGTACAATCTGCACGTCATCCTCATTGGATGCTATTGGGTAAGTGCAGAAGTTCTGAGATCCGTTCGGCGTGGCTATTTTGATAGAGCACCCGCCTTTAGGCATGGTGTAAACTCGCCTTGAAGCTGTATAACGACCCCAATACGAACAAGAATACTGTGTTTTACGAATATTGGATCAAACCAAACTTGGATCTCAGTGATCCAGAGAAGCCTGACTTCCCTGCATCTGCCCAGAGCTTGTCAAGTGAGTAGTTCGCACTGTCGATGTGCTCATCGCCTTATGACTTCCAGTGTTCCTCGATCAGAACGCCTCCGTTTGGGCTTCGGGTATCTCCCAACAACAGGCTCAAAACTTATTTCGTGCTTCGCTTCGCCTTGAAGTAGGGCTTTTCAACTCTGGCTACGAGACTCCAACGAAACTTTACCGTCATTAAATTATTTTATGATGGTATACAGAATACGATATTTACGCGGTAAGGGGTATCGACATATTTGCACTCCAGAAATCGTCACGGAACAAAATACAATGAATGGCAGCATTAGTATGTCATAACTAGTGGACAGAAACTAACTAGTCTTTCACACTTAAATCCACGATCGACGAAGCAACTTCGGAGTCGATTTCGAATGAACCACCAGGTTTGTGGTTTCGAACCTTGTATAGCGTCCTGGGTCTCTGTTTCCGTTTCGCCCCATTCTTCGTCCTAACCTCGTGCTTGCCGAGCGTCGACAAGAGCCCCGAAAGCATACGCCAAGGTGTGAATGATTGCCACCGGGCCCGTGCCTTTGTCCCCGGTCTGGTGGTTAACTCCTGGTTGACGAATTGATCATGGACCGGCAAATAGTTCCCGGACTCCCCCTTCTCCGCACTCACAAACACCGTGTGTTGTGGGTCCCGGTGCCGTCGCAGAAGACGGTACAATACCACCAACAAGATACCAACTCCAATCACCCCTCCAACGACTCCGAAAACTATACTCTTTATATCAGGCCCAGCGGGGGTATTGTCAGGCTGCTGAGCACCCTCTGTACTGAGCCCCGGCGTACTGGCCGGATTCAGAGCCGTTGTCATCCAGGAACTGGGTTCTGAGATAGAAAGTGCGGCTGTGGCACTGGCGCTACCGGAACTGGGTAGACTTGCTGAAGGGATCGTATCTACGCTGAGTGATTTTGGTGGGCTTGAGTTGGTGCTGAACTGTCGTTTCTTAGCCTTCAACAGCGGTACTCGGGAAGAGGAAGGAGTAGTGTCCACGAAGAATAGTGGTGAGCGGCGGCGGCGTGCTGGCGGAATGCTTTCGGCCATGATGGTTTCTGTATATAAGGAGCGTGGGTCCGCTAGCGGCAAAGCAGGCATATTAGAGAGCGAGAAATGAAGGGGGGTGAGGCAATCGTCTTACTGTGGGGGTAATATAAGAAAAATCGAGTGCAGGGCACCCGGGTCTGACAAACTGATTTAAGGGAAGGTGAGGCGCGCTACTGTTCCAAAGGTCTGGCCCTGTGGCCGCTGTTGTGCACTTACCCACAATCGAACGCCCTAACATTGAGTTGATGATCATCACGAATCACATTGGGCGCTCTAATTTTAGCCGCATTTCAGTGGCAAGCCGGAGCTTGCAATTCACCGATGTCGTGTTTCGTTGCAACCAAGTGAATAACCATGATCACCCAAAGGATTCACAGAATCACTATCCTACGTACATAGCAAGGTTGCTTCGATGTTATGCTGCTAGTTCGCCCCGATAACTTGCCGACAACTGACATCAGTCCCGTGGGGGGGTTTCGGTTCCGATCAACCTTAGCAATCGACGCCCGCTGTCAGAGTGGATTCTCTTGTTCTCAAGCGTTTTGCGGTCGCAACGTAGACCAATGAGACCCATATGTTAAAACCCTAGAAGTATTTCCTAAACTAACGCCAGCTGTTGGTCGCGAAAAGGGGTACCAAACCCCTAGCACGTGTTTGGGGCTCTGGAAGCCAGTAATGGTTGATTAGGATTAATCCGTAATAAAGAGCTGGCCCTTACGTTAATATGTTTATACGAAGGCCAAATCTCCGAACAAGTTGGAATAGGGCCCAGCGAACAGGACATTTTTGAGTGTTAACCCGCCAAATCTAAAATAACAATATGACAGTCTTCACAAAACCAACAGGAAGCCAATAGCGATGATGTTTCTAATTTACGATATTATATTGAGCACGTTAATAAATGCTGAGTATTTGAATATTGCTGTCGGACAGATGACGACGAGTTGCGATCCGATGATACTTGTTGGACGTATATATGTATGTACAGTATGACGTCACATAACGTCTGTTCCCCTACTGTTTTCCTCTACCTTACCTGCCAACCAAATCTTCCCCAATCTCAACAATAATCCAAAAACGAAATCCAAGTATCCATAAGGACAGCTTTTTAACAGAGATTGACTCCGGGTTGTGTTGCTCGTTTGCCGACGAGACTCATCCAACTTCGAGGTTGTTTAATAGCCTGATTTTTCCGATTCATTCTCTCCTCAGCTCACAATGAGAAGGGGTAGGTAGGTTTGGGATATGAGCATGATTGTGCCTGTCAGCCACTAAACTTTGACCAAGGAGAAATAGAAATGAGAGAGATTTCAAATAATGGAATAGCTGAGTGTATAGTTTTGTTACTCCGTAAAATATTTTTATTTTTACCTTTTTCTTTACAGTCATACCTGTGCGAACGGGGAAATCGCTCGGCGAATAAGACAGCAAATACAGAATTTCTCTCGTGTATTTTTATTCAGAAGAAGCCATATGTCTCGAGCGGAAAATGGAACAAAAGAATTGAAAGGAATTTATAAAGAACCTTAGCTGCGCCAGCCATCGCTTACAGAATATGTCCATGCAGGTGTTCAACTTGCTGGCTAAAAACCACGGATATGACATGGGGACAGAGCGGAGAACGAGAATCTGATCGCGAAAACTGAACGCGTTGTGCGTTATGGAATCGTATGGAACGGACTAGTGGGTGAGGGGGAAACGGTCGCTCAGCGCTCAGTCCTTTTCCGCTCACCACAACATTCTTCATCCTCTCCAAAATCAACTACAGTTTCTCCACTTCTCTCCCTCCCACCATTCCCTCGCCCGCTTCCATTTCACTTTTTTTTTCCCTCCCTTTTAAAATCCTCTCTGTAGTCAGATCCTTCACCCATCGTGCCTGCTGAAGCAATCAGCTTTACTCTCAAACTTCATAACACACTACTTTCTCCATTTTACCTCAGTATGTGTAATTCCAATCAAAGTACGGTGATGTACATAAAATCAGTAGCTCGACATGATTAAATCCAAATGTTGGTCAGGCTCCGTCCATGTATATTACACGACGTCATTTAACAAATAGAATGCAACTGCAACTGCCACTTTAAAATTCGGTATTTCTCATCTAAGCAGGTATCGATTGTGGCGTCCTACGTCGGCAGCGACCTGGAGCTGTGTTCTATTTAGGCGAATCGTTCCCCGTAGTCCCGTCCTCAATCACAGGGTTGACCCCTGCGGAGTCGGGATCCCGCTTGCTGGTAGTCGAATCCTCCTCCGAGCCAAGTCCAGCAACAGTCCAAGATTCAGAATCAGACTCCCGTGAAGCAGCCTCCTTATCACAGGTCGGCCCCGAGTCTTGTACTAGCGAAGGATTGTCATCCAACTTGGAAGTCTTGGCTTCACTAGGGGATTCAATCTTCGGCGGCTCTATGGGACTACCCTCGGTTCGCGTTCCAGGTAAGCTCCCATTCACGTCGTTCATTTTCTGCAAAGTCGACTGCAACTTCGCCACCTCCATCAAATCCCTTTTTGCCTTCATTTTCTCTCGCTTTTCCTTCTTCACCCTCTCCAACTCCTCCTTCTCTGCCTTGAGTTCTGACGCCCACTGCTTTGCCTCTTTCACCGCCTTCTCCGGTTTAAACTTGCAAGTTAACAGGAACCCTTGAAGCTCAGCAGTGGTGAACGTTTTCTCGGGTATCTCTTCGGCAAACTTATCTGCTAGAGAATTCATAAGCACTGTTTTGTCTTCATCAGAGATCCCCTCCTTGGCTGATTCGGGAGTGCAATATGAGATGGGGAAGAAGCGGATGAAGAGGGCAACGGCTTGTTCTTTAGCAGAATAGTGGTACTGAATTTTCCTGTCAACTCGACCTGGGCGAAGGAGTGCACTATCGAGATCTTCGATATGATTTGTCTAGTCCCACTCTAAGCAGACGATCTTGCACGCGGAGATTAAACATGCGTTGACTTACGGTTGCGAAGAACAGGACACCCTCTTGACTTGCCACACCATCAAGGGTATTGAGTAGCCCCGATAGCGTGACGCTGCACCTCGAACTACCATATGGAGATGGAGGAAATTCGTCATCATTCATATCTCCACTACGCGAGAAGGCGCAATCTATATCTTCCAATAGAAATATGGAGCGTCTGGGTATGGATCCCACGGCTTGTGCGAGGACCGCGTCATCAACGCTATGACAATCTATCAGGGAAGGTGGATAGAATCAATATCACTCTGAACACTCACTTGCTAGATGCGAGAGATAATGAATAAATCTCCAATCCAAGCTCTCCAGCCTGATTGGTTAAGTCAACTGGAAAAATCCAGGGTAACCAATGCACATTGTAAATTACATACCAAGGCATATATTGTAGAGCCTGGATTGAAGTCAACACACTTCATCCCCCAGAAAAAAGGTGCTCCCACTTACTCTTTCCCGTGCCAGGAGGGCCATATAAAAGATATCCTCGGCGATAAGGGATTCCAGCCACATGGTACCAGTCCTCCATGTCCAGGAACTCACGTGCATCATCCACAAGGGAGTCTATGACTCCCGGTTCCAGGATAACCGAATCAAGAGGTCGGCGAAGCTTGCGCTTGGTATCTGTCCAGTAGAAAGAAGAATAAGATTTCTTGGAGAAAACAAGTCAGCTACACTGTTTTTCCTGTAAGCCCTGCCGCGCTAACGCACCACGTTGGACGAGTGAATAATAACATGAGGGTTGGTCGTTTCCACATACTTTGCCCTAGCTTCTTCAACAAGGGCTGAAACGACCGTAACATCTCTCGTGTATACACTAATCGTCCGCCCGATGAGCAAACACGAGATCAAAACTGCGCCAGACCTACGTCAAATAGAGCACGGAAGCTGTAACATCCTGCTCTGCTCGGAAATCATACGAGGAGCTATCCGTTCGCCTGATCTCTATCCAATGGCCATTCCATCTAAACAACTGCGGCTTTTGGTACGTTGGTACGTATTCTGCGTTCTCGATATTCTGTCCCTGTGATATTTGCAGATCTTCGACACCACCCTTCCTCTGAAGCGTCTTTGCACAAATCTTGAAATTCCAGGCATCTCGCCACACTTGTTCTTTGGCCTACAAGAGGCATTAAGCAACTTGGTTTGGTAAGCTCAAAGCAGACATACCAAAAACGCTGTAATCCAATCGTATGCGGGGTCCCCCTTTGTAAATTCAGCTGTCAACGAATACTCTGTGGCCAGTCGGAGTAGTCGAGAATCAAGATCAAGTTCAGTAGGAATGTGTGAAAGACTCACGAAATCTCCACCGTTCTGAAAGCCATCCATACGCTCGCCTACCCATCTCCAGCAGCCAGCCCATCATAAATATCATCAGCGTCCTTGCGACACCTGAATTATATCCTGGTAGATATGACGCAATCATGCTCATGCCAACCACTTGTGTTAACCACGGCGGTAAGCCTCCCAGGTCCGAACTTGAGTTGTCGTCCATTATGGAAGAGATGCGTAAAGATACAACCTAAGACAGCTGTTATCACAAGCACTAGGAGTTAGAGCGGATTGAAGCACTCCCTTGGGGAGGACGCGTTTATAGCCTATTCGATGGGCGCTTGAGTTTGACAGGTCCGAGTTCAAGCGCCACTTGTTATGGGATGTCGTATGCTGACTCGAGCCCCTCGTGGCTTCAGGCTTACATCAGAAGGACAGCTAAAGCATATTTCACGCGTGTACTTCCCTCCAGGGTCTATAGAACCTCGTGAAGTTAAGGATTAGCTACCAGTAGGCGGCACCGGGGGTACATAAATACTCGGTCTGACCACACATGGTATTGGAGGGATAAGCAATGCGCAACTTGGTGAATGTTCAGAAACAAAGAACAGACTCCAATCCACAGCATTGAATGGGCGCTCCACCCCACCGGCCTCGTGGTCAATTAGAAACAAACACGCGTTGCCTTCGGCGTTGTCGGCACATCAAAGAATTACAATTGGGCTTGTTTCATAAACTTGATTTTTACTAAGGATCTGAATACAATTTTCTTTATTCTGCCGAATATGTCCAAAGGTCCGTTACCTCCTCCACTGAAACCCGACCCACTCTTGAGAAACCAATATTACATTGATACTGCACCACTACTCAACTTGATTCATCACAGAAATCCTCAAATGCCGAAAATAGCAATTATTTTGTTGATCAGATTATAGTGCGGGGTGATTCCTCCGGTAGGAAGTGGGGTCTTATATTCTCGGACCTCTGAGATGACCCCAACTCCAAAACGCTGTGCAGATACAGCTAGATACAGCTTCTGTTATGGACGCGAGAGTTCCCGGGGTTCCCGCATCAGAGTATTTCACTGCATCCAGGGCCGTATCACGGACATATGCTGGTTGCACGCGTAGAACAATGGATCTAAGGTTTATAGCCACTAACCATACTCATCTAACAATTCGATTATCCTAGTTTGGGAAGTAACTATCTCTCCCAGATCGATGTCCACATTTTTATGAACCTGGATAATCACTGCTGGAGCCTCATGCTACAGAAGTATGCACTCGCTTTTTATTTGAGGCGTATGATGACGGACCCGGATATGTCCCTATCTCGGTTGCATATAATGACCTCGAAGGCGTTCGGGAATTTGTTTTAGGTACGGGCATAGCTAAAGTTGCACCAGTACGTGTGCCTCAGCCCCACACTACCGCATTGGCTTTCAACAGAATATACGATGTTCCAAGGGGAAAGGGATCGCAAAAGCCCAATAATATGACAGCAGAAGGACCTAGACCTTATTACGCTTTGAACTTCAAGCTTCACTTGGAAATTTTTTATCCAACACTCAGACTTGGTGCCGATTCCTTTGTTCCACTTCCCTGGTGTTCTATCGTTCGGTATCTCATCGAGAGCGAGCCTTGGGTGCACTGTGAACAATGATATGTTCTTGAATCATTTACTATACACTCTATTATACAGTGGCCTTATATATTACATTTCTTCCCGATCACTCGGTTATCTACCAATTGACAGAGTCTCATGTCACAGGCGAGCCGGTAATAAACATTCCGTCGAAATGAGTCCTTCTGCGATTTCATCCCGTGCTCCAAGCCATGGCAGAGTCGACCCCGGTTCAGCGACAGGCGAATCGGCATTTGAATCCGCGTCCGAAGAGCCATCAGCGCTCCAGCCATCACAATCAGAATCCTCTGAGGACACCTCCGTATCAGACATCGACCCTGAGTGACTCGCTAGCGAAGGAGTCTCATCCGACTTCGAGGGCTTGGTTTTAGCTTCAGTTGTATGCTTTGGCAAATCACTGGGTTCTTTCTTGGTTTCCGTTTCAAGCGATTTGTCGTCCTGGCCGTTCACTTTCTCCAAAGTCGACTTGAACTTGGCCATTTCCTTAGCCTCCTGCTTCTCCTTCGCCTTCTCCTGCTTCTCCCGCTTCACTTTCTCCAGATCCTCCTTCTCCGCTATCAGCTTCTCCGCCCACTCCCTTGCCTCCTTCACCGCCTTCTCGGGTTTAAACTTGCAAGTCAGCAAGAACCCTTGGAGCTCGGCAGTCGTGAACTTATTCACGGGAACCTCTTCGGCCAACTTGACTGCTAGAGAATCCACAAGCGCTGCCTTGTCCTCATCCGAGATACCTTCCTTAGCTGATTCGGGGGTGCAGTACGATATAGGGAAAAAGCGCTTGAAGAGGGCCATGGTCTGCTTCTTGGAAGAATAGTGATACTGTATCTTTCTGTCGATCCGGCCTGGGCGAATGAGTGCGCTATCGAGATCCTCGATGTGATTTGTCTATAATCCAAGATTGTTCAGTTAGCCTTTCTTGCAAATGAGGATTCGGCAAAACAATGACTTACAGTTGCGAAGAATAAGATGCCTTCTTGGCTTGCCACACCATCGAGAGTATTGAGCAGCCCAGAAAGTGTGACACTGCACCTCGAGTTACGGGACGAACGGAAGGGTTCGTCATTATCCTTGTCCTGATCACGCGAGAAGGCACAATCGATGTCTTCTAACAGGAATATAGAGCGTTTGGGTATAGCTGCTACGGCTTGCGCGAGGATCGAATCATCAATTCTACGACGGATTATTAGGGGACACAAATTAGAATAAGTATGTTGGCAAGTACCCACTTGTTAGATGATAGCGACAGAGAATAAATTTCAAGTCCAAGTTCTCCAGCCTGATTGGGTAAGGTCAGAAGTGGTTCCTAGTGCATAGCCCGAAGTGATTTACCAGTGAATATATTGTAGAGCCTAAGGTAAATCATCGTGGTTAGCGCGCTTCATCCCCCTGAAGGAGAGACTCACTCTTTCCCGTGCCAGGAGGACCATATAAAAGATATCCACGGCGATAAGGAATTCCGGCCAAATGGTACCAGTCTTCTAGGTTGAGGAATTCACGCACATCATCGACAAGGGAGTCCATGACCCCGGGCTCGAGAACGACAGTATTAAGAGGCCGACGGGGCTTGCGCTTGCAGTCTGTCCAGTGGAAATTCGAATAGTGCACCTTGAGAAAGAGGACAAACGAGTCAGCTCCAATTTGGTGCGCTCGGTTGCACAGACTTACGTGGGTAGATGTATGGATGATAACGTGAGGTTTGGTCATCTCTGCATACTGTGTCCTGGCTTCTTCAACGAGGGCGGAAACGACCGAGACGTCTCTTGTATAGACACTAGTCACCACGACAATGAGTCAACGCGAAACAACTAGAAAGGCGGCGTACAAACTCACGTCAAATAGATTACCGATGAAGTAACGTCGTTGTCCACCCGGAAGTCATACGAGGTGTTATCCGTTCGTTTGATTTCAACCCAATACCCATTCCATCTAAACAGCTGCGGTTTCTGGTACGTCGGGACATAGTCCGCGTTGTCGATACTGTGCCCTTGGGATATCTCCGTATTCTCGACCCCGCCTTTACTCTGAAGTGTCTTTGCAGAAATCTTGAAATTCCAGGCGCTTCGCCACACCTCTTGCTTCATCTACCAAGGGGGCATTCTTGAGCATCATGTTCGCGTGGTCCTGAAGGCAAGCGAGGGCTCGAAGGTCGAACTTACCAGAAATGCCATGATCCAATCAAACGCCGGATCTCCGTTCTCAAACTCGGCAGTGCAGCGAGTACTCTATTACCAGTTGATCGACAATCAGGGGTCTAATTCAGTTACGAATGGGCTCAAAGACGACTCACGAAACCTCCACCGCTCCGATAACCATCCGTACGCTCTCATACCCATCTCCAATAGCCAACCCACAAGGAATATAGACAGGGTCCCCATGAGACCCGAGCCATGTCCTGGCATATACGAGGTAATCATGCTCATGCCGACGATCTGTCTTAACCACGATGGTAGGCTTCCATTGTCAGAAGAAATTGAGTCGGAATAGGAGGAATGATCCATGGGGGCCGAAAAAACAAGTGTCGAGAAGGCGTAGGCTGCCAACGACTGCTTTAATACCTCGTTATAAGGAGGGTTTTTATAGCTTTGATTCTTTTTTCTTTCTAGAATTTCAATCCATACGAACGGATCCGAGCCGTGACTTCAGGAGTCTGGGATTGGCGCAACTGATTACAGCTGTTCTCCACCCATCCGTGGACTTCGTTGCTAGCCAGGGAGCAGTCGCCCAGGGGCGCGTGTACATCGAGAGAGCAGTACACTGCATTTTCATGAATTTCCACCCACGTGTGTGCTCCGATGTCTTCGGGATCTCCTAGGACTGGTAATTAGGCTGGTGCTGGGTGTCTAGGATATATCAAAATTAGAATCTGGGGTTGTACGATAACAAGAGATATCCAATCGTTACATGAGTAGTATGCGACAGACAACACCAAAAGTCTCAAAAATCGAATTATGAAGCACACGGGTATGCCTGAGCCTGGTATAGGACTCCAGCCATTTGACATCATCCACCACTCACATCGGAAGACGGCCCTACCTCATGGCAACTAGTGGTAGTTCCGTTCACCGATTTCATTACGGGCGCTACAAGTCCGCCGCCATCTAGTGGCTTCACCGTATGGGGCATAACAAATCCAGGTGTAACCCCATTCACTTCAGGTACCCGCGTGGCAGTCTCCGTTGCGCCGATCCTTGTCATCGTACGCTGCATTTCCAGCCTCTCCTTCCTCTCCACCTCTCTCATTCGCTTGCCCTCAATCCGCCTCTCCTTCTCCTCTTTCTGTCTCTTTTCCTCTATCACCCACTCCCTAATTCCACTGACGGCCTTTTCAGGCATCATCTTGCACGAGAGGAGGTAACCCTGCAATTCGGCAATCGAGAACTCATGTTCAGGCACTGAGGCTGTGAAAGCTGTAGTTTAGTTGATCCAGAGTAGCGAGCTTCCGTTCTTCGGTCGCGGTTTTTTCTAGTTCAGGAGAGGAAAGAAGAGATTCTGGAGTAACGTGCTTGACAGGGTAGAATCGGGTGAATAGGGCCGAGGCCTGCTCGGCTGTGGCGAGCTTGTATTCGACTCTTCTATCGATGCGGCCTGGACGAAGGAGTGCAGCGTCGAGGCTGTCGACGTAGTTTGTCTATCAGGAGTTTAAGGACGCACAACACAGAAAGATTGGGAACTGGCTCAACTGTAGCAAAGAAGATCTTGCCCTCTTCACTCCCAACGCCATCAAGAATGTTCAACAGCCCCGAAAGCGTAACGGCGGACCGCCTACTGCCTCTCTTTCCATGATGTGGAACGACCATGCCTGGTGGGTATCTAAAATCCTTCTCTTCCTCGTCTTCGCGCGAAAACGCGCAATCGATGTCTTCAATGAGGAGAATTGAGCCCTTGGGTAACTGAAGAAACAGCTTGCTCGAGGAAGGTGTCGTCGACGCTGTATAGAGATACATGAGTACCCTTGTTACTGTGAGTACAGTGAAGGTAGCGCAATCCCTTACAACTGAGAAGCTAACGAGACCGAGTAGATTTCCATTCCCAACTCGCCGGCCTACACAACAAGAAAATCAGATTAATCCGACAAAGATACAAAAACATGGTATTACGATAGCGTGTATTGTCGAACCTTAAGTTTTCAAGGTCAACACTCGAATGAAACAAAGGAGTAGGAAAACATACTCTTCCCAGTCCCAGGTGGTCCATACAGCAAATATCCACGACGATGTGGGATCCCAGCACCCATATACCAATCCTCCATTTTCAAGAAGTCTCTCACATCCTCAATGAGGGACTGGAGTGTCTCGCCGGGAAGGACGATCGAGTTGAGTGGTCTACGAGGCTTCTTCTTCACGCTATTCCAGAAGAACTTGGGTCCATAGCTATGCTGCATGTACAGTAGAAACTCGAGTTCAGTCTACACGCACGCACACATCGTGAGGATGGTGTAAAAGGAAAAAAGTGGACCCACAGCGGTGACGGAATGCACAATGACGTGCGGTTTGCTAACTTCAAAATACTTTAATTTGGCCTCTTCCACAAGCTTCGACAGGACGCGCATATCCAAGGTGTATATCCTGAGGTTGCAATCGAATTCAGCACACTTTCCCTCAAAGACAATAGCAACGGCAGCTCACGTCAAATAAATCGATGCACCCGTAGACCCATCACCACCAGGTCCAAACGGCATCGGACCCATCCGAGGCTTGGTCCGTTTAATCTCAATCCAATATCGATTCCACCAAAAGAGCTGCGGGAGATCATAGGTAGGCACGTATTCCGCACTGTCGATCACCTGTACGTCGACAGCCGCGTTGGAGTGGATGCCCCATTGTCTTTGTGATGATTTTGCGGAGACACGAAAGTCGCGGGATCGACGCCAGACTTTCTCTTCGGTCTTGAATATAGAAAGAGTAGCGTATGTGAGAGTCAGATAAGGGGAGCAGAGCACAGCGAGGACGCACGATAAAGTTGATAATCCAATCATACGCCGGATCGCCCTCGTTAAACTCGGCAGTGATCGAATATTCTGCATCACGGTGAGTCATCCAAAACAAACACAGAAAAAAAAAACAAGCAGCCACCACTCACGAAGCCTGAACCGCTCGAAAACCCACTGCACCAGCCTCCTCCCCAGCTCTAGAAGCGTCCCTAACAAGAACCACCTCCAGTTCCCTCCGCCAACACCACTGCTCACCCCTGTAAAAAACGAGGCGAACATGGAGAGGCCAAAAATACGTGTCAATGACGACGAAAGGTCGAACCACTGACCCGAACTTCCCTGACAGGCGCGCTTGGTGGGCCTTGAATATACGGATTCATATTCGTATACAAAAAAAGGAAAAGTCGTGCGTGACCCTGTCCAGTATCTCGAGGTCAACGAGTTTTTTGTGCCTCGTACGACTTTGAGAGGGAGAGAGCACAAAGCGACAGCACTTATATATCCCTCCGTATCGCCCCCTCCGAGATCTTTAAAGAAAGTGCTCGACGAAGGAGTCGGAAATGCTCCGAGATAAGAAGAAAAACACGCGAAGTGACTCGAAATCACCGGTTGGCGCTGTAGATGAGTGTCGACTGCCTTTTCTGAAGTCACACAACCCGACTGCAAATGACGCTCGACCGCGTATGGTTGACAGTAACACGAATCAGATAGAAGCTACAGCCGTGAAGCACGAGACGCCAGGGAATAGGGTTTGTGATATGAGTGATGGCGCGACCGTGGACGTGGATGAGCGTGTAGTAAGGGGTTGTCTGTTCCGGGCACACCCAGCGCTTTTCCCTTCCTTCTTTGTGACCACGAGCGCCTATATAGTGACAGGAAGCACGATATGGTCTATGCTCTATTAAGATCGCTTGGACGCTAGAGCTCAAAAGTCATGTTCGATCACTAGTGAGTGAAGAGTCCACATGGAGGAGGGTAGTCATATCCATCACCCGGCCCTTCCTACAATGTATGAAACTGCCCACAATATAAAAAGCCATGACAGCTCATCACGATGGAAACATACGACTTCGAGATGCAGGTGGACAATGTTCTCGACGCTCGTGCAGGGTTCCCTGACAATAAATAGACATTCCGCACCACCCGGACATAACGCAAGCCAAGACCGATCCGCATTGTCAGCGGTTACACATGCTGTAGTCGGCGTCCCTGAGAGAAGCTATACGTACTACGAGTGTAGAAGACAAATCCCAAAATGCACACGACTGCTCATTCTGCCAAATCGGGTGGATCTTGGGGTCACGAATCCAAGCCTCAATTCTACGTGGAAATACAAGGATTTTCGAGGCCTATACTCCACAATTAGGATGGTCAGACTTACAAGTGTCTTTCCTTTCGGTCTTTGACAACAATCCTTAACTTGACGGATACAACCAGAGCCAACTTCATCCTGGGCGGAAAGTCTGGTAACTAGCTGCTGGTGTCCTATTCCAAGTCAGAGAATTGAGAAATGCAGAGATGTATGACAAAAAACAAGACCTAAATCACCGATTAGTTTCAAACCTCTCCACTCAACTTTCAAAACCAAGGCCTTCCTTGCCTCAATCCCTGATTCTCTGGGAAGCAAAAGATGAAACATGTCCGCTTTATGGGATGGGCTGGTTCGTTCACAAACTCCCCTTGGTATATTTGTAAGTAGGGGGAATCAAGATGGCCACTAGTATAAACCAGACCTGTTAACGAGTGACTGTTTTCAGTAAACAGCTTGTTCCTAACTCATTTCAAGTTTTCAGTCAGGGAGTAGGAGGGGTGGGGGGTTGATCCCCTATAGGCTCATGCTTTGCTATTCCGAACGACAGCCTGCGACGCCTGGTTCTGAGGGGGAGAGTCCTTGAGTGAGATTTAGGGTTAGGAGTGATTCAGAGTAAAGGCAGAGCAAGAAAGGAAGCAATCAGCCGTATGTTATTTGAAACTGAATTGACGCATGGCCCCATTTCTGGACCCGCCAAAATTATCCTTCACAATCACGTGTCTCCTCAGTCGACTCGAGAGCCACTGTCAAGCTTCCACCACATGTCCCAAAACTCACGTTCATCCAGACTTCCGCCCTTAGCGCAACCTTACCTTCCAGCACAAGAGTTGCCCAAGCAAAATCCTTTCGCTCCCAACCTGGACTTATGGCGATCCGCATATGACGCCTGTCTAAATTATGAGGGCCGTGTAGCTGCGATACCTAAACCCAAGTCAAAATTGCCACTGCTCGTCTGCGCAAGAGTTCTGGGATACATGCTTTATTTCTCCCCCACGTATGATGGTCGAGACAACATAAGCAAGGGGATACTCTCCTGTAAAAATAATGACAGCTTGCTCGCCGACTTAGCTGAGTGCTATGTGCGTGGGTTTATTCGCTGGTGTAAGACATTGTAATCTCGCCGCACATTCGGGGAGGCGGCTAATATTTTTCTACATGCAGTTAGAGTCGCGTCCGGTCCTACACCTAAGATGAGCTCGCATTCCTCCAGAAAATCCTCTCATGATTATCGCGAAACCCTGAAAGAGATTCTCGAAGAAAACCCTCGCAGTCATGCAACAGCAAAGAAATTGGTTGAGTCAGCAGGCTTCTGCCCATTGTGTCTGATCCACTCACTGTCGATGTAAACGTCCCAGGCTCTCGTGCGCGATAATTATCGCTGTGTGCTAACTCGAGCATATGATTCTACATCGATTGGGAAATTCCCATGGCTTCAGGCGATGTCCAACAACGAGCCAGATGTCGATGAAATTCCGACCCACTGTGCCCACATTATACCAGAGACGATAAATCAGCATATAATACACGAAAACGGAGTCGAGGTAAGATTCAGTGTTAGGCTATCTTGTAGGACTGCCTTGAATAAGCTGGACTTTAGATCGACGATACTGCCTCTGTCTGGGCAGTTCTGAATCTGTTCGGGCAGGTGGATATTGGAAAGGAACTCAACGGTGCAAATATCCACCGCCTCGAGAACGTCATCACGATGGGAGTTGAATTACACATACATTTCGACCAGCTTTTAATTTGGCTGGAAGAGACGGTATGTCCTCGGTGCCTTCAAACAGAGCCCCCCTCCCTGATACCAATTGATCGTCAGGACGTGCCTAATCAGTACTATCTCCGTGCAATACGACCGAAGCTGCTTGCTCGTTGTCCGGAGATCATCACGTTCAGCTCTTCAGATGATAGGTTGTCTTTGCCTGATCCTCGCTATCTTCGCTTGCATGCCGCGTGTTCCCAAGTTGCTCATTTCTCAGGAGCTGCCGAATATATTCAGAACATTCTCAGGGATTTGGATGAGATGAGGGTACTGTCGGAAGATGGGTCATCTGCAGAGGCATTTCTTTATGCGTTGATTGGGCGCACTGGTGTAGCCGTGTAGAATTGTTTGAACAGTTGTAAGCCTGGGCTTACTATAATCTCTCTACTGTACGTATATACAGACTGGTGGCCGAACACATGAGCTGTTCAGTTATATCCCTTTTGGTGTAGCGGTCATAACTGGTGGTCTATGTGGCCATGCTTACAATAGTATGGTGTGTTCCTGGTGAAATATTAATATATGTATCAGTAAGTCAGGTTGTATTCAGATCTTTATATTAAAGGAAAGAGGGGCTCAAACTATATAACATAAATGTAAGTACAGTTGACTCTGTCATAACCCATAGCAGTTTGTGGAAGGTTTTTGCTATGGGTTATAACAGAGTATGGGTTTCAAGAAAGATATAAAAAAATCAATTAAAAAATCAATTAAAAATAATACCATGACCACTGAAACAACATCATGGGTCTCCACCTCTGCTGGGGCTACACAAATTAAGGCCAATAATGAGTTGATACCAGTGAGTGTCACAACATTACTTACCCTGCTTGTGCTTCAAGCTTTTGTTTGTTTCCCTCTGGCTTAGGGAGATCTCCAGCTGCCTCCCTGAGTCTAATCACTGCAGTTGTCCTCCATAAATCAAGCTCATCCAGATTTACCATAGGGTGTCCCTCAAAGAGAGTAATCACCTCTGCTTCATCAACAAAATTTGCATTACTGTCAAGTCATTTGGAATCTTCCTTGGCAATCTTCTGGCCTTGAACAAGCTTTTTTTTGGAGGGTGGTCTTCCATACACTGGCTTGATTTTTGAGTTTGGTGAGCACTTTTTCAAGGATCTGAAGTAGTTTTGGAGACATATGAACATGGAGAATGTTTGTAGAAATTCCAGGAAGCTCAATATTTCAACTTTTCTGAAGTCAGCTATCATAGAAGCGCCCATATGTTATACTCCATAATAACATATTTACCATATATAGACACCAGTGCTATGGGTTCTGCCATCAAAACCGCTGCGAACCAACTTCAGAGAGCCAAAACGCTATGGGGTATCGCAGAGTATGGGTTATTACAGGTATGGGTTATGACAGAGTCGACTGTAATAGAAAATTGCACCCCCACGAACCTCAATCCTTTCAAGGGGCTCGGAGATTCGCAGTGTTCGACCGTGGACTAGATCCTTGCCCTAAATATCGGGTAGAGGGCACAGTACTAGAGTTGATATACTTGGTTATTCTCCCATCTCGGACATTGCAACATCATCGTTGCTCAGACCAAGGTAGCAACCGAAGCGAAGTATGTACAGATGACAACTCGACGTGGCGTAGGGTTGACAACAACATCCCAAATCAGATTAGAACCACCCCCCCTCGCTCGTGAGGCGCGACGGACCCCCCAAAGGGATAGATTTATGGTATGAGTGATGGGTAGACATCAGAACCCGTGTGTATGTGGATGGGTGTGTATGCAGCAAGGGATCCCGGTCACCCGTTCTAGGCACACTTTAGCGCTCTTCTCTCCTTCTGTGATGTTGAGCGCGACAGGAAGAAGCATGGCACAGTCCATGCTCCGCGAGATTACTTAAATGCTATGGTTCTCGATCGCAGTGGGGTGGAGAATCCACAGGAAGTAGGATCATCACCCGGCCCCTTCCTGTAATGTATGAAACTACCCACAATACAAAAACTCATGACAGTTCATCACGATGGGGAACATTCGACTTCGAGATGCAGGTAGGCAACTGTTCTCATACAGGGTTCTTTGGACAATAAATGGACATTCCGCACCACCCGGATATAACGCAAGCCAAGACCGATCTGCAATGTCAGCGTTTATGCATGGCTCGTGGCCCGCGGGTATCCCTGGGCCCCATCCCAGTTTGAGAGTAGTCCAGTTAACCGGGTTCGGGTAAGGGCAAGCGGAAGCGGAAAATCCAAAGATTTCCCTTAGGCCCCTATTTATCGCCCGATCAACTACTCATGCTGCCGTTCGTTCATAAAATTACAGAGGTCCGGGCCCAGTGCAACGCAGCAGCGACAGGGGAGGAACCTACATACATCGACACGAGTACAACCCATGCACGCACATGCAACACACATTCACCCATCCAGTGCTCCAAACCCAACGCTGTTGCGAACAACTCCAATCAAAACTGAAATGTTATGGTGGTGGAGGGGAGGGAAGAAAATCAAAAACACGCGAGAGCACCACAGCCAACGCTATACGCTTATACCGCTCGTCATACTCTCTCTCGCCTTGCCTTTAGCCCCCATGCGTAAATCATCAGTGCCCATCCCTGATAGATGCGAATCAGAGACATTAAGTTCGGCAACTCCCATCTCGATATGCGGTAGTTCCTCTTCATCCTCTAGTGTGGGTATCTGCGGAGGGGGTGAGGACGATGAAGATGATGAGGATGATGAATTTGAAGAGGCAGAGGTGGAGTGTGGACGAGGCATAGCAATCAAGACGGCGACCCGCACTCGTGGTGGTTCTGGAGGTGTGATTTCTGACATGGGCACGTCTTGAGCGGGAGCGGAAAGATTAACTGCTGAACCCTGTCGTGTGTTATTTCCCGACCCATTCAATACCGGGTGTGTACGAGGCAATGTTGGTTCTGAAGGTGAGTTTCCCGAAACACCTCTAGCCCTCCTCGAAAACGCCCTCAAAAAGCGCGCGGGCACCCCCATTCTGGCAGTGCCACCCTGGCTACCACCACTATCACCACTACCGACGTCACCGACACCACCACCAGCCCCACCACCAGTAGCAGCCCCGCTTCCATTTTGTGCCTTACTTGCGACAGGTTCACTGACATACGTAGCCATGACAGGCTTCATCGATTCCCAATCGCGTTCATCCAGCATCACACTAGATTGTTGATGGGCTTGATTTTGGTTCTGATTGTTATGAATATCAAGATAGGCCTCCCACATGAGAGGTTTCTTGGACAGGTCAACTCTTGGTCCACGTCCGCCTGGGGTGGGGGGTATCCAGGTACCATTACGGATGGCCTCCTCGATCATCTGGCGATGCCGTCTCCGCAGCAGGAAGGACCTGACGACAATGGCAGCAGAGACGCTGAGGAGGAGCACGAGAGTGGCAAGAAACGTATATACTGCGATTTCATTGAAGGGGCGTGGTGTCAGTCTTGGTCGATTCTGGTCCGAGGAACCAGGGGTGGGTATAGGAACTGTAGACGTACGGTAAAGAGACGCGGAGGAGGCGATGGAGTTTCCGCCACCGTTGAAGCCGTTGCCGTTACCATTACCATTACCACCCCCACTGAATCCGGTTGATGTGGAAAGGGGTGGGGGAGGAACGAAAGAAGATGTTATGGAGACCACAGGGGGGTTGGTGGTGGTGGTTAGAGACGAGGTAGTCGGGGAGGCCGAGGCGCGGGATCGCGATCCTGAGCTGGTAGACGAAGACTCGGCCATGGCGAGGAGAGTGGCGGAGAGGGGAGGGGATGGGAGGTAGAAAAGGAGGGATTGGTGGGAGTGGGAGGGGAGGATGTGGAAAAAGGCAGTTTGCGATGGTTTCTTCACACACCGCCCTGGGCAAGGAATCACCTATCACGAGGCCTGGTATTTTTGGACAACACTCGACTGCACGTCGCGATGTCTGCTTGTTTCACGAGCGAACGCCTAGCCGGCGGCTAGCTCGGGGGGGGGGAGGGGGGGCAGTTGCTGGGAGTCGGGGGTCTGGAGATGATGGAGAGAAAGAGAGGGGGGAGGTTAATAATCTACCGCCTTACGTGAGTTTTGCCAGCCCCAGCCCGCACCGGCCTGCTAGCCCCCGCTTTCGCCTCTCTCCAGCCAATCGCACGGTCCCAACCGCCGCTTCGCCATTCACTTGCAGTTCACTATCAGCTATCCGCAGCCCGCCCCCTGGACCTCGGTTCGCATGATACCGATGATGACAATTCATCATCAAACCCCCCCACAGCCACTCCCAACGCCTATTTCATTTTCAGGACAAAGGCCAACCAACCAACACACATCCCACATCATCGTCCGACCTTCATTCATCTCAACACATATCAATCATGCCTTGTCTCCGCGTTTCAACCCATGTGCACAACAGCGACCCCCGCCGCTCTCATAACGCCACGCTTTGTCCCCGCGAGTAACAACTTGCACAAACATCGCCAACGGTAGGCGAGCGTTTGAATTTCGTTGATTGCCTGTCCACTGATGGCTTTCCTCGTACGCGGCCGCCTATTTTTCACACCCATGCATTCTTTATTCCTGCCATTAGGCCGCGGCATCCATATCTAGATGATACCCTCCACAGCTAGTGCTGTTTAGCCTAAACTTGGAGCGGGACGTGGGTGGAGATCTAAAACGCCCAATATGTCCCAGGACAGCAGAAACAGAACGATGTTGTCGGCCACACTATTTTTGTCTGTCATATGAGGTGAGTATAAGCGATGCATTCGATCAATTTATTGCAATATTGTCATGAGAGGTATAATGGCCAGAATATCTACACTGTTGCACCCAGCATCCCCGACCCCTCGGCCAGTTCCGCCTCTCCTCTCAACCTATAGCTCACCATTAAATCTTTATAAAGCACAAGGGGCTGATGGGTACAGTGCGCTGATAGACGCATGTACAATAAGACGTTGACTACATATGTATGTAAATGTGGTATCAATGATTGATGAATCAACTAGGCGATATTGGGCTGCTTCCCTACTGGCGCGCCGAAAGAACTTAGACATGAGTCAAGCAGCTCCTTCTCCTCCATGACTTCAGCTATCCATTATTATCACACCAGCGCGCTAGGACCCACCTGTCTCATGGCTAACTTGAGAGTAGTCGCTACCCATTCAAATTCCGCCGATAGGCGTTCCGCTCTTAAAGGCGCCCTGGCAGATAACCGCAGCGAAATAAGGGGGACCTCGAACGATACCAATGAAAAACATACGCACTTGGGTTAAGATGATTTCATTGAAGAGGAGAATATGATGTCATGTTTGAATTTTTGGCCAGACCCGTTAGTGGAGGGCTCTGCACAGTACTTGGAGTTATTTAATTCCGAGGATCCGACGGAGCTTGCCGGCGTTGTCGCGGGGAGATCCACTTCCGGTAACGGAAGGAAGTGCAGGCTCGCCGGGTGGAAATAATGGAGGCTGTGGATATGGAGAAGGCAGTGAAGGTGGTTCCCCAGGGGTTGATAAGCGCTGGATAAAATGCGAACGATTTTGGGGTAGTAAATTGAATGCTGTTAAGCACCTCGTGAAGAACAGTGAAGAACCCCTTGGGGTCCACTTTTTTTTTTTAACCCCTCTTGGTTTTCACCAGCGACCTCCAGCGACAGATAGACATCTCGTAAATGGCTGTGGGCGTCAGCTGGCGGAACAAGGAACACATTTACATCAGTTCACGTGTTTAGGCGCTTATGCGCTTACGGGCCACCGCACCGAAATCCTTGCTCACATCGACGAGCGAAGGACGAAAATGCAAACCCAATATTTACCCCTAATAGTGTTTTTCAGCCACCATATTGCTATCTAAAGACCCATTTTCATTATTGAAGCACTGATGTATGGATGAACAGTTCAATGATATCATGACTACTCTCCTCCTTGCGGAACCGGTAAACACCGGTCTACCAAAGCTTATCTAACAACGGATTGTCCCCTGCACAGTTCTTCCACTGTTACATTTAACAGTGACGATGACCCTCTTCCGTGAATGAGACCGAGGTCACCGCCTGTTCCAGACTAGGATTGTTGGCACAGGATATAGGAAAAACCCTATTTTGACAAAACGTAAAATGTATCGAAGAGAACCGGGAGAGAGTCGAAACACAGGACAAGCAGAAATTAGTACCACTACCTCTGCACTACATATCAAAAAATCGTTGGAAATATCAAGGGCATAAATGTTATACAGTATATACAAGGGCCTATTTCCGCAAAATACTTTCATCAAGACACCGAGCCCGAGCGGACAAATCAGAGAAGGGTTCAAACTCATAACAAAGTCGTCGGATAGAGGACCTGGATGGGGGGTAAGGAATGCCGCAGCTGTAGAATGATGATAGCAGTGCCATCATGCGGCCGTTGTTGAGGGTGATGTGCCCCCATTGTTGCAGTTAGATCACTACTATACTGATGGGAGGTTTTGAGTTTCAATATAATGACGGTGGCATAAACGTGAACATCACTTATTGTTTCACTTCAATCAAAAGAGAGGACTCAAAGCCGTATCAAAGGCCCCACAATAGCTGGCGTCCGCGCAGTGGCGCCCCTCGACAATTTTCTAGGTCTTCATTTGACTTGGAGTAATTTGGTACTACGTTACCTCTTCTTTCACTAAATACATAGTTCACTGGGTGCTACAGGGCGCGACTTGTACTGAGCATAAACGGGCCCCGTATCGCTAAAATAATCTAACATCTAATTTCCTATGTTTAGCCCTCACCTACGAGATCTCGTTTGTTTTGCTGTAAATCGTCTGAGCCTATTCACCGTCGTAATACACCAGCCATACAACTAGCCGAATATCAGAAGCAGCCGGCGACCTGTCTAGTATCCGGGCCCCCTAAAGCATATGCCTGTGTGTTCAATACACCGGGTGGCCGATGTTTTTGACCCGCGGGTCCGTGCATCAAAATGGTCAAAGTAGATGGCATTCTGGTGTTCAAACACATTCCCTTTGACCTCTATTTCTCAATAATTACCGGTGTTTGTGCCAGCAAAGAAGCCATGTCTTCTCGTGATTTCCAAAAGGAGGTTGAACGACCCTCGTGTATGGAAGACGGTTTGGAATACCCCGCTCTCCTCCCGCATGTTGTCTGACGATCAGATATACAATAGATGGTTGTGCTAATGATGGTGATCGACTGTTACACCGCGGGACATATCAACCCTAACCCCACTTTGTGGACTTGAACCCGACACAACTGTGATTGTTTAGCACAGACTCACGTGGCGCGCCAATGAAATAACTATCATATGCAAAGATTAGTACTCGCGCATTGGATCGCCGGCTGCCTTCCGACCGCTTATTTTGTGGCTTTCTAATTTCGGAGGTCAAGAGACGTTTCCGCGATCAGCCTGCTACCGTTTTTGTCGTTCATTTAAGGACGAATGCGGAAGGGATAGACACTAGCTATCGGATTCAAGTTTCAGCGTAGATCCGCAGAATGAGAGACATTGAGTGAACAGTGGCCCCGTGTTACTGTATCTGGCACAAAGAACCAACGGAAGGGGGTCGCCAGGGCTTAACACTATCCCCGACGGTCGCCATGCGTCGCCGAGAATCAAACATCTGCCTCTTGTGTCTACTCTATTGAAGACACTCACGGGAGATTACTACAGTGCTCCCTTCCGTTCGTAGAACATTGCATGCTTTCGGCTTTGGACTCGTCTCCGTGCAGGCCTATCTATCCCGCAGTATCCCTTTGCGCTTGATGGACACTTCAAAGACATCTCCATTACGTTGACATATCTTCATTACTCCGTTAGCCACGTGAATCTGTTGTCTGGGGACGCCTGAACCTACCCGTACGCCAGTAAGCGAGCGCTAATGGGCGAGAGAAATATAACCGAAGACTATACCAATTCTATGGAGGAGGAAGTGGGTTGAGACTGCTCAAGGAAAACCACGGTATCCCCTTCAAGAGAAGCAGCAGGCCTTCTGCCGCGGTCGATTTATCATCCGGTTTATGTACGACCCTTGGGTTAATGCTAGTATTCTCAGGGTGCCGTTACAGGCGTAATAATACGCTTAAATAACCCCTGAGAGCACTCACTTCTCTTAAATACATGAACTCAACAATATGATAAGAACCATTTAGACATCCCATCAATCTTTCTGAACTGATGATATGATATATCCTCATGTATCGTGTCCCCTCCCCCCAGATCTTGTCCCATTCGCAATTGCACATCTTGGATCTTATCTCGACTCTGAATGTTGAACCCACTCCCTTGATCGAAACCCACAAAAGTAGCATGCATGTATACTCCCGAGTTGAGCTAAGCAATCCGCCCCCAGAGATAACCGTTGAACCCGCACTATCACGGGCTTTCTCTCCTCTATATGATCAAGTTCCTAAGGCCAAGAAATTATACAGCGCTTCTCTCCTCGTGCAGATAACTACCAGTTTTGATCATCGTATCTAGTTCCCGCTAATCCGGGGATATCATGCGGCCCCAGGAGACCTAAAGTAAGCGTCAGACACAGCGCCCGGCGGCCTAAGGATATGCTTGTCTCTCGATGCCACCTGGTCACTGTTCCAACATAAATTGTCGCTAGCTACAAAGCCTGTATTTATATATGTCCGTGATCGGGCCCCCGACAAGGCGGTGATAAACCTTTGGACAAGTGCTGCATCGTCGTAGCAGGTGGTGTTGATAAACGCTTATTGATTGATTTGCCGAGCTCATGTGCATATGCTGATTTCGAGCCAGGATGGCATATTGATGGATCGGCGAAACTAGATTGATGTGTAGCCGAAAGCTCTTCGGTTCGGACTCAGGTAGACATTTGGCAAACGCATTCAGTGGGCGTTGCAAGAGATCCCAGTAATATGATCAATTATAAAGCAAAACCCAAGATACACCGGAAATATTGTAATAAACCATGAATATTCAAAGCATAACATACCAGAATTACAGCAGGTATTTATAAGGCCTAAGCTCAGGGTTTTCCTGGGCAGCTTTCTCCGCCTTTTTGTTCTCAGAAGCAAGATGTAACCGTAGAATGAAGCACATGAGGACGGTGAAGCCAGCTGCACCAATAGAGATGCCAAGGGAAGGGAGATACCGGGGTCCCCAACGTATCGGGAAGACGTATGAGGCTGCCAAAGAACCCAGCTGCGAGAACGCGACGACAATGCCAATAGCCACGGCCTTTTTTGCTGGTGGCGACGTAATAGTATTGCTGACCCAGGCGAGAAGAACGACAAAGCCTGCAGGAATTGCATCCATAATGAAGCTAGATAGGTGAGTTATGTCACTTGAGGGAACCTATTGAGTACCGAGGAGCACTTACATCGAGACATACCGAACCGCTACGTTCATCGTTGACATGGCCATGATCCATCCAATGGTGGTGATACCAAGTGAAAATGCGATATGTGGGAAACGCATGTGCACACGATCAGAATGCCTAAGGGCGAGTGAGCACACCTAAGAACGTAGGGCAGAGGCGCTCCCTGACCTTGCGACTATGAAGGTAAATATAGCAGCAAAAAATCCTGGCGGTGCGCAGAGGACTAGGGTAATAGTGTTGTTGTAGCCTAAGGTCTTCACAAGTGTCGGGAAATATTGATGGTAGCCTTGCGAGACTTGATATGCAGAAACGCAGAGACACAGCCACCATACCCTCCAGTCAGAGACGGCCATGATGAAGCCCTGTCGCGGGCTAACGTTGGGGAGCTTCGCAAGGTCCTCGATTTCCTCCTGTTTGCGTAGTCGGGCGAGCTTGAGGAGTTCCGGACTGAGCCATTTCTCGCTAGACGGGCTACTGGGCAAATCGGGAAGTATGAAAAAGGCAGGAATAGTAACACAGATTGTAATCATGCCCTCCAAGAAAAAAACCCATCTGGCTGGGGGGTAAGAACAGTGTAAAATCGGCCATAGACAATGATGGACGAACTTCCAGGCACGGTAACCCCCAACGCCCTCCATTTTATCCAGAATGCCCGACGCCATCAGTTGGCCGAAAGCTGTACTCACGAGCAGACCAACCCACAGGAGGCAGTTCCGCAATCCAAGTTCCCCTAGCAAGATTTAGTATCGACTCTCCACGTTGTGATCCTCCAGGACTGACTGTGAGTATACCATGATGAGAGTGTGTATAGAGCACCAGGAAGAAAAGCAGCTTCGGTAACACCAAGGAAGAATCGACAGAGGATGGCTCCAGTAAAGCTTAACAGCCAGTTGAGGTTATATCATTGATATGGAATGTAGCAAGGCCTACTTTTGTGTGAAACCTAGATTGCTATAAGCGCAAGTCATACATGATCGTTGAGCAACTTACCAGTGCAGATGGAAACGATTCCCCATACAACTGAACACGCTGGAAGATACAGCCCAGGTCTCCCGAGGTAGTTTAACAGCATGTTACTACCATAATATATTTATTCAGAAGCCATATGTCAGGGTCCAATGTCGACTGCTTACGAGGGTACCATCATCAGGATATAGCCCGCGTAGAATATGGAAAGCACAGTCTCGAATTGTGCCTTGCTGTCGTCTAGTTTGAGATCAGCCTCGAAGCCTCGAAGCCTCGCCACCCTGAGGGGTGGGTTAGAATCCATTATTGTAGGGTTCATACCGAAACTACTTACGCAACGTTGGTCCGGTCAATCTGTGTGTTTCGTCAATGTTGATGGTGGTAATGACAACGAAGAACCGGCATCTTACATAGTTGAATACAAAAATGACCATTAACATCGTCATGCGCAGGTCGAGCTTCCTGACGAGCTGGCGTTCCAGCTTGCGTCGGTCCTCCTGCTCCTGCTCGACATCGAGAGCAAGGTCGACCTTGGATACCTCGCCATTCTTTTCATCGGAGGAGATGGAGGAAGGCATGTGTGGGGTAGTAAGAGCGGAGGATGGCCTATTCACAAAGGGTATGTTTCACTCCCTATGCAGTTTTATAGAAAAGGCCCTCCTGCCCCAAGAAGTAAATTCCGGCCAAGTTTGGACGTTGACACTGAAGCAATAAACCTGACTAAAGACCCCTCATATAAATGAGCTGCAACCCTTGCAGGGTCCCGGTTCACATAACTGCTGTAACTGGGACAGCGGGGTCGTTGCGGTTCGATTATGATAGGGTCCAAATATACTCGGTTTTCTCCTGCGCTTAATGCGCGATAGCGATTCCTCTGGTGGAATCAGCCACCTGGAGACCAAGATCCTCCCGCCAAACGATGCAGAAAGCATGCCAGACAAGGCTTGGTGAAAGGCGTGTTATACGGTCCCCAGGTTCCTGAGATACGATTCAGGGTTGACGAGCGTGGTGTCTCTCAACTGCACCCATATTGTACACAGCGCTATCAGCCCTGGTTCCTGAGCGACCAATGGAGATCCAATCGGACATATCAGGTGTGAGATGTCAGAAAGATAGGTGCATGCCGCAGTATACCGCACTGGTCGGCGTGACTGGCGTGACTAGGGAGTATTGTGTAGAGAGTTATGTGCACTTTGTAAAGCCAATTGTCACATAACCCTGCAGGCTGAGCATTGTCAGGGCTTAAGTCAAATTGGATCCCTCGAATATTCCCGCTAGGCCGGCTAGAGTAGCCGCAGGATAAGTCAGTGGGTGGGGTGGTGTTTTATAAATAGGTCGGTTAGGTCTGACAGCTTTGCTTCGCCATCCAAACATGTGTACACCTGTCCGCTGGCGATATTAAGCCGTGACATTCCGGCTCTTACTTTTGGCTTTTCTCTACATCGCCGTCTTTGGAATAGATGGACTGATTGTAAAACCCCCCGAGCGTGCAAGGAACACCATATTTCAGTCGACTTGGCCGATCACATGCGATCGGATTTAGTTCTCGATCGCCGGGTCTGCGATCTTCCATCTTATTCATCTTAAAACGATAGGATTGCAGCAGTATACATATCAATAACTTTCGGCGTAGTGAAACTGTCGGTGATGGGTACAAATATCGTCATCACAGATAATTCCTTGATCCGACGAAGATATCTAGTAAAATGACTTTGTAAAATTGATTCCTTAGTGCATTATGATCATCGGGATTCAATGGCAAGGGTCAAGGTAGCTAGAAAATTCCCAAAGGACGTCATAGAGATTGCATAGGATCAGCATTCCACGATAATTCGTGACTTCCCCCTTGTAACTCGACCTCCGATGGTCCCCGCAATGTTAAGTTCCTGGTTACACCATCGCGAATATAGCTTCCTAACATATTATTCGGAAGTCTGATGACCCCATCTGTCCCTGGAGGCGCTGCCACTTGGAGTGTGAGTGTGTCGTTGCCTTCAGGGTCTTGTTCAAATGCCCATTTCGCGTCGAAACGACCAAGTGGGGTTTCGAATCCTCCCTCTGCTGCAGACACCCCTGTGTTCAAATGGGGCGCAAGACTCCACGTCTTCCCTTGCGTTGACGTTATGGTCAACCCAAGAAGATAGAAGCTGAGGGCTGACGTGGGGCCTGAACTCCAGCCGTGACTATGAGAAGTGTAGGCGGGATCATTGTTGTATCCACGATCATATCGATAGCTTGTGGAAGGATCAGCATACTGCGGATCAAGCACGTGTGGATACAGATGCTAACCTTAGTGATCCGTTCGCGGTAAATCCCTCGAGTAGCGTGCTCTGCACGGAAAGATCGGTGTACAGTATATACCCCCAGGTTCTCTCTAGTAAGTCCATTGCCCGGCTATCTTGTCCAGCAATGAAGTGTGCTTGGAGCTAGGGCTCTAATCAATGCTCCCTGAATAGGCTTCCTAGCAAGGAAGTAACAAACCTCAAAGCCACTGATGAAGGGACTGATCGTATCCGGTAACTCTGGCGCCACGGGGCCGAGGTTGTTCCAGTTCTTCTGGAGCCCTTCACTGATACGTCCCTTCTTTTCTTCCGAGTCAGTGAGATTGAACAACACAGCAAATGAATTTGCATCTTGGGGATGCAGCGTTGTGGTAAGGTTGTCTCGATACAATCCAGCGCTCTCGTCCCAAAAGGCTTCATTAAAGCGCTGCTTAAGGGCTGTGGCATTCGCTGACCAGGCGGTAGACAGTTGTGTCTGGTTTATTTGGGCCGCGAGATCGGACGCTGTGACGAGAACCTAACGAAAGGATACTGTCTCAATAACCAGCCGTTCAGTCACCGTCGCTTCATTACCTGGTACAACAGGGCATTCCCTTCGGAGTTATAGCCTCCACCGCCCAGTCTTGCCCAGTCACGTAAGCCGGTAATATTTATGAGACCGGTTTTGTCGACCTTTCCCTCCAGGAAAGCCACCGCCTTCGTAAAATTCGACCAAACTTCCATCACCCACGCTGTGTCACCCGAAAAAAGATGGTAATTGTCTGACTAGCTCATGAGGGGGTACCCGAGTGCCAATATTCCGTAAAGTACTCACGAGTCCCAATGAGCGTCCAAGCGTGGTAGGTATCTGAACCTTGTTGACTGAGTGGCGGTCCCGATTCAGGTAAAGCGCCTGTTTTGGCATTCATTCCTGAAAACATTGTGGAGAGTGCATTTCTCGTTGGAATGAGGTCATTAGTCGAGACGAACTGAGCGGGAACAGCGATTCCCATGTCACCTGTATCCATGGGTGTTAAGTTGGCTTCAAAGGCTTGGGGTACAGCCCAGGGCTTACCTGGCCAAACCGCACTGGGTGACTGTCAATTATGACTTTATGAAAGGCATTGATCCAGGCTCACCGGTCACGTTTTGCACCATCCACGATGATTGGTCCCGCGACACCAAGGTGGGCGTTGTTGGCCCAGCCTAGGGATGATGTTTGAATTTATGGAGGACAAATACCCAAACTAAGACCCACTCACTCCCAGCAGGTGCAAATGGCACCTTACGTCCCGTGTCAAGTGGCACTGTATTGGTTTGTACAGTATAAGCGCCTGCATACCAAACTGGGTATTGTACCGGTGAGTCGGGATGCGGCAAATTCGCTTAGCAAAAACTGTCAACCGCACTTTTTGTCAAGAAATCTTCGTCATGGAACGTCGGATGCTTGGCAAAGAAGTACCCCGCGTAGGCACGGAGGTTCGGGAAGTGTGGCATGAATGAGATCGAACACGTGACATTGGACAGTGTCAGTGGGGAACTGGAATTCGAGATCAGGGTTAAAAATCGAAATCCTCCTCGGAGAGTGGCAGAAGGTTGCTGCCATAAGCCAGTCACAAGCGGTCTTTGAACTTGTAAAACGCCGTCGTAGGTAGTATTCGCGGAAGGGAACGAGGAGTCATCTGAAGACGTAGTGCGAATAAACATCGACGATTCAGTGAATGAGAGTGCAAGGGCCGAGTTTGCCGATGCAGTATTGATGTTGAACGATATCAAACCTCCCACCTTGAACAATCGAGTTATTAAAAATGGAATGTGCAGGGGTTCTATCGTACCTCGATCCCGAAATCCAGAGCTACCCAGCTACCCGACGATGAGAATGTGGCTTTGCCCTTGCCCCCAACTAGGTTTCCAGGGTTTGTGATAGTCCCATGGGAAGAGTGGATGGCCACAGGTGTAACAATCTTTGATGATGGGGCATAGTTGAAAGCGTCCCAATCGCCTGGGGGTGCCAAACACACGACGAGAGGGACATAAAATAAGAGATAAATCAGGCGAAACATCTCAACGCGAGAAGCCAGAGAGGCATAACCATGTTCTTAAGTACAAATGTCCAGGTCATAGGGCGTGGAGCGGACCGATGCGCAAAATTAGAGCGAAGAGAAATTAGTCACATGACCATTCGATGGGAGAACTCGAAGCAGAACGACCGTCAGAGAGTGGAAGGTCTCTCTTGATTGGTTTTCCTCGAATCATGCGACGGTGGAAACGTGTTTCTGTGCTCAGATAAGGGTTCTTAATGTGAGGCGATAGAGTGGATACATGAAGACGTGTCGGAGCCAGTGGAGAGAGGATAAGTAGGACGAGGGCATCAGACGTCGGGTTTGACCACGGTCCGGAGATGATAAACCTCGTTCGTCTGCTCAAAGCCCAGGAGAGGCACTTGTGTATGTAGTCACTCAGTCAGACTGCATTATATCCAACGTGATCCTAAGTCCATGAACACAGTACTGAACGTCTGCGCTGATGTCACTATGGTATTTTTTTACAGAAGTAAATTGACCAGGAATATTTCTGACAATGGCCTGGTCCTAGCAGAATCTTGGACATTGTCAACTTCGGGCCCCAAAAATTCTCCCTAAGCTGAACTTCAATAGTACGAAGTATGGTATAGCAATTAAGGAATAGGAGGTCCCAGGGCACTCTAAAACACTCACAACCGTTGCAGTCTAGATTAGCTTCTTCTCGTCCTCGTCCTCGCCCTTCTCTACTTTCTTCTCATCTTCGGTGTTAACCTCCTCGAGCTTCTGTTCTACAGCAACTCTTGTCTCTTCCACCGCTTTCTCAACAATCTCTTTCACTTCGACAGCCTTGGACTCAACATTTAGTTTGGTCTCTTCCGCCCAACCAAGGGTCTCCCTGAGTTTCAGCCCAGTGGCCTCTTGCACCTTCTCGATGGCGATGACCGCACTGCGGTTAACCTGCGACCTGGTGTTTTTGGTGGCCTGCCTGATCATCTCCCAAGTCATAACTGTATGAGCCTTTGCAATGTCATGTTTTTCGGATAAACCAGGGAAGTAGGTGTCCTCAAGAGAGCCGAGGTAGTCTGAGAGGTTGGTGGTGGTTCTGGGAAGGAAATATTTGGCAGACACAAGGAGGAGGGTTGGTGGCAATATAAAGCGAGTGAGGAGGCGACGGTTGCGTGTAATGATGGAGCCTGTGAGAGTGGCGACACCGACATAGAGCAATCCTGGAGTGAGGGATTCTTGTGGTGAAATAATAGACTTGACACGATCTGACAAGGCCATAAGTTCGTGAATCCTCACAAAGAGTATGCCTGAGACTCATCGATGCTTACTCTCAACAGCATGCTCAATTCCAATCCACTTTGACACCCATCCCTGGACATAGTCGCGACTGTCCCTGTATGTCTGGCAGAGTTGTCTCCGAGCGACACCGATGTGAGTCTCCAAAGCGGAGGGTGTTTCTATAAGGGTTATCTCGGAAGCGGGAGAGGGGTATATCGAGAGCTGTGGTGTTTCCAATATGGTCAGTATGCCGAAGCTGCCCCAAGCTGCATGGCTTACCTTCTCGCGGGGATGTTCGCGAAGGGCAACGGTACCTACCGCGGTGGCAGCAAGGAGGGTTCCCCTCGGCTGACGAGCACTGCGTAAGTGAAGATTGGATGTTATTTTTTTATGCTACACTCACCAGACGCGATGCCGCTCGAAACATGGATTTCTAAACGTTGGAGAAATGTCGCCTTCAATTGCATCGGACCCAGTCGGGCAAAACGTTGTTTGGCCCGGCGTATCCTGCCAAACACCTGCAGACCCGAGGCTTGTGGCTTATTACGGAAGCCCGGTGATGACGCGGATGCCGAGTGCTCGACGCCGAAATGCGCCAATATCCCGTTGGGACTGTACCGTGCACCTCTGCAATCATGTGTCTCCGACACTGCCCGGACCCCCGACAAGTCAGAACTTACAATCTTTCTTGGAAATTTCCTGGGAGGTCGGATCATCTGGATTCAACAGACAAATCCCGATCTTCAAGCTTCAACCACCTAGATACTGCCACCTTTTCTGGAGGCCCGACTTCTGGACTAAATTATTCAGCAGGAAATGCACACGCACCTCTAGGCAGTTTCTGTTGACCATGGCAGACCATTCACTCTTCACTTTCGGCGCGTGAAACAAACCCGACTCCAATTGCAGTTTCTCACCTGCGGAACTTGGTCTGGGACCCTGTAGCCACTGCATTCCACAATCAAAGCCTCAGACATCCGATGTTTTTCCGAATGTTAAAAGTGGACATTCGGTGCCTTTAAACCCTATCCTTTCATGACGGCAACTTTGTTCGAGCGCCTGCAGAACAGGAGTCGGGGATACAAGCAGGCGCGTCCTTGGCTATTTCAGCATACGACCGTCTGTTCTCGGCGATAACGAGCATGAATAATCTCGGCACCGTGTACCCCACCGAAGAAAACGACATGACGATAAGAGCAATTTGCGACAGATAGCCCCGCATATACTTCCGGCATCGCAAAGAAAGCTTTTTCATCATTTCATCATTATTTTCTGATGCCTAAAGCATCGAGCAAGGGCGATATGTGGTCGGCTATGGCGAACAAATCGCAAGCTTCCCCGAATACCTAACGTTGGACAATGTATTTTGGTCAGTTATCCTTCTACTCCATGGTCTAAAAGACCAAATACAGGCTTCAGGAAAGATATAAAAGACCCCTGGAACAGCTCGTTGAAGACAGACACCAGAAGTCTTCTACAGCAACTAGCCACCTCGACCACCATGAAGTTCACTACCTCCACCGCCTTCGCTCTCCTCGCTGCCGCTTTTTCCGCTGCACCGGCCTTGGCCCAGCCTGCGGGCCCTTTCCCTACCATCCTCAACTATGACAAGCGTTACGATGTGGCTAGCGGAACCCTCGCGTCCACAGCCTGCCCCCTCCCTGGTCACCCGACCTTCGGTTCTATCCCCAACTTCCCCCACATTGCGGGCTCAGCCTTCCTCGGGGGGTTCAACTCTACTCAGTGCGGCGCTTGCTGGGACTTTTCATACGTCCACAGGGATGGAACCGTGAAGACTCTATCCTTCACTATTATCAATGAAGCTTCCGGTGGCTTTGTTTCAAGCCTCTCGGGGTTGGAAGAGCTGACGGGATTGGCCGAGAATGAAATTCCTGGAGACGTCCGAATCACCGCTCAGCAGGTTCCAGGCACCAAATGTGGCTTCTGAAGGAACTAGATTGTATGTGACTCGATATCTTTCGAGTTTGACCCGCTGATTTAACCTAATCGTTTAGGTGTCCAAGCGCCTCGAATGTTCTGTAATATACTCTAATACTACGCTTGTATCCGATTCTGCTATAAGATTTGTATAAGTTCTTGAGTAGTCATTTATAAATGCAGACATGTGACTTGACTTTTGATTCTACCTTGATCCCGTACAGATGAACCGACTCTTATCTCCCCATTAAATGCATCTTTGAGATATGTCACTGAGACCCTTTTCCTCCCAAGCTGGTATGGTGCTGCAACGCGCTTGACATCCTTACCATGCATGAGCCTTAGGCCTACTCGTACTTCGCCCGTTGCACCTCTCCGTGCTCTCGAATTATGAATGCGGCTAACTTCGTCGAGCACCATAACAAACATAAAATTCATAGGCACGCCACTTTTTTCTACCACACCCCCACATAACGTCCCTTTATATCCCAAAACAATATGACGCCTCGGATAATTTATCCCGGAAGATAGAAAAGCGGCAGTGGGAGTGAGAAAGCGAAAAGTGAGACAGAAAAACTAACCAAAGCTCGGACGAAAGGCCACGGGGATAATATCCGAGATCATTTGAATAGATAATTCTGATAGAAGCGGGCCTGGAGTGAATAATTCAGTGAGTTCCAATACGTGCACTGAGATTCTAGTAATATAAAGCCGCCTCGCACTCAGGAAATTAATCAGAATAGTTCTATTAATAAACTGGGTCAAAAATAAGACGACGCATACACACATACAATGCAGCGGCAAGATACACAAAGCACATAGCAAAAGATGTGTAGGCTCGGCCTTTTCAGTGTATACACTAAACATCATTCACGATACCTTAACCTCCAAGCTGCCCTAATTTCGAAGAATGGGTGTAAGATTCAATAGTAAACACATGTTCTCGTTAGCAGTAGCCACCCAAAACACTCGCGTGATCTCTGCCTCACGGCCGGTCACCACGCTCGGTCAGAATATATGCAAGATATTAACACATTATCCTGTTCGAAGAGGCCATTCATGCTCCTATCCAGTCCACCTTTTTTCTGCTTTGTTAATCATAATCTCGGGTGCTACTATATCACGACTATATCATTCAATTGCACTTAAAATCACAGACAATGTGCAGCATGGGTCGTTTGCCTGCAGGTTACTATAGAGCTCTTTCGTAGAAAACACCGCGGTAATTCAGCTACGTCATGTCTGAGTTTTTAACGACACTAAAATGGTGGATCCGAAACATTGTCCCCTCGTACGCAGCGAGGGTTCCTCTGTTGGGACCGGCAAACGTGTGCCCAGGCCTCGGGACGCACACAACATCCCGTGCATGGACACGTAGGCGCACCACCTATACGGACCTCATCATTTTCTCCTAGATACCTAGTAGCCGGCGATCCATACCTCGCCGCATACCATAATACACGTATATAGTTTTCTCTCTTTGCTGCAGACCGCTCCCCTCAGTCCTCGTACGCTTACGAGTGCTGAGGTGAGCCCACTTGATACCTACTCTATTTTATATGTCCTGACTGTACCGTAGTCTTCATATTCCTACATCCTCAACAGAGGGTTTCATCGTTCTACATGTTCGCCAACATCCGTTCCTTCTTTATACATGCCTGGTATGCATCCACTAGGTGTATCGGCGACAGACCAGACACTGAGGTTTCCCCAGTTCGCGACCTCAGTGATAGCCTTATTAGGGGGCAGCCTGGAGTACTTATCCTGTATGAGGATTTAGTTCTAATGCCTCTTCCCCTCACTTTCACAATTTGTCCAGTCGATAGCCTATTTGCGATCGGATTTTCAATTTTAATATAATTACTCACTATTATCGCAACCGTGCTTTCTCATCTCAAGTTTTCATGATGGTCGTCCTTCCATTCTCGGAGAGGGTACATTCCGGGGAGGTTGTGATTCTCGGGATCCTTGCCGTTAGGTGTTTCCCTGGGGATAGTATCTCCTGGGTATGGTTAATGTACCTCGTTTCCCAGCTGGGCAATTGATCAGCACATCCTCTAGCTCGCTTAAGTTTGTTGGTGCATTATATTGTGACTATGTTTTGCCCGCTGTTGAACGTGTCTGCGTTGAACAAGGCAGGCGGATCGAGCCATAATGTAGCCTTAGATGAGATGAAGATATCGTATTGTTACTCAACGTTAGTGTATAGAGGAACTGGGTGGTAATCAATTGTATCATAAGCATACCTAGCCTTCTGATTTTGTGCCTACATGCAGCTTGTGCGTTAACTAATCACGCACTCAAAGCTTGACTAGTGACTGGCCAAGTCTTTATCAAAATATTTCTATCAATACATTAACTCAAGACTAGAATTACGTCATGCATACATACGTCGCAATGACAAAACATCAAAAGCATAAGGTTTACAAAGCTCTTTCAGCAAATGCACTGAGCATTGCTTGCTTGTTGCATCTTGACCCACAAGCCACCCTAAATTCCCAAAAAGAGAAAGCCATTAGCCTCGATAGAACACACGGCACCACGGCAGGCCCGAGGCACCCGGGTGTAAAATGTAGAAAGTTAAAGTCATCTTCGGCGACCCCTTCTGCCCAGTAATTATTTTAACCCAGAAGGTAAGAGTATGCCAGGTGGGAACGAGTCGGTCTCAAGGGAGATGGAGAAGAAATTTTGGGAGAGGCGGATAAGCATGAAGGACATTTCGTTGTACGCGTGCTGGGAAAGTGAAAGGAGGGATGGGCATTAACTATTGCCGAATCTGCTGACCGAGACAGATTCTGGAGCTTGCATTGAACGGGAGAAAGATGGAAGAATTTTTAACAGGATACTTCCTGACACGTTCATCGAGGAAGTGATATAGATCGAATTCCGACCAAGGCTCGGACGAGAGATCACAGGAATGATATCCAAGATCATTTGGATAGGCAATCAATGTGATTCTGATAGAAGATGATCTGGAATGGATACTCCAGCGAGGTCCAATGCGGGTGCTAAAATCCTGGCAACTTAGAGCCGCCTCGCACTCACGCTATTAGGACATATTAAGTATAAGGCCCGGCACGCATCACAAGGTGCCTCTTGAGGCTGATTATGATTCTGCTTCTCAGCTAATGATAGATCATAGTGGGTAAATGGTCATTTTCGTGTGATATGCATCACTGGGACTCTATATCTGCAGGGGCGCTGGGTCATTGGCCTGATCCCAACTGTCAGCCTATGCTGTAGAGGCTCCAAACGGCGAGGTCTCTCGCCTCCACGTCTAACTGTTACTACATCAGATGACTGATAGCGGAAAATTGCTTAAATGAAATCCGGTGGGAAACGCTCCATAATAGCATGGTCATTTAAATGCCAGGATGATACATTTTAATGTTTGACAAGCCATTCTTCTTATCGAACACGCCCCGCCAGCGCGCTAACAGCCAATACACTGAAGTTTAACCATTCATATATTAGAGCCTGAATTCTAGGCAGCACCCCAATGTCCGCTTTTGCCTCACAAAAGCTTGAAGACCGTAAGCATCCGGAGGGGGGAGATCGCGACGACTCAAAAGGTCTCCAAACACACACCTTGCGGCCTAGCAGCTCTACATCACCTTCGAGTCCTCCAATCAATCCCATTCCTACTACTACCCCTGCACAAACCACCCAGAAGGAGCCCGGCAGGTGAATATGATTTTCCATCGTTAAAGAAGAACTGATTCTGAACTTAAGCCAGCATCCCTACTCTGACACAACTCGGAAACCCACTAGCGGTTCACGGCAATACAACAGGCCTTGGAACCTCTGAGGCTCATGGCGCTTCCAACGCCTCCGCAGGCTCTGCAGGCCACCGAAATCCGATTCCAAACTACAGCAATCGCATTGGTAACTACTCTAAGTGGAGAATCGAACATGTAAGTCGAATGTGAGATCCAGTCCATGTAATTTAATTCGGTATCGTAGTCCAACCAATACCAGGAATAGTTCAGCGGAACCTCTGGCTATAGGAAATGGTTCCCCATCCACCAACAGTGCCGGTACCGAAGGCGTGACACAAGACGGAAGCTCAAAAGTGAAAATGGGTGTTTTGGCACCTGCAGTCATCATCCCACTCGTTGCGATTTTTATTGCAGGGCTATATTTTCTGAGGAGGTGGAGTCAGCAGCAGAAGCGGAAGGCCCGCATGGGAAGTGTGGTCAGTCCATCCAGAGTTGAACGGGCTGTTCCTCAAACCGATGAGAGCGGGCAGGGCGACTACAAAGGACAGTCATGACAGAAGCGGGTTTGAATGAACTTGCGAGACTGAGAGAGAAGGTGGGAAGGCCTGAGGCAATTGCTTGGAGGGAAAGGAGACGATCGGGATCATTGGAGGGTGGTGTTGGCTTGATGAATCCGGCGGATAAGGTGTCTGAATTCAGCCAGCCACCAGCGTACAACTATCCTGGAGGTGCTGTCGAGTGCGAAAAGACCTTATAGTTATATGCGAATAATTTGATGATATGTATTGGGTTCCTACTAGTAGGATCTCTTTCACATTCTTCATATTCACGCTCATTGGCAATAAGCCCACTTTATCTTTACTCAGCATCCTAAATCACACTCAATTCTTCCCTAGTATCCAAATTGAGTTCCCCGTGGTGGTAGCTTCGTTTTGGTTACGGTCCGAACGCTTTGACTGGAGAGTTGTCAGTGCGTGTGCAAGAAAGGGTGTTAAAATACCTGAATTAGATACACTGCAGTATGTCTCGTTCATTTGTTTTAACGATACCCGATCGGGGGCGGAGGGGGGGGGGGGTATTACCTGGTATTACTCAGCCCAAGCGAGGGGCACTAGAGTGCACTGTTGGCAAACAATGAACGAAAATGCGCAATTTCGCGGTCATGACAAATTGCATAACCGCATCTGCCATATATTTGAATTGATCCTCTTACGTTGACTACTCTATACATGGAATCGTAGTTGAAAATACATATTGAATACCAACTCGCTGGTACACGGCATCAGGAATGGTGCAGGCGGGGTGAGCTGGTGCTCAGACGGGGTCAACGGCCAACCCTGCGTTATCGCTCCGTTATCAGTCCTTTATCAGCGGAGCTTGTGCGGGGCCGACCATTCGTTTGTCGTTTGTCGTCATACCCAGATACTAGTCCCTCCACTGAACACAATGAAGTGTGGTAATCAACTCACCGCAATGCCAATGCTTCGTCCTCTAGATCTTCTTGTTTTCGTGTTCTGTATTGCATTTCTTCTCGTTTATCGCCATCATCGTAGGGCACGGCCCCTTTATCCACCAGGGTTGCCAAGATGGCCGTTCATTGGAAGTGTCTTTTCTATTCCGTCGAAAAATCTTCCTGTTTTCTATCAGGAGCTGGGAGAAAAACTCAGTGAGTAGAGTACTTGATTAAGTCTCTATAGTGGTTGAAACTTTTGTACAGGATCAAATATCATATATCTCGAGGCGCTTGGCCATGGGACTATAGTTCTCAATGATGTTCGTATTGCAAGGGATCTTTTAGAAGCGCGCTCAGCATTGTACTCTAGTCGGTAAGGAACATCTCAGTCCAAATCGGAGCCAGTAGCTAAGGCGCACTAGACCTCGCTCAAGGATGCTCCTCGACGTGTAAGCTTTAATACCACTTGTTGGATCATCATTTACACATCATGTTAAAGCGTGAAGTTTGATGCATTCTTTGTCATGATGCCCTATGGTGACGAATGGAGAAATCATCGTCGGCTGTTTCAGCAGCATTTTTCTCCAAAGCTCCTTGCCAGGGAACAAGAGAAAGAATTGGAGTTCGTGAGGAAAGCCCTTTTACCAAATATTTATCGATCCCCTCACGATGTGCATGAGCATATACTAAAGTAAGATAAAATATGTTATCTTTTTCAACGTAGCTTTTATTCAGCTAACCCACTCTTAGCTGCGTGGGCAGCCTTGCTACCGCGATCACTTATGGACTTCAAATTCAGCGAAATCATGACAATATGGTGCAACTTGCAGAAGACGCCTTTGCCACCTCCTCAAGGGCGACTTCGCCTGGAAAGTACCTCGTCGAGATCATGCCAATTCTCAGGCATGTTCCAGAGTGGATGCCAGGGGCTGGCTTCAAGAGATTTGCACGTGAGAGCAGAGCAATCCTGAATCGCGTCCTGGAGGAACCTTATCAAGCGACACTCAAAGCCATGGTAATGATTTATTCATGACTCATACTCTTCTCTGATTTCTTGGGCAGGAAGATGGAGTCGCGCGAGATTCATTTGTTTCAACCCTCCTAGAGCGGTACAGTGACAGGTCGAACTTCGAGAACCAGGCCTGGCACATCAAGCGTACAGCATCGCAGGTTCATGGCGGTAAATACCTCATTTCAATCTCAATATAAATCTGTCCTAAAATCTGAATCATTCTAGCTGCAACCGAGACCACCGCTTCTGCTTGCATGACTTTCCTGCTTGCAATGCTCACCCATCTTGGTATTCAACGGAAAGCTCAGCAAGAAATTGATTCTATTGTTGGACACGATCGGCTACCAGACTTCTCAGACAAACAACATTTACCATATCTTTCCGCCATCCTTAAAGAGGTATTGCGGTGAGGGCATTTTCTCTTTCTCTTACCGGTAAGAAGCTGAGTAGCGTTCGAAAATTCAGGTGGAACCCAGTGCTTCCACTCGGTTAGCCATAGCGTTCCTTGAGACCTCTCGGTTAATGTAATACGTCACAGGCGTCCCGCACTTGGCAAGCGAGGAAGACGTGTATGAGGGATATTATATTCCGAAGGGAACCATAGTTATTGCAAACGCATAGTAGGTGGTCATATTCAACAGTCCGGTTTGCCGTGATTTTCCTTGTCTCACGGATATTAGTGCAATGCTTCACGACGAAAATGTTTTCCCAGATCCAAAGAAATTCAAACCAGAAAGATTCCTTGAAAATGATGGCGGGCCTTCTGACCTCCCCGACCCAGAGGTGTTCGCAACTTTTGGATTTGGACGAAGGTGTGCCTTGATAATACTCTCATATACACGCTTATTCTCCGCCACTTGTTTAGAATATGCCCCGGATCCCACATAGCATTATCGACCCTATATCTCATTGCTGTATCCATTCTTGCTCTATTCGATGTCTCCCCAGAACTTGATGGCGAAGGGCGTCCTATCGAAGTAGTGCCTGAATGGATAAATACTGCTCTGGCCTCGTGAGTATCTACCTATCGCAGTGGGCATGATAACGATCTTATATGTACATGCAACCCAGCAAACCACGACCATTCCCCTTCCAGCTCACCCCTCGCAAAGGAAAGGATGTCGAGGGTTTGTTGAGGGAATATATGGATATCGAAGTTATTTAGGGAGTCTGCCGCTTTCTGTGTCCCTGGAATGATGCATTCATCGGTGGGTAAATAGGTGTCCTCACGATATAGAATGTAGCGAGCATGACCACTGTGTGACTGTAGAGGTCGAAGAAAGCCCTCAACATTCTGGGTCTCTCCTCTGATTTGAAATGTGGATCTCTGCTTTGAAAGAAAAGGAAAGCCAGGTGGTTGGATTTGTTCCTGCAGTGATGATCCTCGACAAGTTAAAGAGCAAACCCCCTTTCCTGCATTGGCCTAGTTAATTACGCAGGCTTGAATGCAAAGCACTAGAAACGCGAGCATAGGTAACAAGTTCCACGAGTTAAGGAAATAACAATAACAACGCACAATGCTGGGCACGCTTCGGGCCCCTCACACACTTTGTGGAGCTTCTGCAGGATGGCTTCGTGTATTACTCAGCCGATTTGTGGACTAACCTAACACTTTGTTTTTATACCTACGTGCGTAAGCTACAGATGTAGCAACCTTCTCGGATAATGCGTTAAGATAATCTTCGGAATAGCGTGGCCCCGTCAAGCTATGAATCGAACTTTTTGTAAATCAGCACGATATCTCTTAGAGGCTAAGGCCGGGACCAACGCCTTGAAGTAGACAAGCCTATACCGGTTTTAGAAAACATATCACGCGGAGATTGAGTAGAGTGAAATGTATCTATTATAAATAAATGTGAAAACTAAAATCAAGGATACCACTTCCCATTCAACACCCTCTCCCTCACAATCGGTCTCGCAACCAAGATAGCTGCCAACAAACCGCCAACCGTCCATACCAGCTGCTTCTTATTAAAGTTCTCACTCAGCAGATCAAAAGTCCCTGACGGCGATGTCCGTGTCAGGAACATATCCAACCCAGAGACGAAAACAAGTGAAGTTGATTCAAGAAGCGAGGGCGCTGTGACTATATGCTGGATATTGGCGACCTAGAAAAAATGATGTTCAATAAAGATGGTGGACAGAAAGGAGGGAGGGCAATCACCTCATATTCGTGAGAGAGAATTCCTTTGGGGTTATCCGGGAGGACTGGATCATATTGAATGAGGCCTTCTTCTAATTCCTGATTCGTTGGTTTTTGACGGGGTCGGCGAGGATCGAGGACTCTCCTCGGGAATGATTGAATTTTATTGCTCTTGGTTGCGACTTAACAAAAGTATGAGCCCCGCTGCATTCATTTGATCAGAGTGAAGATGACTTTACCAATGATATCTTTCATCGAGATACCGTACTTCGTTTTTGTCGTAGATATAGCAGTGATCTCATGGGGGAATACAAATGCATCTTCATACACTTGCAGCTGCGTGCTTGAATTCGAGTAACTCGATACCTCGGAGCTAAGCGATAGGAGTATGTGAGTGACGTATAAAAAAAGGAACGCCGGTGAACTCACCTTTTAGTTTTCTCATCCAGCTCACCTTCATACAACTCCACACTGACCATTCGCCATCCCCTCGCCTCATCAACTGCTCCCTCCTCCGGATCGTAATAGTGATATACTAGCCAGTTATCCGTCAGGGTGACCTTCACGTCACAGTTGCCCCTCGGGCCAAGTGCAGGCAATGAAGCCCTATAGATAATGGCCCCCTTTACACTGTCCACCAGATAAACCCCACAGCTCGGCCTCACGTAATCCCGGGTTGACGTCGCGCCCGCTACCGAAGCACTGCCAGTACCACTCCCGCGCTGAGCAGTGAGGACAACGCTCATGTGCGGATTGAGATATTTATACAATGTCGTCCTATTGGCGAGGACTTTTCCAAAGCTCGCAATTGGATCTCTGGCTGGACTGACAAGGCCAACGATGTCCTCATTGTCCGGGAAGGAAAGGCTCCATACTGGGTAGGCAACAAGTCGATCCCGGCTGAGTGCATCATTCATGGAAATTTGATGGCCGATGAGTCGGTGCAGCTTGGATGGAGCTGAAGCGGCTGATTGGGGCGAAGCCGCAGAATCGACGCTGGTACGCAGCGGGAAATAAAGGGAGGGTGCAAGTTTCTTCACGAATGCGTAGGCTTCTTCCGTTTCAGGGTATGTGTAAGTCTTTGGAGAATGAGCGAGGGACCAAATTCAGAAGTCGTTACTGAATTCACCTGAAGGAATTCGTCAAAAAACAATGCAACTTTCTGGCCACCGTGTTGCAATAAGTATGATTCTACAATGGGACCTTGAACAAGGTCGATGCCCTCGAGCACGTCGTTGGGAGCGATCTTTCCGGTAGCATCGTCTCCCGTTGCTGCATCAATGTGGAATACCACAGTATCAACCAGGGTCTAGAACACAGTCAACCAATGCGAGCCCAAGGCGTAACCAGGAGAACATACATTATCTGCTCTTCTCTGAGCCACCAACACCACATCGGTCCTTGTACCCTTCCCTTTGTCCCCAAAACCCTCTCCGCCAAAGACAAACAGTTTTACAGGGATGATGCGGCCTCCAACTTCTGCTGCCCATCCCAAACCGAGCAGTCTTGTCCATACAGTCTCTCCAGTGGCGGAATCTATACCATATACTTTTCCGAACATGGTCGCAACAACAATGATCTGTCTGAAACCGAACTCATCCCGGGTGGGTTCTCCTATATTCAGTGGCGACTTGACGGCGGCAGTGACCGGTGATTGACCCGAGAAGCGTTGAGCAAAATTGAGGATATAGGCGGGTAGGTCCTATAATTGTTCCAGCGAATGTGAAACTTGGTCCTGTCATGTTAAAAGCGGAAGGTTACCTGAAGATCTCCAATATGACGAACCACGCGGTCTCCGAACGATTCACCATCATGGTCACTAACAACAGCTCGTGGTGGTGGAAGCTCAACGAACTCGGAAAGGACTGCAGTGGTCAGAGCTTCATCCCGATTCCACTTCAATCGGGCTTGATCAAACAGCTGGACAGACCCAGCGAATGTTGAGATGAGTAGCCGGGGAGAAATGTCAGTCTGGGAAGTCGCCTTGATGTCTAACGTTGCAAACGCGATAGTGCCATGATTAGTCGTGTCGAAATCCAAGTAGCTGGTATTAGTTTCGGGGATGCCTGAGTACACCTCGACCGCGATTTTCTGCCGCGAGGTCAGGTAAAAAAAATCCAAATATCGTCCAACGCACCCTGTGGCTGTTAGCCCAATAAACCCTAGCGAAATGAGCATGGCCTTTATCATCCAAACCCCCCGCGTATATCGACTGTGGTTGCACGTCTGAAGGCGCCTGCCGATAGTGTTAGAGCCGTACGTAGTGAAGCTGCTAACTTACAGAGTCTTTGAATTCGTGCACACCCTTGATCCCATTCTCAACCAACTTGATAATCCTTGCCGTTCCGCCCCTTTTAATCGCTATTAATTGCCCTTGTCCCGAAAGGCCAACATCAATAAGCTGTTCAAACTCGGCGTTTTTGACTGTTACGGGTTTGGCATCTATTTTTGGCATCAGAGCAACGTGCTTTATGCTGCCTTGCTCTAGCCAGATAACTCGGGCATTGTTAGATTTGTCCTGTGTGAGGATTAGGAAGTCGGTTATGGCCTCTGCAATACTCGAAGGAATATTCGCGCTCGCGATGAGTTCCCCGCTTTCAGGAACGAGTGAAGTTACATGAAGCGTATAGGACGAAATTGATTTTGCGACGCCGACAAGATAGAGTGCGGAGGGTGTCAGAACAAGTTTGGTATGAATTACTAGTGAGCTAGAAAAACATTATTGTCGTTCAGTAAGGAAGATGGAGAGACAGAAATAAAGACGCACCTGGCGTCGGGCACGGCGAACGTCCATATGATATCCCCGGTCATCCCGTTTAATCGGGCAAAGGTGTGGCCATTTGTTAAAACATACAAATCCGTGTCGTTATCACCTCCGAATACAACATGTTTTCCAAAGAAGTGGGGCTCAGCAAGGAGCCCTAGCTCGGGTGGGTGAAGGGATTTTTCTAGTAGGAGCACGCCCGTCTGCGTGTCGAAAGTCCGTAATATGGCGCCGCCGGGTCCGGAAAGCGTTGCAACAACTACCCGGAAGAATAGTTAAGAGAGACGATATAGCTCGAGTGTGTGACGGACCGCTCACCATTATCGTGCTTGTAGAAGCCTGCTATTCTGTCCTCAGGCTCAAAGATGTGCCTCCATGCTATGGGAGAAGCGCCTGAGGGACAACGTCATAGCCAGGCCCAGCGGACTCACCGACGTGTCCATCCTCTGGATCCAGTGCAGCCAGCACATTGCTCGTTGTCGCTGTCAGCACGACATCCTTTCCTCCGACACGGTGGAACGTGGGTGCGGTGGCGATATTTGCCACGAGAGGTGCACCGACAAGTTTCTTGTACCAGTCCACAACTCCGACGTCGGATTTGTGGAGAGCATGCACGAGACACGAGTGGAATATCAGGACGAGCAGGGAGAGTAGAGAGCGCATATTGAGCCCTGCTGCCGTCGCCGCTGTCGTCGTCGTCGTTGTCGTCGAAATACCAGGAGAGTGCCGATTTTCGCACGAGCCAGGGCTGTCCACCAGCACACCTCCTCTCGACTGCAAACGCCCACCACAAAATGCCCGCCTTCAACCCCGACAAATGGATAGCCCAGCTCATGGAGTGCCAGCACCTCCCAGAGCCAGACATGAAGCTCCTCTGCGACCACGTCCGCTCCATTCTCCTCGAGGAGTCCAACATTCAGCCTGTCTCCAGCCCTGTCACGATCTGCGGCGACATCCATGGCCAGTTTTGGGATCTGCTTGAGCTGTTGCGCAAGGGCGGTGGGGTACCAGAGACGAGCTATATTTTCATGGCACGTAGTAGGTTTTCGCTGGGACAATGGCGGGCTCGTAGGGCCAGCTGACCCCCTCTCTGCACACTCAGGGTGATTTCGTTGACCGAGGACACTACAGTCTGGAGACAGTATCGCTACTTCTGGCGCTGAAAGCAAGGTGCACTCCGGTTGTTACTGGAGATATGAAGATCTGGCTGAGATGCCCTCTTCAGATACCCAGACAAAGTCACCCTACTCCGTGGTAACCATGAAAGCCGGCAGATCACTCAGGTATACGGCTTCTACGGTAAGTACCCTATTTTAATCTAGGCTCCATATCTCAGCAGGATATAGACGAGTGCCAACAAAAATATGGCAGTGCAACCGTATGGAAGGCCTGCTGTAGCGTCTTTGACTACCTCAACCTCGCTGCTGTGCGTATTGATCCTTCGAAATCCTTTTTCCGCCTTCACCTCATCATTCAGATCATTGACGGCGAGACATTATGCGTTCACGGAGGTCTATCACCGGATATTCGAACGTTGGACCAGATTCGTGTGCTGTCGCGTGCCCAAGAGATTCCTCACGAGGGAGCGTTCTGCGGTTCGTGTTCCGCTTCTTCTCTCCAGAATTCCATCTCATATGTATCTAAAGACCTCATGTGGTCGGATCCTGACGATATTGATAATTGGGCAGTGAGTCCCCGGGGCGCTGGCTGGCTGTTTGGGGGCAATATCACGAGAGAGGTACGCCATCAACTCCCTCGCGTCACCCGGCCCAACCGATTTAGCCAAATTGTAGTTCAACCACACAAACTCTCTAAAACTAATCGCCCGTGCACACCAACTCGTACAAGAAGGCTTCAAGTACATGTTCGATGAACAGCTCGTCACTGTTTGGTCGGCACCCAACTATTGCTATAGGTCCGTTGACATGTATCAAAATGATTCCTATTTGACATAGTCTGTTCTAACAGATGTGGCAACATGGCTTCGATCATGACTGTGCATGAGGATGGATCACGGACATTTACCGTGTATGACGCCGCAGAAGAAAACGAGCGAGACAAAGGCAAGATTGCTGGTAGAATGGTATGACCGCTTGCACTCCCCCGACCTCCTGCTAACTTACAATTACAGAGTATGCCATATTTTGTATAATACCCCATTCTTCTAATTTCCATTACTCTGACATCATCTGTACTCTTATTAATGCAATCCTCTCGGAGATCTTTGACCTCGATAATATAGGTGCTGCTCGGAAGCTTTTAGTAGGCACGTTCAGAAGTACGTTGTTAAGGCTAAAGTTCGGAAAAGTTGAAGTACTCTTCTATTTTTAAGTCCCGCCGTCCCTAGTTACTAGAGATGTGGATTTAATTTTGGGTTCGGATGCGAAAGCACGGATACGAGCGACCTGCATAGGCCAAATTGATATCATAACAGCTAGTTTGGCAACCAGCAGCAGTTGATGTCTGCCGCCCACGTCTGTCGCTTGCTACCCCAACAAAGTACTACTTTGATGTCAACACAAGAGCTATACTCGCTTGTGATGCCCTCAGATAAGTACGCCGAGCGAATGGGGTTATGTTCAGTTCCCTTCCCCCCTCACTACGTGGTCGGCCTTCTTCAGAGCCTTCGGCACAACCAAGAATATGGCCCCGAGATTGTATTCTATGATTGTTAGGCCTTCATTAACACCCTCTGACACTGGCGAAATTCGGGAAGATATATCGTCCCGAGCTGCGCTCAAGAGCCATAGCATAGACAGGCCCCATCCTCTTAACCCTAACTCGCCACCGAACGTCATAGTAGTTGCTGCTGCGCCACTACCCATTACAGGACCATTTCTACCCACAAAGTGAGTAGGTCTACGCACCCTAGGACCGGAAATCATAATCTGACGTCAATTCATATTGCTAATTCCTCGAAGCACCTTTACTGAAAGGTGAGCTCCTAGTCAGACCTAAGCGTAAATGATCTAACTGGCTCCACAGAACTCTGACACCTAGTACTGATGGCTCGACTACAACGATCCCAGCTTACTTAGAGATGAGTACGATGACAGGGAGCAAAGGGTATGTGAAACAATGATTAATAAACTAATCTCGAAACCAATTTCCTTCCCTATCAGGTACCACAGTAATTCGAAAAAGTAAGACAGTCCAGTAACTCAAATACTTCGGGAAATTTTAATATGACGAGCTACAGAAGTTTCCAGGCCGTCAGGCTTGAACTCCGAGACTTCGTGGAAGATAACTCAAGACCATCGAAACAGGCCATCATTGCTTTTTCCGTTGTTATATCAATAGGTCTCGTCATCATCTTGGCTGGAATGTGTCTCTGGAGGAGGCAGCTACGGAACAAAAGACAGGCGACACAAGCAGCAAAGATATCCCCATACCGACTATCCTACAACAGACTATCCTTCAAGCTCATGCGGAGGGGGACTCGGGCAAAACGAGGAGACCCGGAAATATCTCATGAGGAAGCGTACCCACTAACTGCTCGAACTGATGTCAGTGCAACTGGGCAGTCCCAGCGGCACTGGTCAACGAACACCGGAATGCTGCCTTCCTTACTCCCTATGGCTACCATAATTTTGAGTCTACTAAAGGGATCCCCTGTCATCTCCACCCCAACATCAGGCCGATCGACTGTGCAAACACCACCTACAGTTCATCCCTCGTCTGCCGCAGGGCCAGCGCCAGGTCGCCAGGAAACGCAGACTGGGACGGTACCTCGGGAACCCGAGGCTATATTTCGTCGCGATGAGGAGCGACCAAGAGTACAAGACTTTGACCGCGGACAAGTTTCCAAGGAGCGGATTGCGGAAATGAATAATGAATTCATGAAGATGAAGGACAGGCTTGAGAGGCTTGAAGCAGCACTGAGGGAGAGGAATCAACGAAGGGAGTCTACGGAGGAAACTGCATTTGCGGATGGATGGGCTGGATTGGATCAGCCGCCTGATTATGCTCCTCATGGGAGTACACAAGTATCAGGAAGCGATGCATAATAGAGGCTTGGTGAGTAACCTTTACCATCTGGAATTTTCCGTATTTCTCGGATTGTTGATTCAACTTCATAGTAGACCTTGCCCTACCTCCCCGCCAGATCTCAATCCTTAAAATTTGTCCAGATCAGGGAAGTCCTGGATAGCCGTCCGATCAGCTCCAAAATTGAAGAAATAAAGGTGATTCTACCTTGAAAGTCTATGATAATCTTATCGCACTGTCTTGTCTTGGAAACACTCATGTGTCATTTCATCATCTAAATTTACCCCCTTCTGGTTGTCAGATATTCAGGTTTAAGGTCTGCGAAGAGGGATATACCACTACAGAAGATCCCCGGAATTAAATAGAGCCGAGTTCGGTGTCTCCCCTGTTCAGGCTGTTCAGTGTGCCTTTTTGTGATGTATGATGGCGGCACACTTGGTAAGCTCGGTCGTTGTGCCAATGCACTGCCTATTTCTTAGTCTCATCAGCCTCTCATCTGTCCCGTTCCGGTTCAAACACTTTCCGCCGATGCCCAGTTCAGCTCGGAAGGGCAAAGCTGGCTATTTCATAACAATTAGTATGACAACGAACGATAGTCCATCTCCTTGGCCATCTTTGTCGCTTGTTACGCCAGAAATGCACTGTTATGGCGTCGAAACAGCTGGAGTATTCGATGATGACGATACCCAATAAGTACGTTGAGCGTCCGGGGTGTATCTAGTCACCTCACTTGCATCCCTACTACGTGGCCAGCTCCTCAGAGCTTCAGAGCCAATAATTCCTAGGAACTCCATGTATTTTAGGCCTTCACTAACATCCTCTGACGCTGAAAAACCACGCCAAGGTGAATTGTTCGCAGCTCTACTCGGAAGCCACGACACAAATACGTAGGTTCCATCCTCCGGACCCTATCTCATCGTCGAGTGTTACATCGGTTGCTGCTTTGCCAGTATCCATCGTGGGATTACCCATTCACTCCCCGAAGAACCTGCTCTATCTACACCAGAAACGAGTAAGTTCAAAGTCAGAAAACTTGAATGAATATACTGACTGGCGTTGGAGCCTCCCAAAATTTGACACGGATGGTTTGATTACGGCCCGCATAGTCTTGCCAACTGAGAGTGAGACAACAAGGGAAAAGTATGTGGAACAATAATCAATAAGCTATTTTTAGCCCAATTTTCTTCCCCATCAGACATCCGAGCACGTTAAAATCCTATAGTACAACTCAGAGTCCCCAAATAATACGGCCTCAAAACTCCCAGATAACACGGCCTCGAAGCTCCCCCTATTCCTCAGCAAGACATAAACAAAGCACAGCAAAGCTCCCTGCTATTATGCCACATTTCGGTATTTCTCCTTGTTACCCTTACTGGAACATATATCTGGTGGAGAAGGCGCCAAAGGAGTCGATTACAGGCAACGAGAATATCTCCGTACAGTGAAAGCTTCATGAGATGCGACACTGGGACTCAGAACGGAGTTCCAAGACTGTGCTTACAAAACCCTTATATTGATGCTGGTGCAACTGGACAGCCGCAGCAACATCAGCCGCTTTTTCCTGGAAACAATCTCCCCCATACTTCGCAGCTGCCGCTATGCTTAATTCACCGAAAGTCCCCCCCGCTATTTGCGTGCCAAGACCAGGTCAATCAATGGTGCAAGCGCTACCTACAACCTATCCGCCATTCACGGCATGGTTCGGGTCAGGTCCCCAGGGATTTCAAACCGGGATAATACCTTGGGTGTTCCGTTGGGGTAAGGGTAGACAATGGGCACAAGAACGTGACCAGGGGGTTGAGGGACAGACTACGAAAATAAATAGTGAATTTATGATGATGATGAAGAAACTTGAGAGACTTGAAAGAGCGCTGCGGGAAGAGCGCCGGCCGGGGGCATCGATGGAGCAAGTTGCATTTGCGGATGTGCGGACTGGGTCGGGTCGGCCACCACCTGATTATGTTTCTCGTGGGGGTACGCCGTTGGGAATAAATTTATGATGGGGTCTTCTTACTGGATGGCTTTTACTATGATCTCACGGATTTTTGGCTACATGAGGGGGTTAGATGAACTTTACGGTAGACCTTACATACCTCCCTACCGGATCTTCATTCTCATAGTCACAATTCTCAATGTTGATCCCGATCTAGAAAATCATCCAGACCGGAGTGCAAACGACGGTTGCGCCTATACCGTCTTCTGTAATAAAGTATGGATGAAGAGCTCAGAAGACTCGGAAGTTCAGATGTAGAGGGCCTCGGGGGCCCGATGAGGACAGTCGCAGAAGCAACAATACTGGGATTGACCTCAGAGAAGGCCCCTCCGGTTGCGGCGCACGAGCAAGTGCTTGGCAGGTCGAACTTAGAAACTGCCTTCATAATCAACAACAATGGTTCAAACGACCGACAATTTTCCGGACGCTGGAACTGTGTGCCATAAGACCATATATATGTTGGCAAGTGTTGGCGCAATCAAAAATGCAAAACATATCGAGTTCATTTTTGGAACTAACCAGATCTGATCGGAGTGGTGCGCTTTTCACCCCTTCGAGCAGAGATATCTCTCGGTGCCTGTATATGTTATGCCCGGCGGGGTATCAAGCCTACACATTGGGGGCGGCAGTGCTATCCCGCACACGGCGGGGCCGGCGAAGGATCTTTTCTATCCGCCGCCTGGGAATCGGGCGGCCAAGGGCGGTATACGGTCGCAGCAAGATGCAAGCGACAAGTCAGGCTCTCGTAATTTCAACATTAGCAATGGTCAATGGGGGTGAGTCAGTCAGCTAAACTCCATACGGCGACTAGGATTGTTGCTTCGACCGGGAGACTCGTCTTGGTATAAAAGCCCCTGTGCAAAGCAAGGATACCTCAGACACCAACCAACCAGTCTTCCACACAATGAAATTCACCACCACTGTCTTCGCTCTCCTTGCCACCGCCTTCTCCGCTATCCCCACTCTGGCTCAGCCCCCGGCTCCCAGTGTCCTCAACTATGACACACACTACGACAACCCTGACGGTCTTCTCAGCAGCACAGCTTGCTCTGCTGATGCGGGCATCCTGCACGGATACAAGACCTTTGGGTCCATCCCCAACTTCCCTCACATCGCAGGCTCAGTCTTCATCGAGGGCTTCAACTCCACTCGTTGCGGCGCCTGCTACGAGTTCGACTTTGTCCGTGCCGATGGACTAGAGATCACGATGCCATTCACGATCATCAATTCCGCCCCTAGGGGCTTTGTTGCAAGCCTTGCTGGGTTCCAGGACCTCACACACCTGCCCCGCAACCAGATCCTTGAGGATTTGCCTATTAATATCAGGGAGGTCCCCAGCTACGATTGTGGCTTTCCCATGAACTAAGGGGTATGTGGACGCGTCATTTAAGCTCGACTATTGACTGATGTCATCCCGGTTCCCCAGGACAAACCATTCTGAGCCCGAGTATTTGCTTCCTGGTGTATGGCTCATATAATCTGTGATAGCTAATAATGTGCACTATTTGGAACGAGTCCATAATTCCAACGTTTGATATTATCGAGCTTTCTAACTAGTTTTCCCGTCGTGTTATGTGTCCCATATGATTTAGTATTACCAGAAATTTTACAAGTAACCCAAAGCCACTACAAGTCCGAGACCATTAATGTACATATGTGCCTTAAAGTAAGTACCGCAAAGAACCAGATATCTGAGATCCTACATGAGCCCACAACGTATTAACCTCTCGAGAATTCCGCTCCCTATTAAACGAGAAGCTACGTAGATTCGGTGCAATAGCACTCAAAAACTTATTGACAATGATCGAATTCTCGATTAGAGAATCCCCAACATCGAGCGACACCATGTCCTCCACGTTTACATCCGCCACCAAGTCGAATGCCTTGGCTTCTGCAGCCGGCTTATCGAGATCCCCAAGACCCATCAAAGAACATAGCTGAGAACAATTGAGAATGGCGTTCATCCAGATACTAAACCTTTTGAGACGCCGACAATGTTTTGCAAGGAACCAGAAGCCGATCAACGTAACTCGCGGTCTCCCGATCCGTCCATCTCTTTTGTTGCTAACAACAAACGTTGTCAGATTAGGTAGCGACCGACCAAGAGCATCAAAATCCTGATCCAGGAGGTCGGTAAGAACGTTGGTAAGGAGTATAGAATGTAAGTGAGGGAATCGCGGTTTTAGAGAGAATCGCGGTTGATCAAGGACATGAAAAGTGTTAGGAAAAGGAACAAATGTAGCGTTGGAGGTCGCCCTCAAACGCTGGCTCCTCATCGCCCTGTACGTGTTCAAGACAAATAGATTTCACCATCGCATGCTGACGCTCTCCCATTAGTGTCTCGAACATCGCGCGAAGGTCCTGAGGGGTCGGGTGAGTCGGTCCGCCGATGAAAGTGAAGTAGGACAACTTGGGGGCATTGAACTGCTGCAAGAGCCGAGAGTAAAAGCAGCATTCCAAGGAGCCACCCTTTTCAGCCCCCGTAGGGAGTACATAGGAGTGGATCTCAAATTTGTCAAATGTCCTCTCCGAGCTGAAATCCGTGAAAGTGTTCAGGTTGAATCGCTGAAGGTCGACACTGATTGACGTGAGTTTGTGGAGTGTCAAAGTCGCTTTGAATGCTTCGGGAGTAAGGGGAATACCACAAATATCCAACTTCTTCGGCATTATATTGGACTCGGCGAGGTCTAGGATCGTTTGTGATATCGACGGAGAGAGATCGTGCTGGCTATGCTTTGAGTGTAAACGGACGCTGTCACGTTTTGATAGACTGTCCTGGCTGAGGAAGTGTGCGAGGTCCACCTTCATTGAATACGAGAGCGAGCTGGGTATCCGGAGGTGGAGGTTCATGGTATGGAGTTCTGGTGCGGAGATGAAAAATCGGGCGTATCGTAGCTGCTCCTCTACACAAACTAGATAACGGAGGTTGGGTAGTACAGGCTTCTTCGAATAATGATTAGCGAGAGCATCGACGACAGTTCCTAATGGCATAATTCTGTCGGGAGATGGGCCCCAGTCTTCAGTTATACGTCCGAATCGTTGTACGTATTTTGCATAGCGATCAAACGGCTCCCAGTCTTCCTCTGTCGGCTCCCGTGTAAACGTCTACCGAAAAAAAAAGCACATGAAACGAAACAGGAATAACATGATAGTCCGAAAACAGAGCCTTACTATGAATGCTCGAGGGAGCACCACATGTTTGAGCCTTGCTGATGTCCGGCTTTTTACGAGTTTGCGAGGTATAGGTTCATCATCATTGTACTTGAACCCGATGATATTCTGGCCCATGGTCAGCAAGAGCAAATCCAAACCGGCTATGTTATTCCATAGATGCCTCATAGCAGGTTCGAACAGGGTTTTGCAAGTCAGCGCAGCAGAAAGCAGCGCGGTGGCCTGATATGCCTGCGATGGATTCCTTGGCTGGCGACCTCCAGCTGTCGCAAGATCTAAGTTGTAAAAGATCTGGTCCAGGACGTCATCCAATTCCAGAAGCCGGTGCATTTTCAGCCCGAAATACCGTTGCTGAGGGGTATTGAGAGCGGCGGTGGGGGTGGGCCAATAGTGGCGAGCTGCAAAAAGACAGGGTTGGAAAAGCCTAGAAGCGCTGGCATGGTATGTAACAAAACCAATGCACCTGACCAGCGTGACGATCAAACGATATGAGATGACATTGATTAGCAGCACAAAAGGGTAGCAGTCATTTTGGGGTTGGAATTTGAATGCATGGGACTGTCGGAGTTTATTTCAGAAGATGCGTGGCCTAGTGATTACAACGAGGGGCTGTTGATGTCGGGGCTAGGCCGCTGGGGCGCTGCTGTCGTCTTTGAGGTCATTTTCGTTGCAAGAGCACCTATGGTAAAGTTTCCAACGTTTTATGAAGAGCCAAAATAAGCATCACATTCAAGCTGACCGTGTGAAAAAATTCTGTTCCGTCAATTGATTCGCGTTCCAACACAATGTGACATATAAATGTGACACCTGCTGTCGTCGCTACCGCCACCCCCTTTTTACGAATTGTTGTTCGTCCGAGTGTTCGCCTGCGGTTAAGCTATTTTGTTCCACGTGCAAGCTTCCACGTTGCTCGACTATTCCGGACACTGGTTTGGATTCTACACGTGCCCAATGATGGGAAACACCACCCCAAAACCCTAGGCCAGCAGCAGAATACCTGTGCCTCTTCCTGGCGAGGCAGCACTCGCTGAAGCTGATGACGAAGGCCTACTAGCCCTGTTTCGGTATTCCCTGCTCTTTGCATTACCTGTTGAGGCGGCCCGTGACACTCTCAGTTGTTGAAATACGATGACAGTCCATGTCAAGTTCGGCCCTAACCAACCCTCACCCGGATCGCACCCATCTCCGCGCCCATCCCCTCCACGGCCTCGTCACCAGTCCGTACCCGTGGCCAGACTATCGATTCTTAGCTCGGAGCGACAGAAGCTCTGCGCATTATGCACACGCGAGTTTAGTGGCCACGAATAAATGACTAAACTGCTTAGAGCTCTTTTGCTAGGATGGAGATTAAACGGACGTGTCCTAGATCCGAGATGTCTTCGGAGGTTTTGCTAGATGACATGGGCGGTGCATAAGCAGGCGAGGGGTGGGGTTTCCAAAGAAACCAACCCCTGCTCCACCTAGCCACTTTAATGTCATTCTTCGCCGTAAATTGGCGGCTATTCCCTCCTCATGGATTTTCATTGGGGCTAGGGACCGCGTATTCACTCTGCGCCTTGACCCTCGACGTCAACATCAATGAGTAGGAATGTTTCATACATAAAATATGCCTGCACCAAGTGCCATCAGCTGCCGTATTGGACGTCTGTCGCAATTCAGGGCACAGCAGGACAGTACTTTGCCAGCCGCAAGCACCAGTTTACGTATCACAAAAAAATCTGCTTATAGCTTGTTTGTTTCTCCCTTGCCTTATACTTGCTCTCCCGGTCTCCGAAATGAACGCAACGCTCGCTTCTTTATTTATCTTGGTAACCCTCATTAGTGCTCAATTATCCGAGTCTCCTTCCACTTCCGGTTCCGTCACTCCTATCCTTTCTGGGCCATTTACCCCATGTGCGCAAAGTTGTGTTAGTGCCCTCACACCTACTGCTGGATGTAATCCGTATGCTTTCCCCCGGTGTAGTTTTTGTTTACAGAATCTTACCCACCCACCCTTGAAATAGGCTTGAAAATAGCTGTTTTTGCGGCAATAAATTTTTAACAGCGATCGTTTCCTGTCTTACTCGATGCCCTCCCGAAGACCAGGCCGCCACCCTGAAGCTCGCACAGTCGGTATGTGCGGCCGGTAAGTGAACAACCGCCATATGCAATGGATTCATAACGTTGATCGTTGCGCGCGGCAGGCACCAGCAGTCCACCAGCTAGCTCCACTGGTGCTATCTCCACCACCTCGTCTCCAGCTACGCCCAGCAGCTCTAGTATCACGACGACCTTGCCTACTTCCAACGCTGTCTCTTCTCTTACCGCTGGAACCTCCACGGACGCCAGCACCTCACCAACTACCAACGCTGCTTTTCCAATAACTGCACGGAATATCTGGGCCACGGCTGCTGGTCTCCTTGGCCTCGCTGCCGGACTCTGAATAGACCATATCAATAATAACGATAATAATTCAAATTGATATGACGGAGGGCTCACAATGACTCTTAAGATATGATATTACGCCGGGGGCCCGGCTGCCCCCTTTCTCATGGATTTCTGGGATTTCGTTTAGACCCTACTAATAGCCATTATTTTTTATAATACTATATAATATGTAGTTCAACGTTAATCGTACCAAACTAATGTTTCAGTGAGATTTTTTAAGCTACACTTACACCGATTCCGGCTACATATCTTAGCTAGAGAGGTATTTAAGGACCAGGCTGGGTACACACGTAGGAAGTTCCTTTCTTTCCTCCTTCCAAATACACGTTCGAGTCCCTCGTAATTCCCTCTGCATCCCCTCTGCGTAACCTTCCAGATTTCTATCTAACTGCAACCAAATAAAGCTTCGAACATTCAAAGTTTGATCATTTGTGAACACTGAATAGCTCAGTTCGTTTCATCCACTAACCCTGATCCTCGTTCCAGAAAAAAAAAATAATCCTGCTTCCGTCCAATGCCCAACACCCAACATCCGTTTGAACAGCAATATTTACCAGAGTCCATTCATGTGCAAGTTTCCGCAACACTCATTTGATCGGGGAAGCATTCCAGAGTTCGCTAGATAGAGTACACACCGCGTTCTATTACCTCCCCCCCACTTCCATAAACCAGAAACCATGTAGAGTATATTACAGCTAACATCCGAATTCCTCTAGGTAATTATCGTACTAGTAGAAAAAAAAATCCCTCGGACTCGTATAATTCTGCAAAAAAGGAAACGCGCGAAAGGAGGAGAGAGGGAGAGAGAATAGATGTCTGGCCATATGCAGTAAGTAATATGTAATGTACACATGTGTGAGTTTTTCGGAAGCACAGAGTAAAAAAAAAAACAAAGGCAAGAAGGGAAATTGTGTGTGTAGAAAAAATCAAAAAGGGAAGAACCATCCCCACATCCCTCTTCCCCCCCGCATCAAACTACTCCCCCATCCCAACTCGCCCTCTTCCGCTTATTATCCGTCCTCCCCGTCGCAACCCCTCCCACACCCACATTCAACACCAAATCCTTCGGATTCACAACCTGCTGACTCTGCCCTCTCTGATGACCCCCTTGCCCCTGCCCCCCCACATTCTGTCTCGTCGCAAACGCAGACACCTGCCTCGTCAAACTCAAAGGCAAAATACCACCACTACCACCTCCAACAACACTCTTCAACCCACCACCCGTCGTCGGATTCGCAGCAGCATTAGCAAACCCAGCACCAAACCCTTGCCAATGCCCATGCCCATTCGACAAAAACGGTTCAGCCAAATCCAGCGCCTGCCTAGCCTCCTCCGTACTATCCACCATCATCGCGCCAAACCCACCACTACCACCATGTCCATGTCCATGTCCCTGTCCTGTCGCCTGACCCTGTTGATTCTGGTGCCAATAATGCAGATCTAAAAACGGTAGATCCGGGTTCGTAAACTCTCCCCCATTCGCACCACTCGGTAGCGAAGGGGAGGGAGAGAAAATAGTCGGCGGTGTCATCATATTAAGCAGCGACGCAACGCCGCTACCACCAGCACCAGCACCACCAGAGCCCGTCGAACCACCATTACCATTGCCCACAGCAACATTCCCCGGACCACCACCAGCACCACCAGAAGACGATGGCGACGAACCGTTCCTACCACTCCCCTTCGCCGTCGGCGTTCTCGATCTCCAAATTTCCGAATGCGGAGGGAACGGCGGTAACGTCGACATCGACAACGAATGCCCATGTCCAGGTCCATGCGAATGATGCACCGTACTGCTCAACGACCGCTTCACCGTCACCCCACCCGAGGCTGCAGTAATCACCACATCCTCATTAGCTCCCGCACCCGTGCTTTCAGCCGAAGCATTAGCACCTCCGTTGCCTGACATTCCCCGACCGTCCTCTCTCAGCTCCCTCCTGCCCTGCACCGGCACCAGTAGTGCCACCGTTAGCACCACCACTCGCCATAGGAACAAACGACATCCCCAACGAATTCCTCGCCTCCTGAAGGCGGCACCGAAATAGACCTTCCACCTTGTCCCTGTCCCTTGCCCTTGATTCTGCACCTGCCCCAATCCCTGCGCCTGTCCAAACGTATGCCCAAACGCACCCATCGTAGGTCCTCCTACGCTACTACCACCACCACCGCCACCACCACTCCCAAGTCCAAGCCCAAACACCGAATACCGCCTCATCCCCCTCAACTGCTGCGCATGCTGCATCATCGGCGTCGCCGGAGGCGTCAAATTATTCATATTCATATCCGGTCCCAAATCAACCAAATCCAAATCATCCAAACTAAACCTTCCAATAGGCAACGACGTTGAGGAAGAAGGTAAGTGATGATGATGCTCAGACTTGGTACCACCTTGATTAAAAACCGCAGAATTCAACCCGAGTGAGTGCGAGTGGTGATGAGAATGACCAGTACCAGGCCCCCCGAGTCCATGCGAGTGCGAATGGGCGTGTAGATCATGACCCAGCGAAAGAGGCGGCACCGTACCCGAACGTGAAGCAGCAGAGAATCTACGCCTCCCCCCCGGCGAGGCAGCACCCGCCGTCAAAGTCGATGAAGGCGGCAGACTAGCCCTGTTCCTGCTCCCCAGTCTTTGCACTTGTTGAGATGACCCACGACTCTCTCGCTGTCGTTGCAACGGCGACGGCAGTCCAGCCAAATTCAGCCCCAACCCACCCTCACCCGCACTCGCATTCGTCTGCGTCCCGGTCCCTTCCATCGCATCATCACCATCCACATCCACATCCTGAGCGTCATTCAACGTGATTCCAGCCAGCCGAGTCTCGTCAATTCCAGAGAGCGACCCCGAAGGCGCGTGCAACTGCATTGGATTGATGCTTCCCTTCCCATTTGCCGGTTTACCATCCCCGGATGCTCCCCCATCCACCTCATTCGCATTCATCATCCCACCATCACCACCAACGCTACCACCACCATCATCCACCTCTCCATCTCTCTTTCTCTGATCCTTCGGGTTACCGATCCCGACCAATCCCAAACCACCACCACTTTCACTTGCATGGCCACCCTCATTCGCAGCAGTAGGCCCAGCAGCAGGCGTATAAGCACCCCCAAACCACCCAAACCCACCGCCACCATACCCCCTCGCACCAAAAATCAAATCACCAGCATAATCAGAATGATGGGTGATCACCCTGAAAGATCCGGTGCCACCACCAATACCATCTCCCATCCCACCGTGATGATGATACGTCTCTCCCGGACCATCAAACACACCCTCATCCGAAAACGCGCTGTGGGCGTCCCCAAAACTCACCTCGGAGGAGATATCCCCGCCAAACGAGCTACTGAAGCCACTGATAGAGCCCGGTCCACTGGTGCCGGGGCCACTCAGTCCAGACCAGCCAGAAGATGAGTTGACGGTGTTGATAGCGGAAAATGATGAGGATGATGCGAGAGCAGAAGATGAAGGGGGCCAGAGATCGTATCGCTCAATAACACCATGGTGTTGATGCGAGGGGTAGTAACTGTTGCCGACATAGTTCATGGGCATGTTGAGTGTCGTCAGTCCACCGGCGAGGGAATTGGGGTTTGTGGCGGGCGTAAGGGGGTGCGTGGCGTTGAGTGGGGTAAGGTTAAACGAGTGGAAGGGAGACGAGGGGGAAAAATAGGAGGAGGGCGTTCCGGTGCCAGGGGTACTGCTGCCATTATTATTTGCATTCGTAGAGATGATGCCTGTGAAGGAGTGATCAAGTCGTGGGTTGGGTGAAAGCCAGTCCTGAGTTCCCCATGCTGATTGGCCAATTTTGGCTCCGCTTGATGGATGAGCGCTGCTGGTCGAGGTGTTACTGCTGTTGATGCCAGAGTGGCCGCCACCGCCACCACCCCCGCCATCGTTAATGTTGTTGGGTCCGATTCGTGGAGAGGACCACGGATGGTGTGAGTGGGTCGGCGTATCAACACCAGAGCGTCTAGTCGAGGGATAATCAGCGAGAGATTCCTCAAGAGGGTCGAGCGAGATTAATCGCATTTCCATCTCGTCGTCATCATCGATAATGGTGGGAAAGGGGTCGGCACTCGAAAGAAGGTCAAGTCCCAGACCGTTGTTCTTTGTAGAGCGGGCAGCGGCAGTTGAAGACGCCTTGACGGGTGTTTTGGGAGCATTGGTGGTGATACCCGAACTCATCTCGCCCTCGTCGTCCTCCTGCCCTGAGCTGTCCTCATATTCGGAACACGCAGTACTCTGAGGGACACTCTTCGTTCCACCTCTCAGCAGGATCCCCTGGCTGGTCTGGGCCCTTCTCCTTCGGACGCCTCTGACGGGACCAGTAGTGCTGCTGGTGGTACTCAATGCCAGCTGGTCATCCGTGGCAGCGCGTTGGGGCATTCTAGACCCCTCGATTAACAAATCCTTCTTCTTCTTACTTGCATTGTTCCTGGGTTTGTATCCCGCAGCCTGGTACAGCTCTGGGAAAGCGTTCCTGAATCTATCGCGGAGATCTGTCGAACGTCGATTCTGTTCCTGAAAGACGGGGTCCTTGACGATAGTAGCCCAGACGGTACCGTGTTTCTCATAGCCCTGCCTTGAGTGCATGGTCCTCCTCCTCGGTAAAAGGCCGTCGGCGTTTGCTGCGGGTCTTTTCAAACAGAGAGGAGCCGTCGGGGAGCGTGGAGCGGACTTTGCTGGAGAGATGGGTGCGAGCGTTGGGGTAGTGTTTCTTGTATGCGTCTGGGAAATAGGTGCGGAATCTATAAGGGAGGGAGGGAGGGAGAGAAACACGTGTAGTTCATTAACAAGAGATAATGATCGTTCGGGAAACTAACCTGTCTTTGAGATCGACGGGAGAACGGTTATCGAATTTGAGGGATGGGTCGCTGAGGATTGTTTTCCAGTTGCCGACGCCGTGCTAAGAGGGAAGTAGAAGGCGATGATCAGGAACACGGGAGAGCGATAAGAGAGGAGGGGCAAACACAGCATTTACCGTATTGCAGCCGTCGACAAGCATCTGCGTTTCCTCGGCAGACCATTTCTTGCGAGGCTTCTTCTCCGGAACGGGTACGGCATCCGGGGCCTCTGTCTTGCGCATCTTGCCTCTCTGCTCGTCGTCGTCCGAGTCTGAGCGGGGGAGGTTGCTGGGCCCGGCGATGCTGGTGTCGTCGCGGAAGGACCAGGGGACGCGCGGGGTAGTTTGGGGAAGGCCGAGGGAGACGCGGCGCTGCTTGAGAGTGGGAAAGGGAGCGGTGAAGGAAAAGGCGTTGTCCATGGAAGAGGTTGTGAAGATAAAAAAACACGGAAAACACGTTGCAAGACTACCCGCTACATACTTTCCCACGCATACTTAGACTACCTCTGCCGCCGTCCGCTGCTCCACCCCGTTCAGCTTGCGCACCCACCCTTCCACCCGCGCACTCAGCATCCCAATCTGTTCCCGCGACAGCACCCGCGGCTGCACCCAGCTAATGTACGCCGTCTCATCTACCTTCGTCCAGCGACCCCCGAATCAGCTTCAGGCTATGTCGTGGGTCCATCAGCCACGAGGCGTCTATCACACTTGCACACACACACACACATACCTCAGCGCCTTCATTACCAAATGCTCAACCTCGTCCACCGGCAGCCGTGTCTCCTCTGCAATCGTCTGGAACCGCATCGTCCGGTCATTGGCCGCCCGTTTGAACACAGACTCAATCAGCGCCATCAGGCAGATCTTTTGCCGCAGAAACGCATAGTTCTCCTGCAGGATCGGCTGTTCCCCCATCAGTGATTTTCAAAAAACACTACAGCACAAATCTTTACCTCTTGAGGGAACAGTGGGGCAAGCGCCTCGAATTTCCCAATATTGCCTTCGTTGAACGTGAACAATAGCCGTTTGATCCACTCGTGTGGAGTCCCATCGAACGCATCCAGGATCGGGTGCATGAGCTATATACATCAATCAGTCCCTTCCCCCACTCAGATCAATAGTCCCTTCGAATAACATACCAGCTCGCCAAAATTGTATATCGTGTCCGCCAAGAACGCCGATACCGCCAAATCATGCGCACGCACCAATCGCTCCTCCCCCGACATGTCCTTCTCAGGGTCCACACACGCAAGGTAGAGCAACGAATTCCTATAATACGGCGCATACTCCGCCTTGGCCTGGAAAATCACATTTCTCAGCACACACCCGCACAACAAAACGATTCATAATTCACCTTGTAATAATCAGCCGCAACTCCATAATAAGCCGCATTCACACCTCCAGTCAACACTCTCCAACGTATCCAACACCTTCAACGCCGCATCCATATCCGTCTTTGTTCCCTCCAAATCTCCAAATACCAACTTGGCATGTGCAATCGTGGCGAGGAGGAGCTACATGGGCCTCGGGTGATTTCGCCGTGTCGATGCGCGAGAGGAGAGATGTGAGAAAGTTGAGATGCGTTTGGGGGTCTTTAAAGCTCTTTTAGAGATTTTTTCTTTTCTACAGATGTGACACTCACTGTCGATGTCCTTGGACACCTTTGTCCCCATCTCAACCAACTTGAGCTGATTGATCTTGCCCTCAAAGTCTCTAACGAATCGCTCAAACACATCTACGCGACACGGCTGTGTAAGAGGGTCATCGAAGAATTGGAACAACTTGAGAGTCAATTGATGCCACAACCTGTTTACATCATGTAAGAGTGAGATCAACATATGGGATACACGACGCACTTTTTGGTGTACAGTGTCCTGAACGATTCAAAGTAAGGGTGTAATTCAGCAGGTGTGTTGCTCAGCGCGACAGCTATGAACTCGTCTAGGACGAGTTTGGGCGGCGGGCGTGCTTGAGGGGTAGTAGATGAGGTTGCTGGTGCCATGATTTTCTGGGTTTGGCTTTGCAGAGAGTTCCTATGGACTATATATTTAGTGCTGCTGTTCGCTTTTTTTTTTTGTGTGTGTGGCACGTACCTCCAAGCTCTTGTTATCTATATGACGCTCATTTCATTCAATCGAGAAGGACGCGTCGTCTAAAAGTTGGTTCTGTTTGGTTCGGGAGAGTCAGGTAAATACTCACATACACTATCCCGGATCACACACACACCTTCCGAACGCTCACAAGAATCGCAGAGTTAAATCCCACAACGACAATCCAATAAAAAAAAAAAAGCTTGAACAATTCCCATAACCTATTCCAACAGCTTTCTCAAGAGCATTTTACCGTGACTTAAATATACTTAGCCATCAAACTAGGTATCACATGTCTTCCGAACGCTTCCTCCGTGAATCCACCGCACGTCCTATTCTTTTGCAGAGTTGGATCTTATAATCACATCCCAGTGGGAACTTGAACAGCCTCCATAACACCTCTATTTACTGCTTTACTCCTTGGTATTGTTTAACAGCCCTAAGAATATCCCTTGGTGTTCCGCTCCTTTTACGCTTGGGCCAAGGTTACATTGTCTTATCACAAAGATAACTGCTGTACAGGACCCTTCTCTCTCTTGATCTTGATACACGCTGTTTAGGTTCGAGGGCATTGTACTTACCATATCCGAATAACAATGACCATCGGTGCAACCCTCCAGATTCAGATAGTGATTTAACCGCAATGTTTACATACCACTCAACCCTGGAGTAATGAAGTAGTCCTGTAGTCGTGACATCTAGGCCCAAGCGTGTACAGTGCATTCGGCCCCTCGTTGGAACCTACAACACCCAGAAACAAACACCAAATGAGCGTGGAAGGCATAGAACAACTCAAATAGTGATGGCCACCGTAAATCAGTGGCGGATAGAGTACCCGCCCATTATGGATACAGTATGAGATATAGCATGCTGGTAAGCGATCCACGCTCAATAAATAGCCATTGGTGGTCCAAAGTCCTGCTCTGGGCGGTGGCTGTGGGGCAATGTGATCAGCCCAAGTCATAATGAGGAGGCGGAGAGAGAAGTCACCTACCTCGCTGTCTAAGCGATAACATAACCTGTAGCGCGCGTCACAGAAAAAGCTTTGTGTCCCATGAGGACAGCTACATCTAAATTGAGCCAGCAGTCACCGGATGCTAGAATATACTGCAGGAAACACCGCTAGTACGACTGCAAACGACGATATTACAGTAAACACAAAATTATCGACTGGCCAGAAAGAGATAAAAATCTACGCCAAATCAGATGTGAATATTCCAAAAGTATTTGCAGTTGCGGATCCACGCCCTAAATTACAAAAATTGAACTAGGTTGACGTGCGAACCGCTGTGACCCAGCGGTGGTCAGGCCCGTCTTGAACATACGGGCGGATGATTAGTCCAACTCGATACACTCATGGACGTCGATCAATACATCAAGGGTATATATCACCAGGGGTATATGGTAGATCCGATGGAAAGTATGGTAGTACATCCAGGTCATAATACACTTCTAACGAACCGGCATAGATAATTTGGACGTATCAAGCAGCGTCCGAGGAATATGGCTGAAATACCACGATAACACTAGACCGCGTATCATTTACTATAGAGAAGTGGGCGCCAGGAGTGATGACAGGGGAAGATGGCATATCGCGGGAAGATAAATAAAAAGGAGTGAGACGCTTGGTCTCGCTATCCGTGCAGGTATATGCAGATGTAGAGTCCGAGAATTTAGCGAAGGGTGGGGAGGTAGGGGTGCTGGGAAAACCATGTTAGATAGTCGAAAGATAAAATGAAAAACAAAGTTCACGACGTACAACGTGGGTGGAGATCTCGAGTCGTAGGGGCGCTTCCAGACCTTCAATGACGCTTTCGTTACCATCCCTCTAAGAGTATTAAAAGCGGAAGCATATTGTCGAACTGCGTCTTGACCAAAGGCAAAAAACAGGAAGAAGATAAGTGCTGAGGCACGGTTGGCCCACCAACCAACATATGTCCAAGTGAGATCAAGCTTAGAGATAGTGCTTAGTGGGAATTTGTCGATACGAGAGAAGTTATAGTGGACATCATCCCAACTGGTCCAGGGACGTAGTCGGTGTCGGATGGTGAACCAGAGGTTGATTGATAGAATAAAACCGCTCCAGACCATCAGAACCACTGACATGGCCATTAGGCGGAAATATCGAGAAGGGGTTAGCGCAGAGCCGCTGTGTTGCAGATGGCGGGCGAACATGATACGGCGCTGGAGGAAATGGTGTAGGGCGAGACCTGAAAGGAATGAAGTTTTACGACCAAACTACTTCGAACATTACATACTAGCGAAGACGAATGTGAGAACCGTTGCAATCGATGTGGGTACCCAGACCAAGAGAATTGATTGCACCGAGTTGTAGGTATTGGCACGGCATCCAAAGTCTTCAAAGATATCGAACCGGTGACCTTGTACAATGTAGTCTATAAGAAGAGACAAGACAATGTAACGTTGGTAGAGCTCATAATTATAGAACGGAAAAAGCATACGTAGGGCCATACGAATAAATGGAACCAGCCAGCACATCACCAGCTCAAAAATCATACGTCTTTTCCTTTCCAGCAGGATGGACTGAGACTGGCGAGCGGAGGAAATCCGCTCAAGGTGAATACAAATACAGAGGCAACACGCGGGCAGAGCCATGGTGCCACCGATTTGGATTCTGCTTGCTTTTGGACGAAGCAATCTTAAGCATCTCTTCACCTACTCAGAGTCGGGGATCACTTACCAATATCACACCACACAGTTGCAACTTCTCTCACATTTCCAGCCCAAATGATTGAGTTGATTCCATCAATGATATTTGAAGCGAAGAGCCAGGCGATGACAGATAGTATGGGAATGTTGCGAACTCGCCAATGCAGTGGGAGGGGAATAAGGATAAGGATAGCTGCTAGAAAGCATCCAGCGGAAAGGCATGCAGCCATTGGGGGTTGAGCAGCGGTAGTTGAGACTCTGAATCCATTTGGGAATATGAAATTTTATGAGGATATTGCTGGAGAACGCCTCGTCGTTGGCAGACAATGAGAAGCGTGACTTGTGACAAGGGACATAAATGTCACAATGGCTCCATCTGAGTCGGTTTGATTCGGACTTAGAGCGGGTTCGCCATTGCGAAGGGGCTCATCAATGGGCTACGCGCTGTCCCGAACCCGCATGAACTCTGTTACTAATGCGAAGAGATTAAACCACAACTTAGGGTGAATGTGGGGGAGTATGGCAAAGGCTACCGGCCCGCTGGGCATTCATCGATCCCTGGACCGCTCAACAGGTTGGATTTGATGGGCAATGCCGGGTACCATCCACGAGACCCAACCAGACCAGCCATCTGAAGGGCGGCATTAACGCAGTGGCGCTCGAGACTTTCTCAGTTTTGTCCGACCCTTGCGAAGAGACACTATAGCACCAGGCCGCCTCCCGAAGGCAGGCGAGCATAGCATGCAAAGTGCATGCTCTATGGGTCGAACCATAGAGATAGTATCTTCAGTCCAGATCATTGTTCGCGCACTGTCTGTAATTCTACCTCAGGCTTTCGTTTCATATAGTCAAAGGCGCTTTCGAGCACTATACCTCCTCTTGTTAACTCATCACTACTTGCACTCGCACTTTCTTCCTACATACTTTCCTCCCACTTTTTCAATCCCGCCACTGCAGTGGATAACTCGCCCAGAGGTGGGGATCCCGTCGTTTGAGCCAAAGAATGGCTCCTCGAGTCCATCGGAAGTAAAGGGTATTTCGGGCAGTGGGCGCGGCTGCTGGTGCCATGATTTCTGGGTGAATCTTCACAAAGCCTGTGTTTATGTCCTACAATAAGCACAGATTCAGCGGTGTTGTTCACTTTTTTTGTGCGGCACCCCAGGGCACCCCTCAAGCTCTTGTTATCTATATGATGCTCATTTCATTCATTGAGAGGACACACTGCTACAAGTTGGCTCTATTTGGTTCGGGAGAGTCAGGTAAATACTCGCATACTATCCCGGATCACACCTTCCAAACTCTCAAGATTCAAGAATCGCAGAGCTAAATCCCACATCGACACCCCAATAATATACTTCACCATCAAACCTGTAAGAACGAGAGAATGGCTACGGTACATGTCAGGTATGGTATTATAGCGTAGAGAGTAAATGCGGGCTCACCTCAGCACTCGTAAGCGTACGAGGACTGAGGAAACGGTACTATATATATAGCGGGCGAAGGGGTTATATACTGTAGTCCATGGTATGCGTTGTATAGCGGGACCGGTAATTAGGTGTCAAAGGGGAGGAATAATGGTGTCTATATAAGAGAAAGGTCTACGTGTCCGTTGGCGAGGGTATCGTGGGCGTCCCGAGGTTTTAGGCGCGCGTTAGTGAACTCCAACAAAACCAAGTATCACACCTCTTCCCAACCTCTTCCGGGCGCTTCCTCTGCGAGTCCACCACGCGTCCTATCCTTTGCAGAGTTGGATTTCGCAATTATATCCCAGTGGGAACTTAAATAGCCTCTGTAACACCTCTATTTTATTGCTTCGTTCCCTGCCGTTGTTTTAACAACAGCTCCTAAGAAGATAATTGCTGTACAGGGCCTTCTCTTCTGATCTTGATACACGCTGTTTAGGTCCGAGGGCATTGCACTTACCATATCTGAGCAACAATGACCATCGGTGCAACCTGTTTTCCAATCACCTCCAAATTTAGATAATGACTCAACTGCAACTCTTACGCATCATTCAACCCCTTCTCGTAACGAGGTCGGTTCACCTTGTGTTTAAATCTATTCAACCTGGAGTAGTGAGGTTGTTCTTTAGTCATGACGTCTGGCCCAAGCGTGTACAGTGCATTTGTTTGGCAATGATAAACTCCAATTGATTTGAGCAGACTTTACATGATACACGATGATGGACCACGACTGCGATTAAAAAAAAGACAACCATATTATAACCAAATGAGCGTGGAAGGCATGGAACGATTCAAATAGTGATGGCCACCGTAAATCAGTGGTGGATAGAGTATCTGCCCATTATGGATACAGTATGAGATATAGCTTGCTGGCAAGCGATCCACGCTCGATAAATAGTCGTTGGCGGTCCAAAGTCCTGCTATGGGCGATGGCCGTGGGGGAAATGAAGTCAGCCAAGGTCGTAATGGGGGGACGGAGAGATGTCACCTATTTCGCTGTCTAAGCGATAACACAAACCGCATTGTAGTTGGGAGCGTGCGAATCAGAGTCTACGGGCAACCCCTCTTGACTGAGAATACGATGGAGTTCTGCTGAGGTAGGAATTCCATCGTTTGAGCTGAAGAGTGTTTCCCCAAGCTCATTAGGAGTAAGGTAGATTTCGAATGAATCGAAAGCGTCCATTGCAGTGATATGATCGGAAGTGGAAGAGGTAGTGGATTAATGAGGGGCGAAGGCTCAAAAATGGCCTTGGGTTGCGCGAAACGAAAACTTGGAGTCGGATTACAGAAAAAGAGTATAATGAAGCTTATATAGTCCACAAACAATGACCCGGACAGAGTGAGCCTCAAGGCCGATGGCGTGACTTGGACCATTGTGACACTTATGTTCTCTGTCACCGAGGTCACACTTCTCATTGTCTGCCAACAACGAACATAATGGTGTTCCTTCAGACAGTACCCTCATATAAAATTTCATATTCCCAAATGGATTCAGACTCTCGACTACCGCTACTTATTCCCCAATGGCTGCAGGTCTTGCTGTCGGATGCTTCCTAGTAGCTATCCTTGTTCTTGTTCCCCTACCATCGCATTGGCAGGCTCGCAATATCCCGACATTATCTATCATCGCCTGGCTCTTTGCTTCAAACATCATTGATGGAGTCAACTCGATTATTTGGGCCGGAAATGTGAGAGAAGTTGCTGCTGTGTGGTGTGATATCGGTAGGTGATCTTCCTCTGAGTATGCTAGGGATGCTCAACACTCGACCATGCAACAGCAACCAAAATCCAAGTCGGTGGCACGATGGCACTGGCTGCGTGTTGTCTCTGCATTTGTATTCACCTTGAACGGATTTCCTCTTCTCGACAATCTCAGTCCTTCCTGCTGGAAAGGAAACGACGTATGTTTTTCGAACTTATCATGTGTTGGCTGGTTCCGTTTATTTGTATGGCCCTTCGTACGTTCCTTCGTTTTTATTGCAATAAGCTCTTCTAATGATGCATTTGTTCTGATTTCATTCATAGACTATATTGTACAAGGTCACCGTTTTGACATCATCGAAGACTTTGGATGCCGTTCCAACACTTACAACTCGGTGCAATCGATCCTCCTGGTCTGGCTGCCACCCTTAATTGCAACGACCCTTACGTTTGTTTTTGCTAGTTTGTACTTCTCGAATACAGTTGATGATAACACTCACCACTTCGTTCAGGCCTTGCCCTGCATCACTTCCTCCAGCGCCGCGTCATGTTCGCACGTCACCTACAGCACGGCGGTTCAGCACTGACGCCTTCCCGGTATTTTCGCCTGATGGCTATAGCGGTCGTTCTAATGATTTGGGGTGGTTTTGTTTTATCAATCAATGTCTGGTTCTCCGTCCGACATCAACTCCGCCCCTGGATCAGTTGGGATGACGTTCATTACAACTTTTCTCGTATCGACAAGTTCCCCCTGAGTTTTATCCCGAAGTTCGACCTCGCATGGACATATATTTTTTGGTGGTCTAACCGCGCCTCAGCGCTTATTTTCTTCCTGTTCTTCGCCTTTGGTCAGGATGCAGTTCAACAGTATACTTCCGCTTTCAAAACTCTAAAAGGAACAGTGGCGAAAGCGTCACTGAGGATCCGAAAACACCCCTCTGACGATGAGAAACCTCTACCTATATTGTTAGTCCTGTTTTTTTTTGTCTTTCGTTGGTCTAACGTAGATCCCCTAGCTCCCCGCCATTCTCCAAACTCTCGGACTCGACCTCTATATATACCTGCACGGATAGCGAGACCAAACGCCTCACCCCTTATTATCTATCTTCCTACAGCGCCTCACCTTCCCTCCTCATTACACCTGGTGCAGATTTCCCTATCGTAAACGATACGCGGTCCAGTATGACTATCGTATTTCAGTCACATTCTGCTTAATGCGTTCGAGATGCCCTTTTCGTTAGAAATGTATTATGGCCTGTACTGCTATGCCTTGCATTAAGCGAACCGTATACCCCAATATATCTGTTAGTGTGTGCGTGTGACGTCGGTCAACTCGACGTAGCTGCAGCATTTATTCGACCACTCAATATAGCCTGGTACCCACCACCTCCATCTAGAGAGGTGTAAGGAGAAGCGAAACAACTACCAAATCCGCCGGCACTAGGACCAGAAGAATATATTAACCCGTTGATCCACCAAGTCGGTCTCCCCTAGTCCCCACTGCCACCAGAAAACTTCTCATCGGGAACTATAAGGGGTCATTATACACCTTTAGGTGGATCACGCTATAAGATATCTGTCCGGCTCAATGCTGTGGAAGAAGCCACTTCTCACTCAAGTTGCGAGGCCCACACGGTAGAGGCGTTTTTGTGTGACGTATAACTCACCCCTTCATTGTGACATACCGTGACATATGCTACTAAGTCACGATCCCATTGTGACACCGAGCTCATTGTTGGGTGTCTACACTCACTCAATGTCATTGTCAATTTCTTGCAGCACAATGGGGTCTATATATTTCTTCCTCCGGGTCTGCTCGAACATCTTTTTTTGCCCAGGCTTGTACTCCTACCACCATGCACTATGAACTGCCTACAGGATGTTTTATCGCCGCCATCCTTGTACTCATTCCGCTTCCATGGCATTGGCAAGCACGCAACGTGTCTACACTCTCTATCATTGCATGGCTTTTTGCTGTTAACATTATCGACGGCGTAAACTCGATAGTTTGGTCTGGTAACGTCGTCATGAGGTCTCCCGTGTGGTGTGACATCGGTATGTTTCAAATTTTCAACGCAGATGACTTCCTCAACGAGTTTCTCCAGCGACGAAGATATCAATTGGAGCTAATTTTGCGCTCCCCGTCTCGTGTTTATGTCTTTGTATACATCTGGAGCGGATTTCAGCTGTTCGTCAGGCGCAATCCACACTAAGTCAAAAGAAGAGGAGGATGCTGCTGGACTTCCTCCTATGTTGGATTTTACCAATAATTTATATGGCACTACGTGCGTATCGAAAAAGGACTTTACCTCAATCCTAAAGGAGCTTACGTTTTTGCTCAGACTACGTTGTCCAGGGTCATCGTTTCGACATTGTTGAGGACTTCGGATGTCGGGCCACTACATACGACTCTATCCCATCCATCATCCTTGTTTCTACGCCACCACTTCTTGCAGTGGCTGGCACTGCTGTATATGCAAGTGAGTAGTTGTTTTGGTACTCGTTCCGATATCTAACCGAGCCAACCCATTCCCTAGGTCTTGCTCTTCATCATTTCTTCCAGCGTCGTCTCGTGTTCGCTCGTCACCTCCAAGAGAACAAACCTGCTTTGACCCCTTCACGCTATTTCCGATTGATGGCCATGGCAATTACGCAAATTGTTTGGACAACCTTCATCATCACCATCAACATTGCTTTTCAATTCCGGTTCGGACTGCGTCCATGGACTAGTTGGGCTGACGTTCATTCCAACTTTTCTCGAATTGATCAATATCCGAGGTTGTTGATTCCAGCCAGCGACCTCTGCTGGACGTACGTCTTATGGTGGTCCCTGCGGGTATCTGCAGTTTTGTTCTTCGTCTTTTTTGCCTTCGGCCAAGAGGCCGTCCGCGAGTATAAATCCTTCTTCGGGTCGCTTCTTGAGCTTATCCGCCGCCCCGTCCGACAATTCCGCTCAATAAGAGCAAGGAAAAATACCCTTCCACCATTGTAAGTCTCGAATCCTTTCCCCTTGAGTCATTGTTTACACAATCCCAACTCTTCTAGCTCACCGGTCTCGCAGCTACCTTCTTTGAATTATTCAGAGTCTAAGTTTACAGCCTCGACACTGCATAAAAGCGACTCATATGTTCCCTACTGTCTATCGAATTTAGGAGGGACGGGGTCCCTTCTTGTAACACCAGGAGCACAGGTGCACGTTTCCAATGACACCTCCCGTAGTTTCACGATCGTTCTTCAGTCTGCTTGACCCTCGGTATTTCCGGTGGACTGTAGTTTATTTTTTTGTTTGTCTCTAATGTAGCCGTAGTTGCCCCTGATGTAGTCATTCGTTGAGCCTCACCAGAAATCTGATAGTTAATTGACCGAAGTGTAGAACGACCGGAGAGCCGGTGGGTCAGGTCGCCCACCCCACAGTATTTGCGCCAAGAACGCCAGGCTTTATGACTTTGCTCCACAGCTCTGGTAGTGTCGAGTCTGAAACCGCGCTGTGATCCCAGTGAGCGCCAGACGCTACTAGAGCATGGTTTTATGATCAAGCCAAAAACCAATGTCGAGAACTTGCGCATTTCATTACTCTTTGGCTGCTGTCGACTACTGACCTTAGTTAAATTTTGATGATGTCAGGCTCGAGTGAGCACACAGCTTTGGGAATTCTGAATGAGACGCAAACCGACGTCAGACACTTCTAGAGTAAGAATGCCATGTTTCGGGGTATAATTCCAAGACGAATATGCTACAATTGTATGTACAGGAGTATACATGCAAGCGATTCGCAAACGGTGGGTATAATGACAGTGGGTATAGCGATTGATACAAATGGGGGGAAAAGCACTGCATCCAGCTTTGAAATACATATGCGCGTCAACATAGAGGAGAAGCATAATCATATGGGCTTACTGTCCAAATATTCGTCAGTACATCTGTCGTGATCCAAAGGAGGAATACTAAGTAAAGGTATTGATCGACATACAGGGTATCGGGGGTATAATGACTGGAATACTAGAGTATATGACCGTCAGTCAACTTATATGGACAAGTCAGGTGATATGAACACACCGATCAAGTAATGATACACCAAGTTCCTAGAGTCGAGGAGCCGTATCTTTCTTCATCCACGGGAATGAAAAGGATACTGTCTTCCTCATCTCTCGAAGAGGCGCTGCCTTGGAGGGTTGGTTGGTCGGCGGTGGTGAAGAGAAATTCGATATCTTCGAAGCAATCCATGTCAAATGGTGGGTCGCGGACCAAACGAAGGATTAAAGGGGGGTAGAAACTGCGAAGAAGGGTATACGATGAAGAAATTCATTCGATCCACCCGTTTATATACCTGCGACCTCCGGAGCATGGTTATCGGACAATGGAAAAAGACTTAGGCATTGTCGCCCTCTCGTGTCACAATGTAACAGTGTTACATTGTGTTACATTGTGATGCCACGAGACGTGACCCATTGTGATGTGACGTTACGTCACACATTGTAACGCTGCTAAGGCGCTCGACCTTGTTGGTTGTGAGCCCGCGGCATTAAAGAAAGCTATGGGTGTGGGTAGCCAGTCCGATTGAAGGAGCGTTTCCCAGCCCGCGTAACTCCCTTTTGTTCCATACGGATATACTAGCAATAAAATTGTTACTTGATACCGTGTGATCTTACCTGCTACCGAAAAATGAAGAACTCCCGGAAAATGGCATGAAAAATTTTCCTCCCACTCAATAGGATAATTCATTGTTAGAATGTATATATTCATGTTCCAGCTCATGTTCCCGTGCAAAATAGATACGAGTTTTCTTTGCTTATCATCGATGTTCGCAGGTAAACCGTATGTTCAATACTGTCACATTGGTGGACCAAGATCACTATAAGCTTGCCACTTGGGAAAGCACCGGTTGGGGTACAGAGTCCCGAATGGCCCTCATGGCTCAGCGTCATATAAGCGGACTGCTGCCTTTCCGTTGCAATTGATTGTGCTCCGAGTCTGATTTTAGACGTCGTTCTCAGTTCCACTCATCAGGAGTCGACATTGTCTGGAGTTTATACATTCAAATCATTCCAAACTCTGGGAATAACATTAATGTCCATACACAAGTGAATGATCTACCGACGTAGAAGGGCGTGCTAATATTACAAATTAATAGACATATATTATACATCGTTGAGAAGTCATAAATTGTCCCGGCGATAGTCAATATCACCACGAGCAGGTGCGGATACTAGCGGTATCGCTGTAACATGTGGTGGGGGTAGTAGGGAATTGAATTGGTATGGCGTATCTAGGAAGGAGGGGTTCGCGTTGTTGTTGTACGAGAGTGTCATGAGACGAGACAAAGTATCGAGGAGAGTGAGAAGTAGGTGGAGGGAATATTTTGGCCGTAATCGGGGTACCAGTGTCCTTGCTGGATATAGACTCTACAGACACATTGACGTGAAGGCCCTTGTGCTTGGCGACCGCAGGCAGCGGAAGTGCAGATACCGAAGAATAGCCACCCTTTGAGCTGAGACTCATAGGTTTGAGTGCAGATGAGCTACTGGGACTGAGAGAGAGGTTAGCATGTGTTGGTATAGGTGACAGAAATAATCTTACTTGAACCGGGAGCCCTTGGGTAGGACGCTACAAATTCCGTTGATCCAAGTTGCATAATTCTTTCGGGCCTCCTCTGCGAAACCCGAAGAAGGCAAAGAACACCAGAGGCACATAGAAGGGGCGAACCAACGATTGAATTCCATAGCAACCTCGAGCAAAGAGTTTCCCTTCCAGAGCACCGCGGGAATTTGCTCGACACGTGAAAAAGGCGTAATGTGTATCATCCCAAGCTGATCCATGGCTCAATGGGAGTTGTGGTCGCATTGATCCAGATGACGAAAATGGATAGTGGTATCGTGCAGAGTAGCTCGGTTGCTGCCAGCGCCATTAGCCTGAAATATCGCCAAATAGTAATTGAAGGATGCGAAGCAAGTATGGTCGCAAATTCAAGACGACGGAGAGTGAAAAGACGGAGAGTCAGGACTGAACAAGAGTGAGCGTATCGACCAGGACAGCAGAGAAAAAAACTAACCGCAGTAGACACCCGATGCTAGGCCAATGCAGAGTGGCCACGCCAAGGAGATGAAATAGGCAGGTAACGTGTTATACAGGGCGGGAGCGCATCCAAAATCTTCATAAATATTGAAACGATGTCCCTGGACAATGTATTCTGAGGAGTGTAAGTAGATAGATAGGGAAGTCGCAAAACGACTTACGAAGGGAGACAAAGACAAGCGGAAGAAAAACACAGATGAGTGTGTCTGTTAGAATAGCACGGCTTTTCTGATGAAGCAACTCAGTGGCGGTTCAGGTGGAGATTAAAAGAGTCTACGTACTGCCGTTTTTGAGATGGAAGCAGACTTGCTACTGATGATAAGATACAAACGTCGGTTGATGCATAACGAGGCGGCGGGTATACCAACAGACGAGCCCAGCATAATCCGAATGGCTAAGGGATGAGTGAGCAAAAGTAGACTCACGAATAGAATTCTGGACATACATATATCACACCATACCGGGGCCCAGTTGATCGCGTTATTGTGCCAAATGACAGAGTTGATAAACTGGTTAAGGCAACTGAGCGACGCCCACATCACGAAGAAACAAGTTCCCGAGTTCCACGCTTTGAGGTGCCATGGCAAGGGCAATAGAGTGAGGAAGAAACCTAAAAAAGCAAAAATGGGGAAAAGAGGGTAGGTGGGATCCGCCATGCCTTTTGAAAGCTGGCTGGAGTCTGTGGCACACTGGGCATACTTTCGCTTTATAATGGACTGTGTCTCTGAACGACATGAGGTCAGAAAGCCATTGTGACATAGCGTGACGTCACACCAACAATTGGTCACACCCCATTGTGACACACCCCGACAATGAGTCTTCGAGAAAACAATGCCATCTGCACTAGAGTAGGCACGTTCACAACCCTGTATACTTCCATTCAAAACGATTCACACCAAACTATTGGGAGATGAAGGGGCGGAGTCTATGGCTTAGAGCTCAACGTCAACTGTCATTCTATCCCAAAAGGTCGTCCAAGAAGTCTTGCATTTCAGCTTTAGGGTCTTTCGGCGGGTCCTGGTTCGGCAGTGCCGGAGCTTCAACGAGCACTGGGCCGCCTACAGGGATACACATGGATCACCCCAACAAGAAGAGACATAACCGTCATGGGCATACCTTTGCGTTCTTTCACACCTATTGGTCTCCGTAGCTTTTCTGATTTGGCACGGAAACGTTCCTTCAGGTCTGATGAACAGTTCAGCATGTAGTATGGTTTTACAGGGAGCGCCTCAAACAAACCCCGAGTTGCTTCGGCTGCTGCATTCTCGCGCACCATCGACTCGAGCTCTTCATCCCACTCCACAACTTGAGTTTTGCCCTTTCTCGACATCGTTTGTTGGTGATTTGGCTTTGTCGCCGAGACAATGTGGGCTAAACTATGATCTACGTCGTTCTCGTCGTCCCCTTGACCCTGGGGCCCCGATACCAGTGCAAATTCGTTCTCATTCATTACTACCTGCCGTTCAAGAAAGCCCGACAGGTCTACTTCAGGTTCGACAATCGGCTCTCCTACATTGCGAGATCTTCAATAATGAATGGGTACACTCACGGGCCAAATGACATACCATCCGACCCTAATTCAGGCTCAGGCTCAGCGTATCGATCAGCGTTAGTTCCCAATTGTCTTCGAGCGTATTTGGCAGCACGTTCGGCAGCGTCCTCTTCATCGAGCTCATCTGGTTTCTCTCCCTCTAATACTAATCGTTCGCGGAATTCTGCTGGACGGCCTGCCCCCCGTCGGCCACGAGCACGCAGGTATTTTCCGAGACCCCCTCTCGAATTGCCCCTTCCCCTACCACGAGAGGGCGTTGGGTGTGTTGAGTCACTCGACATCCGTCCACCTTCCCCTTCGAAGGTTGATTAGATAGGTGTAGTTGGATCAGGAAGGTGATAGCAAATATTAAAGCGCCCAGGTGAGAAAATGTACCATGTATGGAAATAGGTTATTTTTAGACAAGCACCGAAGATCTGCCACCCGTCACTAGCATGATTAGAGTCCGAACTAAATACATGCCTGGAAACAATAGTTCCCTCATCGAGCAACTTCATTTGCTACAAATAAATTCCGCCACTACCTATCTACCGCCGGAAGCTCGATTCGCCTCCTAACTCCACCGCCTTGAAAATGTTAATTATAGCCACGATCACTGAGCCCTTGAACGCGGCCGGTGTATGCATGGTTTGACCATTAGACCAAAAACCTTGTCATATACACCTTTGGAGCTGCTTGTAAGCTTTCAGCGCTGAAAGCGTACAAATCAGGGTGTCTTCTGATTATCGCTTTCTCACACTGGTGGGAGATGTATCACATGTGTGGAGTTGTCCGGCATTGTCACTGCTAGGTTCTCTGCTTCTATTTAGAACCCATTCTTGTTGTGACTACCCAGCATAATTGACTATAGAGAACTCTCAAAGGAGAGATAAAGCATAGTATATCTTTACAGTGACCACAAAAGGACATTGAAGGCATATCAGCAGACATGGCTGCCATGCTATGGGAATAAAGAAAAGTAGTATGCATCGAAACCCATTTCTGCGCGGGACCCGAACGTCGAACGCTCAGGAAGGGCCGCCCCGGAATTTACCACGACCCCAAGGGCCCCAGATACGCGGCCTGCGACATTCTTTTCTCGCTGCCTCATCCACAACTATGGTGGTCTCGCCAGGCCTTGAATTTCTCGTCCGGTCTTCAATTCATTTGTGCCTCCCCTCCGCCTTCATCTATGCAGCCATTCTGCTCGGCTGCAACTTGCTCTCTCTTAGCTCGCCGCGATGGATTTTGGTTGTGTCTACCATAGCCATGCGCGTGGGATATATATTTGCTAGACCTTGGTTCGATGAGTATCGGAATGCTCAAATTGCTCGAGCCCACGGGGCAACTCTCGTACCTCATATCAAGGAGAGGCATATCGACGTTGCGAGGTCTCTCCTCCGAGAAGCAGGAGCATGGTTATCCAGGTGAATTACACGGTCATTGTCTAGCATCGATTGTGCCAAAAAAATATCATAGGGGAATCCTTTGAGACGTGGTCCAGAAAGTATGGACATTTCTATAGATTCAGTATCGGCCTTGATGAACGTGTGAGTCCCGGTATTCCCGGTTCATGAGTTGTCGATATAAGATATCTAGTTCTTCACTTCCGAGCCGGAGCATGTTAAGGTCAGGATTAGGGATGTCAGCGTGCAAAATGTTCAATAATCACACTCTGAAGGCGATGCTTGCTACACAATTTGAATCTTTTGCCAAAGGTTTATGGACCAATTTACTCAAATACTAGTCAAGGCTGATGGGTGGTTATTTGTAGGGCCTATTGTCTTTGAACAGGCCAAGTCGCTGTTGGGGACGGGAGTGTTCAACTCAGATGGTATATCCTTTTTGATGATGCTCGACTGTGGCACTGATATCAGTGATACCTGCTAGGGGACATGTGGAAGTCAGTGACCAGCCATGTTTCTAAGTGCATCTGCAGCGACTCTGATAATTTCTAACTGACCAGGTTCCACCGTTCCATAACACGTCCCTTCTTCGTTCGTGATCGTATTACTGACTTTGACATTTTCGAGCGACACACAGAAGATGCTATCAAACGCGCAAAGGACCGTCTTGCTGAAGGATACCCGATCGATTTTCAGGTTTTCTTTTTGTCTTATACATCCGGGTAAAATAGTTCTAAATTCTGTATTACAGGATCTCGTCTCTCGCTTCACCCTGGACTCTGCCACCGAATTCCTCTTCAACAACGATGTACACTGTCTCTCTGCAGGCATACCATACCCATCCTATCCCTCTCCATTGGCGAAGCCGAATCCGCCCTCGTTCACAAATCATCCCTCGAATGAATTTGCCAAAGCGTTTATGCTTGGTCAGGAGTTGGGTATCCACCGAGTGCACATTGGCACATTCTGGCCTCTAGCGGAGATGTGGGGAGATGCTATTGCGCCCTCTCGCGCAACGATGGATAAATTTGTGGATCGGTTCATGGAAAAGGGATTCCGTGAGAAGGAAAAGAAACAGGAATCAGATAATGTCCCGGATAGTTTGTTGGATCATTTACTAACACAAACCTCTGGTCAATTTCCTATAATTTGTCTTCAACATTTGACATCTAATATATTCGACAGATCGAGATATTATCAGAGACGAGGTTCGCCACTTATCATTCCCTCATGCTGGATATTATTCATCTCCGATTTGTTTAGCTCATCAATCTTCTTGTCGCTGGCCGTGATACTGTACGTAGTATCGAGTCCGACGGCGAGTAGGGAACGTTGACTCCACCTTGCTTAGACTGCGTCTCTATTGACATTCTCACTCTACATGATCATTGAACACCCGAGTATTCGCCATCGCTTGAGAAAAGAGATCCTGGACAAGGTTGGGGCGAAGCGCGCCCCTACTGTTGATGACATCAAGGAAATGAGGTTTCTTCGAGCCTTCCTCAATGGTAGGTTCGACCTGGTTCGATTGGCCAAGCTAATACAATCACTCTTGCAGAGGTTTTACGACTCTATGCCGTTGTGTAAGCACTATCCTCATTGATCTTGTGTTGAAAAGACATAACGTCAAAAACCAAACCACATGTAGCCCTTTGAATGCACGGTTAGCCCCTTATTCGATTAGCTTGTCATTGACTTGCTCCTCATAGCCATCATTTATAGCATGGCGACAAAGCCCGTCGTACTTCGCTCCTGCAACTGGTTCGAATAGTCCTGTGTATATTCCCGCGGGTTCAATGTCAGTACTACTCGTAGATGACCTTTGGCCATTTGGATCTCATACCTAGGTATTTAGGTTCTTATACTCGGTGTTGCTGATGCACCGACGAAAGGATTTGTGGGGACCAGATGGTGAGTCCGGCGAAACCTTGCCCCTCCTTTGGTTTTTGATTAAATGGAACACAAGCGTTGGAATTTGATCCGGACAGATTTTTAGACGAAAGAGTGCACAAATACCTCGTACCCAATCCGTTCATTTTCTGTCCCTTCAATGCTGGACCTAGGATTTGTCTTGGCCAACAGGTGTGTTTACGACCTGTTGAGAGAACTAACACCAATTAAAGCGTTCCGCAGTTCGCCTATAACGAATCCTCATTCTTCCTTGTCCGACTCCTCCAACAATTTTCCTCTTTTAGCTTAGAGGATGATGCGCGCCCACTAAATTCATTCCCAAAGCCAGAGTGGGCGCAGTATGAGGGCCCCCAGGGAAAAGATAAGATTCGACCGAGGACGCACTTAACCATGTATATCAATGGCGGGCTCTGGGTGAGGATGAAAGAGACAATTGAGGGCGAAGCCGATGCATAGAGAAGTTGGTAAATCTCAAGTTTCGCTTCTCCAAAATATCCTATATATTGTATTGGTGACCGTCAAGCTGCTGAAATAAGTTGCAGTTAACATGAAACATATTTTCCCAGTGAATTCTGTTTCCATGATTTGCATCCGGGTTGGACTCGTCCACTTGACTTCGGAGCACCGACTCCACCGGTCGAGATTCGTTCTTATTCATTGCTATCTGCCGTTCAAAAACAGGTATTTTCCAAGACCACTTCTCAAATTACACCTACCTCGAGAAGTTGTTGTCGGGTGTGCTGAACCGCTTGACATCCGCGCTTCATTTCCTCCTTCGAAAGCTGATTGAATGGTTTGGTTGGATCAGGAAGATGATATGTACCATATATGGAAGTAGGAAAAGTGCCGAAGGTCGCTCGTAGCATGATTAGAGGAACTCGAGTCTGAACGATATCCCCGAAATACTAGTTTCTTCATCGAGTAGCTTCACTTGTACGAGCAGCTTGAATCCCGCCACTACCCATCCTACCGCTGAAATTTGAAATCCGATCTGCCTCCTACTCCCATCAGCATGTTGGTTATAATCACATCTACTGGACCCTTGAACGCAGTCGGTGCTTACACCTTTTGACTGCCTCGAGACCGAGACCTTGTTATATGCGCTTTGAGAGCCGAAATTTTACAAAACCCTCAACACATCTTCCGATTATTGCTTTCTCATGCCCGCGGGAGATGCATTTCCATTTGGATGCGGGAAGTTGCCCACGCATTACTGTCAAGTTCTCTCCTTCGATTCGGATCCCGTCACGGTCGTGACTACCCAACGTATCCAGAGAAACGTCGAGGACGAGGTAAAGCTTTGAAGCCTGGTACACCCCCACAGCAATCGAGGAAGGACGTAAGGGCGTTCCATCAGTAGACATAATTGCATGCTGCGGGACTAGAGAAGAGTATATATTGAAACCCATCTCGGTATGGGACAACTTCGGAACTTGCCACGATTCTTGGGCCCCATTTCTATGGCCTGGGACGTTCTCTCCTCCCGCCTCATTCGCAGCCGTGATGGTCTCGCCAGGTCTTGACTTTGTCGCCCGGTCATCAGTTCATCTGTTCCTCCCCTCCGTCTTCGCCTATGTAGCTATCCTCCTCAGCTGTAACTTGCTCTCTCTTAGCCTGCCACGATGGATTTTGGTTGTGTCTAGCATAGTCGTGCGTGTGGGATATATATTTGCTAGACCCTGGTTCGATGAGTACCGGAATACTCAAATTGCTCGAGCCCACGGGGCAATTCTCGCACCTCATATCAAGGAGAGGCATATCGACGTGGCGAAGTCTCTCCTCCGAGAACAAGAGCATGGATATCCAGGTCGGTAACCTAAGTGTTCTCCAGCGCTGATCGTTCTCAAAATAATTGTAGAGGAGTCCTTTGAGAGGTGGTCTGAAAAATATGGTTATTTCTATAGATTTAGTATTGGCCTTGACGAACGTGTGAGTCCCGGCATACCCGGTTTGTGAGTTCTCAATGCAAGATTTCCAGTTCTTCACTTCCGAGCCGGAGCATGTTAAGGTCAGGATTGGTAATCTCGACACGCAACCCGTTTAATAGCTCTCTGAAGGCGATACTTGCTACGCAATTTGAATCTTTCGCCAAAGGTTTATGGTCCGATATACTCGAAGGCTAGCCGAACCTGATGGCAGGTTGCTTACAGGGCCCGTGGTCTTTGAACTGGCCAAATCACTACTGGGGACGGGAGTATTCAACTCAGACGGTATATCATTTTTTATGAAGCTCCATTGTGGCACTGATGTCGTGAGGCCTGCTAGGGGACATGTGGAAGTCAGTCGTATATTTCAAATGGGTCCTGCACCAGCTCTGAGAGTTACTAGATTCCACCGTTCTATGACGCGTTCCTTCTTCACTCGTGATCGCGTTACAGATTTCGACATCTTCGAGCGACACACAGAAGATGCCATTAAATGCGTAAAGGATCGTCTTGCTGAGGGATACCCGGTCGATTTTCAGGTCTCTTTGTCTTACATACCCAGGTAAAAACACTTAAGCTGAATTCTGCATCACAGGGTCTCGTCTCTCGCTTCACCCTGGACTCTGCCACCGAATTTCTCTTCAAAAACGATGTGCACTTCCTTGCCGCAGGCATACCATACCCGCGCTATCCCTGTCCATTAGCAAAACCTAATCCGCCCTCACTCGCAAACCATCCTTCGAATGACTTTGCCAAGGCGTTTGCGGTTAGTCAAGATTTGATTATCCGCCGAGTCCGTGTTGGCACGTTCTGGCCTTTAGCGGAGATGTGGGGAGATGCTATTGCGCCCTCTCGCGCAACGATTGATAAGTTTGTGGATCGGTTCATGGAAAGGGGATTCTATGAGAGGGAAACGAAAGAGGGATCAGACGATGCCTCGGATAGTTTGTTGGATTATTTACTAATCCAAACCTCTGGTAATTGTCCTAAAATTGTCTTCAGTCATCGATATCTAATATGTTCGATAGATCGAGATATTATCAGAGATGAGGTCCGCCCCTATCCTTCCTTCATGCCGGATGTTATTCATCTCTGACTCCATTTAGCTCATTAATATCCTTGTTGCTGGTCGTGATACTGTATGTAATAGTCCCAGGCAGACGAGGGGCGTTGACTCCATTTTGCTTAGACGGCATCTCTATTGACATTCTCGCTCTACATGATCATCGAACACCCGAGTATTCGCTACCGCTTGAGAAAGGAGATCTTGGACAAGGTTGGGGCGAAGCGCGCCCCTACTGTTGATGATATCAAGGAAATGAGGTTCCTTCGAGCTTTCCTCAATGGTAGGTTTTACCTGGCCCGATTGGGTAAGCTGACAGAATCATTCTTGCAGAGGTTTTGAGACTCTATGCCATCGTGTAAGTAATATTCCCTTTGATTCTTTTATTGAGAAGGCATAGCGTCAAACACCAAACCACGTATAGCCCTTTGAATGCACGGTTAGCCCCTTATTTGATTAGTTGTCGTGGATTTGCTCTTCATGGCCGTCACTCTAGCATGGCGTCAAAACCTGTCGTACTTGCTCCTGCAACTGGGTCAAATAGCCCTGTATATATTCCCGCGGGTTCCATGTCAGCGCTCCCGTAGATAGCCTTTGGGAAATTGGATTTCATTCCTACGCATTTAGGTTCTTATTCTCGGCGTTCTTGATGCACAGACGGAAAGATTTGTGGGGACCAGATGGTAAGTCCGACAATACTTTGATTCTCCTTTAGCTTTTTGATTGAACAGAACACAAGCATTGGAATTTGATCCGGACAGATTTTTAGACGAAAGAGTCCACAAATACCTCGTACCCAATCCGTTCATTTTCTGTCCTTTTAATGCTGGGCCTAGAATTTGCCTTAGTCAACAGGTAAATGTTTACACCACGTCGAGAGGGCTTACACTACTTGATACGCTCCACAGTTTGCTTATAACGAATCCTCATTCTTCCTTGTCCGACTCCTCCAACAGTTTTCCTCCTTTAGCTTGGAGGATGATGCGCGTCCATTGGATTCATTCCCGGATCCAGAATGGGCACACTATGAGGGCCCCCAGGGAAGAGATAGGATTCGACTGACAGCGCACCTCACCACCTATATCAAAGGCGGGCTCTGGGTGAGGATGAAAGAAGCAACTGAAAGAAACAACTGAAGGGTGAAATTGATACACGAACAAGTCAATGATTCTCTAGTCTCGCTTCCCCCGAAACATTGTATATATTGTATCGGTGACCCTCCGATAGGCATTATCGGGCCGCTCAAATATGTTGCAGTAACACTAAACATATTTTCCCGGTGGACGCCCTTTCTATGATCTGCATCATTCTCATTTATCCACTTAAGCTTGGAGTTCCAACACCAGTAAAGATGTGCTCTCGTCCATTATCACCTGTCGTTCAAGGAAGCTTAATAGGTCTACATCAGGCCCAATAATTGGCTCCCCTGCATTTCCAGGCTTTTATGTAACAATGAACGAGCATACTCGCGGACCAAACAGCGTATCATCTGACCCCAACTCGGACTCAGGCTCAACGTTCCGACCAGCGTTAAGCCCCAATTGTCTCCGGGAGCACTTGCACCATACGCTAAGCGGCTTCTTCGTCATAAGATACCACTGATTACTCTCTATTATTCACGGAATTCTGCTAGACGGCCATCTCCCATCGAGTACAAGCACAGATCCACGTTCCTGCTTCGAAGGTTGATTGGGTGGTTTGCTCGAATCAGGAAGGCGATAGCGGATGTCGGGCCCCCTGCGAGAAACGTGCGTGAATAGAAATACGTTATATTTAGGAAGCTCCGAAGGTAGGCCACTAGTAGCAAGATGAGGGATGCTATAGTCTGAAATACAGACTAAAGGCACTAGTCTTCCCGCCAAGCACATCCAGTTTTACAAATAGCTTGAATCCCGCCAGCACCACCCCATCCCATTGCTAAAAGCCCAATCCGTCCCTTACCCCTACGAACATGCTAACGATGACCATATCCGCCTTGAACACAGTCGGCGCTACATGTTTGATCACCTCAAACCCCAAAACCTACTTATATGCACCTTATAGCAGAATGCCAAAATTTCACCAGCATTTACCAACTATTACTTTCTCACACTAGTGGTAGAGTGCATCGCATTTAGGCGGGAGAAGTTATTCACATATCATTGCTAGGCTTTCTGTTTCAACTCGGAACCCATCCTCTTTTTGACCACCAAGCGTACATAATTATGGAGAGAGCTCGAGGAAGAGGTTAAGTCCAGCGCTTCACAGCAACCGCAAAGGACCTTCTGTCAGCAGTTTACTACGAGAGAGTACAAATATGGAAAGCACATCTCCGCATGAACACCTGCGCTTGGAAAGATTCACGGGGGGGGGGCAACTCTGGAACTTGCCATGACCCCAGGGTTCTAGATATATAACTTGGGACACCTCTTTGCTGCCTCAGTATCCACAACCATGATGATCTCACCAGGGCTGGACTTTGTTGTCCGGGCTTCAGTTCGCCTGCTCCTGCCTTCCATCTTGGTCTATGCAGCCATTTTGTTTGGCTGCAAATATATAGCTCTCACAGGCTTTTCACGGTGGATTTTGGTTGTTTCTAGCATAACAGTGCGTGTAGGATATATCCTCGCTAGGATCCAGTTCATTAAGTGTCGGAATACTCGTATCGCTCGAGCCCGTGGAACAGTTCTTGCACCTCACATCAAAGAGAAACATCTCGATGTTGTACGGTCCCTTCTCCAAGAACAGGACCGTGGCTATCCAGGTAAGCTACCTTAATATTTTTCAATATCAATAACATTCATAAAAATAATAGGGGAGTCTTTTGAAAAGTGGTCCAGAAAGTATGGGAACTTGTATAGATTCAGTGTCGGTCTCGAGGAACGCGTGAGTTCCACATCATTCTGAGCCTATGAGTTGTTCACTTGAAGTACCTAGTTCTTCACTTCTGAGCCGGAGCATGTCAAGGTCAGGATTGATGCTTTCGGGTGTGATTTATTCAATAACTACTTTCTGGAGGCGATACTCGTTACAGATTTTGAATCGTTTGCGAAAGGTTTGTGGGTCGATACAGTAACAAACTAGTCCAACCTAACAGTAGATTGCTACAGGGCCCATCCTCTTCGAACAAGGCAAGTCACTACTGGGGACGGGGGTGTTTAATTCTGATGGTATATCCCTTTTGTGGTGCTTGGTTGCGACACTTACGTCTTGATACTTGTTAATAGGGGACATGTGGAAGTCAGTTGTATATCCAAATGGGTTCTGCAGCAACTCTGAAAGTTACTAGATTCCACCGTTCTATAACGCGACCCTTCTTCAATCGTGATCGTGTCACGGACTTCGGCATCTTTGAGCGGCACACAGAAGATGCTCTTAAATGTGCAAAGGATCGTCTTACTGAAGGATACCCGATCGATTTTCAGGTTTTCTTTGTCTTACATGTCCCAGGCACAATATTTCTGAATTCCACATCACAGGATCTCGTCTCTCGCTTCACCCTGGATTCTGCCACCGAATTCCTTTTCAAGAATGATGTGCACTTTCTCTCCGCAGGCATACCATACCCATCCTATCCTTCTCCATTGGCGAAACCTAATCCAGCTTCGTTCGCGAATCATCCTTCGAATAGGTTTGCCAAGGCGTTTGTGGTCGGTCAGGATTTGACTATGCGCCGGGTGCGCGTTGGCACGCTCTGGCCTTTGGCGGAGATGTGGGGGGATGTTGTCGCACCCTTTCGCGCAACGATTGATAAGTTTGTGAATCCCTTCATGGAGAAAGGCTTCCGTGAGAAAGACGAGAAAGAGGAATCAGAGGTTGCCTCCGATAACTTGTTGGATCATTTGCTTACCCAGACCTCTGGTAACTGTCCTGCAACTTGGTCTCCGGTCTTTGATATCTAATCAATGCCTTCAATAGATCGAGATATTATCAGAGATGAGGTCCGTTGCCTTTAAACCTCTCTGATGTTCTTTGTCTCTGACTTAATGCAGCTTATTAATCTCCTTGTCGCTGCTCGTGATACTGTACGTTATCTTGTCTAAGCGTGAGCTGAAAACATCAACTTCGCCATGCCCAGACTGCGTCCCTATTGTCCTTCTCACTCTACGTGATCGTCGAATACCCAGATATTTGCCATCGCTTAAGGAAAGAGATTCTGACCACGGTAGGGTCGAAGGGCATCCCTACTGTTGACGATATCAGGGAAATGAAATTCCTCCGAGCCTTCCTCAATGGTGAGTTTTACTAGAACTGGTCGAGGTAAATTAATGATGATTATCATTGCAGAGGTTTTGCGACTCTATGCTGTCGTGTAAGCATTGAGCTTTATTAATCCTTTATTGAAAGGGCTAAAACATTGAGTATTGAAATAGGCCTCTGAATTTGCGGTTAGGCTATTATTTATTTGATCCACTTGCAATGGATCCGGTTCTCATAACCCTCGTTTACAGCATGACAACGAAGCCTGTCGTACTCGTTCCTGCAACTGGGTCAAATAGCCCTGTATATATTCCTGCGGGTTCAACGTGAGCACTAACCCGTAGATAACCTTTGGCGAACCGAATCTCATGCCTACGCGTTTAGGCTCTTATACTCGGTGTTCTTGATGCACCGACGGAAAGATTTATGGGGACCAGATGGTAAGTGCGACAGCACCTTTGCTTCTTCAGATTTTTTTTTTGATAGAATGGAACACAAGCATTGGAATTTGACCCGGACAGATTTTTAGACGAGAGAGTGCACAAATACCTCGTACCCAATCCGTTCATTTTCTGCCCTTTCAATGCCGGGCCTAGAATTTGTCTTGGTCAACAGGTATATTTACACCACGTCCAGAGAACTTACACCAGTTGACACGTGCACCACAGTTTGCCTATAACGAGTCCTCATTCTTCCTTGTCCGACTCCTCCAACAGTTTTCCTCTTTTAGCTTAGAGGATGATGCACGTCCATTGGATTCATTCCCGGATCCTAGAGTGGGCGCAGGTATGAGGGTCCCCAGGGAAGAGATAGGATTCGGCCGAGAACGCACTTGACCATGTATATCAAAGGCGGGCTCTGGGTGAGGATGAAAGAGGCAACTGAGGGTGAAATTGATGGATGAAACAAGTTTAATGGCTCTCTGGTTTTTTTTTTTCGCTTCTCCGAAATGTTATGTGTATATTGTATTGGCGATCGTCGGGTCTCTGGCTTGGCAATGTTGGACTGTTGAAATATGCTGCGACTAGCACAAGTCATATTTCCTCAAGTATAGATAGTGTATTTGTCGGTTCCCTTATTTCTGTTTCGCCCAGACGGTGATGTACCGGGTATGGAGAGTATCCCAAGGCGGCGAAAGGCGTAAGGGCTGACCTCTAAAGGCCATTGTCCCTTTGAGCTCATACACGTGGTCGCTCCCTGCATAACACCGTTACAAACGTGTCAGTGATGAGCTAGAAACATGTAGGATGCTCGGATTAAACGACACACACCAACACTTTGGCAGGGGGAACTTTTGTTCAGAACAACGGCCACTTTGGCTAGAAGTTATGAGAGCCTGTCATTCGAAGTCTCGAAGAGGGTGTCAGAACAAGGTTGCTGGGGTAACGATGAGTTCGTGATCAAAAGCACGTCGGAGTTGGATCCTGTTGTCCGTAAATCGCACAACAACAACAACTCGGGTCACGTTGTAAAGGACAACTATTACGCCGTTGGAGCGCCCGTGTGGCGGAAGTGGTAGGCCATCGATAAGGGAAGCCATCGGAACAGCGGAGGATGCCTGTGCGGACACCGGGGCTACGGCTACGGCGCTCTTGCTTGAGTCACTCCGGACCATGGGAATGCCGGTGCTGCGTGACCAGCGGAATGGGCGCAGACGTAGACTAGTCTTTGTGACTACTTGAGACCTGGAAGACACAAGATCGATGGTGAAGTCGACTAAGAGATATATAGTGTATATAAGGGGGTAGGACCGTGATTGGCTGGGCAGAGAACAAGATCCCTAAGGAGCGAGTTCAGACGACAGCAAGGATATGATTACATAAGCAGGATGGGAGGAGATGTGGTTAGGGTTTCTCCTTCCTTCCGACTTCCCATCCAGAATGGAGACCCTCAACCTCAACACCCTCGCCAGCTCCCTCCCCACAAACCAGCAGAAGGCAGAGCAGGAGCTCCTCAACAACTTCAAAGGTACTCCCTTTTCCCCCCTTTTTTTTTTTTTGATGCTATCAGAAATCTCCTTACTTACCTGCCCACAGCCGCCGCCCTCAGCATAACCACTCTCTATCGTTCTTCGCGCCAGAATGCGAAGCGGGCATACAATGCTGGATACGCTTCTGCGTGTCAGGATCTCCTGACTATGATCCAGCAGGGCGTCTCCGTCGGTGGACTGTCGACCTCCACTGCCGTCCCATCGCACGATGCAGATAACGATGGCATGGATATTGGCCGAGTCATGGATTGGATAGAAGCTCGCCTCGAGGCGATCAAGGCCCAGGAGGAGGAGGAGGATGAAGAAGAAGAAAGAGAAAAAGAAAGGGAACGGAGCCGTGCCACGCCCGCTGTTCCCCTAACCCAGGCCAATGGCAAATCAAGTGTTCGTGCTGCTCCGATACCTTCCCACCACAACGTGAGTGCTCAGAAAACACTTTCTCACCTCAGCGGACCCAACTCACTTCTCACTCAGCCGCTCCCCTCCCTTCCCACTCCTAACTCCCCAGCGCTGGCGACCACTGCCCAGCTTCCCGCTGAGCCCATCACTCCTTCACCCCCTTTCCTCCCTGTCAATGCGGTGCGCCAGACACAGCGGTCTAGACCTCGAACATCCGCCAAGGGCGAACCATCCAACCCACCGGTCGTTCCTCCAACATCCATCTTCAGCTGCGTTCCGGACACAATTACCCCCATCAATCCTTCCATCTTCCCCGAAATATCAACTATTCCCGCCGCGGGCACAAAGCGTCGTCATGCCGTGATGATGCTTGATGGTTCTCCTGCGCCGACCAGTACTGGTAGCCCACCCGCCTTTCAAACCCCCCCATCAATGACCACCTCACCCGCGTTACAACCCGGCTTGTCCGGTCCCGCGCGCCGAAGAACGAAGAGTACAAGGGGATCGCAACAGCTGCAGAACCAAAATATCAATATCATACAGCCTTCTGCGGAGGCGATGGACGTCGAGGATGAAGGTCGGGAACGGAAGCGGGTAGCGAGGCGTTAGGCATGCATCATTCTCTGGTACGCTCGTCTGCTATCATTATTAGGGCTGCCATTCTTTTGCTTTCTTTTTTTCTTCATATAGCCTCGCATATCTCGTCCCCCTCTCGCATAATACCACACTCGCACCCCAATGTTTGTACCAACATCCATTCATCTGCAATAGTATAGTTATTAGCAGCTCTACCGTACCGCCCTCTAACGTCATGTTTTACGATTTCATGCTCAGTCGATTTCGTCGACTGTTGAATTGAGTTTTTTTTTTCCGTTTTTTCATTTTGCTATTTTTGCCCTGTGCTAGATTCACGGCTGGGTCTAAGGTATTCTGTATAATTCCTCAAGCTGTAGTATGGTCGTCTATATAACTAATGCTCAAGCCAGGCGCGAAGTGACGATGATATATTATTGCACGAGGCTATGTGCGTCCATGCAAAACCGGATGAATTTTCTGCAGCCGTGAGAGCTAAAAATAGTGATATGATAAGATAAGATCAAGTCTGATCTCATCAACCGAGATCAAATTCAGGGTTCCCGACAGAACCTTCACTGTAGAGTGATAACAACATGAATCAGATGGTGGCGTGGGGGTAGCTTGAGAAAGGAGTTAGACTGGGACGCGAGGCAGCAGAATGTTTTTTTTTGGAAGCAACTGTGCTCGAGCCTCGAGAAGCCGTTGCGGCTTGAAGACAGGATCATGAACGTCTAGAGAGCAGTGTCCTGTCGTCAATACTGTTGTTGTTAGAAGGTTGATCGTGGCTATGGGCGAGTGATTTCTCCCCTCTGATCGGGACCTGGGTGTTATGAGGCGCCCCCACCGGCTGTGCGCACCACCAGCAAGAACACGTTCATTAAAAGCGCTCCATCCTCGACCCAACTTGATGCAGCAATTCTTTTTCCACGGTTGTCATCTTCCGAGCCACTCATATCAACGCCATCATCTTATCTCTCTACACCACATCGAACAGTCGAGACCATGACCGTGCTTCAGCCAGGCCTCTACCGTATTCTTCCCACTATTCCCATTACCGATGCACAAAAGAGTGACCTTGGTCTGCCACTCAATATTGTCCCCCCACCTGTCTACGCCACAGCGCCTAAAGAAACGGGAAACAATGTGTCTCTCCAGGTCGCGGCGTCAGGGAACGAACGCCAGGTAGTGAGTTTGCCACCTATTCCTTACCTCCATTTCCCCGCCCATATGAATAAAATTTATTAGTGGAAGATCAACCTCGTCGATGAAACCAACCTCCTCTATACAATCGATTGTGCAGACCAAAACTGATGCTTCCTCCGAATATCCACCGACCTTTGGTCTGAAGAGTGATGTAGCTGACGACGCCATCGTCTCTTGTCTCAGTGGCCAGCAGAATAACTTCCAACCAGTGGAAGATCATTCATCACGCTCCGAAGCCGCCTTTTGCTAGCTATGCGAAATACATGTTTGCGTTCTTTTTATCCGCTTGTCTTGTTTTTGTGTTGTGTTCCTGAAATTCGTCTCTTTCTTTTAGAATTCACCCTGCAAAAGGTGGGTCCGTACAGGGCGACTTTTATATTAATGGTCGACGATCTGCAGAAGGGGTGAGTAAAACCAATTAGTCTTTTTCTCCCCACAAATTCGGTTACTCATTGGAGGTGGGGGGCGGTGGGACATTCTTTGTTGTTATACAGGGACGCGTGTGGGTTAACAAGCAGGGCACTCTACAGGCCCATAGTTGGTTTTTCGAACCTTATGTCCAACCCGCTATCACTGGCAGTGAGGGGAAATAGGTGGAGGATCTACCGTGGGTTTCGAGTTCGTGAATGTGTGTTGTAGTAAGAGACTTCGGGTTTCCGTACTATCTAGTTTGCCTTTGTATTTTGAAATAGCTACCATCTTGTTACTAAGGTATCAATAGATTCTATTGAATTTCGGAGGAAATCCGGATATATTTGGACCTCTCTGGGCGTAGCCGCCCGGACGGCCATTTTTCCAGACCAGATCCGACATATGTAGCCATTTTCTGGGGTCCTGCCGGGACTGGTGACTCCACGGAGTTTTAAACAGAACCGCCTGGTTCCGAGCGTGCTCCAGTTCCAGTTCCAGTTCCCCTTGCCTTCATCATCGCACTTCCTAATGGACATGGACAGCACACCGGGTTTGCGCGTTCTGTACACCACGCCTGTCCAAGTCTCAAGGAGCGTGTTCAAGCGGTGGACCCCAATGAAGGCGGCTGCCTCATCGAAAACTGCTCCTCAACCCGCGCTATCGAACACTGCCATCTTGTGCCACGAAGACTCTCGGATCTCCCAGGCTTGGTATGTGAATCTCCACCTTCAGGCGCCGTCACTTATCCATCATGATTCATTAGCTCGATTCGCTTGAGTGGTACTGGAACATGCAATCTAATACCTTGAATCTCGATACTCGTCGCAATATCTTCCCCGGTAGGCATTTGTCTGAGCTGCTGAGGCCTACTACTCATTATGTTTGAACAGCCGGTGCCTCTGTGCATCGCATGTATGATGCTGGTCGATGGGTGCTTGTACCCGAGGAGCCTATCATCCAACAATACTATGACACTCTTGATCCTAGCTCTAAAATGGCATGGAGGGCTAGTTTTCCAAACATTCATGTATGTTTGGTTGATAGCTTGATATTGACACCATTCTTATACTGAACCCCTTTGGAAGGATCGCAGCGATTTTCAATACAATCTTTTGCCTATCAAAGACATGGAAGGTATTGCTTTCACGCGCCAGGCCACAACCAGTACTCCTCCAGTTCCTAATGATTTTACCACTCATGTCTATCCCTATGACACCTTTCCCACTTTATTCAGTCACATCCACCCAAGGTTTGTCATCATTTCGGCAGGCATGAAACTGTCAGCTTTGCCGCAAGATACATTTAGGTCTCTCATGCAGTCATATCCCCTTCTGCTCAAAATTTTGGCCTTGTATAAGGCCTGGACTATTCCCCCCTCTATCGACTACATGGATGATGGTTCATTTTGGCCCCCATACAATCCCTCCGGCAATGGCAATGATGATGATCGCAAGAACGAAGATTACGAGGATGCAGTAACTGAGAAAGGGCGCTACGTAGAAACTGAAAAGAGAGCTTGGGAAGAGTCTTCTGGTGGATATCAGAGGAGAAAGCAGAATCGGCATCGCGACAAGATGACAGGCGATTGACTGCTGGGTTCTGAAAAGCAGAAGTGGTTGCATGGCCTCTTCTAAAGTGACTGTTGGCGAGTACACCCACAAGGCTGGTAAAGTGGAGTGGAACGGGGATGCCTTGCGCAGCTGGTCCAGTCGGATTCTCCCTGAACAGCAGGTGGACACCATTGATATGGCTGCTTTGGCGATTCAACATGCAGATGTTGGTGGCACACTGGGTTCTATCCAAATCTGATGTCCGATCTCTTACGTGGAGGTTAAAATGCGGGCTGTTTACATTTAATATATCAAATTCGGAGCTACTTCAGTGGTTTTCGCGAGAACGGATCTAATAGCATATGCTAGATTGCGGAATATCACAATGCAAGAATGGTGAATTGCTGCACACATCCTAAGGCTCAAGAATCCTGCCAATTCTCTAAGGCCTGCGAGTCACTCGACTTAGTGAACAGATGTTGGTGAGTTGCCCACCCAAATCCACGAGAAAACGTGGTACAAATCCCAACCGCTCCTCCCTGAATATTACCAATCCCTGGGAGTCTCAGTCCGAATCCACGAGGCAATTGTGGTACAAAGTTCGAACACAAACAGAATTCTTAGCCTACATCTCGTACGTGAGTATATTTGGTAGCGCGCAACCAAGTAAAAAGGTGAATATGAAGGACATACGAAGGCTCTTCAACGCATCGAGTGCTCCATTGTCTCCTTGAGATAATGGATTCTCAAATGCCTCGAAGAAATACGAATATGCGCTGGAGGCGGTGCTGTAGCCTTTGTCTTTTGCAGCGTAGAATACCTGGATTAGAGATCGGGGGAAGCTTGGAGTGCTGGTGGGCAGTAGATTGAATTTGCGGCTGTTCGCGAAGATGTGAGAGGTGTTTAGGACACAAATTGTTATCAACGAGTGAGATCGGGCAGGAAAGAAAGGCTGACCCTTGCTTCGGGGAGATTACAATTCCGCGATACGCACGGCACGACTCAAGAAGGTGGACTTCTGTGGGTATCGATTCGTTGGGTATGGCGGGAAAGCAGTTGAGGAGAGTTCGGACTGGTCATGAGATAGATGAAGCGTTCAGTGCGGACACTCAGAGCCAAGTCAGAGTGCGTACTAAGTTTTGCTACTTTTGCTTCAATGGTGGAGGACATGAACGAGCGAGAGAGCGCAATCACTTCACTAGCGCTGGCTCATTTCTGGAGTTATTCATCAGTCATCGTTTATTGCAGCGTTCAGGGTATGTGCGCGCTTTTGATTGCGATAGAGCTCGCCGAGCTTTGCAAGGGCGGTTTACTGGAGTACTCCCAGAGAGTTTGTTTATATACTTGTTCTGCTTGAGCTGAATTGATCTTTGCCTGTGCCAAGAGTTCCGCGGCGGAGACATAGTAGGTAATGTTCAGTTCAGAAAGGTACACGCAATGCCGCGCCGAACCCGTGGGGAAGTTCTACATGCTTCAGTCGCTCGTCTTGGTCTTGGGAATCCGACAATGGGAATGGTGGGAAGAGAGAAGAGATCTGGCGCGATGTTGGTGGGCTATGGATGCGCCCTACCTTGCCGCTGCTGCAATCAAGCGCATCCCGCCTTCCCCTGATCTCAATATCCACCGCTCTTGTCGCATTTGGACGCAACGTGGAGATCTAGATAGACTCTATTGCGCATTTAGGAAGTCAGAAGGGTGGAAGCGATGTCCAGGGCTTGGAACGGCAAAGCATAGGCGCCGTGGAAGATACCGCGACACTAGCGTTTCATTAGGCCCATGGATTCGCTTAGAGATGAAATAGTGCTCCATATCATCGTAGATGGATTGAAAACAGGTGTCGATGCCGATTCCTACGTTCAGCATCCTCCTCCGCGCTGCTATCCCGGTACGAGGATAGCCCTCATCGCCAAGGCTCAGACTTAGCTTCTTGGCGAGCAACGCAGCTGGGATATACTGTGGCTCTGCGGTCCTGCAGGTGTTGGAAAGTCAGCAGTAGCGGAAACCGTTGCCAAATTTGCTTGGGATAATCGCGATTGGGCGCAGCGTGCTTCTACTCCCATAACGAAGGGCTCGACAATCCCCAGTGCATATTCACCACCCTAGCGCACCAGTGCGCCGCCTGCGTTCCTGGATATCGGTCACTTGTGGCAAAACAACCAGCTGGGAATTCCGGTCTAGTAATACCAATCGAAATCAAGCATGTAGCATGTACTATGTGACAACCTATCAGCATGCAACCTGTCGGGGACGGGGTAAGTAACTTTAGAATGCGGATAGGTCAATCTGAACGGTATGTGGGTTGTACGATGTAAAAAAGACAGCCAACATTAAATAGGCTGTCTATGTAAATATACTATACAGAAGAGATCGTGTTTGCATACATTATGCACCATAATGTACAAAAGGTACCCAGAAAGCGTACGAATCATGGTCTGACTCTCGCATCTCTCTTACAGCTTCATCCAGTGCCTGTGCCGCTCGATTGCTATCCGGTTCACCTCCAGACAGCAGTACCTCATACACTTTTGCTGCAATTATTGGAGCCGCCTCATCGGGTATCGCCCACATCGTCCCAATCACGTTCCGATATCCTACACCCAACATTGCGCCAGTAATATGTAATGCCTCGTCCGATACGTTTTCGTCTCCAATCGCCGTTTGACAAGCAGATAAGAACGCGAAATCAGCATGGCCAAATGACTTGGCAACAATGTCCATGATCGTCAAACGCCGATCATGGAGGCAGAAGCCACTCTGCGTGGGCTCTTGCTCATCCTGGACAGCAGTGACATGCAAGGTGGACCCAGCTGCTGGTTGCCATACGGTTCAGCACGTGTCCCGCTGTCGCCTGCTCATTCCGGAGTATTTCGCACCTCCGTCCGGAGAACTGCGTCCCTATGTTTGAAATTTCGGTCTCAGCATCAGGAAGCGGAGAAAAACTTGGAGTATATGCCATGGCAATGCCGACGATTTGATTAAATGCCTGTTGTTTCACTGCCCTTGCTTCGAGCAAAGGCGTTGACTGTTGGTGTGTATGATGAGATGACATGGGAAAATGTCCCTTCAATTTTGGCCCCGGTTCGATGGCAGGCGGCGTGGAGGGGAAGAAAGGTGAGGGGACCAGTTGGACACCACCAAATACGGGAACGACTTGAAGGAGCGGATCCAGAAACCATCTACAGCTGATGTTAGTGAGGATATTCATGTGTGACAAATAACTTTACCTTCAGGCCCAGGCCTTCCAGAACTGGATCAACGACGTGCAAGTAGAGTTTAGACAGGATCGCTGATAGACGTGGACTCCCTCCCATTGTCGTACTACCACGATAACGTTGGTCAACGAGATCCTCCTTGAAAATGTTCGACATCTTGATCGCATCCTCATAACAAAAGTTATCCAATGGAACATGGAATACATGGTCAGTGTCTTGGATGAGTACTAATGCGTCGCAGCGGCGCTCATGGACATTGATGATGACCACGGGACCTGAGCTAGCAGCTTCTTTAAGAGCGCAGACTTTCTTTGGAAGAAGAAAGTCCTTGAAAGTTTGGACGTGATCGGATCTTCTGCACGAGCAAGTCCCACTGCTCTGCAAGACGATGATGGCGTTGAGTTTTTGCTTCTTCCTCAAGTTGAAGTGGAACAGATCTTTTGGTATTGTCAGACATAATTATGTTGTGCCCTCGAGTGGCTGCGCTCTGAAGTTCATGAGAGATTCGTGTGAATTCGGCACCAAGATCTGGGTGGGCTTGATAGAGATGGTCCACAGAAATTCGAAGGTGGAGTAGTTGATTCCAGACAACTGAACGTCCTTGCTCGAGCCACTCAAGTGCAAGATCTGGATGACCAAAATCCAAGGCAAATGCAGCAGCCTCTCTCGGAAGATCACCAAGGTCGGTAAGTTGTGAATGGCAGTGTAGCAATGGGGTCACCAATCCAGGCAACTTGCGGAAGGAGATTGATAGCTTGGCGGTATGCGCTCAAGGAAGAGGGAAAATTATTGCATTTTTCTTCTAACCGGGCCCACCGTCGGGATGCACGACATCGGAGCAAAATGGAGCCAACATTGAAAGCTGCAGCTGATCGAAAATTTAAAATTGCTTGGTCCAAATCATCCAGTGACCTAGTGTACCTGAATCGACTTTCAAAGGAAATCCCGAGGCTGTTGAGGTACATTAGTTTGTCGGGATGATCATCAGGAGTGAGGAATACAGGCCTGGCGTTGGCTCGTGATGGCCTCTTCAAGGTCACTTAGCATTCCAGTGCACCCAAATCGACTTTCAAAGGAGTTCCCGAGGTTGTTGAGGTACATTGGTTTGGAGGGATGATCATCGGGAGCGAGGAATACGGCCTGGTGTTTGCTTGTGATGGCCTCTTCGAGGTCATTTAGCATTCCAAGGCGCCTAAATCGACTTTCAAACGAAATCCCGAGGCTGTTGAGGTACATTGGTTTGTTGGGATGATTCGTCAGGAGTGAGGAATACAGCCTGACGTTGGCTCGTGATGGCCTCTTCAAGGTCACTTAGCATTTCAGTGCGCCCAAATCGACTTTCAAGGGAAATCCCGAGGTTGTTGAGGTACATTGGTTTGTCGGGATGATCATCAGGAGTGAGGAATACAGCCTGGCGTTGGCTCGTAAGGGCCTCTTCAAGGTTATTTAGCACTCCAGTGCGCCTAAATCGACTTTCGAGGGAGTTCCCGAGGTTGTTGAGATACATTGGTTTGGAGGGATGGTCATCAGGAGTAAGGAATACAGCCTGGCATTGGCTTGCGATGGCCTCTTCGAGGTCACTTAGCACTCCAGTGCGCCCAAATCGACTTTCGAGGGAGTTCCCGAGGTTGTTGAGGTACATTGGTTTGGAGGGATGATCATCAGGAGTGAGGAATACAGCCTGGCGTTGGCTCATAATGGCCTCTTCGAGGTCGCTTGTCATTCCAGTGCACCCAAATTGACTTTCAAAGGAAATCCCGAGGCTGTTGAGGTACATTGGTTTGTTGGGATGATCATCAGGAGTGAGGAATACAGCCTGGCGTTGGCTCGTAATGGCCTCTTTGAGGTCGCTTAGCATTCCAGTGCGCCCAAATCGACTTTCGAGGGAAATCCCGAGGTTGTTGAGGATACATTGGTTTGTCGGGATGATCATCAGGAGACAGGAACATGGCCTGGTGTTTGCTTGTGATGGCCTCTTCGAGGTCATTTAGCATTCCAAGGCGCCTAAATCGACTTTCGAGGGAGTTCCCGAGGTTGTTGAGGTACATTGGTTTGTCGGGATGATCATTGGGAGTGAGGAATACGGCCTGGTGTTTGCTTGTGATGGCCTCTTCGAGGTCACTTAGCACTCCAGTGCACCTAAATCGACTTTCGAGGGAAATCCCGAGGTTGTTGAGATACATTGGTTTGTCGGGATGATCATCAGGAGTGAGGAATACAGCCTGGCGTTGGCTCGTAATGGCCTCTTCAAGGTCACTTGGCGTCCCAGTGCGCTCAAATCGACTCTCGAAGGAAATCCCAAGGTTGTTGAGATACATTGGTTTGTCAGAATGGTCATCTGAGGTGAGGGATAGTGCTCTCTGGATATTCTCGATTGCCTCCTCTAGGTCACCAAGTGCCCCTGTCTCCTGGAATTGAGCATACAATTTCTGCCAATCTCTGTTGAATTTCCTCCCTCCACCTGAATCTCGCTCTTCCTCCTTGCTGAGAGAGTAAATGATCCATCGCTTTTGGTACGCAGCACGACCCGAACACAATTAGCTCAACATACAGCAAGTCAAAGATAACATTTGAGGTACCTATAAACAACTCAGATAGGGCAACTAAATTCACAATTAGCACAAATCAGCCTAAGAGGATGTGTTGCACTTACTCAAATGGCGGCGAACGGTAACTGCTGTTGTGTGGCTGTGCGACGAACGTCCCGCGTGTTGGGCAACTCCGAAAAAGGTGACAAAGTAACTGTGCTGGAGGCTATGCATACCAACTAAACTTAGATTGTATTTTTGGGTTCCACGCAGAATTGAAGGCTAACACGGACGACGCAGTGGGGCAAAAAACCGAGCGGGCTTAGGTAAATCTCAAATTAGATGAATGGTTTTGAGCGGATGGGTATATTTCACTAACAGAGATATATGGTACTTGAGACCCATTCACAGTCATGGACGCCCTCCATGGTGGGGTTATACTGGAGCTGGGAGATGGGGTGAGGGCAAGTAGTACGGCCATTGTTTTAGGGCTAGAGCAGGGATTGACAGGGTGCCATGGGAGTTGGACTGCTCATAGACCTAACGAGAGTCTCGTAAAAGATTGATGCACATGCAAGAATGATGAATCAGGTTATCATCTAAGCACAATCACATCTACCATGTTTCTGCGTAGGCGCAGAGAGACAGATTGATGATGCCGCTGATGGCAACCAGCCACGGCCAACCCGCACGTTGTGAGTGTGTCGTCGAGAAGGCACTCGGCAGAACGATTGCTAATGATTATCGCCAAGTCAGGAGAGAGCGTGAACTCGTCTGAAGTTACGTCTTGGCGCGTCGATTGCTCCACAATCTCTCATTATTTTCATTCTTGAAAAACCTCTACTTCAATTTTGAATGCCCTATAACTGGGTACGTCTGAGTCAAAAGCTCATCAACAAGATCGTCATCTGATAATTCAATGGTAGAGTATCTGATAAATAGCAGAAGCAATACACCTCAGCAGTTCACTAAGACAATGGGCGCTGAATGTGTTAATCAATAACCCTAATCCAGATATTGACCCAGAACAATGACAATGCAGCTACTTGAGTACAGGGGTACCACCCGTGGACCGTGGACTCAAGACGAAATACGTGCGTATGGTCCGTTGCCATCCTTTTGCGCCCTCTCTCCCTCGAAGAAGGCCTGATGAATGTGTTGTAATTGTAAACATTACTGCCGCCGGAGTTTTGAATGCATGTCAGCCAGGCAAAAAGCCTTGTGATTCGTTTCAGTAGCTGTCCACTTATTTCGTTATATAAAATTTTCCAACTCTGCCCCGTTTTTCAAAACAACCTTGTAATGAACAGGTTTTGCATGGAAATAGCTGGACGCGGATTTGTCTTTTTTCTTCTTCTCAGCCCTAAGTTGTGGATATTACGCTTTTTCAAATCACTGTTCATGGTGCCACAGTTCATTGATGGGAGTGACGAATTCATAGTAGTGAAGTTTCTGCCTCCCCGCCAGTACGTTCATAGCCTACTCCACTCGAATCACATACCGTCGAAAACACTCCTCGCTATCCTCAGATTATTTATTTATTTTATACATCTTTTGAACATCTGGAGGCTGGCCGTAGCCCCCAATTCCCAGTCCAAAAAACACAGGGTGCAACCGATATCAAATTCACTTTCACACGTTCACACACACACCCCGGTCAAAGACAAAAAAAAAGTCTAGATTGATTGGCTCAAGATCAGGACCACACACCTGGAATCCAAAGGTATGTCCCACTCCACACCGGGGGCTATAGCGAACTTCCTTCCACCCGTTTGCAGCCGATAGAGGTCTTTTTTTTTTTAAGAACAACAACGTTGCTTCTGGAAGCCTGCTGAGGTCTGCAGAATCAAACGGCGACAGGGCATCGATATAAGCAAGGATCAGCGATACCATTTATGGTTGGAGATTTATAGGATACGGGCCGGTTGTTCTTTTTTTTTGTCGAGCATGAGTTTCAATTACTGGCCAGTCAGCATTTTTTTAAGATATACGGATATACGAATAACTCATACATACATACAGATATCTCTAAACACGTACATCTATCTATAGGCATAGGTTTCTGTATCGTCCATAGAAACAAGATATATACGCAAAAATACCGATCATTTCATGGCTCACTTGCCATTCACATATCCAACACCTGCAAACCGTTCCAGAACCTTCATAACAACATGGCACGCCTTGCCCGTCTCTTTCACGTCTTCCATCTCCTGATTTAGAACAATGCCGGGTGGCATCATCAGTTCGCCCTCATCGAGATCGAGTCTCCAGCGAGCGTCCGTTCCTCGTCCACTGGTGCTGACCGTCACACTCTCCGCACCCTCGCCTTCAATCTCGTTCATTCTCCTCAGTAGTGGTTCATCGGAGCTGATTACGAGCACAAAGTCTATCTCGTTTCCCAATCCCCTCCCCTCATCCAGTCTGAACGGTGAGCCGATGATAGGAGAGGTAGGAGACATAGGGGGGGATGAAGGGGATGAAGGGAGACCGGAAAAGCCGAAATCGCCTGAAGGGGTTGCCCACTTCGTCGATCTTGCGGCAGCAGATGAGCTCGCGGGGCCTCCAGCTTGTAGGATGGCACCGACAGCAGTCGAACGAGAGATGTTGCCGGGTAGAACAAGGAACGAATTTCGGCCAGGAATAATACGTAATCCGTAGCGCTCTCCGAGACTGTCAAAGACGTGGTTTTGGGCTTCGGCAGCCTGTCTCCTAGCCCATTGTCGGTCAGCGGTGTCCGACTGTGGAACACCAGTCCAGTAGCGCCAGATTATGGAAGCCTCCCTTTCCTCGATTATGGAGCCAGGCGTACGTTCGGTGAACTATATAATGGTTAGTTAAGATATCCAGGAGAACCAAGCTTAACTCACGTAGTTCAGTATCTCGAGACAACTACTCTTCCACGTCAGGTTAAAGTTAGCGACCATGTTCAACCATTCCCCCGCAGAACCAGGAGCCGAATTCCGCCCAGGTTTTGTCTTAATATAACATCCATTCTCTGCCCTGTGTTGACATTCGTTCAGGATGTTTGGGACAATTGTGAGGATCCAAGGAAGGCTTACACAATTCCTATCTTGGGCACCTTTTGAACGACCTGGTCCAGCACACCTTTCACGGGCAGCCCGCTAAGTAGCCAGACATCATTCCTCTTATCCTCTGCCAGATCTCGCAGCACCTCCAGCGGTTCCTCGGGTATCTTGAATTCTCCCTTTAGATAGGCCTGTAATCCTTTACGGGAAAGATCCCTTCTCCACAGCGTGGCTTCAAAGTCGATAAGAATAAGGCGTCGTTGAGAATGTTTGTACCTGCATCGGAATCCTTTATGAGGGGGCACCAACACAATAAGCACAGCATAAACGTACTGAGGTAGGACTCGAGTCAGATCCAAGGGTGGAACATCAGTGATATCGTCCAAGTAGTGCTCAGAGTGGGCCCTGATAACCCGGTTCAAAAATGTATTGGCAAATGCTTGAGCAGTTTGGGTTGTCACGTGGTTATGTAATTCCTGATCAATGTCAGTATTTCAATAATGTGGGAAGCAACGAGCTTGCCATCCAACGGTTTCTAGCGTCAGTAGCATCCATCGTCAATGCAGAGTGAAGGGCCTCTGCAGTTCCCCGCTTATCCCAAGGGTTGATAGCAATGCAGCTCCTGAAACCGCTATAGCTGTACGAGCCGGTGAACTATTGAGACCGCAGTGAGCCACAGCTACCCAAAGTTCTTGCGCATACGTCCACTTGCCTCGCTTAGAATCAGTCCTCCTGGGATGTCTCGCCCCTCCTGGCATTCGACAAATTCGTGCGTTCTCAAAGCCATACCCTCCCTGAGGCTAGTCACGATAAAGGCGTCAGCGACGGTGAGGAGAGCAAGATATTGACTAAAGGTCAAGTCTTGGACCTTGAGGGGGACAGGGGTTGTTAGCTTAAGCCACGAGGTGAGAGCATGTAAGGGGAAACTGACATGTAGGAACACCACTGGCTGATATGTCAAGGTCGAAAATCTGGAGTTGACTCTTGACACTACATCGGCAACGCCACCAGCCAGCTCATTTGACTCTGTAGTTTGCAGAGCAACCTGTATCAACACCACCTAGGCGAACATATCAGCAGCCAAGAAAAGGAGTTGAAAATTCCCCCGAACCTTCCCCTGGAATTCCTTGTACTTCTCTAAAAATCTCTCGAAGGCCTGTATTTTGTGCCTGACCCCCTGGACCTCATCCAGCTTGTCCCGTCCAACAACAATCTTCATGCCCGCATAACGTTGTTTCAGTACGGACACCCATTCAGTTACCTCTGGTTCTCGTCTAAACCACGTCAGTGTCTGTAGGCGACGAGGCTAGTCAGACTCACTTCCTCTCCTGCAATCTCTTAACATCGATACCCATAGGGAAGACACCGACGTCCACAAATCGCTCACGCTCCAGTGCCTTTGCGCCTTCCTCCTTCTCCAGCCCTCAATACTTCTTGGTCCTGTTTCATTTCAGGGGTAGTGGGTAGCACTTTTCACCTTGCCGTGCAAGTCCCCAACCCGGACGAGCTCGTCAACCTTGACTAGGCGTCCCTCGTCTCCTTCGGGGATGCGGATTCCTTTCGGCAGTGCTTCAAACGCGAGAATTCGACTAACAGTTTGACGGAAATGTCCTTGCAAAATTGGCGGTCTGAAAGCCAACGAGGTCCGCTCCCAAAAGCCCGGAGAGAAGGTCTCTTCGAACAGAAAGGCAACGGAATATTTCGGAAGAAGGAAAAGCAACATGCATGAAGAACCCGATGGGGGTCGACGGGGGAATATGAGGTGAAGGACCGGAGGAGGAGTGGGAGGAGCATAAGGTGGTAGTCATTCACCCAGACTGTACGCGATGAGCTTCTCAGAAATGAAATTAGAATGAGAACTAACTGATGTCGCCTTCTTGATAGTTGGCTATAATCGCGTCTGCGAAGCGTTGATTGACAGCAACGTATTGCTTGTACGAAGCGGACTCGTAAAATAGCTTTGTCTTGGGTGCGTCTGGGACAGCATAATGGAGGCATGGCCAGAGGACCTGGGCGAGTGGCGATAAGCCGGTGACGTAAGAGGAATGACAAATGAAAAAAAGTATACCAACTTGGTGGCAGAATTCATCGTAGCAGCTCTGAAACTCGGCATCCGGGATCCACACGGGTAGGCTGTCTCGCTCGAATGTCATGCGGGTGTCAATGTCCTTCCTGAGGGCGTCCCCGAAACCATCTGTACAGGTTCCAAGGGTACCGACCCATAGCTTTTTCCTCAGTCTGCTGCTGACACTCTCGACGGCATTTTTTAAACCACCATTACAGTGGGGGTTTTTCTCAAAGTGCCAGAGCTGGTCCCCGGACTTGGACGGGGGGTGACGGGAATTGGAGCGGGAGGGGTGCTTGCGTTGCAGGCGGGGTTCGGCGTGGCTAGATGGCTGCTTGCGAGAGGTTGGAGTGAAACTCGAAGGCGGGTCGGATTTGTTGTCGCCAGCTAGGCGCTCGACGACGGTGTCAGCAAAGCGGGTAAGTTTCGTGAACGGATTGGCAATTTCCAGCGTGGGTGAACGAGATGCAGGGGTGGGATTGCGTGTCTAAGGGGTAGTTGGTATATGCTGACACACATGGGCTCGGTGGGGGGTTACCTTGTCCTTCAAGTCTTCGACAATGCTCTTGATGGGCGGGAGGAGCCCCGACGCGCTTGGCTGGCGTGTGTGTGTGCTGATGGAGGAGCGTGGCTGCTTGGGCTTCTCAGGACTGGAGGGAATGCGGAGAGGAAGGTCTGGCTGGGGGGTGAGTCTATCGGGGGTGGCAGGGGCGGACTCGCCGAGGACGGCGGTGGTGGGGAGGAAGAGGGAGGCGATGACGACCCTGTGGTTCCTGAGACTGGTCATGGTGGACGACGGGGTCGGCGGTGGGGAAGGGGGGAGGACTGCGAGCGAAGATGGCTGGTGTGTGCTATATATCGACGTCATTATTGATGCCCCATATCCGGCCATCGACACTCATCGATCCATCCGTCCGTGGTTCCTCCGTTCTCGGCCAAACTCGGGTGCAATATCTTATCTATATCTTATCTTATCTTACACAACACTATCTAGCGCACAGTTGATGTCCTTGGGGGTCAAAGAATGAAAACCGCGCAGCCATTCACCGAAAACTTTTTCGACTCCACCTTTGTAAATATCCTCCTGGAACGTGACTCCTCTGCTCCTCGTCAACGGTATATCGTACACAGCTTCAGTGCGCCTTCATCTCACTGGCCTTGCACTGCGTACAGCAAATCACCGCCGTAACCTCTTTCAGCCCTTTAAAAACATCCAGGGCTAGATCCAGCCCGCTCCACCCCAACTTCTCAGGCGCGTCCAGGTTCCCAATATCCCCGAACCGGTGGAAGAAGGTCAGGTGGATATTCCGCACCGACGGCGGCCCATCCGCGAAAAGGGCTCTTAGCCAAGCGAAAGGGTCGAGGGCGTCAAGATATCCGTCCCGTGTTGTGAGGTATAGGCGCGTTGAAAAGCTCTGCAGTCTCCGAAGTCTCCCAAGATTAATACCACTTTTGTAGACCTGAATCGCTCCGTATGCTGTGCACAAATATTTTTTTATTAGTATTGTACAGAATAATCTTCATAACGCCCAAATGGACAACTTACCGTCAATAGGGATGAATAGTTCCAGATGCTCGAGTGAGTCCTCGCAAGCAGTAAGCAGCGTGCTGATATCGTTTGGTGTGTCCCCTTCGCCACTCACGAAATCCAACTGCAATTTCTTCAATCCAGCAAACGCAGATCTCCCAAGGCAATCCGAGAAGAAGCAAGTTCGGAGAAGGAATAGTCCCATCTTCCTGTTGATCATCTTGACTTCCTCGAGAACCGGCGCCACGGGCGGCTTTTCGAACCCCACAGAAAAACCGCGCGTGAATAACACACGTTCGAGCTCGATTTTCTTCAACGTTCGCCCCCAAAAGACAACCGGCAGAGGAAAGTATTCCAAGCTACGCAGGTTCAGCTCCCTCATCGTGGGCACCTGTAGCAGCACCATCAACCCGTCCCACAAACTCCCTATGCTTCCACTCCAGTGCCGCCCCATTAATCTCCAGCCTCTCAACCGCTTTCAGCTTCTTCACAAACCTCCCCAGCAGTCCATCAACCGTCTTCCCTCCTCCAGGGATGCTCCACGCTGCATACCGGTTCTCAATCTTCAGCCGCTTAATTGACGCCGTAATATGACCATAGTCGTCCCCCCCATGCGCAATCGAGTAAACCATCCCACCCTCTCTAAACGCCCTATCCGTATAATCGCAGCTCACCGTCAAGTCCTCAAACATCCTCCTCTGACACAAACCCCTAAACGTCGTGCACGAAAGCGCCCACACCCTGAGATCCTTCCGGTCCTCCACCAAACTGATGATCCTCTCGATCAGCTCCAGTGGTAATCTCAGCTCGGCGCCATGCTGGTTTCGGAGTGGTGAGGCAGCGGCGGCGGCTGCTGCTGCGGCATTCCTCTTCTCTTCTCTTCGGTCCGGAGAATGTAGTACTTGTAGGATCATCTGCTGTCCTATATATTATCTAATATTAGAGAACCGCTGAAGAGGGGGCCCAGCAGCCAACTCGATTGTAGGGGGTTGCACACTTACGTGTCATCGATACCAGTGGGTAGCGTTTAAACGCAAATGATTTCGACCAGTACCCACATGTGGTGGCGTGCTGCTAGCGAACATATTTAGAACCGGCACGAAAAAAGAAGCGAGGGGTAAAGGGAAGCACAGGTGAGAAACCGAGAAGGCAAAAAAAAAAAAAAACTAGCGGGATGTTTGATGAGCAACCGGGAACTGAGACAAGAGCAGTTCAGCCAAGCGTAAGTGATGTCATCTGGAAAAAAAAGAGATGTGGGGGGTTTATAAAGCCTTTTGGCGGCGCACGCACAGGGACTCGTGGTAAGCCCCTTATTCCCTCAAGCGAGTTTACGGGGGGTGGGGTGTACCCAAAACTGACCGTTATAGCAGGTAGGTCCCTGCAAAATGTCGCTTCCTCTCCGCTCAGAGCGTGGGCCTCTAAAATAAACACAAGCTCTCACCTAGACCTGTTAAGTTTAGCCTGCCTTCTTTCCTCGTGATCGTCCCTATCATTCCTCTGTGTTTCGAACTCCAAGGAATGTTGGCCCAATGCATCGAATTTCCGTGCACGGAGGAAGGTTTGTTTGAAAGTGGCAAACAAGGGTCGCTAGGGTTCAGTGAATCAACAAGACCTGAATCAGCTTGAGCCCACTGTTCCCTCCGTCCACCAACTTCAAAGCCCCCCCCCCCCAGATCCGAAAAAGCGCAAGACCCTGGTGGCACGCCTTTTTCCGCTAATGAACAAAATATATTGGCTGGTCACCATGTCCTTGAACTCAGAATCGGCCCCCGAAGAGCTAAATCTGAGGGGAACCCGAAGCTCGGGGAGGAAACTGGCGGAGTTTGGCACTTTCGCCATCGGCCCCTTTACTCAACAAAAGACAAAAAAAAAAAGAAAGACGACAAGGAACCCATTACATACTGGAACACCAAATCTCCGGCGGCGTTCAAAAAGCCAAGTGTTACTTTGAACCGAATAGAATGCGATATGTTCAGAAGCGGAGGCATTTGCCTGACGCCTATGAGGTCCAGATGTGTACACCGCCCAAGGACTTGCTCCAGCCGCTGGACTTCATGTATCATGGCCTACACTGAGCCTGAAAAGTTGACAACCCAGGGTTCCAACCTCCGATCACTTAGCCGAGCCCTACAACAATATATACGCGACTTTCGATCCCACCCTCGACGACATAGGTACACACACACACTTGCGTCATCAAACAGGTTTATCTGAGTCAAGGTGGTCACAACAGCCTAACGATCCGGTATCCTCCTCCGACTGAATACAAACCACAAGGACGTGACCAAAAATTTCACACTGAAAATCTTATCTGATCGTATCCAGCCACCCCCTCCCCAGCCTTAAACCAGCCAAAAAAAAACAGAAGACTGGTCAAACAGGAGTGTCCTAAGCGATAATTAGTACATATTCATAACCCGCCCATTCCTGTGGCACATATGCTTCTCCGCTTTGCTTCTCTTCTTCTTCGCCCTATACGGTGGAGACCCCCTCGATCTCCCATTAGGTCCCATCAACGGAGGATAATATATCCCTGAATGCTTCAAGCAGAAATATGATCGATTCTCGTCGGAAGAGCAAGGGTCGCCGGCCCGGCTAGAAACACTTGACGCTTGGCGTTCTGCTCAACTCTCAGTGAGTCAGCTGAGGCCACGCCGCCTGGATGAGATTGGGGGGAGATGGAGGAATTTGAGTGAAACGTCACGGGAGTATTTCACATCGTCTCCACTTCAAACTATGTTCTGGACAAATCCCCTGAGATTTCGCCTCAGGCTGGGGGCGGGGAATCCACCGTACAAACATACACACGTACATGCGGCAAGCGAATGCTATGAGATCACTGTGAGACCAGAATGGCGGGAATTCACTACCATAAGAATCACAACCTTTTATGTAAAAACCACATAAAAACATTGAGAATTACTACTCTACATAAATTACATAAATGTGCCCCTGTCCAAAAAATCACCCTTATATGGAGGAATTCACCCCTAAACAACCCTTTTTGGGGTAATTTACCACGGTTCTGGTCTCACAGTGGATGCTATGTAGGCTTATGTAGGTGGGTACACATACTAACAGGGTTCGGCCTCAATGTTTATCCAGGGTTCCTCTGAGAACGTACCCATGAACTTTACTCCGGGGGTCCGCAATCGCAGTCCCTGGTGGGGGCGCAATCGTGCGAGCAGATATAAATATATCTCCAAATACGCCCGAGAACCACACTGGGCGGCTAATATTCTTGGCAATGTCGACCCATACATGCCCAATTAAAATAATCCAGTGACCTTTTTTTTTGCCAAGCCGTTTGGTGTTTTCTAACAGCCACCGATCTAATAATATATAGAGTCGCCACACATCCCAAGTTCTCCTGCTTACTCGCAAATTAAAGAAAAAGGGGGTGGAGAAATCTCTGTCCCATTCGATGGGCCATCCACTTGTTGTGCGCCTATCTAGAGCCCCGGCTGCATAAACACATGAGCATGTATATAGCTCTCCATTTGTAGGTCCCTTTGCCGCCCATACACTGATGATCAATCCATGACGCATTTATATTCTGTACTGACAAGGCTATGTATTTCTACTAAATTATCATTGGGCTCAGTTTCCCATCCGCTCCTCTCGGAACGTATCCTCTTTAATAGGCTGCAGAGCACGACACGAGGAATTTCCGTGACCAGTTTTGTCCCTTTTCTCGAACGCCGGTCCGGCAATCCATTGTCAAGTGCCACAGCCTCTCAACGTGATCGGTCGCCACAGTCTGGCAGCTCAGATCCGTCCTAATATAATCCCCGAGATCGGCGCCAGCCATCAGGAATCTCGTTATGGGGCACAGGGGACAGCGAGGGGATGGATCGAGGATATTGTCTCTACGAACAAGGTATACAAAAAATATAGAATTACAACAAAAATGATGGTTACACAATGCACAATCGATGTATACAAAACAACACGGATGAAATCAAAGGTCGTTAATAACGTCCAAGTACCATGCGTGCCACTGCACGCAGTGGCCATGTGATGACGTACCCCGCACGATGAATAATACTCGTAGCGAGGCCTAGGGGTTGCGCCAAAATGGGATAGCGACCGCTGTCTTCTTCAGCGATTGTTTCCAAGGGGCTATTCATCATTGCGGCCGGAGAATTCTTCAAGGAATAACTGGTCGGTGAATACCGTGACATATAACGATTCTTCTTCGGCGGTGATAGCAGCCATGCAGGTAGAATGTGGAACAACATTGATTGCGCGCCGTTGGTATTGATCATTGGCACCAAAGGTTTACCCTCCCACCCCCCTTGGCTCAAACGCGAGAGGGTAGCAATACTTTCTTCTACAGATCTTATCCTCCCCTCCTGTTCATCTGAGGTATTCTCGTGTTTGTGCAGAGAGCCCTCCAGCGAGTCAACGGCATCGTCAATGTAATCGAAGACTTCCGCTGTGGTGTGTTTAATCCTAACTTTCACCTGGGCCAAGGCATTCTCGAGGTCATTCGCCCGTTTAATCAATGCATCCACTTTTTCTTGTGTACTATTGTGGTCGTTTCCAAGCGGAGGAGGATAATGAATGAAATCTTGAAGATCCGTGGTACGCTGTCTCAGGCGCTCGATTAGATGTGACCAAGGTCTCATCCCAGTTGCCATTACGAAAAGCCCAGTGCTGAACCACGAGACAGAATCTGGACCCATGATTGCTGTAGTGGTATACTTTAGGAGATATGCGCCAATAAACGGGGAGAGCGTAGTTGAAGCCAAAAAAAAGAGCTCCATCTTCCGAAGCTCGGAGACGGCTAACTCTCGGTGTCTATCTTGTGGAGTTATCGGAGGAAGATGTGGGGGGCGTCTGCGACGTCGAGCGCTCTGATACAACATCCAAGGAACTAGAGAAGTTGCGTTCATTAGGAGAGCAAGGTTGGTATCGGGGGAAAGGCTTGCCTTCAATGACCTTGTGGAGGTAGAATACGAGGAGAACGATAAAAAGGAGATTTTTGACATGGTCTCCACCGGTGAGCCAGTTCCCGATGGGCGAGACAAGAGCCACGACGACCGCGAGATCGAATTCATACCAAGCCCTCTGAGGCAGCTCGGGCTGGCGGTCATAATGGGAAAGGGGGTCGATATCCTGCCAGTCGGAATCACGCTTGTGAGAAGATTCGTCCAATCGCCCATAATTGAATGAGGAATCCTCATGAGTTTCATCGTCTTCAGAATGCGAACAACTCTCGTAATCGGACGGCGAGGACTGCGAATGATCTTCTCCTGGGTCCTCCGAGTCGGCCCCTGAGTGTGTATCTGAAGGACGGTGGCGTTTTGTGCCGGAACACGAGCTATTGTCCATACGATTGCGCAGAATTGAAGGCTTGGACTTTATGGACTGATGCCAAGGGGAGACCATTGTCAACGAAGAGTCCAGCAACAACAATCACTGGGACTCCCCCACGCTGAATCGCAGGGATGGTGGCACACGGCCACGTGACACAATCTAATCTACCCCTTCTCGCGTGCACTCAGCAACTGTGCCACCCACCGTCACTATTGCTCAAGAAAATGGAAACAACTGCCCTGGCGCTCGCAGACCCCAAGTTTCCTCCATTTCCAATTGTGCCACTCGGTACCACCATTATACCGTTCATAGATTTTAAGGAACATGGCATCCTGTCGACTCGCGACTCAGGACACTGGACAGGAACTCGATGGGATTGGGATACCCACAGTGGCGCTGCCGATTCTAGACAAATCAGACACGGTCGACTCAGATGCAGCATGGCATCAACATTTAGAGGGCCAGTCGCGACATTTAAGATCATTTCCCTCCCAACACGGAAAGCAATGGTGGCAACACTGGGAAGAGTCCGATAAAATGCGCCCCCCACTTTTTTTGAACCCGTACGTGAAGATCGTACATCTCGCAATAGAACTTTCGCTCACGAATGATAGGGAAACTACCCCAGCTAGATAGGATATACATGGCTACAAGCATATTCCGCAATGGTCGGCGTTGGCCGCCTGAGCGATTTAACACAACAGGACCAAGGTACTTTTGGGATCAAGTCCGTACGCCCACAATTCCTTCATTCCATCATCTTAAAATGTCACCCAATGTAGTTTCGTATATTCATGGGCACACAAGGGTACCCCCCAACTTGGAACCGAACTGACAGGTCCAACCTCAAGGAAGTCCCCCCATTCTCGCCCGAAGATTCAGATAATGAAGGCAGCCCCCATGCTAAAGAAAACACTGGTTGTAATATCTCGGTCGCAGTGAACCGTAACGACCAAATTTCTAAAAAAATGCAGGATATCCCTGCCCGTCCGCCATATGCATACTACGATGCGAAACCGGTCGACCTTGATAGCGATGAAGCCGTCCGAGCACTCCTCGAACTTGACAAACTACGGAGAGAGGAGCGGTTGGTTGACTTTCTTAGCGATCCAGAGGGAGCAATCGGGGTGTACCTGAGCTCTTACATGCGCGAACAGGGCTTCATGTGGTCAGAGAGCACACCAACTCCCATCAACGAATGTGACTTTACATTGTTTACAGGACGGATGCCAACCTCGATATTGTCCCCCGTTTGACTTGTATTTTCCTCAAATTTCTCCTCAAGAATCGTGTCTTTCCCGAACCTGCAATCGACCGCAGGCTCCAAAAAGCACTTCAAGTTTCCGAGAAGGGACTCAAAGAACTCCCACTCACATCGATCATATCCAAGATCCTTCCCGACGAATTCGGTAAAGCCTGTCAAGAGCATTGGGGTTCGCAAAAACGCGCCGTTGACCTCCAGGTCATCTGGCGAGGAACCTGACGCTGACTGATGACGCTGATACCGTCGAGCTCCTCGGCCTGGAGACCGTAAATATACCCCTAGCTGACCCACACGCCCACAGCGAGCCGACTTCACTCATCTTTGCACTGAAATCTGATGTATTCAAATCCCTCCTCACGCCAGATACCCTCTTTTCCGACAACACACACCCTGAGATTTGTCGAACGTTCTCTCCGACGTATCGTTCATATCTCTCCTCCTAGTACATTCTCTGTCCATACCAGGCTCCAGCCTGGGCCAAGGGTTGAAAGCGAACTTGAACAGATGCTAGCAAAGATCACTTTGGAACCGTGGGCTGGCTCCGGCTTGTTTGGCTACGACCAGCCTGAGATGGTTCGGAAAATTGGCCTTGCGAGTGATAGTACGAAAAGCGGATGGCCAGAGGACGAGCACGATCCGCTGAAAGACGAGATTACGATACTCGTATCTGTCGCATCAAGGAATTTGGGTGTGCTACGAAACGCGATTGGGATGGGTTTGGCTGGGTTCTGGGTTCAGCTTACTCCCGTGGTTGAAGATGATTGGGACTCGAGGAAAGTGAAGTATTGGTATACTGATCGCTTGGATGCGGTCTTGCCAAGTTACTGGATGGCGTGACCTTCAGGTTTCAAGACCCTAATGCTCAAGTAAATGGATGAACACATTGTATCTAGGACTGTTATGTGTATAGGAATGTACAAATCTGCTCATATCATGTAAACAGGGAGGAACCTCAGCGTAACCTCGACTGGTCCCGCAATCGCATTCTCTTGCCTCGGCCGAGTTCTGTGCACTACACCATTTACTTGCTCGTTGGCTTCACCCCCGCGAAATGTCAAGCCCGTGACAGTTTGACCATTCACCCGGTCCTCTGCCGGTATCAGAAATTCGACCTCTTCGTACATGTGAGGGAATAAAATCGCCAGCATATCGTCAATCCTTTTACCGCAGATCGAGTCAAAACATTTTAAAAAATGTTTTTTGATCAACGTACCGGAAGATGAAGTCTCCCTTCTGAGTCTTCTTTGCCTTCGGTGAATCAATCTTCGCATCACCCAACTTGAAGTTTGATACATGAACTGTACCCGCTGCATTGTCCTTCGTATACAATGAGAGACCTCGACGCGCGGCCAGGTCTAAAATATTTCGCTCGATAGTATCTTCGGCATAGTAGCAATAAACTATGGCGACAGGGTGAGAACGATGGTGACAGTCGTCGAGGAGAGAAACAACGACCTTCTGTAGGACGAGTCTGACCAAGACGGTCAATACGCGCAATGGCCTGGAGTTCGAATCCGTGGTGGACGACACTCTCGAGGAGGAAGACCCGACAGGCACAAGTGACATTTAGGCCAGCACTTTCTGTCTCCCTATGTGTACATCAGAGAGTCAGAAGCACCATCGACTGTGCAAACTAACTGACCCATGGAGGAGAAGAACAGATATAGCTGGATCTGTTCTGAACTTTCTAGCTGCACTTTCGTTCTTGGTTTTTTGGTCGATACGCAAGGACCGAATCCCTGCCCACCAATTCAATGTCATAGTGAACAAAGTGAGCCAAGAATCAAGGTACCATTGTGATACAGCGCAGCTTGCACGACTGCATTGGCTGAATAAGCGCGCCGGAATAAAAACACAGTACAGAGACTCACTGTGTAGCGAATCGGCCCATGCCGAGAACACAATACTCTTGGATCCAGGGTCGTTAACTTGAATGTACAACAGATGCCGGACAAGCGTCTGGACCTTGCTTCCATAGTCACCAAATGCCTGGATTCGTTGGATTTCTCCAAAAACCTCTGGATCTGCGGATTCACAGGTTCAACGAAGGCGCTGGGGTAGGAGGCACGTAGATCAAGTACCAATCATGTTATAGTCTACTTCTCTGAGAGATCGGGGAACGTGCTCCATATTGACCCCGCCGGTTGGAGCCCATTGAGGCTCTTTCAACCCAACAGTAAATTTTTGAACGGTATCTGGATGAATGGCAACTCTTAAGGCAGTGGATCAAATCAACATTATGAGTTGAAACGTAAATAGGGATTCCAACCTGCAAATGGGACAAGTCTTTCCTTCTCTTCTCTGTATCCATGCCCGCATACAGCCCTGCAAATAGTCAGTTAGTAATAATAGCTAGAGGATAGAAAATATGGTCGCATACCTCGCAAAATATGTGTGCGCTAGATATGCTTGGTAAGTACCCAGGCGACTACCGTAAGCGATAGACATACCATTGTGTAATAAATCCGCGCGCAAATTCGGCAGCGACATAGGACACAAATACTATCATCGTGATCATCGTCTAGCTTTTCTTTATCCTGCGCAAGGTTAGTAAGGTATCGTTGCCTCGCTCGTCCTGCAGTGATTTTAGTGTCCGATTCTTGATCCCCGGCGACCTTATTGGCAATTGCATCGTCCAAGAGTCCTTCCCATTCGACTTGGACAACGGAGTCTGAGATTCTCTTGCAACTGCCTGAAATAAACAATTCTGTTGTTAAATGCCCTTCTTATGAGGGCAAGATCAGCATCAAGTTTGTCGTGCAATGCATCTGAAATAAAATATGAGAGTTCGATCTCTTCGACCATCTTCAATCCGAGACACAAACCTTGCTCCGCGATCAGACGTCGCAGGTCGGCGATCGCGTTTTTTGCCCAAATCTTCTGTGGATCATCTTTAGACTGGATATTCCCCGCAATCGTGCCTAAATCAATCGCAACCTTATCCTGAACTTAAAAACGTTCACCAGCATCTATCCAAAGAATTAACTCACACTTCGAAGTGCTCTCCCCCTCAGCTTGTTCAGAATTTCCTTTCTCCGTTCGGACAATTCTCCGTGAGCGACTTCATGCTCTGGTCGCAGTTCCACATTCTCCGGTGCTTCTGCTTGGGGCGGATCCGCAGCGGCAGCGGCTCTCATAGCAGCAACCGTCTGACGCAGTTTCTTCTCGCGAATGTCATGCGCAGCCAACAATGTACGCTCATTAAGCAAGGCCTCCCGACGGTCAGCCAAGAGAGCCGCGTAGACTTGAAGATACACTTCAGCTTCGCCTTGGTCATCCAGCGTACGCTGGTATTCCCCTCCATCCGCTTCATCTCCGCCGGAGTTGAGTTTGTGTGATAGAAGGTCAATGATGCGTATCCTCCATTGCCAGAGGAGGGCAGATTGTTCATTGAGGACGGTTTTTATGATTCGATTTGTCTCTACTATCTGAAGCGATCGTCAATCTGAAATAAATTTGCACGAGACAACTACGAACACATACAAGGTCACGGAACCGTTCTCGAAGGGAATCATCTCCATCTAGGAAGGGTATTTTGATCAGTAGATCAGTCGCACAAGTACCTTCCTTCATCTTCGCAATGTCAAGTGCAGCCACAGCGGCATGCGCATCCGCCTCCGCCACTAAAGAAATCGAGTTGAATCCGAAATAAAGCTGAAAGAGAAAGGCAGATACCTCTGAGAAGATCTCTCCTGAGCTGGTCTGCAACTTCATACGCTTCATTTTCAGATGTCGAATATTGGCCGCCAAGCACATGATACACGTCGCCCTGCAGGAACTTGATCCTATGCAACACAAGACGCGCTTCCCTTAATCTATCCGAGAGACCGCGACGCTTAGCGATATGTTCTTCGCCAGCGGGTGTGCGTAAGAAGTCTTTATCAGTTGCGTCCTTGCCAGCATGATGCGATTCTTTGCCCTTTGGATCTTCTTCTGAATGTCCTTCTTCACCTTTACTCTCCTGAGCATCATGATTCTGACCCTCCACTCCCCGTGACGCGGCAATCTCCCGCTTGAGAATCTCTCCCTTTAGCATGGTGCTCAGTGATGGCTGTCTGCAGCTCTTCAATGTATCGATTGACCTCCTTCTCCGCTATTTGTAGTGTCTCCTGCGCTTTGTGATACCGATTGGGGACACCTGTTTGCTGTTGTAATTGAGCCAAGACACACAACCCTTGAATCTAAGCATACAACGTGAGATAGTTAGAAGAGTGAACTCAAATTTCATCCACCTTCGCTTTGATATCATCCATAACGGTTCGCCAATTCTTATCCTTCATGTCCTCTAACACAGCTTCCATTGTTTTTAATACGCCAGAGTGGGCTAATTTATCGCCCTGTCTCAAGAGTTGTCCAACCTAATCATGATCATTAGTTGGTCACCAGGAACCAAGACAGAATTAAATTAACCTGAGGGATGGGTACAAATAGCTCGAAGTTTGCGCAGAGACGATCGAAGCAATGTTCCATCGACCTCCCATCCTTCATAGGCTGCCACTCCCCGTGCATCGAGTCCAAGCTGATTCAATACTGCCTCCAGAGTTTGATTGTAGACCTTTGGAACACCATTGGCCACGAACAGACCGTGTTAGATTAGCAGTGACCATACTCACATGTCTCTCAACGGGGCCAAGTCCTACACCAACTAGGTAACGAGTTTGCTGAGGTATAGTCAGCTCGTCTTTCACGTCTGCTTTGACAGTTCTACGAGTGTTTGGATCAGCACCCATTCGAAAATTGTTGCCCCAGGGCGAATACCTACCTGATTGCATATTTCTGGAAGAAAGCCGCGAATTCCCCAGCGTTAGCTGGCTCAAGAAGCTGCGACCAGATACGCGGGGAGCCGACGATACTGTCGACACGAAGGAACCTAGAGACAACCACTTGAATAACCAAACACTCAAAAGATGAAGAAAAACCAACTTAAGAACATGATCTAAATCTGACACCCGCGAACGTGGGGGAGTTCCTGACACGGCAAAAGATGCCAGTCTTGGTAAAAGGGAGACCATATCTCTATTATGAATTGTCAGACCGATAACAGCGCAGTGGCAATGTTGGACTCACTCAGTCCTTTTGCCTCCCGCCATCTGGACTTCATCCATAACCACACGCATCCACTCAACCATCACCAACGGGCTCCTCGGCCTCTCGAGAGTGAGGTAGGATATATCTTCGCGTCTTGGGCGCTGAATTGCTGCACGCGCAACATTCAAGTCAGAACGCAGGACCACATACGTCGTTATGACAACATCATATTGCTGGACATATGAAGGCCAATCTAGACAAATCTCTTCTTTTTCGTCCACCTCCATGTCGTTGGATTCGGTACTCTCCATTGCATCATTTACTTCTTTCTTCCCTTTTCCTTTGACTTGTTTCTTGCCCGTATTGGTTTTCGGGTTGGGCCGTTTTGGCCGTTTTAAAAGTTTCCGTACACGCTCCTTCTCCTCTGGTGTATCTGTGATGGGAACCGCGACTTTTGACCATCCGTCGTACACAAGAACTTTCAGTGAAGGGGCATGAGCATTAATCTCGTCTATCCACTGTCCTGCAAGAGAATTCGGAGTAACGATAAGCGTGGTCTGGTACGGGAGCGATCAGTTGAGCTTGAAACACCTGGGGATAGGAACTGTACCTTGACAGCCTTCACGTTCAGTCTAGTCTCTGGATCCCATCGTATCAGGGACGGATTACGATCTTTGGGTGCCGGATTGAGCATGATGAGAGCTAATGTCTCTAAAGTTTTTCCGAGACCTGGTTCCTCCGCGAGTATACCACCATAAGCTGACCGTTGCGGAGGTTTCTCTGGAGAAAGCATCCCAGTAAGCCGGTGGTAGTACCAGGTATAATTTCCTTCTTGTACTTCGTCCCAGAAGGAATATTCGGTGCTCTGGTGGTTAGGCACGATGTTGCCTTCTGGGGTCACCTCTTTCCCTTCACGTTCAAGAAGCCATGCGACACTTCGGCGTTGGAAAGGAAGGAGAGTAGGGAGGAGATTATCCGGCTGCATGGCGTCATTTGCAAGGTGGGATGGGAGTGGAGTCGCAGATTTGAGAATGGAATAAAAGAAGGAGACGTCAACGTCGTTGACACCTGCTTTGGTCAAAGGGTCGCGCATAGAGAAACCGATATAGCTTGCATTTACATTCATCAATGAAAGCAACGCGCGTCTTGGACTCCTTCCTCCCCAGAGGTTCGAACAACAACGGAAGACAGAAAGAAACTACAACTTCAAGTTGGATTTCAAAGGGGAGTTCTTTGTCACTGGAGTCGCAAAAGCCTTCTGGAAGGATAACAACCTTCAAATTGGCCTCGATGTCAACCTTCCGTTCTTTCTCTAATTCACAGCAATGCTGGAGAACGGCGATGTAGTCCCGACCAACAACATGAGGCAAAAGGAGCCCGTCCCCAAGCTCATAACTAGTCGGTTGGGATTGTACCGTCCAGGTAGCTACTAACCCTTGCGCAAAACGAATAATACGAGAATGGCCAACGTCAACAACGGTGGGTTCAGAGAAAGAAACACGTATCGTTTCCAGTATCCGTTTGAACTCCAACACCTCTGCAGCCCACGACTGCTCTCTGTATCCTCCTCCTCCGTCTACATAACGGACCTCGAAGACGTGCCTCCAAGCAGGCAACTTCTCTTGCCCAGGAGCTGAACAAGTAGGAGGGGGTGGGAAAAGAGGGGATGGAATGCCGGGACTATCGTGGACGTTCGAGCTTTCGGCCGTCAGGGAAAGCTTTCTTCTCTTTTTCTGCTGAAGAGATATTGGAGATGTTCCCCTTTTCATTCCCGTCTTTTGACTGTTGCTCTTATTAGGGAATGATATTTCTTCGAGAATTCGGGCAAAGAGGCCTTTCAGCTCGAGAAAGGGGAGAATTTCTCCACGGTGTTTAGACTCCAGCCCAACGTCGGAGGCGAGCAACTGCGTTTGGAAGCAGTGCTTGGAGCATGATATTCGCATACCAAAGTACGTATGTACAAGGGCGGGACAACTTGAGGCGGATCCGAGGGTGGCAGAAAGATGTGGTCGGTGTTGTGTCTCGGCGCGTAACGCGTAACGATAAATTAAATACCCATGCTGTGATGGGATCACGTGACAATTATGGCGTTCCCCACAACGGGAAGTGTGCGATCACACGAATCAAGCACCCAAAAGTCTTGGAATGATATTCTCTGACATGACTAGCGCTTCTTCACTAGTCGGAATTTGGAAACAGTGGCTCACCAACACAATTCCAACCCCCCTTCCCGCGGAAATACCAAATACCAGAAACGACAGTCGTTTTGGTCAAAACGCTTCCTTGTTTTCATGGGAAGATATGCTAAAGACGGGCGAACGTTGAATGCTTCACAAGAACGTCAGCTACGCAGCCGTTAAGCTACCGCTCCACACATCGCACAAGCGAGACTTCACTCGACCCATCACTGAGCAGAAAAGGCACCTACACTCTCCCAGAAACTATTATAACAATTTCAATTAATTTGACCCATCCTCGCAAATTTACGACTCACTCGCAACGGTCCAAGAGATCCTGCGCGGTAGTGGTGGCGCGGAACACCGGGTCGCCAGCATCTGTCCTATTAAATAACATTTCCCTCTTTCCTTGTGGGTTCCATTGATTCCATCGCGGAACAGTATTCTTAGGGTCCCATTTCACATTGGGGTCCAGTGCCAGGACAAAGTTAAGGAATGATTGCGCGAAGTTGTTTATGAAGAGGGTGTTATTGAAATTTGGTTTGGCGTTGCTGGACAAAATAAAATACTCGTTAGAATGATAAAATCGAAAATAAAAAACCGGCCAAGATCCAACGCACTGCGGGAAGTAGTAACCAACGTCATTTCCATGGCCCCCCGGAGGTACCGCATATTCACCCTACTGGTAATCAGATCACAGCATTATTAATCTTCAGAAATAGTACCTTGAAGCCGTTTCCTCCAAATGCACGGAGTAGGAAATATGTTGGACATATAAATATAGCTGGAAGTAACGGTTCGGTTTGGAGGACGGGGGGAACGAAATACGAACTCACATTCTCCCATAATTGCAACGGCTTGGGCAATGGGTGTGCCAACTGGAGCATACTGAGCGACTGCATCGGCGACATCCTTAGAACGAAATTCTGGAAACAAGTTGGCTACGTATTGTGGAATTTGGACAGTAGATGCAGTGCGCATATCGACAAACAGCGCTCCTTCAAACGTATTCGTAAAGGCAAGCACAATATCCTGGGATCAAGGGCGTTGAACACTGTACACGAACCAGCAGACAAAGAACCTACACCATTAACTTTCTTTTTGCGCAGCAGTTCCGTCGGTCGCTCGGTGATCAATTTTCCATCTATCACAGGAACGAAGATAAAGGTGCCGAAGAATCCACTGTTGCAAACATTGGTGTTGGCAGCTTGAAGCAGATTGACGTCCACCCCTCTTAAGCACTCAAGTGTGTTCTGAGCCGATGAGCACCTGGTCGTCACAGGCTCAGTATGATCATTAATTCATCGAGTGCATCAGAACTGAGACGTACCCCGTGGCGTTGACAATCTCCGAATACAATTGCTTTTATAACCCGGAGTCCCCAATCTCAAAAGAAGCCTTTCAAATATTTTATGAGACTAACCTCGGGTACTCGATCATTGAACTTGTATTGAGAAGGAAGGAAGGTTGAGCTAGTAATCGCCGCACGAAAGAGAGGCGGTTGTGTATTCCCATCGTTCGCAATAACCTGTTGAAGTACAGATCCCGCCCCTATGCAATAGTAGTATTCAAGTCGGGATCTGTCATTCGAATCCCTAGGTGTACCCACCGGCAGATTCCCCCCATATGGTAACCTTGTCTGGATGGCCATTGAACTTGCTGATCTATTGAGTGGTCAGTTGATGCCTCTCAGCGGGAACGCATATTTATTGGAAACAAAATTCACATGCTCTCGCACCCATTGAAGCGCGAACTGTTGGTCATCTATAATAGCCGTTTTAGCACTTCGTTCCCAGGACAAGATCACTGATGCTTACATAGCCCAGCATTCGGTACGCCTTGATCCTGAACGTTCTGACCAGCAAGAAAACCGAATACCCCCAAACGATATTGAATAATGACAGCTACTACCCCTCCTCCGGCTTCGTTGACTAGGTCGTTACCATCAAAGATGTCGGTTCCGCTGAACCCGGAGGCGCTGCCAGATACATAACCCCCTCTAATAAAGGTTGGAGTATGAGATCCATCAATAGCTTATGGTAAGCCGAATACAGACCCGTGAATCCAGACGACAACAGGCAAACGTGTCTTTGTTGACGCGGGGGTGATGACACTAAATGTTTGTCAGCACTTCCTTTGATCAAGCGAACTCGGCTCTGCTGCATGCTGGCAACGCACTTGAGGAATAAACAATCCTCCGAGAATATAGGAACAGCACGCTTGTCGTGAACCTCACGAGTGTTGTTTACTGGGCTAATATCCCTTGGCTTACTATCCAAAGGGAACGGCGCCGTAGGTTGATTTCCTTGTCCCGCTTCCCAACACCTGTTGGGGAATGCATTGGCCTCTTGGACGCCTCGCGTCAGCTCAGGTAGCGCGGGTTTTCTCCAGCGACGGGTACCTATAAATTGGAAATATGGGCAAGGATACATTTTAGCAATCAACAAGAGTGCCCCTCACCTGTAGGAGGTGCCGCATAACGCATTCCAAGAAATTCAAAATTTCCAGTCTGGGCGTTCAGGCTTCCTTCATATTTGGCGTATCCCAAATTGACCACTTTCGTCTGTCCCTGGACGCGAGCCATCAAGATTGACAGCAAAGCAAGCCATATCAATACTAGTTGCATGATTGAAAGGGCGGGGGAAGGAGGGGGATCGGCGTACAAGCGGACGAGCAGGGGACACTTATAAAGTTTCGATGCTGCCGCCGAAGCTAATTGCGTTCCTGGTCTATGACTGTTAAGAGGACTGGTGACTTTTGCGCCACAGCACAAGAAGCACAGAGAACCTTCCATCCTGGCTGAGAATGCCCGAGGCACACTCAGGTTGTCTTTTTCCCAAAAAATCTATAGTTGTTTGTGGGACATATCAGAAATCGTACTGGTTTTCTCACCTTCGAAGAAAACACCGTGCTTCTTCATTATTCCCGGAAATAGAGAGCAAATGTCCTTGATCACATGCATTCACGAGCTTGGGAAAAGAATATGAAGAACAAAGTATCGGAGGAATCCAAACGACGGCCCGCGGTAATTCAATGTGGTGGAGGAGAGCAGGATCTCTATCCGCAGCCGTAATGCCTCCGCAACTCGGCATTGACGCTGGGAAGTCTTTAGTGCAGATGGAGCTCTATACTTTGGTAGGGTGCTAGCGGTCGCATCCATAATGCACCGCGCCAGGATTAAGCTACCAGAATAATAGAGGGCTACATGCTCCTATCACAAAATAATAATAGCGCTTGTCAATCCATGTCATAACGCTTCTGAAAGTGTCTATGTATATGAAATAAATGAAGGCTTAATCTACTGAGAAGCTCGGGTTTCTCACAGCTTATTTGGGAACCCGGGTGTCAGTATGACGCTAAGCATGATTGGCGCCAAAGAGCACTTACCAGAACCTCTGCCGTCTGGCAAATAAGTATAGTATATGAATTAAGTAGAATAATGAGCGGGCTCCATGATTGTGCCCTTGGTCGGCCACAAGCTCCGCAGTGGTACGGGCGCTCATTCGGGCTACCTGAGTGTAAACTACACCAGGAAGTACCCAGTCTGGAGGAAGATGTGGCCCAATAGGCCTATCACTGCGGCCGCACCCAGGTTTAGAAGCGCCTGCGAAGCCTATGAGCAGTCGAAATGAGGAATTTGGCCGTGGGTGATGTTTGCGGTGAGCAGTTGAAATAAGGAAGCTTGCAATGGGCCTCAGGATTGGCATAGTTGACGGTGAAACAGCCACAACCTCCACCGGTCAATCAACCAGCCCTAATTTGCATCGACAATCCTCCAGGGATAAGAGTATTGAGAAGATCTGGCCAAAGATGACCTTGACCTCCTACATCAGCAAATTCCCCGTTCGGTTGCACGACACTGCAATCGGCCAAATGCCTTGCAATGTCCGAATATATTTCAGACCATTGCCCACAACTTGAAATGTTGCAATGGCTTGCAATTTTGGCAATATATTTCGAAATGAGCGATATATTTCGGACCATTGCAAGACATTGCAGAGCATTGCAAGGCATTGCTGAGTTGTCTCCCCCAAAAAAATACCGGCAGGACAATCCCTGATATTCTCAGCACCAGTTATCAACCAGGAGGCATTTATTGTAGTATGGTACGAGTACATGAAGATCCAGGTATAGAAAACACTAGATGTATCCATATAGTGACTTACCGAATTGGATAGATGACTGGGCACATGCGTCGGAGGCCATCACGATTGGAGGGAGATCTAGGTCCATGTTAGCATGAACTAGAGGGATCTGCGCTTGGGTGGGGCAGGAACTTGGACGGGGGGGGGGCGGCGCATGGGCAATTGGTTCAGTATGACACCAAGTGGCGGGGGCTTTGAAGTGTGGCCGGGTCACTCACCACGGGCTGGTAAATCCGGATATACGCGATTGGTCCTCACTATTTGATAGGCTATATGCGCAAATAATAGGTGTGGTGGTGCTCAAAGAGTAGGGGGTACTGTAGATAGGTCGACCATCCGGATGATTCGCTGGCAGGTGTTGTGAGGTTTATTTCCTAGGCCCCCTTCGATGTGGATTGTCGAAACCGCCATTTGTAAGTGATTAGCGTATCAGTTGACATCAAGGTGTGCGCATGTACGCACCGCGGGTCTGGTCCGGGCATGCAGCCATTCGTCAAGTAGCCAGGGGAAGACCGGAAAACAGAACCTGTGGTCTTTTTATGAAGGCGGGAGCGCAAAATTCGTCCATTGGCGGCCTGCAAGGGGTGGAACAATGAGGATGGTGGTGGTAGAAGATTAAGGTGAATGAGCCGGAGCCCCCATTCTGACGAATCTAGAAATATTATGTAATAAACTTAGGGTTAGGGTTTGCGGTCGCATTCAATTGTTCAATTGTGAGCAACTCCTGCGTAGACCGTAGCAAACCGTACTGACCGGCATAGAATAAATCCCTCTGACATATATCAGGGGAGAGAAAGAAGTACCCTCGAGGGTGCTTGTCAGCGAGACACGAGAGCGTAGGCCTGCTGTCTTGATAGAATGGCGTCCGACTTGGGAGTGGTATTTGATGTAGTAGAGAACCGAGATTGTGAGCGGGGGGTGCATTTTAATGTTAGGGGAGGTGGGGGAAGGTGACATAGTGTTTGGAATGGAAATCTGGAAGGCAGGCACGGGTGCTGGAGTGAGAACTCAAAGCGGTCACGCTAATCCTGAGTCTGAAGGTGGAAAATCCAATGTGTTTATTGTGAGAGTGTGATAGGGTGATTGATATACTGTAGTAGGCTGCAGAATGGATCCTAAAGCCAGTGAGCCAGTGAGCAAACCCTTGCAATCAAATACAGGCAGCTGAAGTATTGCAATTGAGTGCAATACCTTGCAATGTGGTGGCAATATATTTGTCGTGCTTTGCAATGCCTTGCAATGTTGCGCAATATATGACCGCTCATTTCAATATCACATAATAAATTTAGTAGGACTGCAAGATGATTGTAAGGGGTCGTTATGAAGATAATATATTGTGCCAGATTTTATGGCCTTGAAACCTCCGATAATGGCTTGCAACCAAACGGGGATTTTGTAGATGTATATTGCGGTGAGTGGAGTATTTTGGGTGCCGTCACAGAAACGCTTTGATGAAAACTCGGCTAGGCAAGCCTTCAGTACAGTACGTGATTAATTTAATGCGTAAGTTGTATGTAGGTACACGATCAAAAGTCCAGGTATGCTGATGATACACCTGGTTCCCATCCAGTTCCGAACCTCTGTACACGAGCGTAGAGTGAAATAGCATGATATCATGATATCATCTAAGACTACATTACAGAAGAATGAAGAAAATACATAAAAGAGGCAACCGTTACAATATAATAAACAAATTATGCGCTCATTGCGAAGATTCTGTGGGATGTACCTGTACCTACCTCATGACACAGCGGAAAACCAATAAAAAACCCACAACCACCCGAAGAATGCAAGCGAGCTAGGGGATGTGTGGTCAATTGCTTAGCTGAGAAACGAAGTACATTGACCGTACTCGGGAGATAATAACCCGAGGGATCAATCCGAAAGCAACCAAGAGAGCTACGGGCTCCCAGACATACACCCTATTCGTCAACCAAAGGGCGGAGATCCTGCAGGTTTAAGATGAGAACACACGGTTGCAACAGTAGTGAGCAATTACATCACGATTGAAAAGCCAATCAGGCTTATCGCTCCAATCATATGAGCTGGAAAAACCATGCAGGCAAGGGGAAAATGGATTGCAACTAAATTCCCATACTGTATAAATCTCGACGACCGTTTATTAATGATGCCATTGAAGTCACGAGCTGGGGATACTTCAGCGTCCGATCTGTTCCCGGTGCACGTAGCAGACACGTACAAGGACACCCGTAAAGGAGGTGGCTGGCGAGCTTGGCGAGCATGTAGAGCGATGAAAATCTCTGTGGAGGGAGCCCCGCTGTATACGAGGGGACAATGTTTCAGACTCACCACCTTAGCTCCTATTCGTTTGAATACTCAGACATAGCGTAGCTGAATTATAACAGAGTCTTCACAAAAGAAATATACAGTAACTTGCAGGTAAACGACCACATGCTGCATACTTTCCCTTGGTTTTTGGTAGAAATGAAATATACAGCCGCCATACGGTAACATCTGAGATTACAGTTGACAGATAGAAAAAAGTGATTAGGAGCATGAATATGTAAGGATGGTCACAACCAACCGTCAGAATGACCGTTACACCAAAAGGGTTATAACAGAACAGCTTGTGTGTTCTGCTACCGGTCGGTATATATGTACAGTAGAGGGACTGTAGTAAGCCCAGGCTTATAGAATAGTCTTATCGAACGGGAAAATGTATTAATATCTCGTGTACATTCTGACTAGACGTTGTGACTGGCTGCGAGGTAGAAACCACACGGTTTTGGGTGGCTACTACTAATGAGAAATGTATTTACCATGGAGTCTAAAACCCACTCTTTTCAAAATTGGGGAAGCTTGAAGCTTAAGGTGTTGTGAATGATGTCTGGTGAAATAACTGAGCCCATCTTTTACCATGTGCTTTGAGTATTTTGCCAGTTGCATCGTATGCATGGAAGTTGTAGTCCTATTTTTGCATAGTTTATTAATAGAACTGCTTGATGAAAGCGAAATACGCAAGTTGTCCCTTGAATTAAATAACCAATCCAGGGACACTCCGGCTATATCCCATTGTACCATTCAACGTCCGGTAAGCAATTAGTGTGTCACTGTAACTCAAATACTGATGAGTTGCTAGCGAGAGTATACATACCACTACGTGGCCTAGCCCTGACCCCAACGAAGTCAAAGTTTCTTTTATATTCCCCTCTTTCAATGCGGGCCCCAGAATCTGTCCTCGATCGGCAGGTTCGTCTCAATTCCAAGCTGAAGAATCGGTAATATTTAATACCCATCCCTCCTTTTCATTTTCCCCAGTACGCATACAACGAAATGTCCTTCATGCTTATCCACCTCCTCCACCTCCCTTGAGACCGACTCGTTCCCACCTGGTACACTCCCGCCCTCTGAATTTAAATCTTCACCGGGCGGAAAGGGCATCGAGAAGACCTGGCCGAAGATGGCCTTGACCTTCCTATATTACGGTGAGTGCGGTGATTTGCACCCGAGTGCCTTAGGCCAGCTGCTGGTTGCCATGCGGGATCAGGCACGCGCCCCGCTGTCGCCCACTCAACAAATGCCGATCATGGCGTTTCCCACTACGGGGAGTGTGCGGTCGCACGAATCGAGCACCTCAAAGTCTCGGGAATGACGCTTTTCTGACGATAGCTGGAGCTTTTTTATTGGTCGGTAGTCATCTTGATCAAAACGCTTCCTTGTTTTTCATAAGAGGATATGCTAAAGACAGACGAACGATTGAATACTTCACAAGAACTTCAGCTACGCAAACGTTGAGCTACCGCTTCCACACATTGCACAAGCAAGATTTCACTCGAACCCATCACTGAGCAGAAAAGGCACCTACGCTCTCCCAGAAACTATAATAATAATTTCAGTTGATTTGACTTGTCCTCGCAAATGTACGACTCACTCGCAACGGTCCAAGAGATCCTGCGCGGTAGTGATGGCGCGGAACGCCGGGACGCCAGCTTTTGTCCTATTAAATAACATTTCTTGGTTCCCCTCTGGGTCCCATCGCTTCCATCGCGGAACAGTATTCAGAAGGTCCCATTTCACATTAGGATCAAGTGCAAGGACAAAGTTAAGGAATGACTGGGCGAAGTTGTTTATGAAGAGGGATGTTGTCGAAAATTGGATTGGAGTTGCTGAAAAAAAAAAAAAAAGGAAATACTCGTTAGCATTGTAAAATCGAATAAACAACCCGGACAAGATCCAACGCACTGTGGGAAGTAGTAACTAACGTCAACTCCATGCCCCCCCGGGGGTACCGCATATTCACCCTACTGGGAGTCAGATCACAATATTAACACTCTTCGGAAATAGTACCTTGAAGCCATTTCCCCCAAACGCACGGAGCAAGAAATACGTTGGACATATAATTATAGCTAGAGGTAACGATTCGGTTTGGAGGACGGGGGGAACGAAATACCAACTCACATTCTCCCATAATTGCGATGGCTTGGTCAATGGGCGTGCCAACTTGAGCATACTGAGCAACTGCACCGGCGACATCCGTAGAACGAAATTCTGGGAACAAGTTGGCTACGTATTGTGGAATTTGGACAGTAGATGCAGTGCGCATATCGACGAACAGCGCTCCTTCAAACGTATTCGTAAAGGCAAGCACAATATCCTGGGATCAAGGGCGTTGAACACTGTATACAAACCAGCAGACAAAGGACATACACCATTAACTTTCCCTTTGCGTAGCAATTCTGTCGGTCGGTTGGTGATCAATCTTCCATCCACCACAGGAACGAAGACAAAGGTCCCGAAGAATCCGCTGTTGCAAATGTTCATGTTGGCAGCTTGAAGCAGATTAACGTCCACCCTTCTTAAGCACCTAAGTGTGTCTCGAGCCAATGAGCACCTGGTCATCACAGGCTCAACATGACCATCAATTCATCGAGTGCGTCAAAACCGAAACGTACCCCGTGGCGCCAACAACTGCCGAATACAGTTGCTTTTGTAACCCGGAACCGTCAATCTCAAAAGAAGTACTTCAAGTGTTTTAGGAGACTGACCTCCGGTATTCGATCATTGAACTTGTATTGAGAAGGAAGGAAGGTTGAGCTAGTAATCGCCGCACGGAATAGAGGCGGTTGTGTATTCCCGCCGTTTGCAACAATGTGTTGAAGTACAGACCCCGCCCCTGTGCGATGGCATCTGAGTCGGGATTTAAACGTTTGAGGAGTCCCTGGGTAGACTTACCAGCGGATTGCCCCCATATAGTAACCTTGTCTGGATGGCCATTGAACTTGCTGATCTATTTGGTAGTCGGTTGACGCCTCTCAGAGGGAACGCGTATTTATTGGAAACAAATTCACATGCTCTTGCACCCATCGAAGCGCGAACTGTTGGTCATCTATAACGCTTTAGCACTTCGTTCCCAGGACAAGATCACCGACCCTTACATAGCCCAGCATTTGGTACGCCTCGATCCTGAACACTCTGACCAGCAAGAAAACCGAATACTCCCAGACGGTATTGAATAATGACAGCTACTACCCCTCCTCCGGCTTCGCTAATTAGGTCGTTACCATCGAAGATGTCAGTCCCGGTGAACCCGGAGGCACTGCCTTCCACATAACCCCCTCTAATAAAAGTTGGAGCATGAGATCCATTATGATCTATGGTGAACGAAATACACACCCGTGAATCCAGACGACAACAGGCAAGCGTTTCTTTGTTGCCGCAGGGGTAATGACACTAAGTATTTATCAGCACGCCCTTTGATCGAACGAGTTCTGGTATGTTACACGACTGGCAGCGCACTTGAGGAATAAACAATCCTCCGAAAACATGGGAATAGCACGCTTCTGGTGAACTTCACGAGTATTGTTTACCGGGCTAGTATCCTTTAGCTCGCTGTCCAAAGGGAACGGTGCCGTAGGTTGATTTCCTTGTGTCGCTCCATAGCACCTGTTGGGGAATGCATTGGCCGCTTGAACACCTTCCGTCGGCTCAGGTAGCTTAGGTTTTCTCCAGCGACGGGTACCTATAAATTTGAAATATTGGTAAGGATATGCTCTAACAACCAACAAGAGCCCCCCACACCTGTAGGAGGTGCCGCGTAACGCATTCCAAGAAATTCAAAATTTCCAGTCTGGGCGTTCAGGCTTCCTTCATACTCGGCGTATCCCAAATTGACCACTTTGGTCTGTCCCTGGACACGAGCCGTCAAGATCGACAGCAAAGCAAGCCACACCAACACCAGTTGCATGGCTGAAAGGGAGGGCCGGGAGGGATCGGGACCAGTGTACAAGCGGGCGAGCAAGGGATACTTATAAAGTTTCGATGCTGCCTCCAAGGCTGATTGCGTTCCTGATCCATGTTTGTTAGGAGGACTGGTGACTTTTGCGCAGAGAATCTTCCATCCTGGTTGAGAATACCCGAGGCACACTCAGGTTGTCTTTTTCCCAAAAAACCTATAGTCGCTTGTGGGACATATCAGAAACCGTACCGGTTTTCTCACCTTCCAAGACAAAAACCATGCTTCCGGGAAATAGAGAGCAAATGTCCTTGATCACATGCATTCACGAGCTTGGGAAAGGAATATGAAGAGCGAATTGTCGTTAGAGGAATCGAAACGACGGCCCGCGGTAGTTCAACGTGGTGGAGGGGAGCAGGATCTCTATCCGCAGCCGTAATGCCTCCGCAACTTGGTATTAACGTTAGGAAGTCTTTAGTAGGATGTCAGCGGTTGCATTCGTATCGTACCGCGCCACGACTAAGCTACCGGAATAATAAAGGACTGCATGTTCCTATCACAAAATAATAATGGCACTTGTCAATCCATATCATAACGCTTCTGAAAGTGTCTATGTATGTGAAATAAATGAGAGCTTCAAAAATGAAATGGGTAATAAATCAATTCACCGGAAAAAAAGGCAATTGTGTATATCATGATTTCCACACGCCGGCCAAAGACGGGCTCTCACCACAGATATCCCAAACCTCCCTCGCTCCCAAGAGTTGTAGGTCACCAATCCGGAGGCGGAGGTCTCGCCAACTTTGTTTTCTCCCAAATCTCAGGCACCGAGTTCTCCCAAAACGTGGTAGGGCATCCCCTCGACTCCTCTATAACCCAATCAAAATACATCTTCAGCTCTATCAACGCTTCACTCGTGAAACCCTCCACTACAAGCTTCTTCAGTGGTACACCGTTGTTCGCCCGCGCATTCGCCAAAAGTAGTAAAGGCTGCAAGTCCTCAGCGTCTTTTGCCCGGGGCCCGTGGCTGTTCGCATAGTGAATGTGCAGCTGCTCTAGGCGCGGCGCTATGCGGAATCGCGAGGGTTGCTGAGGCTCGGTCTGGGCTAACGAGACTTGGGTGAGGATGTCACATAGTTTATCGAGCCTCCACCAAATGGCACCCGATACCCGCAGAAGTTTCAACGTGGGCAATAAAGCCAGAAGTCCCTCGTCATTTGCGTTTATCCACTCTGGGTCGGGGCAGTAGTTCAGCTCTGTAACGTTTATAAATTGGCCAAGGGATCGTAAAGTTGAGAAGCAAGGTGACGCATTGGTATTGCGGGTGTAATAATAGATGGTGGAGCCCTTGACCCCTGTGAGGAGAGTCTCTGCCTCACAGGGATGTTCACTATCTAGGAACGACGTAATGTTAATCTTGGTGCATCGTTGGAGTAACGAAAGGTCATCCGGGTGAGGAAAGAGTAGACTGCGAAGATCTGGTTCCCAGCCAAGGTCCCAGAGACAAAAGGTTACTTCGGAAGGCATAATGAGGTTCTTGAGGAATGCTAAGGGTACCATCTCGAAAGACCAATCGCCGAGCTCCAGATACCGTAAGGTTGGGAGTGGCACAGGTTTAACAAGATTGCTTGTGTCAAAGACGAAGTCGTCTTCCAGCCCGGCACTAATAAGGATTAGGGTCTCGAGGTGAGGCGATTGGTTCATGGTGTGAAGAAATGTGTGCAACGGATAAGCGAGCTTCGTCGAGTTGGTCGTATAATGCCAAGTGTGTGAGATTGCAAAAGGTGTCGTGAGGCCATAAAGATATGTTTGCCAAAACTAGCTTTCGCAGGCATGTTGCTCCAGTATTGAAGATTGGTGGCAGGACATAAGGGATTCCAGAGTCGTCCTCGTCACTTGATATGATAGTTAAAGCCTTCCAACCTTGTTGCTGGTTTCGTGAAGTATTTCCATGGCGAATGATTCTCCGTCAAGGAGCTGAATATATGTAACTCTCTTAGACGGTCTATGTTGGCGGCAATTGACTTGAGGGCCTTATCTTCAAATTGCTCGTCCGTTTCCATGTATTCGTGAGGACCAGCCAAGTCGAAATCGGTGGTATAAAAAACATCCAGGGGCAAATTCCCCGACAGGGGCAGATATCGAAGAGCAGATTCATCTGAAACCCTATTTATATGTATCCTGCGCCAGAGGGAGGGCTCCGAAAGGGCTGCTGCGCGCCAGTACCAACACACTCGAGTAACAACCGTCCAATCATGGAACGAGCTGGGGAGGGGGAATGGAAAGAGTTCTGTAATAGGTTCGAGTAGATAGCCGAAGATATGTGCGAGGATTTCCGGAGGTAATGCATTGACGAGAGGGTTTCGACTTGTTGCTCTGTTGAATTCCTCGTCTGTCTCCAAGAAACCATCCATGTGACGCTAAGATTCGTCGAGTTGCTATGGATGGCCCATAAGCTCAGTTGAGGATAGACAGAATAGGCAGACTAAATACCGCTGGCACCGAGACAAAGTACAGAAACCACCGTTCTTGTACATATAAGTGTAATTTGGTGAGAGCGTTGGAAAGCAAGGTGACCATGACCAGTCACATCATCAACTAGACGACATGTCACAGGGCGTTTGGTTCTACTTCAGGCTCTCTAAGTTCCAAACACCCCTCTGTCCCAGTTGCGCTCTCCCAGTATTCGCCTCAATTGCCACAGACTGTTCCACTCGAGGAATCCTAGTCCTTCGGCCGCATTCGTCCAAGGGATATCTATCCTGGACGCAATGCGGGTGGAGCCATGGGATCTTGTGGCACAGCACAACGTGGGGATATCAAAGTTAAGGAAGAGTAGCTGCTTGAACTGGTGTTCGTACCTGGTAGACAACGAGCACGATGCAGTGTTCCCGTCACTGCCTCCATCTTCGCCGTCGCTCGCCTGACTACTGTCGCTAGCCTGGTCATATTTACTAGGTAATGGTGTGTTCGTCGAACTGGCCCTAAGAAACTTCCATTGTACATTATTCTTGAGTGATGCGAACGAGTCTGGTATCGTTCTAGTGACCTTTGTTAGGAATCTTGATTTTGATAATCACATGATGACAGAAGCATGATGTCATGGTGGGGGAGGTGAGCGTTGATAGTGAGCCCATCCTCTTCAATATTCAAAATGTCTCTAAAGACCTGCACCCGACTACACCTCTCCTTCCTCCGCACATGCAACCTTAACACTGCTATGAGGAACCCCATCAAGGTCACCTCTCTCCCTTTCCAAGCAATAAACCACTATACCCAGGGCCATGCTACGGACCCTAAAAACTTACACCCTCAAGATACACAATCACAATCCGTGAGAGGGGGGTTTAAAGCACGGAGGGACGGGGCAAACCAAGGTCTAGATGCTGCTAGCGAAAAATCTAAGGCTGAGAAGGGGAAGACACCAGAAAAGACGGGGAAGGGCAATCCGGAGAAGATTGGGTTTGTTGAACAAGTTGGTGGGGCGAGTGGAACTGCACGTAAATTCGAGGAGGAGGAGAAGTAATAGCTGTCATGCATACGAAGTTCCTGACCAAGAGCAGTCTTGGTTTTTTGAAGGCGATGCTGCTATTACTTAAGATTCTATAAGGGCCTCGTCCTAGCACACAAAGAACGTTTATATCATGCTTATACCGATGCTGATCCCAAATATTGACGTTTAACCCCAGGGTGTTGAAGGCGGCTACTCATGAGGAGTTAATACTTGGGACCTGATATACTGTTGCATAGGCCTTCTTGCGAGCATCACATCGAATTCCTCGTAGGCAATCGCAGAGTGCAGTCTTCTGAAGCGTTCAAGATTCTAAGTTGTCCCTCTGGTCTTTATAACGAGTCATAGGAGTACCTAGTCGAGGTCGGCGACACTCTGAGTTGTCGAAGAAGAACGCGGTGCCTCTTTCTCCCTTTTCTCTCTTCTGCGTTTCACGTCCCAGTTATATACTCGCGCAGTATTCACCTCCATCACCGTGATCTGCTCCCTTAAAAATTCTAGGTCTTCGACAGTATTTTTCAAGGAAGTTTCTGCGGCTGCTAGCCTGGACTTGAGTAACTCGACCGCCTCAGGGATTTTATAGGACAGCATAACGTTGGCCTATCGAGATTGAGTGAGGAGAGATAGCTGTTTGAGTGGCAAATAGATATACCCCAAGCCATAGGTAAACGGTCTCGCTGTCTTCCAGCTCTGCCTCGGCGTATAATGTATCATTCAGTTCGAATGTTGTCGTCAGAGGCTTTCTGGCGCCTTCGTCCTCTCCATCTAGGTTATCGAGAACGTCTTCGGTCTCGTCAGTTGCTTTGCCTTTTCCTTCCTGCTCAGCTGTCAGACAGCACTCGGATATAGATGTACTATACTCACCCTGTGATCTCTTAGAAACTCAACCATGTCCAGTGTGTTCCTGATCTCCGGTATTTTTTCTTCGAGACCGACGCGGCGCTGCGTGAGAGTACCATCCATATACCGGTATTTTCTGAGCTTTCGTTCAGTGTCAATCAAGAGCCTTGTCATGGAGCAAAGCAATACATACGCAAGTGCATCTTGGAATTTCTTCAAAGGTCCTTCGACGCTGGCATCAGAGCTTCCCAGATAAGATTCGATATTGTCCTAGAGGACTGTGAGTAGATACAAGTTGATAGATAATGTGTCTGCGTACGATGAACGGTGCTTTTGGGATGCCCCTTGGGTTTTTCTCTGATGAGCCGTCCATCTGCGGGTTTGGAATCTGAGTTTGCGGTCGCATCTAACCACGACCCCTTTCGGCGATAGCCGATCGGAGTTTTGTTCTGTCACAGATGTTCGTAATTTCGCTTTTTTTTTGGTTCTTGTTGGTCAGTGCTCCTTTTTTTCCCGCTCCTTCCTGCAATGAAGGCAACTCAAGTCTGTCGAACCAAAGCTTTTAAATCATGTCTCGATTAATGGTCAAGAATTTGCCCACTTATGTGACGCCTGCTCGTCTACGGCAACATTTTGAGCAGAAAGGCTGTCCGGCTGGGTCTCTTACCGATGTAAAAGTGGCCTTCAAGCCTGACGGGACATCACGACGGTTCGGATTTGTAGGGTACAAGTCCGAAGAAGAGGCAGCGGCGGCAAGAGATTGGTTTGATAAAACCTTTGTTGATTCGACCCGAATCAATGTCACCATAGTTGACGTAGGTTATCCGAGTCTCTATTTTATCGCTAGCTCAATTTCTTTTTAATTCTCTGTAGGGCTCCAAAGATGCACCTGCCCCTCGACCAAATAAGCGACCTAGGATCGGGCCCTCACCCATAGAGGAGAAAAGACGGTCCCCGGAGCTCCAAACAAAAGCCAAGACTAACAAACCCAAGGAGAAGTCGAGCCAGGTCGACGAGTTCCTGGAGGTTATGCAGCATCGAACCACGAAGGGACCCTCATGGGCCAACGAGGCACCGTCTCAACCAACTCTCCCATCTCCTGAAGAGGCGGGAGACGATGCTCCAGTTAATTCGGAAGCCCTTTCTGATCTGGAATGGATGCGACAACGGATGTCGCAGAATGTCAGCGAGGCTGGGAAGGTTTTTGAACAATCGGATGACGAAGACGAGAGAAGAGGAGAGGAAAAGAAAGTGAGTGTATTTCGTGAATATAGGCGGAGGAATCGCTGAAATGGATCTAGGCTGAAGATGAACCCGAATCCCCTCCGGACGTCAATAAGGAGATAATTTTACGGACACATAGATTATTCCTTCGGAATCTGGCGTTCGGCTGTACAGAGGCAGAGCTCACAGAACATTTCAAACCCTTCGGAGAATTATCACAGGTAAGTCTAGTCGCGTACTTTAATTTCTTGTCTTCGTTCTTCGGGGCAGCAATTTTGGGATGAACATTTCCAAATAGGGACATCAGACTCTTTCGAGTATGCTGATGATTTTTGGGAAACGATAGTAGAAATATTTTCTGATTTTTATTTATTTTTATTTACCTTTTCCTATGACATTTTTAACTCCAGTACTGATCCCTTTTTTAATCAGGTGAGATTATTATTCTGCTTCCTAAGGCATATAATTTGCCGTCAAGGATGATAATCAGAATAGGGACATCAGACCTTCGGGTATGTTGATCCTCAGGGAAACCGATAGTAGAAATATTATCTGAAATTTCAAAATCTTGAACTGGTTCAAGGCAGTGGCTAACTTGAGACTTGTCTTTTAGGTTCATATACCCGTTGACCCTCTCTCGAAGCAAGCTAAGGGTCTAGCCTATGTAACATTCAAGAACGGCGCCGACGCCTTCTCGGCATATGCAGCGTTGGACAAGAAGTCCTTTCAGGGACGTCTCTTACACATACTCCCCGCTCAAGACAGACAAAAACCCTATCAAATCGAAGAGGGTGAGGAGCGGAGAACTGTTAAAGGAGAACAACAGGCCAAACGAAAGGCGCTGGCTGGAAAACCATTTAACTGGAGCATGCTATATATGAATGTCAGTGATATTGTTTTAGCCGTGGTCCTGGGACTCATTCCAAAATGCAGAGCGACGCCGTTGCATCATCGATAGCTGACCGCATGAGTATTGCCAAGTCCGAAATTCTCAACCCTGAAAACGGCGACAATCCCGCTATCAAGCTCGCACTCGCTGAGACTCACATCATTCAAGAAACTAAGGCGTATCTTGAATCACATGGTGTTCTTTTGTCTTCGTTCGCATCCAAGGTTCGCTCCGATACAGCTATTCTGGTAAAGAACATACCATACGGAACAACAGGCGACCAAATTCGAGAGCTGTTCAGCCCGCATGGCCAACTCAATCGGGTGCTCGTACCGCCCGCCGGAACGATCGCCGTTGTAGAGTTTGAACGACCTGACGAAGCTTCGAAAGCCTTTCGAGCGGTCGCATACCGACGTCTTGGGAATTCTATCATCTATCTAGAGAAAGGTCCTCTGGGCATGTTTACAGATGAGCCGATGCAGACCACATTGTCAGCCACCTCACTTCCCGCGGTCAAAATCTCGGAACAAGAATCTTCAACGCCCGAGGAAGAGATTTCGATTGCGGGTGGTACGACACTCTACGTCAAGAACCTCTCCTTTGTGACGACTCAAGAGCGTTTGGCTCAAGTCTTCCGGCATCTACCTTCTTTTGCCTTTGCACGAATACAGACAAAGCCGGATCCGAAAAACCTAAATGGCCCTCGCCTCAGTATGGGTTATGGTTTTATTGGGTTCCAAGACGTGGAAAGCGCAAAGAAGGCGTTAAAGAGTATTGAAGGCTTTGTTCTTGATGGGCATGCCCTCCACGTCAAATTCGCAGGTCGTGGAGCGGAAGAAGCAGATTCGAAAGACAAGGATAGAATTAGCTCGAAGAGCCGGACTGCAAAAGTGATAGTCAAGAACGTGCCCTTCGAGGCGACCAAGAAAGATATTCGTGATCTTTTTGGGTACGTCCTAATTTCCCAAACCCACGCCTTGTCTCCATTCGTAACTCGGAGTATTAATTGATCACTGATTTGCACATGGTCCTCCCGTAGCGCCCATGGTCACTTAAAATCCGTGCGCTTACCAAAAAAGTTCGACTCACGTACGCGCGGCTTCGCCTTTCTCGAATTTGTGTCGAGGCATGAGGCAGAAAATGCATTTAATATGCTGCGCCACACTCATTTGTTGGGGAGACATCTGGTTCTAGAATGGGCCGAAGAAGCCGAGCAGGATTTAGATGTGCTCAGACGGAAGGCTGGGGTTGGTTTTGGTGGAGGTAAAGAAATGCCGGGCAGGAAGCGGAAGTTGAACCTTTCCAAGTCGGGTGAGGAGGACGCGGAAGCTTTAGAGCAATGAACATTAGGATATATTGGATTAGGTGGTGTTATGCTGTATTCATTTGTAAATTTTTTCCCTTCCTCCGGTGCCCGCTTGAGAATGTAATTCACTTTGATTGGAAGTCTGTACATGTGGTTCTCTGGACAATCTTTAAGAGTGTTCGTCACCGACCTTGTTCTATTCGAGGAATAGCGCATAAAGCCATCGCTACTGCATTTTAGTTGATCATGATCATGATCGAACATTGTTGGTTCTCAATCATCTGATGCATTCGGAGGGTTTATGAATCAATTCTATTTTCCAGAACCACTGACTGATTCTATTATCACATACATATCAATAAAAACACAACCAGGGGGTACTATGGCTACAATGGTGTATCGAAACAAATAAGTGAACAAATGGTGGTATCATCGTATGATCAATGTGTGAATATGAAATGGTTCAAGTGGGCAATATGGAGTTGATGGGTAATAAAGGGGCGATAATCAAACAAATGAACAAGCGGCCCGCGGTAAAAGGATGCGCTCAATTTCAAGAGCAGGGGAGGGGAGGGGAGGGTGTCAACTTCCTGACAAAGCGGCGATAGGTTTTTTTTTTTTACACCATATCATGTGAATTACGACGGGGATCCTCGACGGTGGCGGGGGCAGGGCTGATCAACACCTCAGGGAGGCTGGCACGCGAGGCACGACGAATAGAATGCACATCAGCGCCACCTGCCCCAGAGCGTGTCACGGCAGGCTCAGGGATACAGATACTCGAAGCCGAGGACGAGGAGTCTGGTGACGAGAGAAGAACAGGCGAAGCCGGCTCGGAGCTATAATCCGCCAATGTACCGCCGATGTCAGGAAGAGCGAGGCCGTCATAGTGGAAAGAAGGACTGAAGATCTCGTTACCGACTTTCTTCTTGGTACTACCGATGCTGCTGGCCTTTTCGCTAAGGGTGGGAATGACGAGAAGACCACCCACGTCGCTGAAGGAGGCAGTGCCGTCTGAGAAGGATTCGTAGGAGTTTTTGCGGTCGAGTTTTTCCTTGCCGAAGATGGGGAGGGCATTGGACTGGGAAGAGACGCCACCTTTTGACATACTGATTGAAACAGGAAGATGTGAGAATATGCTCTTAGTGAGAGAAAGTAATGTTAACGTACGAGTTAGAGGTGACGACACCGGTTGAGCCGCCGAAGGTGCCAGTGGAATAGCCGACACGTTTGGCAACCGAAGTGAGAGCAAGACGGTAATGCCTCCGGGCTTCATCGGCAAAGCCAAAGAAACCAAAGAAGAGAATGGCACAGAGGACACACAACCACCTGCTTAGCTCAAGGCCGAGAGCGATGTTGCCACCGCTACGCCAAAGGATAGACGGGATTTGATCAACGCGTGAAAAGCCACGGTGGGTGTCCTCCCAGCTAATCCAGGGCATAATTCCATCGCTGCGATTGACATATATAGGCATAGGTGGCGAGGGGGACGGTGAGAAGAACCTCCATGCCAGCGAGGGCCATAAGGCGGAAGTAACGACTGGATGTCAAGTTGGAGTAACTAGAGAGCATTTCCTTTGACTGAGTGCGAGACTGGTTGAAGGCGCGGATACTGAGAATAGAATAGACAGCGGACACAAGACCGATGATGAGAGGGGGAGAGTTAACAAGGACATAGGCAACCCAGGTATCGTAGGTGAAGGGGAAACATCCAACATCCTCAAAGATGTTGAAACGATGGCCTTGAGGGATATATTCTGTACCCAGATAAATATCTCAAGCTAAGAACAATATGTATGAGCACTTACGAAGAATCATTTCGAGAATGGGGAGGCCAAGGCCAATAGCCAGATCAACCATAATTGCACGGCGTTTTTCGGCGTTGGTAATGGTCACAGATCGCACTGAAGCGATGTGATAGAGACGACGGTTGATGCAGAGCGAAGCCGCCGGGATCGCAACTGCGGTACCGACAATGATCCTGGAAGCTAAAGATGTTCTTTAAGCTATAAGATCGGGACATGGAAAGATAAATGTAACTAACAGATATCGCACCAGACAGGGGCCCAGTTAATCGCGTTCCCATTCCATACAATGGAATTGATGAACTGATTAAGGCAGGCAATGGCTGTCCATGCCATGTAGAGACACGTCCCCGTATTCCAGGCTGAAGGAGAGAAGATGAGCTTAAAACAGTAAACTGAGTCACCAAAGCGAAGTGATTTACCCTCGAAGTGCCATGGGAACGGAATGCAAACCAGGATGAAACCCGTAAAGGAGAAGAGGGAGAAGACCCAGTTAGGATACGACATTTTCCGTTCTCTGGCAGAACTGGCGGTGGAAGAAAGGGGTCCGGAGAGATCCTCGAGTGCTTGGGGAGGCTCTTAAGAGCACAGGAGGATAAGATCAGCTGGGCGGTAGGGATTCGGTTCGCCCTACCGCTCAGTTATAAGAGCGAATGCTCCGATATTCCCTCACTGCACGCAATTTGGGCCATTCCCCTTGTCCTCGAGGGGATCACGTCAAGGATGCCCACCAAATTTGGATGTGACCTTATGTCGGCCAAAAAGAGGCAAGCGAGAAGAGAAGGGGGCGTTTTCCATTTTGGGAGATTACTTTGTGGCTGACCAGAAATGGAAATAAGGGCTGTCGTCCAAATATATCCATCCCCTTTGCCCAGGCGGGAACTTTGTCGGTGGACCCTGTTGAGAATACTGAATGAACATTGACAAACAATGTCCCAAGCAGAACCTGCCGCATGGCTCCTTGTGTAGACGCCTGGCATGTGCGATAAACCTTGTAATCCAACGGGGCTCGCACCCGGTTCCGGGCCCTGGCCTTTTTCCCAAGACGGCGATAGCAGCTAGCATCGTGCTACCGTTGTCTGTGGCCGGCCCATATGTTGGTCAGTCAAATGAAAATAAAAAAACAAGGAATTACGCACGGACGCTTCACGACAGCCCAAACTCATGGAACCCTACCCAGGACTACACCTCGACCCAGCCTACTGCACCAGACATCGCCCCCAACAGCGGGAAAGCAGGACATGGACCACGAAGTGGTAAAACGAGGGGTAAGAGGATGAAAAGCCCATTCCAGCTCCCCTCGCACCTTTGTATGTCAGTGCAGTTCACCCAGCTTATTGTCTTTATTGTTCTGTCTTTTGATGGAAGTGCTTATCTAAGCACCACTACCCGTCCACTTGACAATAAGGTGGGAACGCCACTACATTCACCCTGGTAATATAGTTGCGATTATAGTAAAGATGCAATACGTAGGTCCTAAAATATCAAGCTCACATGAGATTTGGTCGATATGCTACATGGGTAAAGCTAAAAAAACAGCGCATTGGAGAAACGAGATGGGTAAATCGTGATGGTCCACCGTATCGTCTTTGATGGGATATAACATACAACTCTGGAGCAACCACCGTGGCAGCTCGTAAATCAAGTCGAAGGCAAAGGAGAGAAAAAAAGAATGTGCGAAAGAGAGGTATCCTATGCCCGTGCCACAAGGACTTAAACCGTCTCTCGGACGGTTGCCATATGAATCACGCCATTGTCAGAACTTCGGGCTTGACCCTTTCTCAAACTACCCCGCAAACTCTTGAGGCTTGGACGCCTCGATCTTGACTTCTGGGCCTCCGGGTCTTCCGGAAGAGGTGAGGGTGAATGGACTGAAGAGCCTTCGAACGGCAAATCCTGGGTACAGAAATAGGAGGAAGAAGGGAAATAAGAGCATGCCTTCCCGTCTCTCGTTCATCGACAAGGCAGGAGAGCTGGCGCGAGAAACGTATTCATCACTAAGATGCTCCTCACCCGAAGGAACTGGAGAGGGAACCAAGACGGGTGGAAGAGGCCAGTGCTCTTCCAACATGGACCTGATGTTATTGCTTGCCTTGGACTCCATCGGATTATGTGTCTGATTAGTGCGTCGCGGAGATGGGGAAGGACTCGCGATCGGACAGGGAGATGGAGTCTCGGTACAAGACCTCTTGGCTAGCGACCGGCTTGACTATCTTGAACGGCGGCTTATAGACCGGAGTGGGAAGGACTGGGGCATGGAAACCGAGAGAATCACCGATCCCAGAGCCTAGGTATGGCATCGTAGATTTCACAAAACTATCCTCCGTGGTGGTCGGGCTAGGGCTAGGGCAAGGGCTCACGGGAGGAGACAACTTCGAGCTTTTCTTCGAAGCCCCTGAGGCTCCTAGCGGGCTTGACGTTGAGGTCGTCGTCCCAGCCAGACCTGAGCTCGAGTGTCAAAGGCCGTGCAGGTTTGTTCCAAGAGGGTGGGCGACCGAATACGTTATTATCTTGGTGACGACTGCTAAACGTGAATTAGATAAAGCGAATCATACGAGTAGGCGTCGGACTTGCCGCAGGGTCATTAGGGGGCGCAAGGAGAATGATGGCCTCGGAATTGGCACGCTTTGGAGATACTTCCAGATATCTCGCGTCTCTTCGCCCACAAGCAAGACAAGAGCGATGTAGGTAATGGTGATAGCTCGCATACCCCACCAAATTGTCTTAATACCAGAAACATCGCCCTTTTCTTGAACGATCAGAACCTGCTGCAAAGTGCTCGTGGACATGTTGCCAGGAGGACCAAGTCTCCGTCATCGGTAGCGAGAACATTGAGAAGACGATTACGAGCATCGTAACGCAAGTCGTTAGCGATTGATAGAGTGAGGGTACGGCCCCAGATAGATGAGTTCATGTGCGAGCGGCCTTCGAGGTAAGCGGAAAATTGGGAAGAAGAATGACGAAAGGAATTGTGCACGGCCAGCCCTGAATAGCTGTCTTAGAGGTGTCTCTAGCAAGTGGGGGCAGGCTAGACGTACCGGAATTTACAAGTGAAAGAATACCCATGATGATATGGGGCAGCCATACCACCATAGACGCGGGTGTGGAAGGGTGAACAGATGCCATGCAAGCCGATCCCTTGGACAATATCAAATCTGTAGTCTTGTCCAACGATATCTTCAAATACATGAGCAAAGCCATCTGAAGGAAGTGATGACTGGATACATACATAGCGGCATATAAATTAAAGGAACGAAATAACAAACGAATGCATCAAACAATATCCAGTTTCTCATTGTCTTCGCGCCAGATGGGATGTCGCGAGTCGAGGAAACCATCTCCAAATTGCGCGAAACTGCATAGGCATGCTGCGGGGACCGCGACCGTAGTAGCCAGCGCAAGTTTTGTCACTAGAAGGTGGAGGGCCGTTCGTTCAGTTTGGGATATCCCACCGGAAAATCAAAAATATGACCCACCAATGTCGCACCACGCGAGTCCTTTGAGGTCGACATTGGAGGACCACATGATAGCGTTTATACCTTGGACGAGGTTGCAGCCCAAGAGCCAGGATACCAGTGCCAGACGTGCAACATTCCCTCGTACCCTCCGGACAAACAAGAAAATCGCCAGGATCACAGTACAGAGTAAGGACACCACAGAAGCCGCGGCAGTCATCTTCACCTGGTTGTCCTGTCAGTCCCAAATTGTTTAATTATTCGGAGCGGGGAAGAGAGAACAGGAGAAGACCACCAAGGTGGGCGGGTGGACAGGAATTAGCGACAATCGCTCCCAGAGCATATTTAGGGCTTCGGAGAACAAGGTGTCAATACATATGTTTTCATTGTGACTCCCCCCACACTGAGAACATGCTTGATTTGTATGCCATGATAGCGTCGCGCGCTCGTATGCGCGCATTGAGTCCGGAGCCTGCGGTATTAACCCGAAAAGCAATGACAACCTAATTGCCTGAACGAAAACAAGGACAGCCCTCTAGAGCATATTCTTTTTGGATTTCTATGTGCTTTGATTGTTGATGAGATTGCTTCGTTAGACAAGGGGATGAGCATTTCTAGGTGCCGTATGACGGGGTGGCATTTAGGTAAATCCTTCCCCATCAGTCCGACCAGCCCAATTAGTCACTACGTTTGTTGGCCATTCGCACAACTACACAGAGTACTTATCTTCAGCTGTGCTTGCCGCGCTACTTGGTGCATGTCGCTGAGGAAATGAGTTGCCTTAGTGCGTACTGGTTTTCTATGATATATTCTGTACAAATACATGATACCATTTCCATTCTCGGCTGCAGCGTGAGCTGCACATATATTTTCATAAGTTCCCACCTTCATAACCGCACCCCCGGCTATCAAGATATGAAAGACGGAGCTCCCTGGACGCCGAGACTAGGCCAGGTCGTCGGAAAGCTAGCGTAGTGTGAAGCTGGCACACCGATGCGCACAAAAAACTCCTTTCATGGAGGGCAAGTGGGTCATGCCCAGGCGACGCCGATCGATGTTTTACATGGCCAATCATTGCAAAAGGACCAGACAATTCATTTCTGGGTGTCTTGAAAGAGCTTATCGAACTGGAGCACTCGACATTAAGGACATCCAACAAATCCCTGCGGCAGTCTTCACAAAGGTCGGCTCTATGCACAGTCTTTCATCTTCAAATCCCAACCAACGCCCCTCTCAATGTGTCAGATATTCCACCTGCGGAGCCGTTGACTTCACCATTCCCGATTGTTATGCTCCGACACATTAACCGAATGGCTCCCAAGACACAATCGGTATAAAGTTCAAGCTGCTCAGCACAAAACGCGAGAGTACCTTTCTTTCCGTTCTCTCCCTCCTTTTCACGTCTTTCAATAACCTGGCTTGATATGGGTAGGCTCCCCGCCCCGCCTTCCCTTGTCACCAGTGATTAATTCTTCTCATTCAGGTATTGGAAGCACCATCAAGAATATGATGCAACCAGATAGCAATACCGCCAACACGGATCCCAACGTCATCTCTAGCGATGTTCATGTTTTAAATCGCGGCAATGGCTCTTTCAATGGTTCCAGTCCAACGCCAGCTCGTAGGTCCACTGCCTCGCACAAACTCCCTCCCGGTAGAGGCCCAGGGACGTCCGGCAAACCCGCGTCCGAGGTAGCTATGGAACACGATAGGGCTCGCTACTCTCGGAGGCGATATTGCTGGTCATGGAACCGATTCTGCTGCTGCCCATGGTGGTTCTCTTGCTGGCACCCACCTTGACCGAGGAGATCGACCCGGTGTTACATCTCAGAATGCTGCAGAAAGTCGTGATCGTACTTTGGGTGTTCCTTCTGTGGATCGAGGGCTAAATTCGGGCTTGGATACCTCTCCCGGCGCTGATGGTCGTTTATTGGATCCAGCTCATGAAGCAACGCACCAGCGCGGAGTTGGCGGGCAGAGACTGCGTGATATCATGCCCCCTGATAATGCCAACGAGGAAACGAATCAGTTAAATCGTCAGTCCGAGTGTAAAACCATTTTAGGAGATGCTCCATCTAATTTGCTTGTATAGCTGTCACTCGGGAACGCGTCCGTCATCTTGAAACTGAAGAGGTCCAGCGTGAAATAGAACGCGAACATCACGGTATGCTCTGCTTTTTTTTCCCGCTTACGGACCATTATCGCTTATGAGTTGTGCAGTTCACCATATACAGTATCATACACAACCAGTTCACACTTCCGAGACATTGCCGGAACAAGTTCGTGAACAGGTATGCCCCTTTCTCGGGTTATTAATTAGTAGTTCAATTTTAAGCATTTTTTCCTATGTATAGATCCATCCTATAAGCCATGTACGTGAAGTCCATCCAAACCAAACCGAGGATAAGCGTCGCTTTGAGGGTCAAGTGAAGCAACACCGTGATAGCCTCGTACGTCTAACTCTATTCCTTCTCTCTCTCCAAACCTAATTGTTTCATGGGGGGAAACTTTGGGAAGACCCACCACGAGAAAGAACGCACCGTTATCGACAAAGGCATCAAAGTCAAAACGGTCACGCACCACCACGTACACCATCTCATTCAGCCTGTAATCGAGAAAGAGAGTAAGTTCCAACTTATACTCTCTCTTCCAACCCATCGCAATTTTAACGCTCTTTATCACCCTTTTTCCCCCTTATAGCCATCGATAGGTCACGTATCCGCACTACCATTCCCATCCGCGAAGTCATTCACGAAGCACCCTATCATCCACCAATCACTAAGCCACTCCGCCGTGCCTATAGAACAATTCTTACAAGGCGGTGGTATACTATCCGGTGCCATCCCTCAAGATGACATCGGATCCCGCGTTCTCCATACTGATCAATACACTCGCGAGGTCGATGGTCTGGCTGATACACTTTCGCGGGAACTTCAGCTTGGAGAATCTGTTTGTATTTTTTTTTTTCTGGTGGTTTAGATCATGATAGTTGACTTGACCTTTTTGGATTTTAATCCAGCCGCCGGCTTTCCCCCGGGAGGACCCCTATACTCACCAAGACGGAGTCAACACTGGTTTACTTGACACTAGAGGCGGTCAAGAGTTCACACCAGCCGGTCATTACCGATAGCGATCCCCCCGTTCCTCTTGCTTGATCGCCCACAAGTATATAATACATAATGTGTACACATGTAATCTAGTAGACGCCACCCGCGCTCAAATTCCTTAATTTGTAAACGTCCCCATTTCCCTCAAAACTAAACTAGTAAGAGGTCACCGAATCTGACTCTTCATAAAGCAGGTCATGAAAACATAGCGATAATATACACATGTATGCAACAGCACAAAGCGATCAAAAAAAGAGAACGAAAACGAAAACGAGAAGAAATAATAACCCAGCTCCGCATATACAACATAGTATACATACTATCCCGGGATGAGACCGAACTAGGAAAAAAAAAGCACACAATAAGGCACCCCACACCACCTCGACGCAAAAGCCAAGCCTGGCACTTCGTTTCCGGTCTCATCCCAGCAGAATATTTGTTTTTTTTTAAAAAAAGGTTATAAAAGTGCCTAGAAAAAAGGGGGCGGAAGGGACATAAAAAAAAACCGTTCCAGCAAAACCAACCTAATACTTGCTCATAGCCAACACCCGATACAACGCATTTGCATCCTCAAACCGCGAATACCGAAGCGCAAAGTGCGTCATCTCCGCTGAATCAGCATCGGATGATGGATCGACAATGTGGAGTTTGATCAGCGAATTGAAGAAGCGGCAAAGCTGTAAATAGTTGTTTTTTTTTTTTATTAGAAACAACGCGGGGGTTAGAGTTGAAACAATTTTAGCCCCTTACATTCTGCACACCCTTAGCAAACCGGTCATCGCTTATCAATCCTTCCTTCTCCTCCCTCTCCGCCTTTTCAAGCCAATTAGTACACTCATGGATAAACCTCCCCAGGACCTCCATTCGCACAAGATCCGCCACAGTCGAATATCCAGGAAGCTTGATATACGTCTGATCACGTAAGTAACCGACCCATGAGATCCATACTGGCAAGTGAAGGCGGGAGAAAAGGTAACACATCGAGGAAATGAAACGCATTGTTGTTTTCTTCCGAAGCGCTATCCAGGAGCCCGACAAAAAGCGGGTGCGCTATCGTTGGATTCCGCGCAACAATAGGTGTAAAATCAAGAGAGGTGATAATACGCGAGGCGGTCACTTCATTGATAAGAGGGAGGAGCACCTATAACACCAAAAAAAAAAAAAAAAGTTGAAAAGTGATGAGCACCCAAAAGAACCCATGGACTAGTTTAGAATGGGGGGAAGAGGTGGCAAAAGATTACCCGTTGTTCAGAAAGCGTCAGCACTCGTTCCCGTGCGACCAACAAGAGCCTCATGCCCTGCAAAATCCGCTCATTCCTCCTATCCTCCTCATTCGTGATCGGTGAACGGGTTACGGGATCGTTTACGACCGAACTCCCGAGAGTCGTGGTACTGCTGTTGCCGTTGTTATTGCCGGAAGAAGCCTGCTGTCCGTATGTATTTTGTTGTTTCTGGAAATATGAATATGCAACATCGTCTCTGCAAACGTAATGTCAACGCTGAGTAGCAGCAGTAGCAAAAAGCAGAAGAGAGGAGGAAACATACATGTCAGTGGCATTATTATACAATTCATCGTCAAGGACTAAATTTACAGCTCTAAGTTTGGTTGGTAGAGGCGAGCGCGCCAGAGTACTTGGGGAGTAAGGTCCGATCTACACAAGTATTAGTATGTAAGCTCCCTCAAGAAGTAAAAAAGAAACTCACATCATTACCATCGCCCTTCAAAATCTTCCACAACACCCAGACCAATTGTTCATTTGGACCAACACCCCCTCCATGCGAAGCCATAATAGCCTTCTCCCTCTCCTTATTATACGCGACAAACAAGACACTCTTGAACGGGTTGATAGTTATCGGATGAGGTGCATAGAGCGAGTACAGAATAAATGAAACCAGAATCCTTTGCGCGAGCTACAACAACAACAAAAAAAACCGAACCACATTTGAATCAATCAACCACACACCAATAAGCATCTCAAATGGAGGAAGGAGGGGGTAGATGGGGGAGGGAAAAAAATAACCACACCTCAATATTTCGATTCGAATCCAACAAGGGCAACAACGCATCCAAAGCTAATTGGAACCTCGCCGTCGGCTGTACAAGTTGCGAAAACGCCTGGGCAGCAGTCGAACAAGGCAACGAATACGCGCGGTTGAGCAAGTGGGAGACCGAGGCAGTTGCCGGGTCCTGATGGTTCGTCATCGAACTACTCGCCGTCATTGCACCGGAACCGACGTTTCCCACCGTCCCTCTCCCAAGGCCTCCAGGAGATCCGATGGTCGATATTGTTGTTCCTGTTGTTGTGGGCATCATCATCCCGCCGCCGGGTATCATCTCTTCTGCACCACTGCCGCCGCCGCTGCCGACCGAACCAGATCCAACCAGACCAAGAAGCGGCGTGGTGGGATTACTGCCAGGACGACGCAAACCAAGTACCGTTGGTACACCCCCGTGGCCAACCAGCGCGGCTGAGGAGGGCGACGGCGCAGTACCAGGTCTCGTTCCGGTGGTGCCCATCACCGTGTTTAGATTAGCCATTATCCCCACCAACGGTGATAGAGCCTGCATAAAGCTTTAGCTTTTGAGAGCCTGAGCTTAGCCTGGGCTGGCCTAGCCGAGCTGGAGGAACAAGCTAAGAGAGAGAGAGAGAACGAGTGGGCCAAGTTGGGAGTAAGCGGGCAAGAGTAGTAGTAATAAGCTAATCGATTTATCATCGACATCATCCCACGTCCAATAAAACAGGTCCCCGAAATGAAAAAAAAAAAAAACACACACACACACAACAAACAGTACAAATACAAATTCACGACCCCTGCTTGGTATTCCTGAACCGCAACAGCGGCGCAAGCCCAGACAACGCACACGCCTTCTTCAAGAACTCGTGCTTGATGGATTATAAAAGGTTATCAGCAGAAAACCCCCACGTACAGCAAACCGTTTCCAACATACCTCAAGCAACTCGCTGGCCGTCGCCCGGCTGGCAACATCCACGCAGAGACACACAGCCAAAAAGCTTTTGAGCTCCCTGCTCAGCGCCTCGGGCTTCTTCAGCGTTGGTGTTCCATTCGTCGCAATCAGATACAGCGCCTTGAGTGGCTCCTCGTCCAGGTATGGCGGCTCGTTCTCGATCATCTCAATGGCCATGATGCCGAGAGACCAAATGTCGACTTTGGCGCCATACTCCTTTTGCTTGACGACTTCGGGTGCCATCCAGTATGGTGTACCGACCATCGTCGCGCGTTTCGACTTTTGGTCGGTCAGCTTGGCGCAAAAACCGAAGTCAGCTAAGGAGCGGGTTAAAATTTTCTTTTTGGCCGCCGATAAAAGAGCATAACACCTACTGATTTTAACACGACCTTGAGCATCCAAGAGAACATTGTCCGATTTGATATCGCGATGGATGATGCTCTGACTATGAAGGTGTCCCAAGCCCTTGCAAGTCTTTTGTATTCGCTTAGTATATATCCACAAAGCACACATCACAACAACACTCACCTCGAAAGAAATGCTGGAAATCTGATCCTCCTCCAACGTATTATTCTCAATAATATCCGTCAGCGCCCCTCCCTCCATATACTCCATCACCACCCACAGCTCGGTGCTCTTGACGAGATACGACTCTAGAAAATTGACAATATTCGGGTGTTGCGACTCCTTCATCACCAGAATCTCATTCACGATCAGCTCCTTCCTCGGTTGATGTGCAAGGTCCATCTCCTTGATCGCGACCTTTTTCCCAGTTGCCAGTGCCTTGGCGACGTACACATGCCCAGACGCCCTGAGCAATTGATCAATCGATCGTATCAAAGAAGCAAGCTTGAACAGCAACACGCACCCCTGCCCAACTTTCTTGATCTTACTGTACAACAACTTGGGATCGTCATCCGATACCACCGACCTTAGCTTCTCCATAATTTGTACCTCCGTCATTGTACTGATCCTCTTCTCCTTGGGTTTCGTCAACGCAGCCTCAGCAGCTGCAACCCCACCCGCAGGCTTCGGCTTTTCCTGCTGCTGGATTTGCACCTTCTTTGTTGTCTGCAGCGGTTGCACGCTCGTAGCTGCCGCCTGCTGCGTCACACTCACCGGGGCAGACTTGCTGACCTGCGTCATCGGTGGTCTCGTCTGCTCCTCCTTTGACTGTGACTGCTTCTCCTGCTGTGGTTGTTGTGGTTGTTGTTGCTGTTGCTGTTTCTCCTGCAATCGTTTCTCCTCTTCATTTCTCAACTGCTCCTCCTTGTTCGCATCCTCCCTCTTCTTCTGTTCATCTCTCCTCTGCTCCTCTCTCCTTTGCTGTTCGAGCTGTTGCTGCTGATATCTCTCTTGCGACTGCTTATCTCTCGACTGCTGCTGCTTTGCAGCATTCGCCTGCAACGAATCCTCCCTCGCAGGCAGGCCAGAGGCCGGGGGCCCGTGCGCTTTAGTACGCGCCCGTAACACATCCGGTGAGGGAGTAACCACATCCTTTCCACCAACAGGAGCAGGAGGGGCTTGCCGGGTAGCAGTGATCAACGGTCGTGCAGGGGCGACACGCGACGGTTGCGGGACGCTTGTTGCGGTTATCGGCAGCGGTGATCGAGTGGTCGAGCCGGCAGCCTGGATAGCAGCCACATGCGAACCGTGGACGTGATCGGCGGCAGCTCGAGCCGCACTTGACAGGCTGTCGGTTTCGACAGAACCGAGTCCGGGCGGTGCGGTGTCTTGCCGCTTGACGCCTGGTCGGTCGGTTACGGAGGAGACGAGAGGCTTGCTCAAGCCGCCGAGACCTGTGCCGGCGTTGAAGCGGGCGGGGGGTCCTTTATGTGGGGGTTGAGAATACTGCAACGGCGCTAGAATCGGCGATAGTAGCTTACCCATCCCTATCTCTTCCATTTCACGCTTCTGGTGATCCGTGTAGAATTCGAGGACGTCGAGAACGGCTTGGGGGTTTTTCGCATAATCTTCTTGAGTAATCGCCGAATTGGTTAGCAGTTTATGCCACTGCTCTGGTAAGCCCTGTCATGATAAACTTTAGAGCACCGCCAAGATAGGATCAAGGAGGGGGGGGGGTCAAGGGACGCACAGTAAAGTGGCCAGAGACGGGATCAAAGCCGACGTGGACTTGATGAACAAAGTTTGTGGGGTTGCTAACACCCATAAGGGGGCTCCGGGAATAGACATCGTCCTGCCATCCATAGAGTTCCTCGTCGTTCTTGAGCGAGAGCCAATACTTCTTGTCCTTTGTCTCGAGAAGCAGGCAGTAGGGCTTGAGATCTGTCCGTTCAATATTTGAAATCTCACGGAGGAGAATGCTGGCTTGCTGGGGAGATGTCTGGGTATAGAAAGACCTGATAAGCCAGCTGGGGGACAGGAGCATCGCGGGAGAGACAGACCTCGTTTTTGTGGATGGTCAGAGACTGCTCCCGGAGGACAAGCCACTTGGCCTTCCACAGCCAGCTGGCAAAGCCATCCTCCTTGAGACTGACATTACCGCTGCGGACGATGCGCGAGCCGGAAAATTCATCGACGATGTTTCCGCGGGTTGGAACACTGCCAATGCCGGTGTAAGGGTAGCTGTAGGACGAGCCTGAGGGGGAAGTGGGGTTGGTGAAGGATGGGCTGTACCCCGAGCTGGCCAGGGCGCTGCTTGCGGAGAACTGGGAGTCATTTGTGGCGCGGCGCTGGGCGGGGGAGGGTGCGGGTCTGGAGGGGGTGAGCGAGGTGGTGGTGACCTGGAAGTGGGCCATTGGAGGGAGGGAGGGCTGATCACGGAGAGCGCGATATCGGATTTAAAGGGCAGGGATTGGTCAGCACAGGGGATGGGGTGGACGGGGGCTGTAGGGGGTAGGGGGTGGGGGGGTATCTGGGCGTCGTTGGCGCGTCGGGGTTCGCGGGAACGGGGACGCGGCGGAACGGGCTGAACGGTGAGGAGAGGGGAGAAGAGAAGGGAAAAGCGTGTTTATGCCAGTGGCCAGCTCGGATCTATCCGTCTATCCATCACTAAGGAGACCAGATATCTATTAGGTATAGGTACAGTACACTACCGGTTCTTGGTCGCCCTGGCCAGCACTCGCGTCAGCACTCAACCACACACACACAGCACACACAGACCACCTACTTGTATGTAAATCGCTTCTTCGTATGCGAAAACTCGCCCAGCTTGTGGCCCACCATGTCGTGCGTCACCGTCACGGGAACATTCTCCTTTCCGTTGTGCACCAGAAATTTAATCCTGCCCCACATGCCCTTTCAGCAAACCACACACATCTACGCAGAACACAACACACACCCAACAAAGCTCGGCAGAATCGTGCACGCCCGAGCCCTCGTCTCTATCGGCACATGGTTGAGGAGTGCATCTCTCAGCTTCGGGAATGCAACAAAATAAGGACCTGGTACGCGATAAGTCTCTGACACACGCGCACTGCTCTTTTGCAAAAAAACACACACATACCCTTCCAGGCAGACCGCCCCGACTTGAGGAGCAACAGTGTCGGTCGCATTTTTGGTGTGCAAACTCGTCCTCGACGTCTTCACTTCTGCCGTCACAGTCACATGATCCGTGGGATTCTCTTTCCCATGCCCCCACCACTGGAAAGCTCAAGTGCCTTGGCCCGTGCCGAGGCCAGTTATTGTGCTGCGTATCCTGTCCTGATCGATTAGCTTGGCGCTCGGCCCCGAGATAAGGACTCGGACAACCCTCATGCCACACAACGTGATCCGGATACTCGTCAGAATACCCGCCCGCAACAGCTTTGCCCCAACGGCATTCATGTAACATCTGGAGAGTTACGCGCCTGTTATCATATGAGCATCCTTCTACGTACGACAACCACACCCACCATCCCTTCGCAAGTGGCAAAGGTTAGGGCACAAATGAAGGGGGCGTCTCCTCAAACGCCCAGGAATAAAAGTAGCAGACCTATATGCTATTGAACGCGACTGCGCCCGCAACCTCGAGCATCAGAAGCTATCCCAAAACAAGCCTACCATCCTCCACAACGAGGCACAAAACGCAGCAATACACGTGAGCAGCGGAAGAACCCCATCTACCCATCTATTTGGCATCCACACACGTTCACAACTCATAGAACCTCCATCGAATCCATCACCCATCCTTCCATCGTCACCGATGTGACTCCCTCCTCAAGCGCGCAACAGCCAGTCCTTTATGTATATATCCCTATCCGCGCTGCGGATCCACCAAAGCAAATCTTGACTCCCCCCCATCCCCCACCCAGCTTTTGCACACAAAATGCATTCCACCTTTTGAAAACGAGGAGCAAGGTATCATCGTGGCACAACAAACACTCGAGATGGTCCGCGTGTTCTTACGGCGGAGAACCGCGGTATCAACGGGTGTGCCTAACGATGACGACGTTGCTCTTCGATTTCAATTCGAGTACTTGGAGGATACGATGAGAGTCATTTCAGATACACGTTATGCACGTGATTTATCCGGACGCAACAATGCTATGCACCGATTCAATGGGATCATTCGGAACCAGACGCATCTGGAGGTTTTGCAGTTTATTGTGATCATGGCGCGAGAGATAATCAAGTCGGGTTCATCCACGCAACGACGCAATGATCTGAATTATTCGACATGGAATCATTGGAGGTAAGGGGTGAAAACCCTTCCCAGGGTCGATGATGCCAGATAATTATAATAGAGCAACGGGTCGGGATGATCCCTTGAGCCCCGCTTCGATTCAAAGGTAGACAAAAGTTCAATATTCAGTGATACGGATCTCTCTCATTGTGCTTAGTCCAAAGATTGATGGCAAACACGCTCGAACACCGAGTGAGAAACATGGACCCACAATCAACATTAAGCGCGGGTCAGCAATTGAGTGAGTGTAGCACTGTGGTATACTTCCCATTGATATTCTTAGCAATATATGAGCAGAACATATCGTGAAGATTCCTATTATAGGTGAGCGAAAAAAAAAAAAGATCTAGCCCGTGATGACCCAAATGATTCATCACCGGCAGGCTGGAACCCATACACGACAGGCCTAAATCACGAACCGCAAGCGGGCTTCAAGTCCAGAGCAGTCCAACACCGCTACGTAAGAGACCTGAAGGAAACAGTCCAGGATCAAATTCTACTCGAGCGTCTTTTTCGACTTTGAGTGACATTTCAGCTGATACCACAAGTCCACCAAGATACAACTCGAGGTGAGAGGAATAGACATAGAGCTAGTTTCTGGATTCCGTTCTGAACCCACTCAGGTTGAGCAGCAAACGCGCTGGAAAAGCGTCGAGAAATCTTCCCGGAATCCTCTTCCTCTCCCGGACAAAATCAAAGCTCATCCCTGATTTCAAATTCTAACAGAAAGAAGTCGGGTGTAGGCCATACAAGGCAAGGGTGCGAGAATGCGTGTTCAATTGTTTCTATTTATTCCACCTTACTCACACAAAACTACTATCGCCCCCTAGGCACCAAGTCGAGTATCTACGGAAAACGGTCCCTCGTGCCGAAGAGGACTTGAGCATACTAACAGAGGGAAAATGGGAGATTGAAACTAGCTATCCAAGGCCATCTGTCGTCGAATATCAGGAATCGTTCGAGATCAGGTGAGGTATACATAACCAATAAATGTTCACTCTTGTTTAATTGGTTTGAATAGGCCTGCACTGCCAGGCTCCAGTCGGAGTCAAGGCCGACAAACAGCGAAATAGAGACACTGTCGTGTCCAGTCTCGTGAAAATCCGCTCGGACCCACAGGCGTTGATACCGCCATTCCCCTCTATTCGGTCCTCGACAAGTTCCAATTTACAAGAGTTCCCTCCTAGAGTGCGTAGTGAAGGAGAAATAATCTTAGCCAACGTTTCTGATACTCTCTGATAGTAGGAAACATGCCAGAGGCCTGTCAAAGTGCCTAACAAGCGGGAGCAAATCGCTCGTGCCGCCTCCCCAAAGTGGATAATCAGATATGCTTCTCCAGACCTGTCAGAGGAGGAGGGTGGCGTATCCGACACACCCGAAAGCTCTCAGAGGTGAGTATTACCAGAAACGTTGTGCAGACCACAAGGGATCATCTTGACTCGGCATAGATCCGAGGATTTTCAAGCCACCGAAAATCCCGTCAACGTCATTGATGCTCATCCGGAAGTGGCGACAACCCAGTAAGTTGTAATAAAGTTCAATTAGTAACTCTTTCCTATAGAGCCTCTTTATTTAGTGGGCTGGCGGTATCAGATGCCGTGAATGGTCTCATTGAAAGTTCTCATCCACGTGAAGCTGTCCGCGGGAAGGAGGAATTTGCAGAGTAAGTGCGACCAGCGGAATACCGCTCATTTATCCAGGCTTAGCTATGCATGATCCTCCAGTAGATTATCTCCAGGTAGTCAGAGCCCCGAAATTCCTGAAGCTTTTAGTGATACAGAAGATACTCCGACTCAAAAATACTTGGAAGCGTCATACGCCGAGGAGGGGCCAGGAAGAGAGCCTGATGGGTGAGTTGCTACAGCGAAAGCTCAGGGGTCGCTGTTACATCTCGTGTACAGATCCGACTATTTGTCATATGCCGAAATGAGCACGAGGTCGTCTCCAAGAGCGGAAGTCTACAGCGAGCGAGATGAAAGTTCTCTGCGTGATGAGATCCCGGAAGGAGTAGAGACAGTTGGTCTAGGGTGAGTTGTCAGCAACAATTGGAGATCGCTTCATGGGTCGGGCTCTAATATTTAAAAACTCTAGGCTCCAATTGACCACAGAAGAGGCTCGTAAACTTCCGATGACTGCGTTATGGCGGGGCGAGTTGATCGAGGCTCCAAATGAACATGCCACGCTCGAAGGCGAGCATCTAGCTGATCCCGTTCAGGGAAGAGAAATATGGGGTGAAATCGAGTATGCGACTTCAAATCACAAGTTTCCCACCATTTACTTAGTTAAATTAGTAGCGCAGGGCATTCCAATTCTCGGGAATCAGTATCAGAGGCCCGACACCTTGTAGCAGATGCCCCCAGTTGGACCGAAGCAATATCAGAACCAGGGTCCCCTTATGAAGTGGAGTCAGTGAACGAGTTTCAATGATCAATTTCTTTTATTCACCCAAGTGATTCAACAGTCCAGAGATATTGGCACTCTTTTTTCGAACCTGCAACTGAAGGTCCTCAGCGGCCCATTGTTGATTCTGCGGAATCGCCCATGGCAAGGGGGGAATTAGCATTAGAGCCCGAGTCCCCATTAGAAGGCCCGTCCCGCGCTGATGAGATATATCTCCGAGAGCCTAGCCCGAGCGGGGAATCTCTAGGGTACGGAACTGGGTAAGTTATGGGTCGCCGACGATGAATTCTCGGTATTCACTTGCGTATAAGCGAACGGGAGGAGGTGCCTGCCACCTTACAAGACGATAACTTGAGACCCATGCCCGAAATATTGCCAGGTTCCGCAGAAGTACTACATCCCCTAGAAACCCCGAGATCTGAAAGCACCGCGCTCTTAGCTGCGGAAGGGCCCGGCCCTGAGGGCAGCCCTTGGCCTGCAGAGCCCATCGAAGCACCCACGGAGGAAGAGGCAGCTGCGTCCGATCTCGAAGAAGGTTCCTTTGTTTTTGATCGGCGCACGACCAACCTGGGATCTGGATCATCTCGGTCAGAACACAAATTCATTGTGAAACCGTCTTGTTGCGCTAAGACTTCGACCGTTTTTCTTTCGCACACAGTAGCGCCAGTGTTATCTCGGAGACCTTATCCGCACCGCCCAGCTTCTTCGAAGAACCGGACCTGTCGGATACCTCTATGAAGCCTGGCTGCATCGCATGCGGCGACGATCTTACTACATCCCTGGAACTACATTTGCAAGCCCCGTGCAGACATTTATATTGCCGTGCGTGCGTGGGAAGCCTCGTGGGTGCATATATGCAGCAGGAATCTTTGCATCCCCTCCGGTGTTGCGATACCCCAATTCCACTCTTCAAGGTCAGGCCTCTCCTCACTCATGATGAGTGGATATTGTATTCCGAAAAACGGGGCGAATATATGACACCACAAGACAGGCGTGTCTACTGTCCACAAAAGGATTGCGGGAAATTTATTAGGCTTCAGACATGGGGGGGAATAGAATCACTGGACACGACGAGGTGTCGTGCTTGCTCATCATTGATTTGCTTGAAGTGCAAAGAACTTGATCACCCCGAGGAACGGTGCGGAGAGAATCAGTACACGAGTCTCCTAAAGGAGTTAGCGAAAGAACAAGGTTGGCAGACATGCTCGAACTGCCATCGAATCGTGGAGAAGACCGAAGGGTGCTTGCATATGACCTGTTTATGTGGCTACGAGTTTTGTTATCGTTGTGGCGAGAAGTATACTGGCCCAGGAATGTGTGGACATTGAATTTGGGATTGATATATATATGGCTATGTGCTGTACCGGGCGAAATACTAGCTATCGATGTCTTGTGACGATACCAGCCTGCAAAGGCGTGTGGATCACGTTTTCGCTGAATAGCCTGTCCGCTTTGACGAACTCTATCATTCGTGTTGGGCAATAATGTTATGAGCCAAATCGATGAGAGTATTTCAGGTGTTCCACGTTCCAGAACCTATGCGCAGCTATCGTCACATCAGGCCAGTAAGAGCGGGAAACTCGAACATTCTGATTATAAATACCCGCGCGGTGGACCCGTTGCTCCCTACTAATCAAAGCCCCTATCTCCCTCTCACATGGATCCGCAATTTGAAACGGAAGAGCAGGGCATCTCCAACGCCCAACGAGCTCTTGATGAATTCAGAGCATTCCTCAACACCGGTGGAGTCCTGGATGTCCAACGATCAGCCTACGGGTCCGAAGATAGGAACATGGTTCTTCGCATCCAATTGGAAGATCTCGATGATATGCTTAGAACAGTCCTTGATTCCAGAATGGCGAGGACTTTGGTTGAGGACGAGCGGGAGCGGATGATGATGAGGAATAATGGTAGTGTTGAGATGCTGAGGTTTATTGTGACCACGGCGAGGGATGTTATGGCGTCGGAGACCTATTTTCAAAGCCTGGAGTTGGGTGATGACACGGATGATGATTCATTGGAATACGCAGATGATACAGGCCCGTCGGCGGGACCATCGAGGTTTGTACATCAGGATCTGTTAGAAGGGGTCACCGATTCATTGTCTGGTAGATATAACCTTCGGCCACGCAAGTGGGGACCAGAATCGATCGCCAGGTAGGACCATTGTGCGTTATCGAGTAACGATTTCTGAAGATTCGATGGGTTCCCAGCCAATCCAATGACATCCCGGGCCCACAATCGAAGCTCAAGGCGAAGCCGGCTCCATCCTGCGCCGCATGCGCCGAAGTATTGACGATGGCTCCTGGCAAACTGGAGGCGCCATGTGGGCACTTCTACTGCGGACCGTGTACGCAGCATCTTGTAGAGACGTACACGGCGCAAGCGGTGCCGGCAGGTCTTCTCCAATGTTGTCCAAAGGAGCCTATATCTGCTTTAAACGTTCGAAAGTTCATCAGTGCTGATTTATATGGGACTCTTGAAGAAAAGCTGTCGGAGGCCAACACGCCGCCGGGCGATAGGATATACTGTCCGCAAGAAAACTGCAAGCGGTTTTTCAACCCAGGCAGGATTACCCCTGCTGCGAGGGCTGCTGGTATCGTTGTGTGCCAGAACACGGGCTGTCGGGTATCGATTTGTTTGCGGTGTAAGTCACTAGTGCACCCCGGGGTTGATTGCGAGACGAGGGCGGATGACATCCAGGCGATGGATATAAGGAAGATATTTGGCTGGGGAAGATGTCCCCGGTGCCGGTACGTTGTTGAGAAGATATCGGGGTGTAATTCTATGGGGTGTATATGCGGATCCAGCTTCACCTACTCAGCGTTGAATTAGCCAAATTGTCGCATGTTGTTCTCCTGTTCGTTTAGTTTTGTAGCGTAGCAATGTCCCGAGCACATGGCCCGTCCGCAGGTTCTTGAAGCGCCGAAAAAGGTTCAAACACCGCTGCTGGCGTCAAAACGCGAAGCTTTAAGAATCTGGGAAGCGAGTCGTGCCTGCTTTGAATAGGATCCTTTCCTCTTTCTGTTCCTTTCTCGGTATCGCTTACAACCGCCAGTACCCATGTACTCCCGCAACTCGTTTTTAGGAGCCTCATCGTCGATGCCGTCCGCGACGTCATCAATGTCTGCGGCCGCATCGATGAGTGGTGCCTCTACATTCGGCGGGTCAGTTGTATCCGATGCCGCGATCCCCACCTACCGGCGGCACCGATCCCTCCACGGATGCCCTCATTGCACAATTACTTTATGATGACCTCCAGGAACTCCTTGATGCGAGGAAAGGCAAGGCGCGTGCAGGCGGACCCTTGAGTGATGCAGAGTATGCATTGCAGTTGCAGTCAGAGCAGCTCGAACAGATGTTAACTGAGATGCGGGACGTTCAAATCGCGACGGGCTTGAGCAGGGCACTTGGTGCTGATAGGGACATAATCAATGCTTTGGCATTGGATGAACGCGTTGCACAACAGGATCGGGCGGCGGCACAGGCTTTATCACAGGGTCGTGCGCTGCCTCCATTGACAAAGGAACAGAGGGCAATAGAGAGGGGGGTTGTGAGAGATGACGCGCTTATGTATGAATATTGCTTGAGTTTGGTGGTCGTGTTAGGCTCGTTGACGCTTTTGTCGTTCTGCAGGTCTGATGATATTCTTGCGACCCTGTCCCCCAACTTCAAGTCGACGCCACCAACCACTCCCACTCCCTCCATCTTTGGCAAAGGGCGAGTGTTCCACTCTCTGTGCTCCGCACTTTTTGCTATGACGCTCCGGCTTATATTGGTTTTTTTAGAAAAGGCAAGGCCACGGCTTTCCAAAGCTCTTCAACGGCTTCGCCTCCCTCCTTCCCAATCACGCTATTTGGTTCTTTCTCCGTGCCTCCGGTTAAGCGGTAAGATAGACATCATAGAGGCTGCAAGGATCCGGCTGATCTCCTTGAAAGTCCCCAGTGTGTCAGTTGCGATGACACAATTCCTCCAGGGAAGCTTTTCGTAAAGGTGCCCTGTGACCACCACTACTGCGCCGATTGCCTGGTCTCTCTCGTGCGCGCAGCTACGTCCGACGAAAGCTTGTTCCCTGTTCGATGCTGCAGGAAGAACATTCCCACAGAAAGCCTTACCAAATTCCTTCCAAGCTCTCTTCTCAATTTGTTCCAAGACAAGAGCCGCGAGTTTGGTACTCCTGCTCAGCAACGTGTCTACTGTTGCATTCCAACGTGTTCAACATTTCTCGGTAGCGCCCAGGACGTCCTCGATGATTGGGGGGCTTTTAGCCTCAATCTCTACTGCAACAAGTGTTCCGTCGGGACATGCGTTGAATGTCGTCAACGGGCGCACCCGAACAACAAATGTCGGGGGAACAACTCCAATCAACAGATACACGATTTCGCGCGTGCACAGGGATGGCAAACGTGCCCTTCATGCTCGCGGGTCATCGAGCTGAGCTTTGGGTGCAATCATATGACATGCCATTGTGGGTATCAATTTTGTTACGAGTGTGCGGCGAAATGGAAGACGTGTCGGTGTAAGCAGTGGGAGGAACATAGGTTGTATGCGACGGCGGAGGCTAGGATGGAGAGAGAGCTTGGGCAACAGATGAGAGCTCAGAGACCGGATGTGTTTGAGAGGGAGGTGAGGGAGTTTGCGCAGAATTTGAGGGTGAACCATGATTGTTACCCGAATCATCGCTGGAGGGGGACATGGACCTGGAGCGTGCGAGGAGTGTGGAATGTACATGCGAGTCTACCTGAGGGTGAGTTATTCGGTGTCGTCTCTTTTGGCAGCTGCTAATTTGTGGGATAGATGTGCAAAGACTGCAGGCTTACGGTTTGTCGGAGGTGCTCGAACAATCGGCTTTAAGTCACGTATTGGACGGGGAGGTCTTGATGACCAGCCTGGCGCCCTTAGAGTTGGCAAACCTATGTCTGTTAAGCAGGGCGAAGCTAGGAAAGCATATACCATTGATCCAACGCAGTTATACACGGATGGATATTTTTAGCTGGTGAGATCGAATAATAATATTATTATGTGGATTTCCTGATTCTTGACGAACTACGCATGTCCATGTGCACGAGAGTGTATAATTAGGAATCAGAGATATGGGCGAGATGGTGGGTATTGGGCACAGTCTAAAGTTGTCCTGGACCATCTTTCGGTTCAGCCGTAGCCGAGTAATTCCCAAGCGGACATAGCGAGACGTTTTCTGACGCATCTTTGTTTTGAGATGGCAGAATTAGCGATGTATGTGACGAAGCTGAGGCCAACATGCTGGAATAGTCGAAATCTTGAACCTGGGTCCAGTCTATTTTGCAACAAAGGCGAATTCAAAGTGTTCATTAACCGTGGATATATGCACAGCGTGAATAACGTGAGGGTTCATGAACAAGTGCGCTCGATTTAGAGTCGTCTACATGAGGTACTTTTGGTTTGCGGTCTGGAGGTAGTAGTCAGATATGATTCATCCCGGAAGGGAGTGCATACATACCACCCTGACGGCTCAAACTGGACCCTTCCGTCCCTTTCCTTCCTTCCGAGTCTTCGCCTCTTCGCGCTTCTCTCCACAACCTCCGGGTCATCATCGTCTTTTACCGCTGCTATTGCTCCTTCCTTCGATACATTTTCCTCATTTACAGCCGCAACGATACCCAAGCTGACCAACCGACCGCCGAAGCCGAGTATGCTGCCGGTAATGCAGGCGACGCCGCAGAATACATACACAGGAAACGCAGCCTCAAGGAGCCATGTGAGAAAGTGATAGGGCGTAAAGAGAGTAAGTGTGAGGAGGATAGAGGCAAAGGTTGTGAGAGGAGCGAGGAGGTAGGCGATGGGAGCGAAGAGAGCGGTCCAGGGGATGTGGGCGACAAGGCGGGTAGTGAGGTGGGTGATGAAGTGGAGGGCTTTAGAGAGGTATGGGAGAAGAAGGGGAAGGAGCGGGAGGGGTGTTGGCGTGGACGTTGGCGGCGATGATGTGCTCATGGACAGATCGCGCAAGTGTGTGTGTTCGGCGCTTGCTCTGTTTGATGGAGATGGGCGGTGACACGTGACGTAGGACGTAGGACGTCGGAACTTCGGATGGCTCGGAAGACGATGGGGATCAATCAACCTGAGTGCCACATGCAAGGCACAGCAAATGGCCCCATGGCTCGTCGGTTCTGTGAAGCTGTTAATTGCCAGTTGCGAGGCCGCATATCTTGTCAACGAACATCCAAGGTAGTTGGGCTAGTGGGCAAGGGTGAGTGTTTAATCAAGTTTCCCTTGAATCTTTATCGCGGAGTGACTTCCTTATACGGCAGTGACGGAATTCGAGGGATATATCTTGGCAAAGTTATTGAGAATCCCACCGTTTTTTACCCACCCATGTTCAGGCACACCCTCACCAGGAGAGATGCATTTCTCATCCTCCTCGGCGCATTCTCTATGCACGTCTGGTCTATCTTGTTCAGCGAGCCCCCACTAGACCACTATAGCGACCCCCCGCTCAACCCAGCGCAGGACAAGCATAATCCCAATGTCCACCACACCCTCGAAACCGTGTTCAAAACGATCGCCGAAACAACCACTATTTCTCAAGTCGTAACTGTGACCGAGACCGCGCCTTCTTCATCCCCAACTAGTATATCGGACAGTGAAGACGCTCATCTCACCGACTTGCCAGCCACATCCTATTATTGCCCACGCACCAGGCTGGACTCTGTTTAAGAATTTGTACATGTCTAATGGGACCTTGTATATTCTCACTCCGAAGCCGAAAAAATTCCCCGAAATTCGGATGATGGCGAGCACTCCACTAATTGCCGAAAACACCCCAGAGAATATTGCTGCACGCGAGCCATCGAATGTTATTATGGATTATATCACGCCCGACGATGCGCTAGACCGATGGGGTGGAAATATTGAAAACAAGGAGAGGACCAGAGTGTGGACTGTAGAAGGATATACCGTACGTTCATTATTCCGTTCTTGGCTTAAGCCCAGGGCCACATCACTCATTGCCACTGCTTCTTGTTAGCTTCTCTTTAATGACCCCTCCCAGTTCCTGCGACATTATTATCACCTCGTCGCGGAGCTCTTCTTTGGTGTACAAGCCTTCTGGCACGGCGCATTTTCTCAGTCAGAAATAACAACACCACAGCAAACAGCCCAACAACTCGCATTCTCATCTTCATCCTCCCTTCACCCCGCGCCACCCCGATTTGACCGGGCCATATTCGCACATAGTAATGCCAGTGGCTGGAGAGACGACCCAGGGTTCAACTCGTATTTCCTCCGAGCTGCCTTTCCTTCCCTCACTGTCGAGCATCAGGAGGACTGGGATGACCGAATTAAACTGACCCAGGCTGGCGATCGTGTATGGAGGTTCCCTGTGGTTCTGCTCACGGATCGCAGTGCGGCACACAGGGGTAGGGTATGTGGCAGTTTGACTCAGCGTACTGCGGCAGAGGCCTGGGAGGGAATGAGGAAGTTGGGTCAGCTGAGAGGGAGGCATGTTGGTGCTTGGTGGGAGCCAGTGCGGAGTGCCATTTGGGAGTTTGCTGGGGTTACGAGGGATCAGACGAAGGTTAAGGAGATACGTGCTCCGAAAGAGGATCTTGTGATACGCGGCGCAGGGGAGGGTAGTGATGAGGTTTTGAACGGAGTTGGCGTGGAGGCACAGAAGTATCTGGAAATGCCGGATAGGATAGTGATATCCTATATCTCTAGGCAAGGAGCGAGAGGAAGGAGGTTGATTGGTGAGGATCATGATGGGTTGGTTGAAGCGTTGACATCGCTAGCGAAGAGGAAGAATGAAGAGGCGAAAGATGACAAGACAAAGAGGCAGTGGATGTTCAATGTTGTACAGGCGGAAACATTAAGCAAGGATGACCAGGTCTTGCTTGCCGCCGACACAACGGTGAGATTTTTTATTATTATTCTTTGGCATTGGGTTCAGGCTTACGAGGCTTTGTAAGATCATGCTCGGCGTGCACGGAAATGGCCTCACGCATCTCGTTTGGATGAAACCTTCAAAGATATCGACAGTGATTGAGATATTCGTCCCTGGCGGATTCGCGCATGATTACCAGTGGACGGCTCGGGCTCTTGGAATGGCTCATTTTGCAGTTTGGAATGATACGTGAGCCTTTTCTTCTATTTTGCGCTCGGGGGGGGATAGTAAGCTAATAGAGAGCTAAAGCCATTATACACATCCCAATAAACCTAAAGTTGATTATCCGGAAGGCTTCCAAGGGAACCATATCCCTGTATACGGACCTGCTATTGCAAAATTAATCGAGGATCGGGTGGAGGGAACCCTATAACGCCTCCAGGTATTTATCCCATTTGTTTATTTGTTCAGTTGGGTTTTTCGGCTTGTATTTTATTATGGTTTACGGGCCAAGCTAGACACTGCTATACCTCAACTCGATTCACTCTACATTTACACAAATTCAACTTCTATATACGGTTCATTGAGGCCGGTCTTTTAGCCAGCCTTAGTCTTTATTAGGTGTAGATTCTAGCTTGTTGAAAACTGTTATAAGTACCATTGATCTTGAGTTCTTTATTTGGCGCACGAGCTCTTGCCAAACAATGAGCTGAAATTTCTAACGCGTCCGAGTGCAAGGTCCCAACAACGCCCATGCTCACCCGCACACTCCTCCGCACAAAAGCGGACTCATCTCTCCTCTCTCTCCTCTCCCGGCATCCACAGTCGAAAACACGATCGACATCACAACCACAACCGCCAACACAAATACAGACACGCCTCAAATCCTCATCACCCTATGGCCGTACACATGTCTGGAAACGCCGCCTGCCGACACTGCCCAACCCGATAGTACCCAAATTTCCGCAGACGGTGGTCCGTTCGGACGGAACGTCGTTTATTCAATGGACGACGTCCCCCAAATCGCTAATTCGGCTGACGAGGGATACGACGAATAATCCCGTGTGGAATTTGGCAAAGTGGAGTGGAGGGGGTGGTGTTGGTGGTTTTGAGGAGGAGAGTGGGAGTGTTGGACGATTGGGGAGGTTTGGGAGGAAGTTTGGTGGTAGTCATGTAGGGGAAGAGTGAGGGTGAAAGTGAGGGCGAATGGAAGGTGGAGGATGGGATGGGAGGGTCGTTGGATGATGTTTCCTGGTTTGAGGAGATGGCGCAGTTGGCGGGAGACGATGCTGGTGCGCAAAAAGGGAAGAAAAAGGACAAGAAGAAGTAAGGCATTGATGGTGTGTATATATGGTGGTTATCCTTCTGCTTGTTGAGCAGATGCTGACATGTTAGCTAGAGGCTTTCGTACCGCCCAGTAGGCGTTTAATTATTTGACTGCCGCTCCCTAGATGAACAGCGCGTTCACTTGTTTGAGCGCTTTGAATGTTGGCGTATGACCACCATAATTTAACATAATATATGCGCTTCTCGCTTCCACGAGCCGACTGAAGTTTTTCGGCTAACGTGAGCTGTCCGGCGTCTGCGACGATGGGTATCACTCGCGTGTCTGGATCTGCCTCCCCAGTTTTTCGAGGCAGCGCGGGCGCAGATCATTCACCACTGCATTTATCACAAGGGCTCGAAGGACCTGAACTCCAAGCCAGAGCGGACACTCGAAACTGTTTGTTCCGTGTGTCCTTGACTGTCCTTGATGACCTGCATACCATATTGAGCCTAGATCCCTCGGTATTTCAAACTAGTCCTTGTTGACATGATATATACAAGGGGCGGCTTACAATTTTAACACAGGTTTACCAGTTACCCCCCCACCGAATCTACCACTCTGAGTGGATAGCCCGTCGCTCGTTTCTAAACAACTCACCTCCCGTCACTCTTTTTGAAAATGTTTGGTGCTCGTATTGCTACTCTCTTCTCCCTCGTTGTTCTTTCCACGCTTAGTCCCGTGGATGCCGCGGGCGTCGTGAAGAATTGTGTGAAGCGGGGTCATGCTGCGTTGACTTTTGTGCGTCCCTTTTGTTTGGTAGGGCATCGGGCTTCCAGACTTATGTGGTGGTGGTGAATAGGATGATGGTCCTTATCAATATACGAGGGATGCTACCAGGATATTAGAAGCTGCTGGCGCCAAAGGAACTTTTTTCGTTAGTGAGTTGATAATATTATAACACTTGGACGAACTGCTAAGTGCTTGCGTTGAGATGGTAAAAATTGGGGTTGTATCTATGACCAAACAAATGTCGATACTTTAAGGCACGTATATAATGGAGGACATCAGATTGCTTCGCATACTTGGTCGCACAAGGATCTCACTACCTTGTCTGCATCCGACCGTTCGTGCTATTACTTACTCACTCTATTCGGACACGTAACTAACCTTTTTTCGATAGTTGCAAAGGAGTTGAAGGATTCCCATGGTTTGTCTCATTCTTTCTGAGCACCATTGTAATGAGATGATACTAATTTTGGTGGTAGTCGCTATCGAGAGAATTACTGGAGCTAGCGTCGCATTCATGCGTCCGCGTAAGTGTTTGGCACTTGTAGATGCTACCTCGGAGTTGAATTTGACATAGCTTATGGAAATTACAACGACAACGTGGTTGCGGCTGCCGGAAAGCTTGGCGAGACCGTGACTATTTGGGACTTCGAGTATGTTTTTACGTTCCATGTACGGATGTTTGCTCACTTGCCATAGCTCTGGGGATTCTGTTGGTGTTAGTGTCGAGGACCAGAAAAAACGCTACACCGCCCTGGCTAAGCAGGAGCCGTCTAGCGTGCTATCGCTAGAACATGATGTACACGGTACGCGTTCTTCATCTCTCAAGTCATTGCGACGATGGCTTATAAGTCACATTCCTTTTAAATCCAGAGTCCTCAATGTATGCCCCCTCACACCTCCCTTGGTTTTTGCTATCAGACACTAATTTTTCGGTAATCTTGCAGCAAAGAGGTTTTACCATTCGCGATCAAGGAACTCCAACGTGCTGGGTACAAGCTTGTTACCGTTGCAGAATGCCTTGGTCAACAGCCGTACCAGAAGACCGGAAGGCCTCAATCGAGAACAGTGAGTTGATCCTTGTGTTAACCACGGCAGTTATTAATGGTTTGTCATTCGCAGGGAGACTGGCATTGTTAAGTGTTGGATTAACGCATATAGTCATTCGTCTATTCGAATTCTTTGTCTTTGTTCTCTTTTAGCTATGTCGGACTGTATCTGGGCCTACAATATGATACTCAATGGGATTTATAATGTTGACTAAATGGTAGATATACACTTGTTGAGTGTCAGCTTCAGGGCCCGCAAGGGAGCTTGATGTTGGTGGTTTTGAACCTCGAACCGGCGGCGTTTACGGAATTTAATGTGCATCACTGATTTCCGACCCGTCCGACACGATATTTATGGCACAGGGTTAGGTGTAAGTACTGGTGGACTTATGCGAGGAGAACTCATTCAAGTCGCCTAGAATAGGATCAGGCTTTCACTCTGTTATTTTAAGCGCTGAAAGTTAGGCGACCAAGGCTAAAATCGGCTATTTGGCTGTTGGTTTATGCTGCCTGCAGGAGGGTAACATGCTCAAACTTACGGAGATAATTGAATTGAAATATTGATGCACCGCTTTGACGGAAGCAGAGGGGGTGGCGCTCTTATCACATTGTACGATGAGATGAACTGATATCAGGGATTCATTAAGCGTGGTCTCGATCACCAGGCGAGTATCACCAAGTCACAGCAGGAACGCAATCAGGCGTCCCTCCCCTCTCGCCCCGAAAAAATATACGCGGCCAAATATTCTGACTCCTAAATACCTAGTAAAGTATTAGGCATTCGTATGAGGAACACGTGACCCTGAACATTTAAGCCGTCAACTGTTCTTTATTACGCCCATCATCTCGCCTGCAGGGACCCTTTGAGGTATATCCTCCTATCCTCTTCGATAGAGCGTAGCACATGCTCAGACTGTCAGTCAGATAAGAGCTACCGGTAGATGGCCGATAATCACACGGCCTCTCTAGCCCGATAGTTCAAGGCCTCGGATTTTCCTAGAGAAGGCGTTTGCTGGCTAGCGGTTCCTGTTCTATACCCCTAATCCGCGAGAGAAAGTATATTTGGTCCACCAGCCTCTTAAGAAGCTTAAGCTTATGCGATTGGTCACAGACTTTACCAATAGGCGGCTCCATATACCCTTGTTGACGGTGTTGTGCAAGCGTACCCTCCCCCGTCTTCATCATGTCGAATCCCGCATATGGAACGATGCCAATGTTTGAGCCTCCAAGGAATACAGCAGCGAGTGGAAGTGGCAGCGGCTTTATCCCACCACCACCCGGAGCGAGTCAAGGGGGCGAACCTGGCCACTATGACCCTTTCACAGGGTATGGCAGGAACGCTAACCCAAGGTCCGTCTGCGCTCAAAGGCTTACCCTCCTGCACTATTGACACTACTCGAAAGCGCTTCTAATACCTGGCCTTCGATAACTCCAAGTCAGTCCCAATATCTATCCTGGTATAATCAACAATCGGCCCCTGCTGCACCACAAGGGCAAAGCCCTTGGACGTACGCCCAATACCCCCCGACTCCACCCGTCGCTATACCCTCTGCCACACATGGCGCGTCATACACCCCTGTTACCCCCACAAATCCCAACCATTGGTCCCCTTATGCAAACCCCTATCAACCTCCGCTCGCATCAACAGCAGCCCATTACCCCCCGTGGTCCCAACAACCACATGCGCAAGTTTCTAATATATATACTGACGACCAACCAATAACCACGAGCGGCTTCAATGGTTCGGCAAATGCAGGAATGCCGAAAAAGTCGGCCTTGAAACGAACAAATTCGCAAAAGGTCAGAAAACGATCGCCCGAGTTTGCTGCTACGACGATGCAAAGGTCGACATCGACGGGCTCGGGCTTTGGTCATCATGGTTATGGATGGCCGTCACTTGCGCCAGCAGCACCTGCCCCAGTGTATCCACAGAGCGATTCCTACGATGAAAGGAATCTCGCACGTAGACCACGAGACTGGAGGGCGGATTATTATCCCAAACAAGGAATCTCGTCATATTTGCCCAAAGTTGGCAAAAGTCGCTCCGATGTCCCGGGTACGTTGACTCGTGACCTTCTCCAGGCAGTTATTCATATACTGCGCAAAGAGTATGTCGACCCTGTCAAACGCACGATGCACCCATTGCTCATATACACCCCCAATGCACCACCAATCTCTCTTAATCTGCGATTGAACCCACTCGAACCCGGTGTCCTCCACTTTCCGAACCTGACAAGACTTCATAACGAGATCGATTTTGCACAGCTCGCCACTTCTCCTCATAGTCAAATGCTCAGACTATATCACCCTCGACTACCGTGGTATATCGATGTGCATCAATCGCACCCAAATGGAGTGACGGTGTTTGACGTAATTGTGCAACTGAGTCGACAGATGCTGACGCCTATCCTTGGTCGACACTATTACAATGATGTTTTAGATGATGCAGATCGATTGGTATTGGCGAAGACGTTCGGCGAGAGAGTAAAGGGAAGGCCTGAGGACATCAATAAAGGGGTAATGCAAGTTGACTTCTTAGGCGAAAAGTTTATGTTGGAGGGGTTCGCCCGAGGCAAGCAGGGAATGTGGGAAATTAGAACAAGACGGCCGGATTGATGGTCCTCTGCAGTATATCCTCGGCTTTGGTTTCAGGCGCTAATGAAGTGCTGTGTATCCTTAAGCGGTTGCCTTGTTCCCTCATTCTTAGTGAGTCTCCATCCGACTATCAAAGTTTCTGAGGCATCCGGAGGACTTACAATATTCTTCTCCTTTTGAATTAACAGAAAACCTTGTTGCATCATCGAGGTTCTTGGTCACCTTGTACTACTCTCATCATCTTGCTGTGCTCTTTCACCATCCTCCTGCCATTATCAGCTTCCTCGAACTCAACCTGCTATAGTAACGTCTGCAAATATCACTTTCTTCCCCTATTTGCTCTGTTCTCAGTCACCTCTCCAGTCAGAATAATCAGTATTGTGCCCCCACTTCAAATATCGCATGTCGTTATTTCGAAAATGTATTTTTGGGTTTCTTATGGCTCGGGATAGCGCATCCGCATGTTTCCCCTTTATTGACAGGAACAAGACACCGACATGACATTACAACCTATTTGCAGAAGCCCTCGGCTAATTGGTGACTGATGATCGCTATAACAATCAACCTCCGCCCGTGTCATAACCATGCTGACTACTGAGCGAATACATTAGGAGGGCTACCGCGTGCCTCTACTGAATTTAATAGGCCCAACTGCGAATTTCTCCTGGGGAAAAAAATGATTGATGTCCTTGGGGATTTCCCGCGGAGCGGTAGTGGCAAGCCATGGCAGAACGGACGGCTGAAACACAGGTACGAAGGATATCATCATGTTTATGGTCGAGCATTGGAGCTGAGCTCCGCCACAGGAACGTGCAAGCGAAATGTCGCCACTTGCAAACAGGAAATACCTTTGAGGCACTCAAGGAGGTGGCGATCATGGACTAGGATGTGGGTATTTCGGTTACCGGACTTCTCGGTGCGGGATCATCAAGCGATCAAAAGGGGTTAATAATCAGCGAGAGCAAATGATGGCTACATCCCCTGGCTACTGCACTATTTCTCACCGACATACTACTTCCTGTCTGTCAGGAGCTAAGGACAAGACTGTGGTAACGTGGGACTGGTCCCACCCACACGTTCCGCAATCGCCGTTTCACTGGGCACATCCTTTTCCGCCGGACGACCCTTCCCCTATGCAACGCTTTCGACAGCACAGAGGTTTTATGTACTACTAATACCTGCCACGACATCAGCTGAGGCTACCGATCGGCTCACACAAATGTCATTTGTGTATATCCGGTATCGCTGCTATCTCCTTACGGCTGGGTTTGATGCGACCTCCTCAAATACTAGCCGATTGTTTGGTTCTGGGTCGCTAACCGCAATACAGGGTCCACAGAAGCATCCAGCTCCTCACCAAACCCACATGCCCTAGTGATATATCCCCTTCGCCTGATCCAGACCTCTCCAGAGAAGACCGGCAAGGCTTTTGGTATATATACCTCCGTGATGGTGAGTTTCATCCCCCCATTTTACTGCCATATAAATTAATCCTTTCCTATTCCCTCCCCCCTCATCATGGCAATGATGTCTCTCACCCGCAGTTTACTGCTGCTAATGGCCCTGGGGGCACCCGCCGTCCTTTCTAGCACATTTGAGAGCGCTTCCGCCTTGCCCACCGCCAATGATTACGACTTTGTTATTGTCGGAGGTGAGTGATCACGTACCCCTTTTTTATATCATTGTACCTGACTGACGTACTGTGGGGCTTTAGGTGGAACTGCGGGGAGTGTCCTTGCTAACCGTTTGTCTGAAAACCCCAAAACGAAAGTTTTACTCATCGAAGCTGGTATTCCGTGAGTTTTGGATAAACATGCAGAGCGATTATGATGAGCCTTACCATCGGGCGCGTAGCAACACTGATGTGGATCTTCAGATCCCATTGCTCTGCACTCGTCTGAACCCATTCACAAAATGGGACTGGAATTATACGACCGAGGTCATGCCCGGTCTGGGAGGCCGAACCCTCCCCTACGCTCGCGGATATACCCTGGGTGGAAGTTCTTCAATCAGTGGGTGCATTCCTCTGTGTGGCGAGATCAGTGGGCTCAATCTGGACATTAAGACTTTATGGCATACACTAGGGGATCCCGAGAGGACTATGATTTGATCGCCAAGATCACTGGTGATAATGGATGGGGTTGGGATTCAATGTTCAACTTCTTCAAGAAGGTGAGGAGCTCTGCCCGAATTTCTAGACTCAACGTGCTCTAACTTCTAACTCAGGGCGAAACATTTACCCAACCCCCCGACCACCACAGCACAGCGGGCGAATTCAGTCCCAGTGCTCACGGGACCAGCGGTCCTCTGTCTGTGGCTTTATCGGGACCTCTCTTCCCGACGGATAATCTAGTCCTCCAAGTCACTAAGGATCTGCCACAACAGTTCCCCTTCAACCTTGATATCAACTCTGGCAACCATCTTGGTGTTGGTTGGTTCCCCTACACTCTTCTCAACGGCAAGAGGTCAAGCTCCGCCACCGGTTACCTCGCTCCATCGTTTACCAGCCGCAAGAACCTTGACATCCTCCTGCGAACTCGCGTTCTGAATCTCACTTATACGAGGACCCCGAATGGGCTTGCTTTTAGGACTGTTAAATTTGCTAATTCACCCGGTGGTATGTTACATGTATGAAGCCCACTAATTGTTCTTACCATTCTCAACTTTTTAGGCCAAGTATTCAGTGTGACCGCCAAAAAAGAAGTTATTCTTTCTGCAGGATCAATCAACACCCCTCAGATCCTTATGAACTCGGGTATCGGTGACCCAGTTCAGTTGATGCAGAATAAGATCACTCCTCTGGTCCCCCTACCCTCGGTCGGAAAGAACGTCACTGACCACCCTCTTTCGACCCTTCACTTCAAAGTCAACTCGACTGATACCTTGGAGAAGCTCGCTGATCCTACCTTCATGGCTCTACAGCAACAGCTGTGGGCCGCAAACGGGACTGGATTGCTCGGTGGCACCTTCTCAAACCAAGTCGGATTCGTGAGATTACCGTCCAGTAACGCTCTCCTCAAGAGCAACCCAGACCCCTCCGCCGGACCTAACACTGCCCATTTCGAACTCTTGTTCACCGTAAGCCAATCTGTTCACTCGGGGACGTAACTCTAGTACTCATGCCGTGTACCAGAATGGCTTCTTGGGTCCCCCTCCCGCATCTGGGAACTTCTTCTCGATCACGGCTTCGTTGATGACCCCTACTGCTCGTATGTGTCATGAAACTCTCCAGTCACAGGATAGTACTGAATCTAGATATCCCTCCAGGCGGTTTCGTCCAGCTGAGGTCCAACAATCCATGGGACGCCCCCAAGTTGACCCCCAATTACCTCGGAACCGACTTTGACAGACAGATGCTCCGTGAGGGCATGAAAATTGCCAAGCAATACGTCGCCGCAAATGCATTCAAGAACTACATTGTCTCACCCGTTGAGAACCCCCAGACGGACGCCGAGATAGAAGATTACATCAAGCAAACTGTTCAGCCCTTCTTCCACGCCTCTGGTTCCGCTGCCATGTCTCCTGCTAATGCCAACTGGGGTGTCGTCAACCCAGACCTCTCAGTCAAGCATGTCGCGGGTTTGAGAATTGTAGATGCATCCGTGCTTGTAAGTACCCTTTCTTACTAATTTACCGTTTTTTACTTATGATGGTGGGATCTAGCCTCATATTCCGGCTGCTCACACACAAGCTCCCGTTTATGGCATCGCAGAACGAGCTGCGGATATTATTAAGAAGGCTTGGAGTCTCTAAAATGCTCCTTCCCAGTATTTCATTAAGGACGATTGCTTTTCCTCTTCTCTCTGTGAACTGGTCTGCTTAATATGAACAAGTAGTACTTTAGCTTTTCTTCTCCGGGATTTTGTTATCACCCTCCCCACACGATCCTTTCTACGTATATTATGAAGCTATGATAATGTGTGACATTGTGCTCGTAATTTAGTAGCATTTCGGTGCAATCCAGAACTCGTGGTAATCCAGAAGCACTGTCGAAAAACTAGCCACTGGTGCTCCTTAACTTCCTTACTCACTCCGCGGATTCAGCGCTTCATCCCGTCTAAAGGGTGTCAATTGAGTGCCCCTCAGCGTCAGAGAGCAGGCACACCGGAGCCGAGGATTAGTATTTGGAACGATTCAGCCATTTTAGGCCCGGCGCTTACCCTGCGTCATATACTTTCTCAGAGCAGTAGAAGGTAGTGCTTCTGTTCCTGAGAAAGAATCAGTGCTTCATAGCCCTTAGACGTCAGAGCCCATCAAATTCTCAACGCCGCCGCTTCATTCCTTCGATAGTGAAACCCTGACTAGTCAATGTCTATCTGAGCCATCTCCCAGCAACGTGCCAAGGTCTAGTGTTTCAAGGTATATGTGGTATCACGGCCTGCCCCACTTTGCGAGCTGATCCACATGCTATCGGCTTTGGGCTATTCCCCGCGAGAACTTATTATCACGAGGCAGCTATTTGAGGAACGCCCATGGGTCTATTCTTGGCCACTCGCTTGACTGCGTGTAAATGGCCTCTCTGAGCATGGAATCCCACCAACGACTCAGATTCAAATCCATACGAAGGGATCAATACTCATAAACTTCCTTGCTTGATGGATCACCGTCTATCAATAGTAGCATATTACTCTGGTTAGTGGAATTGAACGCTGTACCACTGACGTGATGGCAGGCTAAAATATCTTACAGTCGCTATCATACGACTTGTGATCTCCAATTTTGGAGACCAACTTTCGACGCAGAATATATTGTTAATCTAATCGCATAGTCTCACTTTGTAAAGCAAAGCGCTCGTTATTTTAGCGAGAGGTCATGTTCACTTGGGGGCACTCAGGCAGTTGGTCCCAAAGTTTGATTCACATGCGGGGTGTGTCCTTAGTCTAGGGTAATTATAAAACCTAGTATGTACCCATCATACAAACCCAGGCAAACAGCGACCCCTGAACCCAATTTTCTTATCTGGACGGCAAAATTAGGGATACTCCGCGTCTCAGGATTTGGGGGTGACTCGACTATACTTTCATAGTAGGTTCAAGAAGCATTTGGCAATTGCACATCTCATGCAGAAGTGATATAACAGGACGTGGAAGTCGCTTGCACTTTGTGTTCATCCTGTGTCGTCGCATATGCACTGTTCATTCTGGTGTAACCATAGCTCCTCCCAGAGATCAGATAGAGATACTGATGATGCTGGGAATGGCCGCATTGTATAGCTCCTTGGGTCAGAACTAGGTACTTAAGAGACCAGGTGCAAAGACAAGGTCGCCGATTCCATGTAGCGAATGTGGAAGTGTGGCAAGTAAAGCAGCATGACATTGTGCTAATTCGTCAAGTATGCGAGAACGTTCATTATCTGTGGCAGACGCCCATATTTGCCAAGGCTCTATGACGCTATCCACTTATTCTTGGATGATGAACGATGCACCAACTGCATGGTCAGAGCGAGCATTCCACGCGAAAACCTTTGGTGTAGGAATACTGTGAACATAACGAGCAAAACACAAGGTGGCGACAGAGGCCTCAAGATAAGGGTAACCAGTCGAATCCTTGAGGGGAATATGTGCAATCAGCTTTTGTCTATCTTGATAACCGAGTCTGAACAAAGTATTAAATTCCCCCTGTCTTCGTAAATGTAACGGTGGGTATTTCGGATAGAGAGAGGGACCGAGACGCCACGAATGCAAGTGCGGCCATGTTCGCGCCAGTCTCCGGCTTTTTTTGCGCAGACCAGACCATTCCTTCTGAGGAGGATATTATACGGCGCGATGGCTATGGTGCAGCACCCAAGTAAGCTCAAGAAACTGCTACAGGAACGTTAAAAATCTTACAGCCCGGTGGCGGGTGCCAGTCGCTTGGCACAACATACGGAGTCGCAACAGAGAGAACAATATGAGGACATGGTGGAGAGGGCGGAGGCTTGGACGAGGCTAGAGCAGTGTGGCCGACGCCAGGAGGGCAGGAAGGAATGAAGTGAAGGTGATGGATGGACGCATCAGTGGAGTCTGAAGAATGCAGCGAACGAGAGCACTACGAGAGCGAACGCAAGGTCACGTAGCCAAGCGTAGCCACCACGCGCGTAAATCAGGGGTGATAATAAAAGTCACTAGAGACCAAACAGGCTCGGTCCCCTTCACAGGGGGTACAACCGATTAGTAATAAGGAGCAAATCCGTTTGTAAACTCGCTACCCTTGACAGATTTTATAATAGAATTTATAACAATAATTAATTTAATTCATGCTAAGGATAGTATTAAAGGATTGAGAATTTATCATCGCGACCGAAATAGAATTTCTCTATTGTCTCCCTACCAATAATAGATTTTGTAAACTAGCCAGAAACTGCGTTACTATCGATACAGGTCATTTATTTGGAGCAGAGAATTAGAATCGGTCTGGTGCACAGACTGAGCGGCCCACTAGTGGGTGCGGGAGCGGGCCATTCAGTAATTATTTTTTATGTCCATTATGATAACTCTGATATAATATTTTTGGAAAATATTATAGCGCGTTGCGATACATTACGATAAGCACCCGTCACCGCTAGTGGCGCGTTGGTGAATATCTGTGGGTTATCGTTCGTGTTTTCTGTACCCTCAGTTGAATATATTGTGTACACTCTTGCATATCATTGCATATCTAGCACTCTGATAGTAAATAAAACAGATAAAAAATTCACTTAGCTACTAACCGCGCGGATTTCCCTTTGCATCACTAATCATCTTCATACATACGCGCTCTATTGGCAAGCAATATGGACACTGCTGAAAACATGTAAGTTAACGTATTTTTGCACATAGATTTATTTAAACATACTCTATTGGCCATCACAGCACCCCGGCGGCCGCTGAACTCAAGAATACCGTGGCCGTTGACGTCCCAATTGAAGTGGAGGTCGCCGTCGACGCTGGTGGATACGACACCGACACTGAGGACAACGATATCGAGGATTTTCCACACACCTTTGATAGGTAAGACCCATTTCTCATTCTGTATCAATGTTTGTCAGTTGTTTGACTATTCCAAACATACTCGTAACAGTCGTTCGTCACCCGTTGTACATGCAGCTGTTATGGGTACTGTTATGGAGGACTTTGACAGCATAGATTATGGCATTGATGATGAATGCGATGAGGGCTGGGAAGGATATGACGCCGACGTTGAATCAGAGAGTGGTAGATCAGCGGATTCCGGTGACGACTCTGGGTATGGCACTCACAAAGATTGATCTGGTGCTTTTGTTGCCTGAAGTTGACTTGACGGCCATCTGATGTGAAATAAATAAATCATCCCGTTCGTGGAATATAAACGCTAATGAGTCCATATATCGCAATGCAACGAGTCCCTACCTCTTGTCGGCTTTTATGGTTGAACGACTTCCTTCACTTCGCCGCCACGTTCGACCTCGACCTCGACCTCGACCTTGCCCTCTCACTACCATCCTCAATCTCCAACGCTACCTGCCCTCACAGAAGCCACAGCAGACAGCCCAGCAGCACCCCCGCCAGGCGGCCCATCCCTAGACGACACACACCTCACACCACTACCACCACGGGCGCCACGGCCACCAGCTCTGCTGGTGAATGCCCATGCCATTTCGACTTGCTCACTGACGCTTTGTTCGCAGAGAATGGCAATTTTAGGACGATGGAGGAGATCGCGAGACGACTCAGAGTTGAAGATGAGGTCGATAGAGACCAGTGAGTGTTATCCTTCATCTCGCAAGACCCCTTTCCTCTGGCTCTCTGTTTCTATCCTGCAAAAAAATTCCCCTTAATCTCGCCAGATCCCTTCCTCTGGCTCTCTATTTCTGTCCCACAAAATGTTCCCTCTCGCTCGTTTCTCGTTCGTTTCTTCCCCTTCCCCATTCCGGCCCTTCTCCATTCAACACATTTCTTGTCTCCGTTCGAGCTCCCTTTCTCCCTCGCTGTCCCCTGTAATCCGAGCTAAATCCCTCCGCTCCCAGAATGTTATGCTGAACTCCTGCCTGGCCTAGAAACCAACCCTCGAGCGCTGAGCCTCATATACACTTCTTGGAATACGTGTACACTGGCTCAGACGACGATTCTTTTGTCATGGATCCTATTGACCTGCCCTTGATGATGCGGCAATCCCGCAGACCAGCCCCTCCAATGCCCGTTTTTGGCCGCGGCGTGGTCTCTGTATCTTCCCTTACCCGACACAGCCAACCTTGCGAACGTTACTTCTCTGCGAAACAAGTCCCGGCTGCTGAACAGATTGAACATATTATTGATCGTTTCGACCACCCTGACATCGAAACCTACATTGCTGCAAATCGCGACACGCCCATTGCCTTGGCATTTGCTTCATTTCTGCCCTCTGCCGTAAATTCCTCTCATTCGGGTTATCTATAAAAGCCAGGACAACTTATCTTTCGAGCAACAGGCTGATGGTGTCCGTGAGGCTAGTTCCAGCTCGCTGACTCCTCTGAGCAGTTGAGTGATGCCCTGATTCGCGACCATTTGCGTACGGCTATGAGTGAAGAGCTCTGACTTTGCTACGGCCAAGTTTGGCTCATAGAGGATCTCGACCTTGTGACCAACTTAGACGACTGGGTTCGTAGGACGTTGTCCATTGCCAAGAAAGTGGAAGATGAAGGTCGCATGCGGGGTAGTTCCTGGGTCAATGCCATGAGTACCTTTATTTTCCAGATGCTGGCTCGCATTATACACACCTACCTCGCGCCTCACAACAACTGCCCTTTCCCTCGTCCCGACAGTCCCCCAATCCCAATGTCGGCCATGGTGTCCAAGCCAATGCCAGCGCTTTCTCGTCTATCACAGACGCCCTTCATGCTCTTGTTTCTTCCTCTCCTGCCGCTCGTCCTTATCCTTCCCTTGCCACTGTTGACGACGACCTTCCCCCGCATATGCCCGTCTCCCTATGCCCACGGAGAGTACCCACTGTTCCTTCATTGAACACAAAGATCGTTTTTGTTGCTGTGCTCTCTAAGTGGACCATACCTCTTCGAATTGCGGCATGGAGTGAAACATCAAGGCAGACAGCTAGCGCAAACCCAAGACCAAGTCCGCAAGACCAAGCCCGCAGGACCAAGCCCAAGCTCACGCTCCTCCGTTGCCAGTGGCTCGCCCGTCGCAATGCCCAGGTTACTGCCGCACCCATCATGGAAGAACTTGTTTCTGCTTCTCTTGATGAACTACAGGTTGAGTTCGATTCTGCCCAGGCAAGCGACATCTTTGATGGTTCCATCAATGCACCCACTGGAGCTTATGCTGTTGACTTTGACTCTGGTTCCTACCCCAATCCCATCTGGTCCACTGACCCTGCCTTTGCCAACGCGGTCATGTACGATTATGATAGCCTGCTCAGCTGCGCTCCAGACGATGAGTATGTTCTACCTCCCTCTGTCCCCTGCCCAAGTCCCATCTGTTCTGGCCCTGTCTTGTCAAGGGTTCCTCTACTCCACTTGCCCGTACACGCGCTCTTATTTTCCGATTGCGAAGAAATCGGTTGGCGGACTGCACCTCCGCCGCTTTCCCCCAGTTGCCGCTTTATCATTGAGGGGGTTAGTGGTAGTGCCTCCCTTAGACTGAATTCCTCCCTGGCTCCCTTCTGCACGTTGGTTCCCTCCCTAATGATGTTTGCCGTCGGATCATTGTCGCGGCAGCTGATAAGCTCTGTATCACCTGAGAGTACTCTTGCCCAAGGGAACGGCATGAGACACGGCAAGGCTTAATCGACGAACACCTTGAAGCAGAACAAATATGCCCTTCCTCCACCCCCCTTCACAGCTCCCTCCTTCCTAAGCACCGGAAACACTATCCCAATCGCCTAAACAGCCTCATACAAAGCTGACCCTCATACACCTTGGACGCAGCACACATCCGAGTAGCACTGAACTGGTCACAGGGAATATGTGGGAGAGTGACATGGCGAAAGAGGTTGGGGTTATATAAGATAATAATAAACAAATTCCACAGAAGCCACTTGATGTATTAAAAGAAATAGAGTTTGCACTAGGGGATGGTAAAAGATATTTCCTGCTTGAATCATGAGTGGGGTATTGGTTAGGATATTTAGAAGAGCCACTAACCTCCAATATGGGCTTCATGATGAAAGTGCTGTGATCCCACGGACGAAGAAAGGCACCAGATATTGTCGTATTTGAGCTCAGGAGAACATCGAGTGTATCCTCAGTGTGCTTCGACCAGAGGCTGGCGCCAAACTGCGGATACTTGCTAAGGATAGGGTGATTTTGTTCCTGTTGGTAACAATGAACAGCAAGATAGAACTGGTGGGGTTCCATTCCCGGAAGAGTGAATATGGAGCGTATTGAAGCTGGCACCAGTTTTTGGTAGGTCGAACTGAAGTAGAAGATGTGACTGTTTCTGCTTGTCGCGGAAAATACACTAAATTCTTTCCCATTTATGACACACCGGGAGTATTCAACAACTTGGTGGGTGTTGGTTGACCAGAGAAATTGAAAATGGCGATAGATCTGGTTGTCCATCTGGGTCTTCTTTCCGTTACCAATTGTATGTGTTGCGCAGGAGGGGGATTTGGTGTCATTCAAGAAGATGTTGAGTTGGCTGGAGGGGAAAGAGGAATTGAATATCTTGATGGCCTGCCTAACAAGCCCAGGGTCACCGGCTTCAATATGGTGCAAGAAGAGTCGAAGCCGAGACATTGTACAAAATGACTTGACCATTGTATTCTCCATTTCCCCTGCACAAGCGTTAGAGCTACATACACCTCCAGAATGACATTGAACAAACCTGGTTTGAAGTTTATATTGATTTTCTGGAGCATGCCAATAAGTCGTTCGATGGGAAACATCCACCATCCATGTATAGGACCAAAGAGCCGTAAAAATCGATCCAAGTGGAGGGCATTGTGGTGAACAGGGTGGAGGTCTTTGTCAGGGCGAAGCTGGCGAATGGATGCAATGTAGGCACTCATAAAAAAGAGGTATTGATCCGAGTGAGGGGTGGCAATGGAGTGAGAAGTCGCATAGGAGATGGCAGTAGAAAGTAGGATGGTGCTGTGGACAACTGCGAGTAGGTCCTTATTTATGAGGTCATCTTTATCCTGTCCGTTGGAACTAGGGGCCCACAGCTTGAGTAGTGATATAGGTAGGTCAAACTCAACAGCCGCTCTCCACTCATCAGCTTTCAGCTTTCCTTGACCGCAGGTACCGAATCTATGTGGTGGACTCGTCTTCCAAGTGGGTCGGCTTGTGGACTGTATGTCATCGTGAATTTCCTGGAGCTCTGGCGTATTCAAGAGAATGTCCGGAACGTTGGGCTTCTCATCGATGGATACTTCTGTGAGGTCTCCTTCAATGATATGAACTTTCGGAACTATAGCCGCTGCCGACGCTCGACTCTTAGGAGCCTAAATCTAGATTAGATGGTAAGAAGATATGAGTGTTACTATACTCACGAGCAATGCTGAGATATAATCCAACTTTTTCGGTCGGTGAGTGCGCACCCAATCGAATACATGGTGTTCCTTGCACAAAACACGTAGCACAGAGATCGAAAGCTGACGGAGCTTCGCAATAGTTGGATCTTGTATGAGAATTTGGCGTCCCCTTTGCAAGTCCTTTTCCTGGGGCGGATGTGAGTAGGAGTCTTCCTCTTTGATGACCTTGTCTTCCCCCTTCATGCTGATGATGACCCGAAAGTGATGTTTTACGAGGCCAAGAAAAAGATTGTGCATGCCGTCGATGACAACATATCGAACAGGATCCCAATATGGTAGACGGAGGAGTTCGGACCAGCGAATACCGTTCTGCTTGTAGAGCTTTGCACGACGGGATTTGTTAGGAGCACTCCGCCATGCCTCTGCAGCTCCGCGATACTCCTCGAGTGTAACAGGCTTCCAGGCGTCGGCTGTGCGATCAAGGCTGTTTATATCATCTTTCAGCAGATGACATAAAGAACAAAAACGAGTCACAGAATGACCAGCACACCCAGTAATTTTGCGGGAACCAGGCAGGTCGTTGACGGTAATGAGCACGACTTCTCGCGATCGCTGGCCGGCTGGACACTCGTAAGTCTTGGTGAACCATGTACCTTCGCAATAGCAGGTGATGAGTGTATCAATAAGAGGTGCGATGTACGAATTCAAGCCATCGGCCGCAGGCTGCCTCAGACCAGGGATAATGCCCATGAGGAAGATATTCTCTGGTTTGTTACGAATGTTCGGTGGGAGGCTTAGGCAGATCATCGCAAGAACCCCGGCAGACGCATGTTTCCCCGCAGCTTTGTTGTGAAAAGGATTAAAGCCATCGTAACTGAGGCTCCAAACCGTCCTGATTTTGTCCTTCGAATCTACAAAAACATTACCCTCCAAGTCTAGAAGTTCTCGAACCCCTTGACTCTGGTTAATGTCCCGTACAACAGGATACTCCCGTGGCCCCTGATTTGTTGAACGAATAGCTGCTTCAATTTCTGGACGAGAGTATAGTTCCCCTAGGAATGCAGTGAAGCTCTGCATCGCATATGGACGGATAGGAACCCTTATACTGGTTCTGTCCTTGACACCTAGTTTACAAAGTCGGGCGTCACAACTTGGCTGACCTGGGAATCGGACAGAGGTGCATTGAGAGGGGTATATATCGATACCATTCTGGGTGGTGGGTGGATAAAGCGAATGACAGGAGGGACATGCAGCGTAGATAGTGGTAGTGGGGTCAAGAGGGAGTGTCTTGCAAACAGCTCGAACATTGGCTGGGATACTCTCGATCAAGCTGATGCGGCCCTGGTCGGTGCAAGAGGCCTGTACCACGAGCTTCACCGTTTGTAGACAAAAATTGGCCACAGACCGAGAGCACGCTGCCAAAAGGTGCAATACAGCGGCCATAAAGAAGATGATAGCGACGGTGGGGTCAGCTTTGGCGAGAGGGTGATCAAAATGATGATCTAGACTCATCTAAATATAACAATATTCCACGTCCAAGGACAAGACTCACCAGTGTTATATGCGTTATGCATGTTCGGCTCATGCTGGGCCGACTGCTTTAAGCTCTGCAGATAAGATGCCACTAATGATTGCGCCCCTCGAACAGTTTCCAAGCAGGCCTCGATCACCAGCTGACATTCAGGACTTCCGTGATGAGAATTTTGGAGTCGGCATTCTAGACCGTTTAAGTGCTCTCGCTCGGCTTGGAGGTACAAATACGGGTCCGATTTTTTGGGGGGTCATGATGATATCGTTGGTGAGGTACATCCATTCCAGTGCTCTAGTTCGCGCTCGAGAGAGCTGGCCCTTGCTTCGGTCGACTTTTGGAGGGTTAACAGCTCCAGAAAAGATGTTGAATCCGGCATAGAGAAACCCTGAGAACTGGGAGGAGAGGAGGGGGGGGGATTCTTCCCTGTTGTTGATCGGTTCGAGGGTTGTTGGGTTTCCTGGTGAAGAACATGTAGTGTTTTAGGAATAGGTTTACCATTGCAACAGCTGCAGTAGCATAAGACGAGGGCTGATGGGTCAGCTCTCCCCATCACGAGTGATATGTAGATGAAGCACTAAAAACGGGAGGGTGGGGCAGGCAGAAACAGAGGGTCGATGATCACGGTCCCCTATAAGGAAGTACAGAGGCCCTACAATCATATTCGGGTATAATTGTCGTTGTACTTTGGAACAAGAATTGTTACGATACAAGCAAGAGCCAAATATCGCCGCCGTCATCTTGGACAAGGGAGGGGTGAAGGGTCTTGGTAAGGAGGGAGGAGACCCCGGTAACAATAGGGTAACACAAGAAAAGGCTATTGTTACAAGAGGCGTGGTCAAAGGTGGTTCATTTGAGTAGGTAAACTTACATACCCTTGTCTCTCGCTTGCCCAACTACTATCCCAGATAAAACGGCTCCCTCAGTTGGTTATGAAAGGTGTTTGGATAATCCAATACACAGGAATTCCTCTGTGCCATGAAGTGGCAGTGCTTGGATAATCCAATACACCATTGTTCAGAGTGTGGTAACAACATGGATGACGCAGAAAAAAGGATGGTGTGGATATGGACGTGATAGTACATACCAAACATATAACAACATGCAACAACACGCGACAATACATCTTGAATGCCTGCTCAGGTTTCCCACTTCCCCGCTCTCTACTTACTTCTCACTCACCTGCATCATGCCTCATCCTACTGTGCGCTGGAGTATCCAGACACGAATACCGGCTGCTGCAGGTTTAACCGCGCAGTCATCGCCCATAGAGGAACCGAATCTGGTATTCTGCCTATGGAGCGCTGAGAATAAACAAGGAACAAGGTGGATATGTATCTAAAGCGCAAGGGAAGCGTCCACTAAATCAAATGAACCCTGTTTTGCATAACTAAAGCAGCGGAGATGATTCGTTCATGCTCCAGACACCGTAAGGGGTCGTTATTGTGGCCAATCTTGTCAGTTTTTCTCGTAATTTAATGACGAACTCCCTCTCTTTATTCACTGACGCTCTATTCACATATGCTTCGATTTTGAACTCGCGAATAGCCGGAAAATCGTCCAATAACTTGAAAAAGTAGCCCTTTAATGTCATGGTAAGTGAAGAATATGCTGAACTTAGACGGCGTACTTACATAGAGGTCCGATGTCAGTAGATCCACATGGAAAATAACTGTTTGTGCTTCCGGAGCCAAATTTTCCACAAACAGCAAACACTCGCAGCCATGATCCCTTATGGCCACCCAGTGCTCTGAAATATGGCTAGGGAACTCGAACTTCAACTTGGTGCCCCTGATATGGTGTGCGGCGATCTTTTCAAATGCACACATCATGTTGCTAACCGCTTTGCATGCCAGTGATGGGTCAGACACCCCCGGTATAAAAAACAGCTCCACAGTTTTCATGTGCAGAACCTCGAGGTTGGAAGTATCACTTGACATCCAAACAAAATTTGGTGCTGTCACGAGATATCGGATGGAGGGTACGATCATGTTTGGCGGGTTCATCCATGACATTACCCATGGCGGGCTCCAGGTCATCAGATCGGGATATGCGATCATGTCGTTCACATGCCTCGTTTCAATCGAGGTCAGCTGAGGGTTATTCTGGTGAAGCCTGCGGGGGATTGTAATATGATGGTGACTGAATACGACCATTTTTCGAACATTGTCGCAGGCAACGCTGAACCAGTTAAACAGGTCCTCCCCATAGTCGTTGAAAATCCAGAGTGTATAGACAAACGGATTCACTAATAGAGCTGACGCGAACCCGTGGTTGCTTAGTGCATAGTGGAACCCAGTACTGATCTCAATGTTCGAGGCTCGGATCGGTGGGATATATGCATGCAAGTCAGGCAGCCCCTCAAGCGGAGGTACTATCCTAGGGACCCCATTGCGATGGCAAAGTGACAGTCCGAAGGTGCGGAATGTTCCCCTAGTTGCAACGGATGCCAAGACATCATTGAAAACTGGGCCTGCATCTGGTTCATGAAGCAAGCTCAGCTCGCCCGTACAGAGATGAATTCGCAGCTCGGAGAGGTTGGAGATTTTGCGAATCATGCGACAAATGCTTCGATTATACGCAAGCAAGTAGAAGAAGTCGCACTCGAGGGTGACCGGCCCGAGGTGGAGAGGTAAGATTGTCGATAGGAAAGTGATATCCTCGTCTGTGATCGGCTCGTCCACTAAATCAATCCTCGTAGAACCGAACTGATACACAAGCACCCCCACTTCCTTGAGCCTCAGACAGTAGACCTTCACAACACATCCGATAAATGCATCATCTGTGCGTGCTAAAGAAATTAAGCCTTGATCATCGACGTCATCAAATATCTTTAATAGGAGCTCGTCAGGCAATGTTGATAGCATCTAATGTAAGCATTAATCGTGCTCATTCAACACTATCGTTCGTTTCAACCCACCTCCATCTCGTTTCGCTTTTTCCTAGGCTTATCCCCCTCGGCCTTAACAGGTACGTTCTGCTCTCCTACGGCTTTGCCACCATCGGAGACCTGCTTCATGATGCTGAAAAACTATAAGGTATGTTAGCGTATGCCTATTTCCAGCATGTGAACTACCTGTCCAGCAGCTCCTGTATTGGAATTGAATAGGCAAGAGCCTCCGAGGAAGGCTAAAATGATGATAGGGTGTAGCATTTCTGTGGTATGAGAAAGAAGGGTGCGAGTGAGAAGTTTATCTTCGAAGTTAAGCCAGCTTAAATCTCATAGCGAGATAATTGTTGTATTACACCTAGTTACGCCCATTGACAACTTCCAAGGTTTATTCTTTCAACTATGTTACACTGCCGAATGTCCCTAAGTCGGTGCTGGCGCTCTCTTGGAGGCTAGTTTGATTACCACCACAACGATTGTTGTTCCGCTCTAACCCCAGATCCCAGATAGACGATCGTTCATTGTCAACGTCACAAACGCCCCCGATCCACTCAGATTCCTGAGTGGGCTATTGTCTTCAACCATTTCCCACCAACCTGTCTATCCCCGCTCCACCAGTCTGTCTATCCCCGCTCCTTGTTTTGTCACCCATACCCGCTCATAGATGACCCCAAGGCAAATCTCTGGTGCCATAGTTCCTGCAGCGCTTTTGGTCCGGAAAAGTCGGTTCTCATTGTCCCCTTTTTTGGAAATTGATCTTCTGTTTATTCAAAAAAGGATAACGTTCTTAACGATTCCGCAATCCATGCAACTATACAATGGCAAGAATACAATAGTAAAGCATCTATTCTATTCCATAGCATATCAAGAAGCTTGTCCTCGGTAGCTGAGTCCCACTTCTTTATATCTTCTCCAATGTCGACCTTTCGCCCTCATGCTCCAAATACAGGCAAGGGGATGGCAAGAAATACCAATAGGCTTTTAAATGACGATGAGAGGATAGTACGTACTTACCTATTTCTAAGCCGCCATATTTTCAGTTTTCTTCATGAAGATCAAGTCTGCCACCGTTAAACCTGACCATGTACTATTCGTAAGTGGCAAAGCTTCGTATCTGAGTCGTTATTCAAGGCACTTAGGAGGAAGCCAGTGGATGGGAGTACAATAATAACATTTTTCAGTTGGGCACAAAGCGCACTAGAGTAAACCATACATTAAATCAGGCCGGTTCACAGAAATCTCTCAAGAGTCCTGCTCTTCCACGGATGTCACCACCACGCTCATCCGTTCAATCCTTGACCCCACCGGTCCCGCCGTCTTCCTTACCCCAGATCGGGAAGCTTGGATCCAGCCCTCGTTGTGTACGCCCACAGATATCCCTCAGGAGTCTTACTCCTCCCCGGATGTTACCACCACGTTCATTCACCCAACCCTTGACCCCACCGCTCTCACCGCCTTCTTTGCCCCAACTTGGGAAGTTTGGGCCCACCCCACGTCGTATACTATCTTCGAGAAAGAGGGCGCCTGAAGATATCAACCCAGCAGAAAGGAAACCAATATTACCACCCAAGAGGCAAGCTTTATGGGCACAATTTGTCGCTATGTTGGCTTGTATAGCAGCCTACCGCTTATACGATTACAAATCGCAATCTGCAGCCATTGGATATTGCGACACTGGCGCCAAGACCAGTCGAGTTTTGGAAGAGTTAAGAGCACACAACCTGGCAGTATGGGAATGCAACAACGAAGACCGGCTGACACTCTATCCCCCACCTCCCAACAAACTAGAGGTACATGACCTGACTGCGTGCCCTCTCCCGCCACTGCTTCCATTTCCTAAACCAGATTCATGCACGGCCTGTCCCGAATATGCCTTCTGCGACCGGTTCCATGTGATCTGCCATCCTGGCCATATCCTAGTCCGAAACGCCATGTTATTTTTCCTCCCAGCACCATCTAATTCGCCCCTCCCCACCACCTATCCCATTTCTGAGCACGTGGCAACTATACTCTCCACTTTTCTGAACGGCCTTCCTGGGTTCGGCAGCATTGCACTGCCACCACACTGCTTGGTAGATCCGAAAAGGCAGCAGTATATCAGTACACTCACCAATGCAATATTGGTCACGCTGGGAAAGGAACGTGGTAGGCGTTGGTGTACCGAAGAAAGCAGGTTAGTGGACGATTTTGACGGTGGCGAGGCAAGGCGATGGGGATTTGAGGTCTCAGAACTAAAACAAATAGTGAGAAAAGAAATGGTTTGTCTGGGCATATAAATTTACTGAATTTGAGGCTGACTAGCCAATAGGTAAAGCTTCCCCCTGATTTCGACCACAATTTTGAGGAGGCTATCCAGCAGTTTGCAGAATGGGGTAGTCTCTTGGCTGGAAAAGACATGTGGTGAGTGCAATTTTGGAAGCAATGCTGTAGCTCCGACTGATTAGAACTAGGGGATCTCGTTATTTCGCACATGGGACACCCAAGTTGACTTGGTATTGTACTGCAATCCTTAAGGCCAGGGTATTCAGATTTGGGTGGAGACCGGCATTTGGTGTGTTGCCTAGTTCATGGCTCACTGCAACTACCTCTAACGTATACCAGCCACTCTTGTAGTAATCCTTGGTGCATTCCTCGGAAGGAAGCATCATGTTCAGAGGAGAGGAGAAAATAAGCGAGCTGTGGAGCTAATAAAAATGGTGTTAGAAGCCCTTCAAAAACGAGAAGCCGCTCACCGAATGGATCCAATCATGTCACCCCATCCGTTCTTGCCCTCTCTACAACTCCGAGACGTCATCTTACAGGACGAGAGTTCATTGGCAATGAGGAACCGTATCTGGAATCATGTCGAGAAGGCTGTCGAATGCAACGTCAATATCCGCACTAGTGTAGAGGAAGTTGAAGGTGATGAGACACATGTCTGGAGATGGGTAGGAATTCGATAACTGCACCTCCTCTTGTAAATACTTGGGTACTTGTATATGGAACTATTGAATACCATCCTGTATTCGTTCGATCTCATTCTCTTGTTAAACTCGTTACCCCTCGCATATCAGGTCATCCCCGGCCAAGGATGAGTCCTTGAGTACACCGAACAAAAAAATAACAGATTTCATAAAAAAAATAATTTACGCGAGTACCGCAAGACATCTATCTAAATAGGTTCCAGTACAACTACCCCTACACAGCGCCCGAGGAAAGAGTGATAATTAGTAGGTTTGGCCAATAGTGAAAACTTAGAAGGGGCCTACCTTTAGAGCTCTTCCGCCGCTTACGAAGATCAAACTTGATCATTTCAATACTCACCCAACTATCCGTGAAGCGGGCAAGTTGTGGATACTGGACAGCAATCTAGAACAGTTGAGCCACGCAAATAGGAGATGAGAGGTTATCAACGAACCTGGGAACATATGTCTTTGACACTAGCAAGGTCTTGCTTGGAAAATGGAACATTCGAGTTCAATTTTGTAGCTACCAATGTTTGTATATTTTCCTAATCACGTCAATATAGTGGAAACAAGACGCAAATATTTCTCACCTCAATCTCCCGATACAAATCTTCGGTAATACCTGCTTTTTGGCGAAGAGTAGAGACGGACTTGAATATTGTTTGGGGCTTGGGGACGTTTTGATCTGACACTCGTGTGCTCGGGGCCGCTGTCAGAGGATATTTGCGCCGTAGGGTGGTTGGCGGTGGGGTGACCATGCGCTCTGGGAGGAATCGGCAACGAAGGGTTAACGGGGGGAAGCAGCGTTGGGTGCGGTGAATAATACGATCTGGCGCCATAGTACAAGTCTGAGCAGGGCTTTCAGAGTGTTACTTATCTGCATGTTATTTATGAGCGGGGGAGACAAAGGGGATTGGGGACTGGGTTTACGTAGGAGGAACAAAGATTCGAGACAATTATCTGCTCAATTGAAAAACAGCCCAAGCAGAGTGGGAACGTACCTCCGACAACAATAAGCAGAAGGTTAGCCCCTTTTACCCGATATGACTGCCTTCTCAGTCGCCTAAGAAGAAGGAGATCACGATACTGCGTTCGTCGGTTCTTGCTCGGCATCGCCAATTTTTATCGGAAGTCAGAATCCTTCTCATTTCTGCATAGCGCAGGGGTATTACACGCTGAACCCGGTGACAACCTCTATGCAATAATGGGCATCTATAAGGTTAGAGTATGAGAGTACTGGGGAGCTCCTTGGATGTAGGAGCACTCTTACATTTGTTTACCAGTCGTAGCATATCGATCTCGCTGCCGGCCGTAGGACGTTCCATTGGATTCAGATATCTAAGATGTGTCTGGATATTCCAGGATACATATATCTCAGAGTAGATGTGAAAGACGTGCCTGGATACTCCAGGATACATCTCAACCATCGTGTGAAGGCAAATGAGAGATGGAGGGGGGTAGACTACCTTTGTTGACGCATCCTGATACAGGGGTTCTCGGGCAGGTTTGAACGTCGCTAGCATGTTTGTGCAAAGGCATGTGATATCACGCACCTGATCATGTCAAATTTCTGCCATAGACGTCTGGCTAACCCAACATCTGGCGATTGGGTCATACTTCCTGTCGCATTTTTCGATTTCCTTCGTGGAAACCATCTCAAACAGATAAAATGAAGAGAATGTGTGAAGTTTTAGAGTAAAAAACATACCTAACCTCTCTCTCCGCCCACAACCATTTTTAAGGCCTCGCACAAACCCCCTCTACACCCAACGAATTATCATCGGGTATTGCGGCAAGAAGAATAGTTGCTTGGATAGTCCAGCACAGGGTGTATGTATATAAATGACATTGTCTAGATAACACACTGTCATCGTGGGAAGGGCAGCAATGAATATGACATCAGTGAAGATTGGTAGGTCACGCGTGACATCGTTCCTTTCCGTTGCCTAGGTGTGTCCTTGGAGTATCCAGAAACACCTCTTCAAACATTCTACTTGATTGCTGCTTGGCTTAGCCGTGCAGTCGACTATGGAATCTACCAATGGCAGGGTGTATGTCGTCGCTAATGGAGATGTGTACTATTCACCAAACTGCAACCGTGACTTTGTGCTCCCAGCTGCTGGAGAAGATATGCAGAAGCTTTTGAAGACCTGTGGATCGACTCTATCTCAACTACAGCAGCCTTGATGGTGGACACCAACAACAGAGTGGCTTGGGTTCGTACCCCGCTCGCCCCTTTCGTTCACAGGGCTCCTCTTTGAGGTCCTTGGTTTTATCCCGCGTCATATCAAATTCAATGAAGCATGCGGGTACAAGCTTCCTCAACACCTTGTAAACCAGTGGCTAGCCGTCAATGAGCTCTTATCACGGGTAACGAAGGAGCTTTCCTCAAAACACTTGCTTCAATATTATCGTCCACATCCCCCACATCATTTTCAGTATGACATAGGCCATGAGTCACAGGAAAAAGCTCGTTCCCAGGCTGTTCTGGGTCGTGACTGGTTCGTCGTCTGGATTGGTTTACTCTACTGGATGATATGCAAAATACCTGACCCTGGCCATTGTGAGGGTATCACACCCCCTTTGTGGTACATCCGCACTGTTCAGCTTCGCATCGGACAAGCTATTTTTGATAGTTTGAGAACAGTGCCCTTGCTCTCTCAAAACTGGATAGTTGATCGTATTGGCTGTATTCTTCCTTTTCCCTCCGATCATACCCAACCTTGAGTCTCGTGGTTCATGAGCCATGGTGTTCCTGTGTGGTATCATTGGAGCGCGGTAGAGGTGGACACCCTTCGTAAACACCCCGATTTTCCTCTTAAACCACCACTCGAGTGGCAGCTTCAGGAAGCGACCACCTGGATTTCGTGCGAGCCGGCCCTTGAACCCCAAAGTGATATTTTCAACATTTCGCATGAACCAGCCTTTGACACCCAACGTGATACTCTCAATGTTTCGCATGAATTGGCTATTGAATCCCGACGTGATGCTCTCGATATTTCGCATGAATCAGCTATTGAATCCCAACATGACACTCTCAACATTTCGCATGAACCGGCCTCAGAACCCCAACATGATACTCTCGACCTCGCTGTTTCGGAGCAGCGAGCTATGGGGATACTTCAAACCTTCTTCCAGAAACGAGATGAGATGAATGCTAAACAGAAGGAAAAGGAGAAGCCTTCTGACCGACAAACACGTGAAAATTGCGAGCGTTGTCCGCCCACTACTTCTGCCCCCGTTTATGTGTGGGATTGGAGCCATGACGTGCCACAAGTGTACACTCGGACCCTTGTTTGTGTAGCGGATCGTTTTACGACGCTCCAAGATTATGGTCCCGAGCAGAAGCGATATGACCCATATATGAATGAGTGGAATTGTGCGTATGAGCTTGGTCCTGACGAGAAATCACCGGTATGGGACGGCGGCGACTATTCAATAAACGTTGATGGGGGCTGGAACGTTGATACCGAGAATCTGGAGAAGACCTTTCTTGCAACCAATGACCCGACTGAGCCCGTCACAATGGTAGCAACGCCTGTAGCTAGTGGAGACACTGTTGATACGCGACTCCTTGACATACTGCGTATTCACTTTGGATTTACGCCACCATTGCTGCTCCCGGATCGTGTTGATAATGAAGGCAGTGCGAGAGAACGCAAGCACTTGTTGACGATCACGGGCATTTCCGAGGTGACGAAGGATTCTCCCTTATTAAATAGTGTCATTGCAACATTGGCCATGCGATTTTTGCATAATTTCTATTGACTTCCACCTATCAAGCCTATCGCGGACCAATGGGATCTGTTATCAGAACCCTAAGAAGGACTATACATAGGTCTTAGCCACCTTCCTGATGGACAGTAGTATACTTCTTTTCCCCTTTTAATACTGACACTCTCACACTCCCGCTTCCTTTCTCCCACACACAAACTTCTATTTCACACAGGAAGCCTTCTTTTACCTGGGTCCACCTTCTTATGACTCGCCTTGACAAGTACTTACCCAGGGTACTTATAAATAGCAGATAACCAACATGTATATAAACCTAGCTACAACCACCTGTACCTTTAGCTTAGTGTTATACACTGTTCTGCCTAAATCCCCAGTTCGCCTGAAAGGGCTTCAGAGATTTATCCAGCCCGCCTCTAAGTCAAGTAGTAAGACACTTGGACCAAGTCTGTAAAGACATCCTTGTGATCCCAACCTTGCGACTCAAGAGCGGACCCCTAACCCGGGTAACAAAACACTAAGCTAATCTCTGTTTCCCCTTGTGCCTCTTTAGGCGCGTGTTGTAGCCGCTTGCTACATGTTGTGCTTTCAAAGCGCGTGTTGTAGCCGTTGCTACGTGTGTCGCCAATTGCGACGTGTTCCCCTCCCCGCCGACATCCTGGAGTTCAAAGGACTCCTTCTTAACATCATCATCTGCGCCGCCGGCTACGCGATAGGAAGAATCATCGCGTGGTACATAATCCATCGACCCTTCCCTCCTTTTCCCAATCCGCCTCCTTTCCCTCACCAACCCTTCATCCGCCTCGAAATACATTTGTATTTCATAACCACAAATTAACCCGACAAAACTGGAGTTCATAAAACTCCTCAAATACATCCTTATCATCACCTTGGGCTACGTGATTTACAAATCAATCACTCGCCTTATCCATTACCACAATACCACCCCGACTCCGTCCCCCTTCTTCGTCAGAAGAAGAAGAATATATTTCCGAAGAACCACTTCCCTCCAATCCCCAGTTTGAAGAAGAATACTTCTCAGACGAACAACCTCTTCAACCAGACGAAGAAGAACAACTTCGCCAACAAGCAATCGAAGAGTACCCTTTCCTACCCCGAGCCCGTCAACAATTCCAAACTTCGACAACTTCTTCTACCCCAGTAGAAGACTCACCCTTTCGTAACCCTTACGAAAGAACCAACATTCCACCTCGTCCGACTCGAATTAGCGGACCAGGACCCTCTCGACCCCAAGACCCAAGAAGGCCTCCTCTCTCAATTCAGCCTTCTCCTCGTTCCCTTACTCCTCGAACACCACAACCGGTAACGCTACCCCCAGCGTCACCTATTCAAACTTCCCCCACACACGCCCCTGTAATCAACCCACAAACAACTATGGGTTCACAAGCCGCCGCCCCAGCTCCAGCAGCCCCAGCAGCACCAGCACCCCGAGAAATCGGATTTATCAAACCTCCCATCTTTGACGGAGACCGAACCAAATTCGACGACTGGCTTTTCGCCGTCGACGTCTACCTTATCGGAAATGACCTCGTCTACCCCCGAAACTACGATAAGTGCCTCTTTGCACTTACTTCTATGCAAAAAGGAGAAGCTCGAACATGGGCATCTCAATATATCGCAGAACGATACGCAGCAGGACTTGCGCAAACACCCCCATACCATGGATTCTACAATGAAACATGGGCCGCTATGAAGACTCGTCTTCGACAAGACTTCCGACCGGCAGATGAATCTGCCTACGCCCACACTTGCTTACAAACTATGAAGCAAGCAGGTAAACCCATGACTGACTTCAATTCGAAGTTCAAAGACATGGTCCGACTTGCGGACATCCGTGAAGATCGAACTCTTATCGATCTTTACCGAAAAGCAATCGATCGCAGAATCGCAATCAAAATCGACACTTCCGAAAACCCGCCACAAACCATTCAAGGATGGTACACAATGGCCAATCGACTCGACGACAATTTCCGCCGAGTAAACGCCCTCTACGGAACACCATGTTCCTTCAACAACAACAATCGCTTCCAATCGAAGCCAAAACAGAATAATACAATTCCTTACGCAAATTATTACTCTCGATCAGCCCCTAGGTTCACACCTAGAGACCCCTATGCCATGGAGATAGACAATCTCCAGACCAAAGAATATGAGGATCCATACCCTATAATTCCTCACGAAATTAACGAAATCAATATCCCTTGTGAAGACAATTGTGACGGATCCCTCAAAATCGATGCTGTCCTTACCGGCCAGCAAATGAAACAATACCAGAACCGCAAATGTTTCAGATGCGGATCTGAGAAACATTTCATTGCGGAATGTCCCATGCCTGCGCCAACTCGCCGCTTCCCCGGCGCCCGAACTCAACCGGTTCGACCGGTTCGAAACCCAAACAGGCCTAAACCTTCCACTTCCACCTCTCGCAAGTACTCACTTGCGGTTGCCGATGTTGCCGCACAAATGCAGCAACTTGTGGACACCTTGGAGCCGGAACTCCAAGAAGAACTACATTCAGCACTGGCTGAGGACCCCCAAATGCGTCCCTTCCAGGATTTTTAAAACGGAGTGATGTCGAACGATGTGCCCCTGCACACTCCCAAAACGGACAAACAATTTCTCCTCTTACGATCGATTCTGTACAATTAACTACGTCCTCGAATAAAAGATCTCTTTTCCTCCCCATTGAGATCTGGAGCGAACGATCGTCGAAACCCGTGGCCATCACCGCCCTGATTGACTCAGGAGCTCAAGGAAATTTCATATCCAACAAAGTCGTAGACCGACTCGGATATCAACGCCAATCCCTGGACAGTCCCATTGCCTTAACCAATGTGGATGGATCAAACAATCAACATGGCATGATCCGAGATTATGTCACAATCGACGCCATCATCGATAGTCGCGATTGCAAACTACAAGCCTTTGTCACCAATACCGGAGCAAAGGATTTCATAATGGGTTTTCCCTGGTTGGAACAACATAACCCTGACATCAACTGGAAAACCAAGACATTCTCTTGGAAACCACAAATCGAACATTCGGCGTTCCCCCAACTTCTTAAAACTCTCCGCCGACCAATAGAAGCCAACTCCATATCCATGGATTATATGGCCGGACATACCACTACCACCGACGAAGCACCAACAGAGTACTTCGATATCGATAACATTAATCTCGATGAATTCTCCATGGAGAACGAAATGAACCCTATGTTGTTCACACCAATGGAAATAAACGCAAAAGCGACTTTTGCCACTCAACTCCATAATACCGCCGCCAAACTTACATCCAAACTCCGCGGTAAACTCCCCGAAAAACAAGAAGAAAACAAGATCCCTCGACGTTTCGCTCGATGGGCAAAATTATTCGATAAGAAAGCATCCGAACGATTCCCGCCATCACAATCTTTCGATCACGCCATCGAAACAAAACCGACTTTCGAACCAAAGTCGATGAAACCATACCACCTAGCGCCCGCAGAAAATAAAGCGCTAAAAGAATTCATAGACGAAAATTTGCGAAAAGGGTACATCCGACCCTCAAAATCACCAATGGCATCACCATTTTTCTTTGTGGCAAAGAAAGGAGGAGATCTCCGACCTTGCCAAGACTATCGTTACATCAACGAACATACGGTAAAGAACGCTTACCCAATCCCCATGATCTCCGCTATCATGGATAAACTCAAAGGAGCCAAATACTTTACCAAACTCGACGTCCGACTCGGATATAACAACATCCGAATCAAAGAAGGCGACCAATGGAAGGCCGCATTCAAAACACCGCAAGGTCTATTCGAACCCACAGTAATGTTCTTTGGACTGTGCAACTCCCCTGCTACATTCCAACACATGATGGATACAATCTTTGCCGAACAACTCGACAAAGGCGGAATTATCATCTATATGGATGATATACTCATTTTCGGTAAAACCCAGGAGGAAACCGATCAAATCACCGAACAAGTATTGAAAATACTCGAAGAAAACGACCTTTTCCTCAAAGGAGAAAAGTGCGAGTTCAACAAACAACGACTCGAATACCTAGGCATGATAATCACGCCTGACAATATCAAAATGGATCCTGGGAAACTCAAAGGCATCAAAGATTGGCCTATTCCCAAAACCGTCCGTCAAGTACGGAAATTTATAGGATTTTGTAACTTCTACCGGAAATTCATCCGCAAATATTCGGACCTCACTAAACCCCTCAACAATCTTCTATCCAAGAAGAACAAATTCGAATGGAAGTCCGAACAACAGGAGTCATTTGAGACTCTCAAGAATGAATTCCTTAAAGAGCCGGTACTCCTCATGCCCGATCAAGAAAAACCTTTCGAAATCGAAACCGATGCCTCGAAAGTAGCAAGTGGAGCTGTGCTCTATCAATATGACATCAATGGTAACCGTAGACCGGTATCATTCTTCTCCAAAACTTTCGCACCAGCCGAAAGAAATTACGACATATACGATCGCGAACTCCTTGCCATCGTCCGCGCATTAGAAGAATGGAGACACTATCTCCTCGGATCCCCTCACCCGGTGATCATCAAAACTGATCATCAAAATCTGACTTATTGGAGGAAACCCCAAAAGATCAGCCGCCGCCAAGCTCGCTGGGTCCAGCTCATGGCCGACTACAACTTCAAGCTAGAACACGTGCCTGGAGTTAAAATTCCGGCGCCGGACGCCTTATCCCGCCGACCTGATTATGATCTGGATGATGATCAGGATAACACCGATGTCACAGTTCTTCCAGAAGAACTGTTTATTTCCGCCATTGATGTGGCACTACGTAACAGGGTCATCAACTCTCCGAAATACGACCCTAAAACTGCCGAGGCTATCCAACAAATCAAGGATCACCTCCCGAAATCCGCCGACTCCGACTTCGGACTCATCTCCACCGATAGTGGCGACCTTGTCACTTTCCAAAACCGGGTTATCATTCCTGAAGACCTCGAACTTCGCCGTGAAGTAATAGCGAAATATCACGACCACCCCACCAGAGGTCACCCTGGTGAGCAGGAAACATACCGACTAGCCAAGAAAGACGTTTACTGGCCTGGTATGTCAACATTCGTCAAGAATTACGTCAAGGGCTGCCCCGAGTGTCAGCAATACAAGATTATCCGACGTCCGATTAAAGTCCCTCCTCAGCCGATATTGGCTTCGGAGACGCTTCGCCCCTTCTCCCAAATTTCATGGGATCTCATCACGGGTCTCCCTAACTCCGACGGCTTTGATGCCATATTGTCCATGGTGGACCACGGCCTTACGAAGGGGGTAATTTTCATCCCTACTTCCGACAAATCAACTGCCGATGACATCGCAAGATTACTCATCGAAAAAGTATTCACTAGATTTGGTCTTCCCGACAAAATCATATCCGACCGCGACCCTAGATTCGCTGCAAAATCCCTTCGAGAATTGGCCAAACGCCTCAACATCAAACAGGCTTTCTCTACAGCCTACCACCCTCAAACAGATGGATCTACAGAACGATACAACCAAGAGATTGAAACATATCTCTCTATCTACTGCACCCGAAATCCCCTCCACTGGGTCGACTCCCTACCCCTTGCCGAGTTCTCACACAATTCAAGAACTCACGCCTCAAGGCAAAAATCCCCATTCGAATTAATCATGGGATACAATCCACCTTCCATTCCCACAATCATGGAAACATCAGACTTTCCATCAGTCGATGAAAGAATTCGAACTCTGGACCACGCCAGAAGAGAAGCACAAGCAGCACATCAATTATCCGCTGACATCGTGCGACAACGAAACAACAAATCGATTAAACCATTCACAACGGAACAACGTGTCTGGCTAGAAGCCAAGAACCTCAAACTCCCGTTCTTATCGAACAAAATATCCCCGAAACGTTTAGGACCTTTCCAAATCAAGAAAGTCCTATCACCAATCAACTACGAATTGACGCTCCCAACACACTGGAAAATACATCGGGTTTTCCATCGAAACCTTCTAACCCCATACGAGGAAACAGAAGCATATGGAGCAACCCAAACTCCGCCTCCGCCGATAATCATCAATGATGAAGAAGAATATGAAATAGAAGCGATCATCAACCACCGCCGACGTCACAACCAACTCCACTTCTACATTAAGTGGAAAGGATACCCACATACCGAGAACCAGTGGCTACCAGAAAAGGAACTCCTAAAGAATGCCAAGGAGATCCTCCAAGAATATAAAAGAACTCACAAAACGTGAAAGAAACCTCAGGAACTTTCGAGAACCTACCAAACGCAGAAGCCAAACAGCCTCTCAAACGCTTATAACCACCTCTCAACAATGTCTTCCATCATCCGCCCCCAATCAGCTCTTGCCTCCATTTCCTCTCATTCCACTTCTAACACTACGAGCTCAATTGTTATCATAGATGGATTCACACCATCTCCGAAGAGTTCACTTTCGGGAGCTTCCATTCCGCCCCCGTCTCCCTACACTCCCTCCGACGCCTTTGCCAACGTCTCCGACAGGGACGAAACCCCCGACCCCAATGACACCCCTGCAGGAACCCCTGCCCCACTCTCTGCCTTTCCTAAGGCAACAATTACCATACATCCCGGACCAACAGCAACTAGCACTGGACCACTGGGATCGGATCGAATTAGCAATAGCGATCTCCGGAAGATTGCAACCGACATCTCCTTTGGAGATTGACTACACGACCCTACAATTCAAAGCTCCGACAGAGCTTTCTGGAACCACTATGCCGACATGGTTCGACAAACTCAGGCTCTCAATAGAGCGTTCGAACAACAACGAAAATGGACAGAGTCACTCGAGATCTCATGCCGAGATCGACCGACTCTCATGTCCGCGCTGTATGCGCACCTATCCTACGGTCCCCCGGGCTCAAACCTTCAGGACCCCATCACCATCGATGACTCCGTCATCCAACCCCAGTCCTCCACCAAGCCCTCCGGGCCCAATCCCAATTCTACCCCCGGCCCCAAGAGCCGAAACCCCTTTGCCAGTAACTCCGCCATGGCCGCCTTCAAGGCCCTCGACGAGGAGCAATCTAAACGACACGTGGCCAAGCCCTTGGCTCACAACACTAAACCCGGCCCTTTGGGTCGACCCAAGCCTTACCCCACCCGAACCGTTCACCCACGAACCGACTCCAACCCCACCAAGCCAGCCGACCCCAAGTATATCTGTCCTGAATGCAAACGACATGGACATTGGGCATCAGACTGCCCCAACTTCCAGTGTATGGGATGCAAACTATACGCTCCCGGACACTACTCATACAACTGCATCAAATATCGATGCCCCTATTGCAAGAACTGGGAGCCCAAACACCCACGACAGGCCTGCCCAAAACGAGGCACCAAACCCACCAAGAACATCACGGCCTACTTTACCAAGAATCAACCCAAACCTTGGGTTGCCAAACCACATACACCCATCCCCGACTACCAGTTCCCCGGACCCTACACACCAAACATGGGAACCTACTACGACGATTATATCGACGATGCCGCCGACGCCAACAACACCGGTGAACCTGCCGGACCCAACTACCTTTAGTCCCGAACAAAACCGACGATTCTGGAATGCCTTCTTTCCAGACCCACCATCTCCCCAAACCGCACGTGAACTCAATATTCATCGAACTCCGACTCCACCTTTTTCTCCGGTTATACCGGCAGCAATTTACATCGAAGATGTCGACTTCCTAGCCGCTTACCCAAGCGACAACGAACCACAAGATCATAACGGAGTATGATCGTAAAAACGGGGTAATGTTATCAGAACCCTAAGAAGGACTATACATAGGTCTTAGCCACCTTCCTGATGGACAGTAGTATACTTCTTTTCCCCTTTTAATACTGACACTCTCACACTCCCGCTTCCTTTCTCCCACACACAAACTTCTATTTCACACAGGAAGCCTTCTTTTACCTGGGTCCACCTTCTTATGACTCGCCTTGACAAGTACTTACCCAGGGTACTTATAAATAGCAGATAACCAACATGTATATAAACCTAGCTACAACCACCTGTACCTTTAGCTTAGTGTTATACACTGTTCTGCCTAAATCCCCAGTTCGCCTGAAAGGGCTTCAGAGATTTATCCAGCCCGCCTCTAAGTCAAGTAGTAAGACACTTGGACCAAGTCTGTAAAGACATCCTTGTGATCCCAACCTTGCGACTCAAGAGCGGACCCCTAACCCGGGTAACAGGATCTCCATCATATGAATCACCTTTCTATCACAACATCCCCTCGATTATCTGCGGTGCGAATTGTCACAACTACATCAGGAACAACTTTCTACATGTTTGATTTTGGCGATCGTTCAACAGCGCCATGGAAACTTGCTGTTATGCATGCATCAGTGGTGATGACAATCTGTTGCATGGATCAAAGTCTTCGGGAGAGAGAGATTGCCCTGAAACTATTGGAGGATGGCATTGTATTTCAAACTTTGCGCACAGTGGGTGATGTCCGGAATTTTCCCCTAGAAAAACCAATACCCGTATCCCTTCCTTTTCGTGTTGTGACAGAGGCATTCACGCCTTTAGATTTTGAGTTTTATCAACGTCAGTCAGCTGTTCTCCTCAACCAGCGCTACGCTCGAGCTGCACTGCTTCGTGGAGGTTATCTGCATTGTATTGCAAAGGAGACGCTTAGTTTTAGCGATGCTCTGGATGGTCCCACTGCTCAATACCCCAGAGATCGGCCCATGTTCCAAGTGTTTGATCAGGATGGAATGGAGTACGTTGATGATGATTTGACTAGTGATGAAGAGGATCTTCTGTGCGGTCTCTACATAGTGTGGACGGGTAAGTAAAGTATGTTTTGATTCAAGTGACTTTTCTCATATAGTTTTGTTCAGGACATGGCGAACAACAATCAAAGATGTCGTTGTTTCCGTTGGCTACAACTTGGGAAGGGAGCGCATTATGTCAGAACCGTTGGACTGCTCAAGATGAGGAATTTTATATCAAAAGAGTGGCTGGTATCAAAAGCGGCGGTCAACCCCACTACCCCTTACCCCTGAACAAGTGGTGCGACAGGTTATGTGGGTACAAGGAAGTTCGGCAGGCTAAAATCCAGCTGGAGACATGGTCCAGAGATGAGCTGCATATGCGTATATATGGATCACGTTAGGTACATTGACATGTAAATCGTTTACTTGCTTCCCATGCTGGGGAAAAATTGGCAGTGAATTTTGGCAGTTTCGACCACTGAAGGCTTCAAGTCTAAATAAAGGACTTAGGTCCATAGCTATGAGTGAGAGAGATGGAACAATTGTGAGCAACGACCTGACCCCTTTCGTCCTCTTGTTTTTTACAGTCTCAATCTATGGCTTTATCCCGCAACATTCGAATACTTGTAATGAATCAGAGCTCTCGTAAATGTTTCAACACTCACAATTCGAGACGTGCATATTTCGAGGGTGGGAGTAAAATTAGTATCAGATATTTGCCTGCTCAATACCCGCCCGGTGCAAAATGTAGCTATGTGTTAGGCATCACTACAACTCGTAAATAATCCCTGTGCAAAAGTAGCTCAATATCCTCCTTGGCAAGAAATCCTGGTGTATACTCATAAAAGGGCCGGAATGTCTTTGGTGATATAATCTATTTATTTGTCAGTTAGAAGGGCTACGGAGTTGTATTATCACACTACCTGCACCTTCCCCTGCAGCATGAACGTTCTCTGTATGGGAGCTAAGCACAGGTCACCATTCAGCTCCAGGTCAAGCCTCGCCTCTGCAATCGAATTCCAATCTTTGGGTGCATGGAAAAGCCGAATCAGGATTGAAGCCCTTTCTGGCTCAGACACCTCCCTTTCCACCACCTCCATTTCCGGCTCAAACGCTTCCATTTCCAGCTCAAGCACCTTTCTTTCTGGCTCGAAGACCTCCCTCTCCAGCGCCAGTGCCGTGTCTCTTCATTACTGATAAATATAAATCGAGAAATGAGAGCACGAAGGACAAACTGTGTTGAGACTTCCGGAATCTCCTGCGTAGAACAATCCCCAGCATTGCCTTCCCCGATATCTTCTACCATCATAATATCCGGAGTGAAAGTGGTTGCACAGTTGTCAGGTCCAGCTGGTATATGCCCACCGCCTGTGTCCTGTCTCCGGAACCGCTGCCCAGCATACTATGACGTGATAAGTACCAAGTGGGTTTATAAACAACAAAATATCATACATGTTGAAGAGCATGAATATAATCCACTTTGATTGTCCGATTGTGCGCCCTCTTTCCCGAAGAGGAGACTGTGAGTTGAAGTTCGTTGCATAGCTCTTCTAACTCCAGCTTGGAGCACTGGTGTAGGGCAGATTCGCTGACATGACCTTTCCGGAGCAAGGCTTGGATCCTGTCAACCTTTGTCTTTGTTGCGCGCAAAGCCATGAGGATTATTGTGATAGATTTAAGGAAGGCGATGACATTTATACTTGTGAGTTTACTACGGACGGATCGGAAAGCTTGCCTCGGATCTACCGATGAGCAGGTGTGAGAACAGCACAGAGAGGGAGCGGGGATGAATAAATTGATGCGAATATGGTCCAAAGACAATAGGCCGCTCACCAAGTGGACTGGTGACACCTACTTGTGACATTTAGAACGAGCGGTCATCTATCTGAGATCCAAAATTCATTTCGGCGTCAGAGCGGGGCGTTGAATAACAATTAGAGCCCGCGCCTGCAATAATTCGCCATGCAAGAGAGAGCTAGCGTCGATCGCGAAAGATCCAACAATGTAACTTCAATAACTAAGAATAAAACTTTGTCAAACCTTGGAGACTGTTGATAGGTTTGACAAAACAATTACCTCGCTCTGATATTTAGGAGTCTGCCTTCGACGGTAGACTCACTCACATCCTCTACTCTCTTGTACGACAGAAATGCTACACTCTATGATCACTTCTGCCTTCCTCGGTGACCCTTGTTGGTCAAGTTTCAGTGTGACAGGAGCTGCTGGACAGGTGATGCCATTCACATGTTAGAAACTACACGCTGACACACCTTACAGCTGTTCAACGTTACGAAGCGGGTCTTGAACAACAATGATACCCTAAGGAAGCGGAAGGTGTCCACTGAAATCGAAGGGAACGAACCCGAAAAAAGGCGTAAGCTGGTAAGTCACAGATGTGAAAATAAGTAACCAACTAATGTGTTACTGTATAGAACTCTGGGCAAGTTGAAAGATCGCCTAGTCCTGCGGTCTGTGGGGTGAAGGAGGTGGGTGATAAATAAAGAAACACTGAATCAGCATGGTTAATCATTATATTAGATACGGGTAACACTACCCGATGAGCTCCTGCTGAAGATATTCGACAACATTGACGATCAAGGTTTGATTTCCCTAGCACACGCAGATGATACTTTCATCGGGTGTGTTGTGGAGATCTATCGCCTGAGGCTCAAACAAAAGGGCGTGCTTGAGTGTCACCTTGGTTCTACAAATATCAAGTTAATGAATAAACCAATTACACAAGACGACATCACTTTCCTGTCATCCATCCTCCCTCTCCATCTCGAGAAAATCACAGTTGACTGTGACTTCTTTAATCTGCTTGTGTTTAACCAGAGCGTTTGTCGCATGATTCGCAAGGCCTCCAAACTCTCTGAGCTGCGAATTCATTTCCATTCCCGCCATCTGGCTTGGGTTCATTTTCCGTGCGTAATTACGGTTTTGAGCGACCTCCTAGCATCCGCAGCAGATAAAGATCTCAGTGACTTTGGGTTACTGCACAATGACAAGGATACCACACCTACCAGGCAGTTACCCAGGTATGAAGGGGATCCCGATTTACATGAATATGTCGAGCCAATTTGAGCCTGGAGAATCAAACTCAGTACAATCTTCTGGTGCACATACTCAGAGCCGTTATTGGATGCCCTCCTACCGCTACTGGAAAACCCATTTGCCTCTATACTTTGGGTTTATAATGATCTCCACAGGCACACTTTCAATTGGAGAGAGTTTAGACTCAAGAACATTCATACGATACGTGTTTTCAGTCACAACCACATGAGGATACCCCCCACCTTCTACCAGCGTCACCCTCGGTTGACTACGGTTGCAACGAATCAGCCGATTAACACCGATCCTGACCCAGATTCCCCCAATGAATTGCCAAGGATCCCAAACGTTATCCCACCGTCCATCCGAAATCTCGAAACATCACCAAACTTTTCCTGGGGATCGAGCGACTCCTCGAATCTGGAGAGCTTATGTGTCAGCGCGGAGGAGTCTCTATCTATGGCTCTATATGCTCATCCGTCTGAGGTGTGCCAGATGGTCAGAGGCATGACAAGCATGTTTAGGAAGATATCTGCGCACCATATCCAGGGTACAAGATTGGTGTTCGAATTCCCCGACGTGATAGAGGAGCACTATGTGGCCACAGAAAATTCAATCTGCTCGTGTTCGCTGTCCGTAGAAGGACTGACTTCAAGGGCGGAAACGGTAACATTCCATATGAATCAAATGACACCGGGTCTCTATGTGAGTGCCTCATCCAATCTGAACGTATCCTGGCACTCACAAGACATAGGATTATTTTTTTGAGCTGCTGAAAGGTTTTACAGCAGCCCGTGAGTTTAAGATCAAAGCTTGGCTGCACAGAATGCCTGTGGATCTAGAGAAGGAATTTGCAATTAGACTACGAAGGGAACTGACGAGATTGAATAAGATAGATACCCCTCATGGTATTTGGGATATGAGCGGCTCACTCCTGGTGCTCTCACGGCACCGCAAGTTCGTCTTGCCTTAACCCTATCGAAGCCAGTACCCTTTGTATTTTGAATAGCACTGCGTTGAAATTATATGTGTTATATCATGAACATGCCTTCATTAAGGTATTGAGGAAGGCAGTTAACTAGCAACAAGATCTGGTAAACCGGCGTACGGCGAGCGTTGAATCAATACATACTATAGGGCGGATTGGTCTTCATTGAGATGATCAACGACTGTGCGGTTCAACCAGCAACAGTCTCCATGCCTGGAAAATCCAGCGCATAGCTAGGAGATGAATAAGGGGAAAGGGTAGATGCCAATGGTCGTGATGGTCGAGAGCGGGTAGAAATGTATGGTCATATTTATCAGGCTGTGTGAATGAGCATCACGGGACAGGGCATCACTTGTGACCTCTCGTGACTTGCGAGTCACTGAGCGGGTGACATTGTTGACTCGTTGCGCGGGTGTGACACTGTTCCATCTTTCCCCACTCACCGTCGAATCCGTCGATATTCGATATTCAATCCCGGGCCATGCCTCACATACTTTCCTCGATAACAGCGCGTTGGATTATCCAAGCACTGTTCGACGTATTCGTCTGATGCTTTGTGTGTTGGATTTTCCAAACACATCGTTCTATCCGCCGCGATTCGAGAGGACCAGCGTGAAGAAAGCGGAGTGGAATATCTGTGTAAAGGCTACTGGTCCATTGCAAATACGGAGGTATGTACATAGATATCCTACTTTGCTAGTGAAGTTACACTTTACTTATGTCCTCGCATACAGTATGGCTCGAGGTTTGTGAACGCACGTTGGCATTGGTAAGTGTATTGCAGAAACTGTACAATGAAGTTATTACTAGAGACTAGAGATCATCTGGCGAACGCCAGAAGCGTATGGATTTTGAAGTGGGTTGGGTAATAATCATAGGCCCGCCCTGCATGGCCCCCGCTGCGGCCCAGCCCTTCTTATTCATCGCGAAGACTGATGAGAACGCAAACTCCGGCCGCAGAGAGCTGAAAGCGATTTGAACCAACGCGACCAAAAGTAACATCATGATTAATTGACTAAATCCTAATTGTGGAGCCAGCGATTGCACCATATGTTGGACGTTTTTCTGGTCGCTCGATATCTGCGGTGTGTTATTGTATAATATGGTTTCGCAATATTTAATATGTACTGACCCCTGCTTTGATAGACCATATCTTCACCCGAGCTGTTCCTATGCCACCCTCATCTTCAACCCCAGACGTTCCGGTTGCGATAAGGTATCTGTTTCCATGTTGGTGTGCCTATGTGCATGTTAAGACTGAATTGGGATAATCAAGTGCAAATCTTTACATACCGTCACTACCTGTACCAATCTCTGACCCGTACTTTCGTGTCGCTTGGCCTGCAGAAATCCAGTTCCGGTATTGAGCCAATGTGGAAGGTCGTGAGGTTGAAATTCATTGCCCCTACTCAGAACTTGGGCACAGCCGTTGTCGCTTCCGGTGACGATAGCCTTGTTGTCCAGTGCGAAAGACACCAGGAAAGGTATGCCTTCTTCAACATTTCGATTGAAGGATTGAATGGGAACTTGGACAGGCATTTGTGCAGGTGGTAGCGTGTACAGGCTCACTTCTTTCTCTAAAGTCGAAACGACTAATACCTCACCATTAGGGGCCACAGCTGCATGACCACTGTTTTAGGCGATTAGTTACATTCCTGTGTGGTACTTAGTCCTTACATTCGTGCTGCGAGCCTTGTTGACCATTTCTGGGCCCAGGGAGTTACTTTGAACAAGCGGCTAGAACATATGGTTTGAGCAGCTCAGGCAAAGTGGGAAGCAGGTAACTTACACTTCATGCGACTCCAGAAAACACACTAATAACTTGTCGCCATTGTTTAGAAACCCAAGTCCTCAAGGTATGTATTTCTCTTCAAAATACTCCTTTGCGACCTCAACAAGTCTTTCTAATATAAAGTAAGTATTTTATCTCAGCAGTATAAGAGGTGTCATACCTTGGTCACAAATCTCGTATACCTTAATTCCCCCCTGTGAGACCGATGCGACACGACGATGGTGGGGGTCGAATGCGAGCTCTTCGATCTGAACACCGAAGGTGTCTTGACTACTGCATATCTTATACTATTTTAAACGTCAGAAGGTTTCACACTGGTCAGCCTCTCACTTACCTGTAAAGGTGAGGGTTCCCTTCGGCACAAGAACAAAGTCCCGTCCGCACATCCGAATACAAACGTAGCTGACACATCGTCTGAGCTCAGAGGCGTCCATACTGCAGAGCAGATTCCACTGTGTATGGGAACCCGGACCTTCTGACAGTCCCCCCTCTTGACATCCCATATGGTAAGCATTGCATCGTCCGCTGAAAGGTTTTCAATTAATCGATTGACGCCATGTTATCAGGAGCCACTTACCCCCACTCAAGAGCTTCGAGCAATCGGGACTAAATTTCAGTGTATTTATAGCACGTGTGTGGCAGTTGAGGGTATGGATTAACTGAAGATAGTTGCTTTCAGTTGACTGACGTTGCGGAATCAGGGATCGTCAACTTACAGTCGATTTAAGCTGCATTCTGTTGGTGATTGACGTCCGAGTGGTGGTGCGATGTAAGGCAGTTGTTGGTGCTTTCTTTCTAACTGAATGCTTTTAACCAGCCCCACGTTGTCCATCACGACAAAAAGGTATTGTATAGCAAGTGCTTTTTGTCGTATTGTCTTTTACTTTCATGTTTTTGTCTTCCCCATTATATCTATTGCCGTAATGTTGGGCGCTCTGTCCATGTACCTACTCATTGTGCAGCCATGGGAACTAATTATTGTTGATCGCGATCTCTTTCATCTCACCAGCCTTTATAAAGTGCTCATGGGGACTCAGATTCATCACCTTTGTGATGCGACAACACTCCAATACCAATACCCCCACTCAACCTCATGCTGAACCGACAGCTGAAGCAAGGTGAGTAACGTCATGTACTAGCTTATCTATATTGACGACTGGCTGTAGTACCACTACAGGTAATGGTCTATTAGCCGATGCTGTCCCCGGCTTCAACAATGATGTCGACATGAATTCCGCCAATAACTCCGCTCAGACAGTATGTTTGTGTGCCTACTCAAGTGTTCGGTTTAATCATCAGCCATTCAGTCCGACACAATACCCGCCGAACTTCAGGTTAGTCCAATGGATCGTGACCCTAATGTATGCGGTTACCATGGGTTTCTTAGGGCGTCATCCAAAATCCTGCTCTTTTTCAGCCTTTGATGTCCCTAATCGTAGGCATGTTTGCTCCCTGGCATGTTCCTTAAATAACTTGATGTCCAGGTGTCTGCCCTCCAGCAAGCCGATCATTCTGCTTTAACAGTGGGCAAATGTATTGCTCGTGAGATTTGTGTATTAATATTTCTACAGGCTAGACAAACTGTGGCATTGTCATCCGCTATTGCCCAGCAAGTGTCAGAGAAAATTTCCAAGCAAATTGAGGAGCAGGTACAGCGACAGGTTGAACGCCAAGCTCAACACCACTCCTCGGGCCCTCACACTATGAACTGCGCCGAGAAACCGAGGTTTAGGCGGAATGCCAGCAACCCTCCAAGCGCCGACGTTCCGATGGATGGGCAAGGCTCAATTGACGCAGACCGAAGAACAGACCCAGCGGAGCACCAGCTTAATGTGAGTCACCACTACTCACCCTTGTGGTATCGTGGCTGACAGTTCTGGTTCGTTCAGAAGCTGATCTCGAATTACGTCAGGGAGAAAAAGTTGTGGCATTCTCCTAGCGATGCTATCCCTTCCCCCCCTCCTGACGTAGATGTCATGAGCTATCAGGAGAGACGGTCGGGCTGTCCTGGTCCTAGGCTTGATGAACCACTTTTTGACTGGAACACTACACTATCAAATAGTTCCTGGTGTCGGTGGAACAAAGACTTACTGGTGTTACTTGCCTCGGAGCTCCAGAGCCGCATTCGCACTGCTATTCAGAGTATTTCAGAAGCAGAAGCAGAAGCAGAAGCAGAAGCAGGAAAGCAAACATCCGGCATCCCGGACGCGACACCCAGGCGTGGCAAACCCAAGCCCAAGCCCGTATCTACTCTATTCGATCTTGCTAAGATCGACCCAACAAAGATCACGCTACTGTCACTGGTAAAAGCACTCGAACAGCGCTTGAGACGTACTAAGACCGCCTACAATGAAAAGCAGCCTCCGCCCATAAGCTCCTCCGAAACCCCAGAACAAAAGGCACAGAGGATTAAAGTCAAGCGCGCCCATAACAAAAAACGTGACCGGATTGCTGGACGTAAGAAAGGGGTATGTCTGGGTCTGGTCTCTGCCACATACAATGAATTAACTTTCGTAAGCTGTATCGTCATAGGAAGCGCGTAGCTGTGAATCGCCGAAGAGACAATCCAGCATTCTGGGATGGTGTCGGCGCACTCCTTAATGAATTAGGAGAAGGGGGGATGAGTGGTGATGAAACCGAGGTCGAAGCATATGGGGTTCGACTCAAAGAGGTGCGGCGCACCAGGGCAAGCTGGCGAAACCCGGTGATCACTGAAATTTTTGATTATGTTGACCGAACTGGAGATGGCAAAGTCAAGGGTGCTGGGAACTCCAGCTATATGCGCCACCGGGAAACTAAATCAGATTGTTCTGATCGTAATAACTATTTGAAAGGGGTTCCTGCTCAACTCCCTGAGAACTATTATGACGAAGTCTGGCGGAGTGGGTTAACTGAAGGACAGCGGATATCTATTGAGTTTGCGAAGCCAAGGTCCCTCCCAGACGTGGTATGTGTTATTTATTGTCCTTTTCCTTTTCTGATTCAAGTTCTTACATCGTACAATAGCCTGACATGGACCTATAAATATGAGTGTACATTTATCTATTACGTCGACAGTTTCGAAGCGAACTATGTATGAAGTCCATTGTTGCCCAGCTATCCTGATATTTATTCAAGATAGGATATTGGTGATTTACCTTTAGAATTGATTAGATCACATGTTGCAGTAGTTCATAGCCACGTACTTCTTCACATACTATCTTGATCTTTTCCGGGTTCTGTCTGATAAACGGTTCATTAGGTGATAGATGAGCGGCCACTGCCCTACGAACACAACCCTGCTGGAGATTAGGGTAAGTTAAATAGCTATAAAACATGTCTACCTGAACGGCCTTATATGTTACATCATCCCAAGCAAGCACTTGTCGCAACATATACCCTCCTCGACCAGGACGTCCTAGCTCTCCCTTCGGTTTAATCACAACTTCCCCCATTATCCCAGGACTCTTGTTATTCCCTACCACAATCGGATAGATAGTCCTCATGCATACATGAGTTCTCCGAGGTACTTGTTTCGGGAAAATGGTTTGAAGTGTTTTGAAACTTTTAGGCATGGGTATGTATGCAACACCTCTCGCACCGACTTGCGCTTATATACAATGATGGTACAATGTATCCAGGTGACCCTTAGTGGGCTTATTGTTCTCTGACAGCCCTCTGACGTGGCAAGAGCGGCTTCAAAACAATGACAAACACACCAGCCTTTGTTACTGAGTGGGTAGGAACACAATAATAGTAGGTACTTATAAGTAGTTGTACCCATCCTACGGTTAGTTCTAATGAGTTTCCAGGCGCCGAAGGTACAATACTCTGCTCAAAGATATTCCATTAGTTTGACTGACAAATATTACTAGTTTTTCCTTGCAGCCATATTCCCCAGTCACGAGCCGCATTGCCACAACATGGTAATCAACATGCTCAAGTTCAGCAGTGATGGATCTCAGCTCCTGAGCGGAGGTACTTTTCACTTGGTTAATTAAATATGCAATCTGACTTTGCAAATAGGTGAAGACTGCAAAGTGATTGTCTGGAACATTAGGAGAAAACCCCCTACCCCCGAGTGGCTAATTCATGTTCCGGAACATGGTGCTGTCTGCAGCGCGATATGGGCTCCACAAGCAACAGACGGCTCACTACTATACATCATTTTCGGCTGTGCCGACGGATCTATTCACGTCTATCAGAAGGTTACCGGAGGGGGATATTCATTTGTTCAGAAACAGCTGGCACACAAAGATTCGGTCCAGGACCTCGCATTTGACCGTGATCACTTTCGTTTAGCAAGTGTAGGTGGTGGTCAGCTTATCATTTGGAACATGGATCCGAAAGGCAATGTAGCTTATTCGATGCTTGACCTCGGCCTAACTTTGGCTTTTTAGGCCAGCTCTATAAGCTAGTTGACATGCCACCTCGAGACTCCATTGCCCGTTCTGTGGAGTTCTTAGATTCTGGAAATAAGGTACTTATAGCGTTTCTGCAGTCATGCGAAATGTGTGTAGTCCTGCTTTCCCTCCAAATTGAATAGTCCTCATCGCCTATGATCAGACTTATATATCAACTCAATCCATGGAAAATATGTGAACATCACGTTCTCGCTACACAAATGTGAGCCTCCCTGTTGTATTACTGTTGAGCTTAATGATCTTATGACTGATATCTTCAAGTGGGTGTGCCGTTCTAGGTACTGATAAGCGCACGATCTTAATTTCAAACTTGGCTACTGGGGTCGACATCTATAACTTACCACCGGTGAAGCCTGTGAGAACTCTTCGGCACAGTGTGGAGAAAAATGTGCCACTACTCTTAGTACCAGCGGGTGGGGGTGCCCTGATCGCTGCTGGGAGTGATGATGGCTGCATTCGCTTGTTTGACCTGCAGAACGCTTCACAGCATGCCACCCTTCAGCATGGACGTGGTGAGTCAAGCATGCCTGAACTTCATGATTTGATCACTCAATTTCTGTTTTAGCAGGGACTTTAGTTCAAGTTGTTGATGTGAGTATTCACCTGCTTTATATTCCATCCTAAGGCTCAAATGACTCTGTAGGCACATACAAATGAAGATGAAAGCCTCATTGCATCTGCAGCTACTGATGAGAGTGAGTCGGCTTTTGATATTAAACTCTGGAGCACAAAGGTTTTTCACTATTTTAAATACTCAATGAAATGAACCATTAATGCTGTTGCACAGGAGCCCAGAACTAGCACTAACAGGCCGCCCTGCACCTCCCGAATCATCCAGCTTTTGCCATCGTGGCAGTTGTTACTGCTCTTTTTCCTTCTTAGCTTAGTTGTCCACCACGCTCGAGGGACTATAAGTATTTATTATTCGCAGCTGCATATCGAGTGATTGAACGTGAACCACTCACTCAGTCTGCAGTCTGCATGCTGTACAAATTTATGTGTGAAATATGGTGTTTGAAGTATGGAACTCGCTCCCTGTCGCCATCATACCCGCAGGTCCGAGCCAGAACCAGAGTCCATTTTCCTCGGTCCCCTCCGCATCCGCCTCAGGCTCCAAATGTGGAATTTGCAACGAGTTTCAAGCTATTGCCTTCAATGCTACGTGAGCTATCGATCCTATTAAACACAGCTGTCCAATACGAATTTACCACTTATATTCTATGTGACGCGGTGGCAGCAAAATCTGACCTCTGCTTTTTCGAGGTGTGCTCGGAGCCTGCGCCCATTCCCATGCACGTCAACGATGAGTGTGAGAGGGAAGGGAAAATGCATGAGGAAGAGGTGGAGATGGATGAACAGGGGGATTCATGGAATTTACAACTAGGTAAGAGGAGAACAAGGACGACAATGATCTGATCGCAGTCCATTGTATGTTGTTGAGTACGTTTGAGCTTGGTATGTGCCACATTTTGCCTTGACACATCAGGATTGATTTTATTTCGTCCATAGCTTCTGGAAGGCACTATGCCTTATTATATTATGGGACCTTGGGAGCCGACCCCATGATTTGTCAGACACTATCTTGCTACCTCATGAGAACTCGAGTGGCTAGCGCAATATCCCACCCTCCGATCTTTATCTGGTTTTCTGAACTGTTAATAGGACTTTTGACCATTCGTGCTTTATCGATAGGAATCAGATTCTCTACCTTCTCAGCACATCTGTCGAACGTTGGCTGGCGGCCCATTTAGAATTTGTCGGAGCCCTGATCATCTTGGTGCGTGCTATACTTACTGTGACCGCCCTCATTACGTCCGACGTCGACCGGTCTCGTTGGCCTCATTATTGTATGCGTTAAACGCGATTTCTCCCTGGTATGCCTTACTTTTCAGCTGCTCGAACCTTGTTGACATGCAGCCCATTAGAATGCCAGGAATGATCGGATCCAAAGCCCGCAACGGAACGACCATCATCGGGGGTTGTTGACATCTGGTAGGTTGGGGGTTCAATCGCCAGGGGGTTTTGATCTAGACAAAACATATACAGAAGCTAAGCTTCACTGCGAAAGTGGACAATACAGCAGTGGTTCAATTGAATATTTGGAGGCTTACAGTTATTTATACACATCTTTACAGAACGTTTGTCTATTGTCGCATCTAGTGATCGGAGGGTTTACTGATTCGTAGTTCCACCGGCAACACCGGTGAGCACTACCAAACGTCTGACAACCAAGGCAGCACAGGTACTCTCTCTCCTGAGGGATATAAATGGTTTTTGTCGCCCATGATGATCTGTTCAGCGAGGATGACGTGATGTTAAATGATATCTGCGAAATTCCTTTGATTGGTCGATAGCGAGGTCGAGAAGGGCTTATGTGTGAGTTTCAGAGGTGTTCTCCCCTTGCATATTCTAACTGATCGTCTCAGGTGGGGTAATAATCGCATTGACCCGATCCTCTGGATGTTCATGGCTAATAGTCATACCATACTTTCTATTTTATTTCATTTATTTGTATCCTTTATACCGCTCCATAACCGTACTTTCCCACAGACTACGCACTTGCGACCTGCAATCATCTACTAATGGCTTGACGCAACTCTCATCTACCATTAGTCCCCCATCCTCGATCATTCAAGGTGGGTAAGCGCCTTAATTACTATTTGGAGGCTTTCTTAGTCACCCGTCAGCGCCGCCATCGCATTGAGGTCCTCGACAACCATTGGAGGAAAGGGACTTTCCGGCGATATGATTATATGTTAACGAACGTAGGAGGAACGGTGAGTAATGGTGCCATTTCTGCAGAGTTTAACCTACCCTGCCTCTTTAGTGGTCACAATATTGCATTGGCAGGCTCGTCGTTCTTGATGAGGACAAGTCAGAGAGGGTCTATTCCTTCCACAATATGCGGCGATTGTTTGGTAGGTGAGTATTGATTGATTATCAATTCCAGTGGGCGGCCTTCTGACTATTCATTTTGTAGATAGATCGGAAATCCTATAATTTGTAGCCTGCGTAGTATTAGTAACTAACTCCCTTCAAGTGGGCAATGGCATACGTTGTTTTTGCATGTGGTCAAACTCGCGGCCAATGCATTTCTGCAGGGCCTCTATGAAGAAATCCATGCGCTATGTCTGTTTTCCTTTTGACATCCTATGCATATCTCATGCCATATTTCAGGGAACGTCGCAGCCGAAGCCAAGTCCAACACCTGCTACCTACTGTTCTAGCATCGTCAACCTACCACACTCTTGCCACACAGAACACTCGTTCATCTAACACGAAGCTGGCGAATGACGAGGAAAAGTTTGTTCAGAATCAATTAATCAGTTGAAAAACTATGTTCCGTGGAAGCACTGGGGTTGGTTTCAGTCATCTGTTTCGATAAGACCGGTATGAAATTCTTTCTCCCCTTTACCCTCCCTTGGATCCTTAGCTGTCTGCCACAGGAACACTTACAAAGAACGAGCAAACGGTGACAGAGGCCTATGCTGTCGACGAGATGGCGTACCTGGACCCGATCTCGACGACTCCATATATTAGGAGTATCTCTCCAGCAGTGAGGAAGCCGATGCACTTGGTAACAATGTCTCGCTCACTCAAAATAAGGATGGAGTATACATGGGACAAAGTACGGATGTGGCACTATTGAACATGCTAGATGACACTCTCCTTGTACCCCATTGTCTACAATGCGAGGGCCCAGTAGATGGCACCGGATGTGACATAATGTATGCGGCGTGCTATAATATCTTCCAAAAATATTATATCAGAGTTATCATAATAGACATAAAAAATAATTACTGAATGGCCCGCTCCCGTGCCCACTAGTGGGCCGCTCAGTCTGTGCACCAGACCGATTCTAATTCCCTGCTCCAAATAAATGACCTGTACCGATAATAATACAGTTTCTGGCTAGTTTACAAAATCTATTATTGGTAGGGAGACAATAGAGAAATTCTATTTCGGTCGCGATGATAAATTCTCAATCCTTTAATACTATCCTTAGCATGAATTAAATTAATTATTGTTATAAATTCTATTATAAAATCTGTCAAGGGTAGCGAGTTTACAAACGGATTTGCTCCTTATTACTAATCGGTTGTACCCCCTGTGAAGGGGACCGAGCCTGTTTGGTCTCTAGTGAGTGATATCATGGCCTTGCTGATTCGCATGCTCTCGGATTTGGGCTATTCCCTATGAGAACCTATTGTCGCGAGGCTCGATATTCTTATCCCGGACGACGCCAGAACCTTGCATACATGTCAGGATTACCGGAAAATCTAGTTGGCTATCGGAAAGGCGTCGTACTTTCCGCCGGCTCCATGGGACAGCGCAGATCATTCTGGGGGAATAGCCCAATCAGCTTGATCGTGGTTCCGCCTTCTATTGACCAGGACGACGACGCTCCGTGCCAAGAAATTGGATGTTAGGAAGGTGGATGGGGTCAGTGTGCTTCCAGGGTCTTCAAATTCGAGTTAAATCGGACAGTAGGAGCCTGCTATAATCTGGCGTTGCTAACATCTTATAAACGGGGTTCGCCTAAGCTTTAGATTGGCAATCGCTTGAGTTATTTCAAGAGGACAGCAAATAGTATGCCTGTCTGGTGGGTACTAGGCGTCATCAAGGCTTGAGTGAGCCCTGCAAGACCTGGCTGCCTACCTCTGGTTGATTGATAAAAACAACCAACATCCAATGTTGCCAATTTCAGTGCTTGATCAGCGTTGGTTTTCACTTCCAAGATGAAGATGCTGTGTGTATCTCGGACGGGTATTAAATGGAGTTCTGCATTGCCCGTAGGCTGGACTTGGCGGCGGTGACAACAAAACACGGGACAACAAACAGCTCCCTTCGCTTGCACCCCGCCCCCCTTCTTACTCAACAGTTTCGCAGCAGCTCGGATATCATCCCCCTGGATTCCAGTCATTCATCATGCCTGGTGTTTGGCAGCGGCATCCTCGTTCTTCCATCTTCATCGTGGTTGTGCTCTTCACGACATTATATCTCCTCTTTCCGATCCAGCAAGAATCTCTTGCACCGTCACTCTTTTACATGAAAGATAACGACCTACCTAATCGCATGGAACGTTCACATCGTATCTATAACAAAATGCTCGAGGACCGCAAGGGACTTATCAAGAAGTTTGGGCCAACTCCAAAAGACCTTGCATTGTGCGTTATCCGTCCCGCCTCCATTTGTGAAGACGAGTTGGCTGAACTGGGGGTTGTCCAGGTTCCCAGAAGACAAGTCTCCTTGGCCACCCTATACTGTCTGTAAGGTCCTCAGTATTCATTGGTCCTCGGCGTTTATTCCAATGCTACGTGGCGAATAGGGGACTTCTTTCCAGCGGCCTTCAATTGCCCTCATGAAGTAGAGCGCCATGGCGCCCTTGGTGATGGTGGAAAATGGGTCTGTGGCCTTTCCCGCGTGCGTGAAAAGCCGGACTGCGTGGTCTATTCCTTCGGTGCGCCCGTAACTTGCCCAAGTATTTTGTAGCGAGCGCGCTAAAAATTAGCATACCCCATTTAGGCATTGATTATGACTCTTCTTTTGAAGCTGATATTTTACGCAACACCCGTCACTGTCAGATCTGGGGATACGGTTACAACATGAAATCGTTTGGCCGGGAGATCCCCTCCGAGAGTGCATACCGTACTCATGTCAAGGCGTTCGGTCTCGGTGTCGAGGATAATCCCCAGGACAAAGTACCCACGTATACTCTTGAGACTCTCATGGGCATGAATGGTGAGTTGCCTTCATCGGCTGGGAAGGATATCATTCATGACTAGATTAGGCCATGACTTCATCGACATTGTCAAGGTTGATATCGAAAGCTGGGAGTTCGCGACCCTCGCCGCCCTAGTCAAGCCCTACCTCGCCAGTGGCCAACCATTGCCTTTCGGCCAACTCCAACTCGAGATCCATCTCTGGCACAAGTCATTTGAGGAGATTTTGGAGTGGTGGGAGATGCTCGAGGCTGCTGGCTTGAGGCCGTTTTGGACTGAGGCAAGTTTCGACACTCTTATCGCTTTCACAATTATTTCTGATTATTGGCACAGCCCAATTTGGTATATCTGAACTACAACAAAGACTCAACTTCCGACCTCGCTGAGTACTCCTTCCTGAACGTTAAAGGCGACAACGTCTTCATCAGGGACCCGGAGAACCTCGAGCTTGAGCATCAAGTATAATTATTGGAAGTAATCGTGTTTGAAGATGGAAAATGCGCCTTGTGCGAACAAAGATGTAGATACAATCTCTCCCAATTTATTTGTGACTTAGTAGCATTATATTTTTTCTGGTCAAGCCACGAGATTTATAGCTTGTAATTACATACCTACAATATGTCTGGAATGACGTCACTTCCGTGAACGTGCGAGCATGCAATGTCCACGCCTCCTATCGACATCTAGACCTTTTTGTCGTCACGACGATATGACATAACCAGACCATTCAACTTTTTTTTTTATCTCATGCGGAAACTGCTTCCCCAAGTTGGCCATCGTTACGCCCTGAACCAGCCCCCGTGGGTATAATCATGATCACCTGGCAGCCAGAAAGCTAGAGAAAGAAATGAAAACAACGCCACTTTCTCGTGGGAAGCTCCAGTACCTTGCCCAGGTGGCGCCTCATTGACAACCCCAATCGTCCTCACTCCTCGTTCTTACTGCGCACTGCGGCCTTAAAGACCGCCTCACGCGCTGTTGAAGTGGTTCCACCTTGTTCTTCTGTTGCTCCCGTCACCCACTCTACCGACTTTTGTTTATTCACCGCTACTTGAACCGTTGATACAACTTGTATCGCCTGCTAGAGACTTTTGAAGATGGCAAAAATGTCCTTTGAGATTCCGCCCATCAGGCTGGGGCTCTATATTGCTTTGGTGCGTGGATTCCTTTGCTCTATTTTTGCAACAGTCGACCGATTTCTGTCTAGGTTGTGTTCTCCTTCATCTTGTTTTGTCTTTCGTGTGCGAGGATTCAATATACCACACACTTGCCTTCTGGAGACACACTAAATAGCGGGAAGGATTTCTATGGTACGTAATTGTTTGCTGTCGAACCTATTGGGCTCGTCGTACTGAATTTGACTGGTAGACCCGATCGTTGTGGAATTGCTATTTACCACGCTCATTACGATGGCTTGGTCCATCTTTGTGTGAGCATTGAAATGCTTTACCGGTCAAGTGCCTGTTTGTTGATTCTCCTTATAGGCTAGTTGCAATGTTTAAACGGCTAGAGCTTCGCCCTATCGCTACATTTCTTGTGGATATCATCATCCTCGCCTTCCTGTGGCTGTTCTGGATCGTTGGAGCAGGTGTGGCAACGGTAGGTCCCGGTCAAATTCCATGACACAACACACCATCCTCATTGTGTTTGTTTTTTTTGCTAGTCCATCTGGGGAGACTTATCTTGGTGCCAGCAATTCCAGCCGTGCAGGATTCTGTCTGCCTTACTCGCATTCGCGTGGCTGGGTTGGATCACATTGACGGTGTTGCTCATTTTGACCGTGCTGTTCAGCGTTGCGAATAGTGCGCTCCATCAACCGCTACATGGGCGGTATGATCCGAGAGTTAGTATGTTTTCTGCGAGAACTAGCCGGGTGTAAATTACCATTGCTCGTGCATGTACCGGTACATACTTGTGGAAAGGACCTCTTGATAGGTATTCCGAATTATATATATATTTAGAACGAGGTGGATTGGAATGCAATATATACCAGTACATATTTATAATATGTGCCTTGTAATCATAAGCGAGATTGTTAAGCCGAAGAAAAGAGACTTGAAGCGTTCCTGGCTAAAGATGAAACGATGGTGGGCATATATTATATTGAGCGACGCTCAAGGATTTTCCCGCCAAGCTTTCTATAATCAAAAGGCGATATGCTTACGACAATCGGAGCGCCTGGCTCGTAGTTGAAATGGTATATCGAAGCAGGTGACCTATGACTTTGACCACCCTCTCAAGCTTATCGGACTCCTATCTCATGATGATTATCTCCTAGGAGAAATTCAAGGGGTAGAGTGAGACAAGAGAGCTCCGACGGATGCATTCTTGCGTGTCTGGGTCAGCTGCACCCCCTTTCTATTGGAACCCAGACACTGGCGGTATCCAAAATAATTAATAATCCCGATCCCTAGCTTACGAGTCTAACCGATTATTGGCTTCAGGTGCTTGGATAAAAAATTGGAGGAATTTGTTATGATCGAACTACGTCATCCGCCTTTGGCTTGCCATTTTTCCAACCGAGTAGGAGACATGGAGAGGAGAGACATTCATCGGCCGTTATAAATCGCTCTTTTCGCTGAGAAAATACACACCTTCCTCTGAGATCGTGTATCACTATCCAAAATGTTCGCCAGGCTCACCAGCGTCTTTCTCTATATATTTCTGGTACGTACTTATCGAACGCATCAATTACGGGTCAGACGCTTAGGACCTTTCAGCTCATGGCTTCGATAACGCTGCTGGGACTCACAGCGTATCGCACGAATTACACCCGACGGCTGAACACCTTTGACGTACTGACAAACCGTCACAATTTCTACAGTACGACTTATTCACTACGATACTTCGGCATTCCCTCATCTCTACGCCTTTTCCAGATCCGACTGTAGTCGAGTTGCTCGTGACGAGCATCTTTGCTATTCTCATCTCAATTGCGATGTATGTACGATCGCTGCAAATATGAAGTCTCCCCTCATCTTCTTGCTTGCAGGATCATAGTCCTCATAACTCCTAATAAGGGCTCCCTTGCAGAGATCATAGCCCTTTTCGTCATCTTCGTTATGTTCCTCGTCGGAGCCGCCATCTTTACGGTAATTCCAATGTTTCCCGTTGTTCCACCGAGGCATTGATCGCCGCTTTCTCTAGTCTGACTTTAGCAACCTTGCATGGTGCCGCAGTTTCAAGGTTTGCCGTGTCCTCGAGACTATCAAAGCATTCTCGTGGATTTGCTGGGGTTTGGTGGTTCCCCTATTTGTCATCGCCATCTATCGTTACATGACGAGGAACCGGGCTTCTCGCGATGGGATTTCTCATGGCCACCACCATCCAGAGACTCGCGCGGCTCCTACCTCGCAGCCGGTTACAACACCTGCCGCTCAACCTGCTTAAAATCATCCCATTCAGAAACTTACGGTTCATTCTTCCACTCTCTCCTCCCTATTTAATTAGCTGTATTCCTAGATCCCGCTGTATTATTCAACGCCACTTCACATCCCCGTGAAAGTAATAATTTTGCTACATCAGTGTCATTATATCGAGATCAACTTTTTATTGTGCGCGGATAGTAATACATGCATTGAAAAAGCACGCTGACGAAGCACTCGATTTTCGGAGCAGTTCTATCAATAAACTAAGCTCAAAAATACAACTACGCATTCACGCATACAATGCAAAGGCAAAATATATAAAGCACATAGCAAAAGATAGGCTTTGGCTAATTCAACGCATACACTAAACAGCACTCAAAACGTCTTGACCTCTAAACTGCCCTAATTCCGAAGAATGGGTGTTAGACTCAATGGTAAATTGGATGTTACTGTATTGCGACTGCATCGTTCAATTCTACGAAAAACCACTAGCAATATGCAGTGTGGAATCGTTTGCCTGCGGGTTGTTTGTAGAGTTCTTTCATAGGAGAACTGTCTTTTGACAGCTATGTCATGTCTTTGAGTTTTAAAATGAATAGGGGCTAAGATGGTGAATCTGAAATCTTATCCCTTCGTGTGCAGCGGGTCCTTCCGCAGAGGGTTTCATCACTCTACAGTCGCCGATTTTTATACAGCAAGGCGATTCTAGTTGCAATTCTTCTTTCCCCCCCCCCTTCGCAAAATTTCCAGCCGAAGTTAGGACGAGTTCGGTTGTGTTTCCCAGGGACGTAGTTGCTCACCACTGATAAGTTGTTGCAACCGTGCACTCTCGTGTCAAGCTTGCAGGATCTTCTCCCTCTCATCCACAAATAGGTTATATTTCTCGGAGATCATGATCCTCTCGGGCATCTGTGCTAGTTCCCCTCTTGAGGAGACTGGCCCTCGGGCACAGTTAACGTAGCTAGTTTCTCCGCTAAGTAATCGGTCGCACATTCTTTAGCTCATTCGGGTTTATCGGGTGATGTTACTACTAATTGTTCGCGCCTTGATGTACGTGCATCCGTGGCCTTGTAATGGAGCACGAGAATTTGCCGCTGCCGCTACCGCACCGCCCGCTACTGTTGCCGTGCTCTACCGATACACCGCCGCTTCATCACGGTCACCTTTGAGGTGTTGAATTGAAGTTTGACATACCTCAGGTCAGCTGATCTTGACCATGTGCAGCATGCACTCGGAACCAGTGTTCAAGTGGAGATCTGGCAGTGTTCCCAACCATGTCGTCGTCGTGATCAAGGAGAGACGCGAGGGTGGATGGTGGATGATGTGTGCTCTGAGGAGGGGTTAGAATACTCAACAAGCGAAACGGTTACCTTCGGCGCTTTTGGGGTCCATGGTTGATTTGTCGCACAGCTATTACGAAAATTGTTATTGGTGTATTATTGATCTGTGACACTTAAGTCACCTCGGTTTCGCTATTGGAACCTGGTGGCATCAATCCTGCACGACCGCGATCGTGACTACATCACGAAAAACAAAGCGTCACGGTGGTGTAGCGGCTTTCGCTACTAGCAAGACGCATACAGAAACAGACTATATTATTTCAACTCGGTGTGGAATTCAAAATACAATTGTAACGCTCTGCCCATGGTTCTAGACTCCACACTGTGAGTGATGCATAGCCTCGAGCGCATTGCTTTACAGCACCTTGTCACCCATTCGGAGTTGTCCAACAGCAGCACGGAATGCTCGTTACACAGCCACACAACGGCAGTTAAGTATCGTTCGCCGCCATTTCAGTGCAACACATCCTCTTGGGCTAATTTGTGTTGATTGTGAACTCAGTCACCTTATCTGACCTGATTATAGGTACCTCAAATGTTATCTTCGAGCTGCTATATATTGAGCTAATTGTGTTTGGGTCGTGTAGCTGCTGCGTATCAAAAGCCAACCGAAAGCGATGGATCATTTAGTCTCTCAACAAGAGGAAAAGCAAGATTCAGGTGGAGGGAGGCGAATTTGCCAGAGATTGGCGGAGATTGTTTACTCAATTCCAGGAGACAGGGGCACTCGATGACCTGGAGGAGGCAATCGAGAATATCCAGAGGGCACTATCCCTCACTTCAGATGATCATTGTGACAAACCAATGTATCTCGACAACCTTGGGGACTCCTTTGAAAGTCGATACAAGCGCACCGGAATGCTAACTGACCTCGAAGAGATCATCACCTAGCAAATGCCAGGCTGTATCCCTCACTCCTGAGGATCATCCCGACAAACCAATGTACCTCAACAAGGCTCGGGGATTCCTTTAAAAGTCGATTTTGGCGCACTCAAATGCCAAGTGACCTCGAAGAGGTCGTCATCAGTAAATGCCAGGCTGTATCCCTTGCTCCTGATGACCATCCCGACAAACCAATGTACCTCGACAGCCTCGGGAATTCCTTTGAAAGTCGATTTAGGCGCACTCAGATGCTAAGTGACCTTGAAGAGGCCATCGCCAGCAAACGCCAAGCTGTATCCCTTATCCCTGATGATCATCCCGACAAACCAAAGTACCTCAGCAGCCTCGCGAATTCCTTTGAAAGTCGATTGAGGCGCACTGGAATGCTAAGTGACCTCGAAAAGGCCATCGCCAGCAAACGCCAGGCTGTATCCCTTATTCCTGATGATCATCCCGACAAACCAATGTACCTCGGCAGCCTCGGGTATTCCTTTGAAAGTCGATTTAGGCGCACTGGAATGCTAAGTGACTTCGAAGGGGCCATCGACAGCAAACGCCAGGCTGTATCCCTTATCCCTGATGTTCATCCCGACAAACCAATGTACCTCGACAGCCTCGGGGATTCCTTTGAACGTCGATATAGGCGCACTGGAATGCTAACTGACCTCGAAGGGGCCATCGACAGCAAACGCCAGGCCGTATTCCTCACTCCCAATGATCATCCCGACAAACCAATGTACCTCAACAACCTCGGGAGTTCCTTTGAAAGTCGATTTAGGCGCACCGGAATGCTAACTGACCTCGAAGGGGCCATCGACAGCAAACGCCAGGCTATATCCCTTATCCCTGATGATCATCCCGACAAACCAATGTACCTCGACAGCCTCGGGTATTCCTTTGAAAGTCGATATAGGCGCACCGGAACGCCAAGTGACCTCGAAAAGGCCATCGCCAGCAAACGCCAGGCTGTATCCCTTACTCTTGATGATCATCCCGACAAACCAATGTACCTCGACAGCCTCGGGGATTCCTTTGAAAGTCGATATAGGCGCACCGGAACGCCAAGTGACCTCGAAAAGGCCATCGCCAGCAAACGCCAGGCTGTATCCCTTACTCTTGATGATCATCCCGACAAACCAACGTACCTCAGCAGCCTCAGGGGATCCTTTAAAAGTCGATATTGGCACATTAGAGTGCTAAGTAACCTCAGAGAGACCAACACGAACAAACGCCAGGCTGTATCTCTTATGCCTGATGATCATCCCAACAAACCAATGTACCTCGACCGCCTCGGGGATTCCTTTCAAAGTCGATTTAGGCTCACTGGAATGCTAAGTGACCTCGAAGAGGCCATTGCCAGCAAACGCCAGGCTGTATCCCTTATCCCTGATGATCACCCCGACAAACCAAGATACCTCGACCGCCTCGGGGACTCCTTTGAAAGTCGATTTGGGCACACTCAAATGCTAAGTGACCTCGAAGCGGCCATCACTAGCAAACGCCAGGCTGTATTCCTCACTCCTGATGATCATCCCGACAAACCAGTGTACCTCAGAAGCCTCGGGAAATCCTTTGAAAGTCGGTTTAGGCACACTGGGATACTAAGTGACCTCGAAGAGGCCATCACCAGCAAATGCCAGGCCATATTCCTCACTCCTGATGACCATCCTAACAAACCAATGTACCTCAGAAGCCTCGGGGATTCCTTTGCAAGTCGATTTAGGCGCACTGGAATGCTAAGTGACCTCGAAGAGGCCATCGCCTAGCAAACGCCAGGCTGTATTCCTCACTCCTGATGATCATCCTGTCAAACCAGTGTATCCTCGACAACCTCGGGGACTCCTTTGAAAATCGATTTGAGCGCACTGGAATGCTAAGTGACTTTGAAGAGGCCATCACCAGCAAACGCCAGGCTATATTCCTCACTCCTGATGATCATCCCCGAAAAACCAAGGTACCTTGACAACCTCGGGGACTCCTTTGAATGTAAATTTGGGCGCACTGGAATGCTAAGTGACCTTGATGAGGCCATCACCAGCAGACACCAGGCTGTATCACTTACTCCTGATGATCATCCCGACAAACCAAGGTACCTCGACGGCCTCGGGAGCTCCTTCGAGATTCGATTTCAGCACACTGAGTCACTGGATGATTTGGACAAGGCAATTATAACATTTCAATCAGCTGCAAATTGCAATGTTGGCCCAAAGTTTCTCCGATGTCGTGCATCCCGACAGTCGGCTCGAATTAGAAACAAAACGCAATTTTACCTCTGCCTTGATCGCATACCGCCAAGCTATCAATCTCCTTCCACAAGTTGCCTGGATTGGTGACCCCATCGCCACAGCGCCATTCACGGCTTACCAGCCTTGGTGATCTTCCAAGAGAGGCTGCTGCATTTGCCCTGGATGTTGGCTACCCAAATCTTGCACTTGAGTGGCTCGAGCAAGGACGTTCAGGTTGTCTGGAATCAACTACTCCACCTCCGAATCTCCGTTGACCATCTCTATCAAGCCCACCCAGATCTTGGTGCTGAATTCATACGAATCTCTCACGAACTTCAAACCGCAAGCCACTCGAGGGCACAACATAATTACATCCAAAAACACCGGAAGTCCTAATTTACTCAGGCTTGAGGAAGAAGCAAAAACTCAACGCCATTATCGTCTTGCGGAGCAGTGGAATTTGCTCGTGCGGGAGATCCAATCGCTTCCAAACTTTCAAGACTTCCTTCTTCCAAAGAAAGTCCGTGCTCTCAAGGGAGCTGCTAGCTCAGGTCCCGTGGTCATCATCAATGTTCATGAGCGTCGCTGCGACGCATTGATACTCATCCCACGATACCGACCGTGTATTCCATGTTCCATTGGTTAACTTTTGTTATGAGGATGTAATCAAGATGTCGAACATTTTCAAGGAGGATCTCGTTGACCAACGTTATCGTGGTAATCCGACAATGGGAGGGAGTCCACGTTTATCAGCGATCCTGTCAAAACTCTACCTGCATGTTGTCGATCCGGTTCTGGAAGGCCTGGGCCTGAAGGTAAAGTTATATTGTCGCATAATGGAATGCCCTCACTGACGTCAGTTGTAGATAGTTTCTGGATCCGGTTCTTCAAGCCGTTCCCGTATTTGGTGGTGTCCAACTGGTCCCCTCACCTTCCTTCCCCTCCACGCCGCTTGCCATCGAACCGGGGCCAAAATTGAAGGGACATTTTCCCATGTCATCTCATCATACACACCAACGGTCAACGCTTTGCTCGAGGCAAGGGCAGTGAAACGACAGAAGTTTAAGCAAATCGTCGGTGTTGCCATGGCATATACTCCAAGTTACCCTCCGCTTCCTGATGCTGAGACCGAAATTTCAAACATAGGGGTGCAGTTCTTTGGGCGGAGGTGCGAAATACTCCGGAATGAGCAGGCGACAGCGGAACACGTGCTGACCCGTATGGCAACTAGCGGCTGGGTCCACCTCGCATGCCACGCCGTCCAGGATGAGCAAGAGCCCGTGCAGAGTGGCTTCTGCCTCCATGATCGACGTTTGACGATCATGGACATTGTTGCCAAGTCATTTGGTAATGCTGATTTCGCGTTCTTGTCTGCTTGTCAAACAGCGGTTGGATACGAAAGCATATTGGATGAGGCAGTACATATTACTGGTGCAATGTTGGGCGCAGGGTATCGGAACGTGATCGGGACGATGTGGGAAATACCCGATGAGGCGGCTCCAATAATTGCGACAAAGGTGTATGAGGTACTGCTGTCTGGAGGCCAACCGGATAGCGATCGAGCAGCACAGGCGCTGGATGAAGCCGCAAGAGAGATGCGAGAGTTAGATCATGATTCATATGCTTTCTGGGTGCCTTTTGTACATTATGGCGCATGATATACGATGTATGCCAACACAATGTCTTCTGTATAAATTCTGCTATTTGTCTTTCAGAGGGTAGCAACTTGAATGAATCACGCACTGAAAGTTCGACTGACCGAGTTTTCATCAAGGATTTCTATTAATACACTAACTCAAGACTAGAATTACATCATGCGTACATACATTGCAACGGCAAAACATCAAAAACACAAAGCTTACGGAACTCTTTCAGTAAATGCGCTAAGCATTATTCGCTTGCTGCATTTTGACCCACAAGCCACCCTAAATTCCCAAAAGAGCAAACCATTAGCCTTGATGAAACACACGGCACCACCACAGGCCCAAGGCACCCGAGTGTAAAATACCACACTCACCGCAATATAGAAGGTCAAAGTCATCTTCGGCCAGATCTTCTCGATACCTTTTCTGCCCGGTGAAGATTTAAATTCAGAGGGCGGGAGTGTGCCAGGTGGGAATGAGTCGGTCTCAAGGGAGATGGAGGAGAAATTTTGGAGGAGGCGGATAAGCATGAAGGACATTTCGTTGTACGCGTACTGAGAAAGTGATAAGGAGGGATGGGCATTAGTTATTACCGACCCTTCAGTTCTAGAATTGAGACGAACCTGCTGACCAAGACAGATTCTGGGGCCTGCGTTGAAAGGGAGAAATATAAAAGAATTTTTAACAAGGTACTTCCTGACCCGTTCATCGAGGAAGCGATCTGGATCGAATTCCTGTGCTGTTGTGTTTGGGTGACTTATCTATTGTCGGAGGGGTCAAGAGGGAACTTACCATCGGGTCCCCACAGGTCTTCACGCCTCTGCATCATGAAAACTGAGTAAGCGGTCCTGTTATCCGAGCGTAAGTCAGTGTTGAGAGCGAACAAAGGAATGTAGTAGTACTTTGTGCCTGCTGGGATGTAGAAAGGTTTATCGTTGGGGTCGGGATTGGGCCATGTAGTGGCGTGTATACTCTCGCTAGCAACCCATTAGTATTTGCGTAACAGTGACACATTAATCGCTTACCGGACGTTGAATGGTACAATGGGATACAACCGGAGTGTCTCTGGATTGGTTATTTAATTCAAGGAACAGGAGAAGTAGGAGGGGGGGTTACCATTGATAACGGCACGGAGATACTTCATTTCACGGACGTCTTCAGGTGTAGGGCGTCTTGTGGGACCGACCTTGTCCAAGATCTCCTGGCGCAAACGCTCCATGACACCCGGGTACTGAGAAAGGAAATAGACCACAAAAGTAAGAGTCGCAGCCGTGGTGTCTCGTCCAGCTAGGATGAGGTGTTAGTTGATGAAAGAGTATTGATTTCATTCTACGCACCAAGCATAATATTGAGACTAGATAGTAAAAGGGTTAGAATGACCGAGATCACAAGCTTAGGAATAGCTTACGTTTCATCCTTTAAGATCTTGGGATCTGAGGTAACCTGCACGAGATGATCCAACAAAGTCTCATCTGCAGGTAGCTCGGAATTGTTCCCCTTATCATTGTGTAGCCCTATGTTTTTCTTGCGGATGGCATCTGCAACAATGGGCTCAATATAGGCATTGACAATCTTCATGGGTTCCTTGGTTCTATCACCCAGCATTTCGAAGAAAGGCCAGACCCAACCATAGCGCTCGCGTTGGGCAATGGCGTCCTGGGCGGAGAGGAATGCAGCGGAGAACTCATTTGCATGACGAGCTTCGGGGGTTTGTATGGCAGCTGGTTGATAGGATATGTGATATGGGTAAGGAAGGCCAGCCGAAAGGCTATGGACACAATTGCCGAAAAGAAATTCGGTAGCCGAATCCAGGGTAAAGCGAGACATGAGATCCTGAAATGGAAGATATTTAGGAATACAGTGGTGAGCAGGAAGGTATCTTACCTGGAAATCAATGGGATGGCCCTCGCGGAAACGGGTCTTGAGCTGTTGAATCACGATTTCGGCATGGTGATCAAAGAGCTCAAAGTCGCTAATTCTATCGCGCGTGAAGGCAGGTCGAGTGAGGGAACGATGAAATCTGAGAGGCCTTGAGCATTAAAACTATGGGCGCGACGTTCATTCCTTACTTCCACATGTTACCTAAAGCAGTTGCTCTTGGTTAATGTGCAGATCAACAACCCGTGCGCAAGGCTTACCGTCTGAGTTGAAAACACCGACCCCCAAGACATCCGACATATTCTGCTGGAACCGATCGCCTGATTGATTAAAGCATCATTACAGGTTCTCGCCGCAAACCAGCTAGGTATTATCAACCTTTGACATAGTTCTCAAAGTCTGTGGCGAGCATGATTTTGACATGTTCTGGGGATGCGGTGAAATACACATCAGACCAGAACACACGCATATTGGCAACAGGTCCACGTGTGGCCAAGAGCTCATTAAGACCATCAGCTAGTATTATTGTATATTGTTTAGCGGAGGACTAAGTGATAGACAAAGTAAACGGACCAGGATAGCCGTATAAGAAGTGACTTCTCATCATCTTCAGGACATCGGCACATCCAGGCCATTTCCCCTCGGCGCATGGAACCATTTTTGCACCTATAGCAGCCGCTTCACGCTTTTGTCTGAGGCGAGTGAGAATGATGCGGAGGGCTGCGATTGCGGGAACACCGGCTATTCCACTGATAATGAGGATCCATCTGGGGAGGGTTGCGCCATTGAGGTATTTGTGGAGCTTGCCCGCACCGAGAGCGGTGAAGATGGGTAGGGAAAGGAGGAAGGAGCCCTTTGCGAGGAGGTCAATACCGGGGGTAATGACTGTCATGGTTGAGAGAGGTGGAAAAGTAGGATAGTCTTAAATGGACAGCTACTTGTATGTACACGCAATTCAGATGACTGGCCGCCCCCAAGCTTGAGACGCAGCTGTGCTTTTACGGCATGATTGATGCAAACTGTGTGTGCCTCGCTGTCGTCGGTAGTCTAAAACCGAAAATCACAGGCTTTTGCGAAAAGAAGCTCTGATATGGATCGTTTCAAAGTACAACAATTCAGGGTGGCCCCATCGTGAGCGATGCTTGCGTTCAAAGTGAACGGACGCAATGTTGCACTCAGTGTGTTGAGAGGGCGACATGAATATTAGGTTGTATGTACTAGGGTTAGTAGAGAGATACGGAGTACCCAACGACATGAGTATCATGTGACCAACTATCTAATCACATGCACACGCCTCAACATGGACAGCGACGACGAGCATCCATTCGGTGCGCCATGGCCTTCTTCGTCTAGGAGGACTACTTACACACGACAAAGCCAGACTCTGATGTTGACGTACTTGAGACATCCAGCGGCGAAGAAGACACCGGCGCTGAGGAAGAGATCGATGAGGAGGAGGAGGATGGCTCTCCTACACAAGACGAAGCAAATGCGGAGAGAGAAATTGAAGGGAGATTTCGAGTAGGTGCAGATTTCTCTACCCTCAAACCAATGGTAACCCTTTCCGAAGGCGGTTGATACAGACCATAAGGCAGAATGAAGGAAATAGCGGTTCTGGCATGTTGTCCCGAGATTGGGACATCAATATTGAGGAGAGAGAAGCAGAGTTTCGGGATGATCTTCGAGCTGCGTCTGGGATTGGAAAGAGGAGGCGTAAGGTATGTTCATGTTATCTCTCTCCCTTTGTCGCGGTAAATTATGTTTCCTCGCTGCAGAAAGGACGAACCGCGGGGCCGGTGCTTTCCCAACAGGTCCAGGCCATGATTGGTGATGGCAACCAGGCATATGTCGATAGCAACATTCCGGAAGCTATCAGGATCATGCAAGAGGTCATTCGTATTGAACCTCGCGCGACAGGGGCGTGGTCTGTACTCGCAAACTGCTATGAAGATATGAAACAGAGCGACAAAGGCGCTTCAAATCCGGATAATGGCTGCCCACCTGCGTCATGACGCAGAGGAATGGGATGCGTTGGCCCGACAATCGAGGTGATTTCCCCCTTATCTTACGTATATCGATCCTGATATTCAACGGATCGGGCTTGCAGGGATCTTGGGTATAGTCAACAAGCACTATATTGCTATCGAAAAGTGTCTAGCCTGGATCCAACAAACGTAGACGCTTTCTGGGATCGAGCAGCTTTGGCGAAGAGTATTGGAGATTACAAAACCGTACGTTCATCGACTATTTATCCACTGTATGGACGTCAGTGACATAGATATATATGCAGGCACGGAATGCTTTTCTAGCCATTCTTAAACGATTCCCTCATGACTTGACCGTCCTCCGCGAGCTACATACCACCTTCATCGAACTCTCGGATCTCAGCGGTTGCGCGGAGCTCTTCCAACAAGCTTTCGAACACTACCAAAAGGTTTATTACTCTGGGTTTGCCATCGATCCCACAACCAACATGCCTTTGGAGGGTGGAGGGTTCGGTAATCTCGAGCTTCTCTTACTAGCTGATTTATACAACACGCTAGGGGAGCATGAGCGCGCGATTGAAGTGATCAGGAGGGGAACCCGATGGCTTCAGGGGCGGGCTGACCAAAAATATTGGGATCTTTGCGAAGACGATCGAGAATATGACTTGCCGGAGTGGATCGTGAGAGTTAGTAATGGGGGAGAGGATGCAACAGAAGTAACTCCCGGAAAGTTTCCACTTGACATTAACGCTCGTCATCGACTGGCTGTCGCGAGGATCAAAATGGGGGAAATTGAAGAGGGAAAGGTGGGGCAAGCACTCCTTGATGACGCCTTCATCGCCTTTCGCTGACAAGAGTTTAGTTGCATGCCGGTGTTATTCTATCACAAAATGTCAAAGATTTTGCCGTTTTATTCGCCGAAATTGCGGATGCGTACTTTGAGAAGCAGCTCTGGGCGGAAGCGAGGCTGATATATGAGTTGCTTGGCGCCGATCCCGAGGTGGGTCTTGTATGATTGGAATCATACTGATAGAGGTCTTACATACATCACGCCAGACCAGTAGCCTGTATGTTTTGCTTCAAACAGCGGCCTGCCTTCGTATGCTAGAAGAACTCAGAGAGGCCGCGGAAGTTTACGAGCACAGTAAGTCCTTTACTCCCCAGTGTACTAGGTCGCTGTTGATCGCTTCCTGCAGTCAGGACTATTGACCCCGCAAACAACGATGCAAAGATGAAACTTGCCGAGATATATGAAATCATGAACGAGCCTCGCAAAGCGCTAGAGCTGGTGTATGAAGGTGACTTGTATCACTATTACCAACTCCCACGGTAATCCAACCTCTGCTTTTTAGTCATCGACTCTCGAAAACGTAAAGGGAAAGGGGATGCAGCTGCTCAAGGGGAAGACCCAGCCAACAGCATGTCTACCTCTCTTTTCGAAGAGCGAGCACAACCCAAGGCGAAACATTTACCTCGTGCGCCGAGACTGACCCACGCGCAAATAAGGGAGCTTGAGGCCCAGAAAGAGAAGGAAGTCATGCGGGGCTTATCAAGCGTCTACAAGAGCTGTGGTCGAGAATGCTAGATGGCGAGCCGAACCCAGAGAAAGAATGGCTCTTGGAAGCTGAGAAACTCGTGGAGACGTTTAGGGAAACACGGAATTTGTTTTTGACGAGTAGGGTGAGTAGTCTACCTCTAACGAGGTTATTGGCAGTTGTGTGATGTATGATGCTCCAACTTTCTAGAGCCATCCGTTCAGAGGGATGTTTCCGCGAAAACGGACGAAACAACCAGTGGAAATCGAGGAGGATCAAGATAGAATGGCCTCTCGCTTGCAGCTTGATCTAGGTATTCTTTCCCTTTCCATCTTCGCTGAGCTTAATTGATAATGGCTCCAGAACGCGAAGATCTTGCTAAGAAAGCTACCAAAAAGGGCGAGAAGCCCGGAGCCGTAGACATTTTCAGAGGTGTCTCTTTCGACGATTGGTTGCGAGTGTTTATGCAGGTGAAGATAACTTAACACGCGATCGTCGTTATCGAACCAGTCCCTCACGTTTTATGACAGTACTCCTTCCTCCTGGCCAGACAGGACCAAGCGGGACTTGCGTACGAGATTCTGAACCACATCCTGCTGTCCAATGCCTATCAGACCCGTGCCAGGCAAGATGTCATTCGATTGTCACTGATCAGTAAGTTTATAGGTGCTTCTTTAGGACTGCTTTTGGGCTGAGCGTTGAGCATGTTCGCAGCCGTAGCCATCGCCAACAAAGATCACAAGGTCGCTGTAGAACATGCTAGGAAACTCATCACCGCACACCAGTTTCAACAACGAACCCCTCCGTATCCTAGTCGCCATTCTCGCGAGCGGGTTTCCACCCACCGACGCTTTCATAACGTCTACACTCCAGAAACACCTGTTCAGAGAAATGAAGCTCTCAGACACGGCTGTCAAGCATCCTGAGATGCTCAAGTGGAATCCACTGAATCAACGATACGCAGCAACGGGCGCAAAATCTACAGAGCAGGAACAGGATGATGAGGATGAAAATGACGGTGGTGCTAAAGAACTAGAAAATGCCGTCGCTCTGGGCGATACCGCATCAGAAGACACTTCTGCAGAAAAAGCCAACCCGCCACCCATACCGACAAAGCACAACCCTATCATTGTCACGATTTATGGGCAAATATGCATCGCTGCGAAGAGTTACCAAAGTGCCATCTGTAGGTTCCTCTTCCTCCGCCTCCCTCGAATCTGAGTGAATGTTCAATCTGATTCTGCCTATTCAGTTTATTTATTGCACGCGTATGACTATTTCCCCGATGACCCTATGATATGCCTTTGTCTCGCCATCGCCTCGATCGGGCGTGCGATGCAGCGTCAATCCGATAATCGACACCATCTCGTTGTACAAGTACGTCTCTTGTAGTGAAAAAGTAAAACCGATTATCTAACTCAAGAATTTCCACCAATCAGGCGATGGCGTTTCTGACGAGATACCGAAACCTGCGAGGTACGACGGCGCAAGGTTTGGGGGAAGTAGAATTCAACTTTGGGCGAACGTTTCATCAACTTGGTAATCCCCTTACTCCATCGTCGTTGGTATTGTGCTGAGGGGGTACTTGTAGGTTTATACTCTCACGCAGTCAAACAATACGAAAAGGTAATAGAGATGGCGGAAAAAGGCCAGGTACGGCCAACCCTTCCCCCCTCACCTTTTCTTCTTATGCACTGATTTTACGTTTTCAGAACGACACATTCGTACGCGAGGCAGCATATAACCTCTCGTTGATATACGTTCTTACAGGGGCAACGCCTTTGGCCGAAGCACTCTATCGTCGATGGCTTTCAATATGAACAAACTTGATGCATCATAAACTCGCTGTAGAAAATTCTTTCTCCATTTTCGTCTTTTTTTGGCGGGCGTTTTTGATTTGGGGAGTCCCAAGCTTGTCAAACTCGGAAGTGTCTTTTTTATTTATTTATTTTATTTTTGGAAAATCTGTTGCGGAATATTCCGATTTTGTTGGACAGATAGTCACAAAATAAATCTAACATTCTTAAAAAGTTTGATTCCCGCTGTTCTAAAGAAAACCCATGGGACCACCAATCATGATAGCGCCGCGACAGCCTGCTTGGCATCTGATATGTCATAGTATATAGAACTTTCGAGGGGGGTCCGAAGATGTTTGAACAATAGTTCCCCTCAGAATGTTGTCAGTCACACACCCATACATGCACACAAATCAAATCGTAATGTGCTGATGACATCTAACCGTTCACAGACGAAGACTTCTGCATTGGCAACTTCCCTTGGGACCAGTGCACAGTGATTGAAATCAAACAGCAGGTACAGCTGACAATCAATTCCAGAAGGCGCGAATTCCACGTGACTCGATGACACCCTGACAGCGATCAAAAACGCTCTGAGCGTGTGAGAACTAAGCGCTACGACTTTATCCATGCATTTAGGCCAGGATCGATTCACAGAAAACTATAATGCTCTGCAGTTAAGTAGTTCACGAGGGTATCTATAGATAGCATGAAAGGGACTCGAAATCATGCGTAGCGAAAAAAAAACAAGACCAGCTTTAAAGGGAAGAGATCGCTACTGTCAAACCAGCGGCCACCACGGCCAGAATGCTCGAGAACCTCTCGCTCACATCCTTGACCGCTCCTGATGACCCTAGTGGGGAGTTGTTCTGGATACCTCCAGCAGCCTGGACAGCACCATTCAAGAAGTTGTCACCGCATTTCTCCTTGATGTCACTAACAAGCCCATCCTGACCGCCAAGCACTTCACTGTTGGCCAAGCCAGGTGCGTATGGCACATCAGACTCGTAGTTGAAGTAGCCGGTAAGGATGTTGCGAGTGCAGGTGGTGCAAAGGGAAGGAACATCCATGCTGGACTGGCGGAAGAGATAGGGGACGTTGGCAGCACGGAAAGTTGTAAGGTTGGCGGCAACGGCGTTGTCGGTGGGGTAGGAAAGAGAGCCCTGAACCTTTTCAGGATCGAGACCCGTTGCCCCTGCAATAGCGGCCTTGTAACCCGTGGACGTGGCATCGCTGCCAGAAATGGCACAATAATTGCCGCCGTCATCCTTTGAGCAAATGGCGCTCTGCATGGGTTTGATAACATAAATAGTATCATATGCATCGAGGACTTTTTTATTGGGGTTCGAAGTGAGCTCCGCTGGGCAGGCGGCGTAGAAATCAGCCAGCTTGCCCCTGATGAGGCTGTCGGGGCAAGCAGCCGATGCGGAGCCCGTGCAAATGTTATCGATAGCGGCTTTAACGTCGTCCTTTGAGTGCGAGGTCGGGCTGCCACCAGGCCCATAGTTCTTGGTGGCCTGGATCAAGGCGTCGGTGCAGCTAGTGAGGGAGGTATCTGAATTAAAAGAGTCGAGGAAAGTCTTGCATTTATCGCTGATGTTGTCTGGGACGTAGGAGCTTCCGGTTGCCGCTGCAGGTGCAGCGCTGGAGGACTAACCAGGGTAGGTGAGTGAAGGGGAGACGGAGTTAGGGTGAGGGGGACATACGGAAGTACTGAGCCCAAGCCACCGAGGTGAGGAGAGAGACAACGGCAATAGATTTCATGTCTACGAATGAGTGGACGTGTTTACTGTCGACGACGACCAAGGGGGGATGCAAGAAGAGACTGGTTGTGGTGGTTGTTGGGGGGAAGAAAGAGGAACAATTCTTGTCCCTTGTTTGGCACCTGTCAAAATACACACAAATACAAATGGTGGCGTGCATCACAGCGGGCGCTCATCCGACTTATTTCAAATTAGAGCTTCAATGCCAAGCGCGGCTCAGGAGACAGGTATGTACATCATCATGAACGGGTAGGCAAACTTGCAAGTGGGAGGGATAGAGAACCTGTCCTTTGGACAATTACCGCACCGTCAATGGTCGGTTTTGCTCACGTCAACCCCTGATGCCATTGTTTTCCAGCAGCGTGGGTATCTGCCGACCAATCGCTTAATTTTTTTTTTTTTTTGATATGTGTAAAATTTAAAAATATACAAGTCAACGAGGCTTTCAGACCCTCAGCGCTAGCTCCGAATGATGCCTCACTCCAGACAGATTCTCCTCCCAGGACCCATTGTTTGGCCAAGGTCGAAATGGCTTTACCACCCCCAACTTACAGGGGGGGGTGTGTGTGCTGAGATGAACACGTGCTTGGGGTCCCAACTTCCCAAGTGACTGTGATGTAGAAACATCATCGCACGTCGAACTCGACACAAATCGCGCAAGCGGTCACTGAACACCGTGGCAATTGCACCCTACATCACACAAGGCATCCGTTTGATTCACCCAATCCTCCTATCAACGATCGGATTGCCCTTCGCGGACATCGCGCAATGCATTACAGTTCGCAACCCCCTACCACTTAAAGGCAATCCAAGAACAGCTCTTGCCTTTCAACCCTCATGGAGTTGGACCCTATAAACCTTCTCAGACGACGGCTTATCCACTATCTCCCCGGTTCGCCTCACCCGATGAACCAAAAGGCGCACACACCTCAAGTACAAACCATTTCAATTCGCCCTTGATCGGCGATGTGTGTACGGTACGTACCCCCAACTTGAAAAGAAACGAAAAAACAGGCCCAACGCGGACATGCGTGAAGCTGTACGCCGTCCAGTCACACACTACTTATTTAATGAATTACGATCATGATCGACTCGACCCAAACTTACGCCCTAACCCTACAAGTACGAAGGGCACTACGCTAATTACGGAATATTCCAAGCCCCACACACACCTTGAAACGACCTCCGCTCTTGACAAACCCGCATCTCGGTGATTATCATCCTTGTGTCATCTCATGGGCAATTTTACTTTTCCACCCTCTCATGAGACTGCGATCCTGAATGCAGTTTTAAAAAGGGCGACAACGGACCTTCTGTATCCGAGAATCGTCTCACACGGGACCGGAATTCTTTTTAATTGTTCTTCTGGGCAGAGCCAAGGCCAATAGAATACAGGACCCAAGTACAGTACAAATACACTGCGCAAAGAACCCATACACAACATCACCACGAGGACGAAACGTTCGCACGTTTTTGCATGCTGAAGATACCTTGCACACAAGGAACATTAGTCATCGAGCTCGAGCTCGAAGTCCAATTCCCGATGAAAACCGTTCCAAACCGCAATCTACCCTCAAATATCCACGTACCCGAAAGACCGTCATCCCCTATCTCCTTCTGCGTGAACAAGAACAAAAAACAAAACAAAAGTACCAAGCGTCAGAACACCGATGTAAACAACTAAATATAACGATAGCAGCAGATCCAGGCGTACCGGGTCTCGTTTGAGTATGATAGAGCCGTCCTTACGGATTCGCCCCTGCATACCTAAATCCACCCCAAGCTTGCTCATGATCTTCTAGCGTCTGCTTACGCAGTCAGTCTGCGAATCCTCCTTTATCAGTGTAGCTCTCACCTCGCCCAACAACACGATATCCGTGGGTGCCCTCGATCCTCTCCGGGGTTGTTGCTCATCCGACTCTGAATCTGACCCGAGTCTTTCATACCGGTGGCCGTCGATCTCAAATCCCCCCTATCGGCCGTCAATCCTGGGTCATTAGCGTTGAGCCGTACCACATTAAAAATAAATCGCACCTCTGTCTCGGAGGATAGCATCGGCAATTTTTTCAGCCCCGTCATGTCATCCGGGGTAGAAAATTTGGGGCACTCATCGCTGAAACACTGGAATTCGCACAAGGCGGACTGTAAGGGTTTTCTGCAAATGAAATCGGGGATGGTATGATGTCTTTCATAACCGACTTCCTCGGCCGCTGGTATGAACGTCCCTGCGGTCTGCTACCACCCAAAAAAAAACCACCATCAGGAAAGAATCTCATTGGCGGTGAGGTCAGATCGGAGAGCACTGACGAGATAGAAACCCTCCCAGACGCCCTCAAGCATTCCCGACATGGTTAAAAGTGGCCTCACCTCAGCCACGCCCCCACCGATCTGCACCACCATCCTTGGAGACTCGAGATCATGCCATTCACTTCTTCTCACGTTGATCGTGCACGAAGAAGCATGGGTCTGGCGGACGGGCGCTGTGTCCGCGAACAGTGTCGTCCTGTACCCTCGGATTTTCCGTACATCCTCTTTGGTGGGTCCGAACCTCTGTGTTGCAATGGCGATAGTGCGAGTTTCCGGAAGATGTTCAGGGACGGCCATGGGATCTACTTCCTTGAGACAAAAAATAAGATTGATCGCTGCGGGATTTGGATCCGGGCACTTAGGCACCCATTCGCGAGCGTAAATGGTGACTGTGTTAGTCTTGTGCCCGGGCTGGCGTTGATGATGGGTAAACGGGTCATGATACATAAGTCGCGCAGTGGTGTCATTAGTGTCATTGGTCCCGCTCATCTGGTTGTGCCAAGGAACGGATGACAACAAGAAGGTCGTACTGATGACAGACGGCGGTTGTGACTAGATCCCAAAGAGATACCAAACGAAAGAATGAGTATTCTGATCTAGTGACCAGGATCAACGGGCGAGAGAAAAATAGATTCTTACCCTGTGAACGTTCCTGGAATAGGGTAGCAGGAAAGAATTAAGGGCATTCCTTGCGTCAGGCGATAACGACAAAATATGTTCTGTGGCCAAATCATGAGAAGGGAAGAAGCAAAGGGAGGAGATCGTTACCCATGAACAGCTTACGTCGTGTGACCATAAAGCAAAGCAACCAGACGACCAGAGATCTAACCTCAGGTGCAAAGGACCTCATTTGGGGGAGGGTGTTTGTCCCAAATGTGTGTAATGTCGAGCATGAACTCAGCAAGGCCGGCATGACGCAGCTGCCATTCATTGAGTCCATCACTCTCTTGTACCATCCAAAAAGCCGTCCATAAGTCTTGCCGGAGCCCGCTAGACTTGAAGCATCGCTGCTTCACGCGCTGCAGCGTTCGACATCTAGCGACCAGCTCCGCCGCCAGAGCAGAGTCTGTCACCTGAAAGTTGAACCTGCGGGATATAGCGCGAACGTCAAATTTCATTCGGAAGATGTCTGCGTAGAGGTGAGGGCAAGACTTGATACAAAGAGAACGATGAAGCGTCGGGCTCGTCAAGAGCAATGTCAAAAGGTCGTGGGGTGGGCCCAAGGAAGGAGAGGACCCGACTGCGACTAGAAGGGCAATATGTTGGAGAATATCGCAGGGTATAACTTCGAGATAGCTTGTCATGTCTGAATGATAGGATGACTCCGCTGGGTCAGTCCTTGCTTTTAACCACCATCCTAGCGCCCGGCCTGCGTTTGCGGTGTCATACCTACTATCATTCTAAGCAAAGTAGCCGGAATGTATTCTACTGCGACTCAGCGGATTCCCTTATGCAGATTTTATCACTCACGACTAATGTATAACTGGTTGATCCGATCTTGCAGTATGTGAAGTAGTTGACCCTGAGCGCGTCTCGAGGCGTTTGTGTATAGTTATGTCGACCCTGCTGGACCGTACAATTAGACCCATTTATCGCCGAGACGGAAGATGAGGTGTTTTGGGAGCTCTGCCGACAAAATGAGGGTCATCTGCATCTGACACGTGCGTGTGAGCGGCCAGAAGCAAACGGCAAGGGGTATGTAGGGACTGCCCATAACGAGTGCCGCAATGATGTGCCGTGGACTAGGTTATGGTCCAATTGCGTGACCTGATGACCAGACCAGGGCCGCCAATGACATCCTTAGGAGAGACATCTCTGCTTTTGCATCTACTCCACGACATGCAAAATATGCACGGTCGGACCCCGGACGACCTAGAACCATTGCGTGCTTGTGGCCCATCTGTCAGATGAACACACAGGAAGCGATAACGACGCCGCTGAAGAGGTTCTCACTCTTTGAGAACGCTGATCTTTGTCGTCATCCTAAGATTAGTTGGCGGCGTGGTACATGATCTATCCTGCTTGACATTCTGACTTTCCAGTAAACCGGAAAACGATCAAGTTTCAGGACCAAGTACGTTGACGCTTGCTGAAAGAACTTCCCGATATGAAATCCGCGCGCAAGTAGGTAAGAGTGTTCCTGATCGCCGTTAACGGCGACTTGATTACCAAGTTCATGCGTGCACACTGGAAGGAGATATACAATTTCAGAAGCCAGTTTGATTTTTAACCACGGGATCATGCCAATATTGCGACATCACAGTCACAATCTCACTCTGCAACAATTCACGACATTTATCTATGATTACAATTCTGGAGAGATGGATCAGGAATCTTGAGGATGGTGAACAGTGAAAATGCGTACTCTGCATGGCAGCAACATCAGTACTCTGAACATAGTCTTCGAACTCGGCAATCTGTTCCTGCAACTCGTCCAGAGAAATTTTTTCGTCCTCTGAAAGATGGTGAGATACTGGGAAAAGTTTATCTGACACTCGAAAGACACACCAACAACAAGGGTTATCTGAAGCTTCTTGATTCCGTAACCGATTGGAACTAACTTGCTGGCACCCCACAAGAGGCCATCCTTCTCAACGGAGCGCACAGCCTTCTCCAGGGCGTCCATGTCGGTTTCGTCATCCCAAGGCTTGACTTCCAAAGTGACGACGGACTAATTTGAAATCGGATCTCATAATCGGGTATATTCTAGCGCGAAAAGTCATACCTTGGCTACAGGCTTGGGCTTGTTGGCCTTCTTCGCGTTATATTCAGCAACCCGCTCAGCCTTGATTCTCTCGGCTTCGGCATCATCCTCTTCGTCGGAGCCAAAGAGGTCGATGTCGTCATCATCACCCCCCTCATCTGTTGCCTTTGCTGCAGGGGCGGCACCGCCGCCGATAAAGCCCTCACCTGCAGTGCTGGATCCAGGGAGAGTGGTGTGTTCAGCGGAGTAAGATTTGATGTGGGTATACCAGCGAGCTACATGTGGATAGGTCGCGGCATCGGGACCTGAAGAAATTCCCTTGAAGACATGAACATCAGCTTGGGAGGGGGTGTATCTGGTATAGGAACATCGGGTCAGATCAATGAGGTTGTGTTTTGTTGGGTGCTTCCCGAGAACAATAACGACATACCCCTCGACATAGGATCGTGTAGCGAGGTGGTTGTTGAGTTTTTGGAGATCTACGGACATTTTGGAGGGCAAAATCGATAATGGAGGTTAGTTGTAAAGAGACGTTATTTCAAAAATTTGAGTCATCAAAGATAATCGCCAGATCAGGCCAGTCCCAAATCGGGAGTTAGTTCACGAGGCAATTTCCCCGTATGGACACGCGATCCGTCTACCATGATTTATTTACAAGTTTTCAGTTTTTGCCCGCCAGCCCGCAATGCCGATTGATCAGTACCAACACATGCTGGGGGTAGGGCAGTGTCGGAAATGAAGGAATCTTATTTTGAAGACGCAATCCATGACGTCCTTTCAGAATCTACTCCGAGTCGGTTCTGGGCGAGGCCCTTGGGTCGAGCGCTGAGGCGTATCCGGGCAGGAACTATGTACTGTACGTACATGGACGCATGGAGGTCATAAGTTTGAGAGGGGAGCTGGCTTTTGTGGATGGATTCATTGCTCTGGCATCATAATTAATGAGGCTACTCACTGTACAACTGATTTCGAGTTTCTTGGGACAATATTTTCACTTGCATGTTGAGGGTATACTAGGATGGTTGGCTGGGCATCGTGAAGCTTTTTTTGCCACCCACAATGTCCCTCCTCTGCGTTTTAGCCATCAGGATTAGGCTGGGTCCACTAAAAAAGGGCCTTACTAAATCAATCAATCGCGAACTAATTGTTCGCGTAGATCTAATTCACAGTCGGTGGAATTACTATACAGCATAGAGAAGTGGTGTTGAGCACCTCGAGTGGTAGAAGAAAATTCCTCCAAATATTGAACGCCACTCCCAACGACAGCATGAGAAGCGATCGGAATTACTACAAGGAGAACCAAGATGAAGTCTTCCACAGAAAAAAAGTTTTTTGCGAGTGGCTGGTCGAAGAAGATTGCAAGGTCATTGGTGCTGTAATACCCGACATGTTAGTGGCAAACCCCGTCGGCCACAGCCTCAATGCAATCTAGCATCCCAACGACGCACGACTCGTGTTGATCGCCTAACGAGATACCGCTAGAACCTGCATGATCAAGTCTCTCGACAGAACACTATGCTCAGAGTAGCTTGTAAGAATTATGGGGCGTAACCGCTTTCCGAGGACGGATATGCTTATAGTGCACCGCCGTTCATTCAGTACCGGGCTAGCCGAGGGCCTAGACCTGATCCATCACACACTGCGTTGGCGGCAGTCCCGAGAGTCAAGGTGGGGGATGCGCGCTGAAGCAAACGGGCTTGCGGATGTAAAGACCTTTTTTTTTTTGTTGGCAATACTCAACGCAGAGTTGGTTCCGGAGGACTGTTGCCGTGCGAGGACCGGCTATCAGATATGATACCGAGCGTATTGGACCCTGCCACCGCACTTTGGACCTCGTCTCCACACAGCAACCATGAACTCCTTCGACTCTATCCCCCAGGAGGTTCTCGAAAATATTGCTTTTTTCGTAGCCACAGATCCCTTTCTCGGTCCCCCATCCAACCTTGTTCCCCTGCTCGCCACCAGCCACAAAGTTAATTCTCAACTCTCAATCACATCAAACCCTCATCTCTATGCCCGCATCTTTGTCTCCAAGTTCGACCTCCGGCCAGCTCTACAGCGACTTGGCCCTGACACAATATCTCCAGCCGCCCTCTCAGCGGAACTCAAACAGCGATTCGTCTATTTGAAGCGGATCCGAGCTAGGAAGGTGAATGCCCATTGGACCCGGGACCGGAGTGTCGACTCGTTGCATCAACTACTGTTTCGTCTATACCTCTGGGTGCTGGAGAATGAGGAAAAGAATGAAAGACAATTAAGGGAATATGCTGGCATTGATGGCTGGCTACAAGAGTACTGGTTCGACTACGGTGGTGTTTCCAGCACAATCCGCTTAATAGAGGACAAGAAGTGGCCGGTCAATGACCGAAACGCTGCCTTGGCTATGTGGTTGTTCTGGTACTTTTTGAGACCAGGTAGGAGCTCCGCGCCTGGATCATACCTTTGATCTCCTCATGTCTCGACGTAGAGGATTACAACCCCAACGATAGTGCGTCACACGTAGCCCTGGAAGTCCTGCGCATATTTGCGCTTGCAGCACACAAGGTTCGCTCTTTACCCCACATTCACATTCGGTTCAACTCTCATTAGTTGCTATACAGTACAATCTCGCCAATCCACCCTGGACCGATTTTCTCCCCCCTTTCAGTCCGGAAGCGCCCACTCGCGTGACTCACTTTGGTAGGACCTTGCGCATGATTCCCGTGCCTGTTGCTGTTCCAGCCATTCTTTCCTTCCTCACTCTTGCAAATCAATTATCGTCCCCTATCCTCATTCCCCATCCACCGTCATCGCTGAGATCAGCGGTACGCCTCAGGACTAGCTCTGAATGGGAGTGCGAGTGGGTCCGGTGCACCTCGCTTGCGCAGAGAGAATTTGATGGTATCCTAACCGAAGCATTCAAACCTAGCAGGTAGGCACTCACGAACTTGATATTCATCCATCAGCTTCTAAGAATTTTAATACGATTTTCAGCTTAGAAGGCGTTTGGGAAGGGCAGTTCACAGTATGTTGCCCATCTCTCGGCACTCCGTGTTGGCCTTCTTGAGGTACTAATTGATGGGTTTGGGCGTACAGTATATCGAATTTACCGCGTACGCGGCACTCCTCGGGGGAGCCGCGCCACCCGTTCTACAGAAATCTATGGCTATACGTCACCAACAGACGTGGAAGCTTCGCGAATACCACCTCTTAGCTTCGGATGCATCAAATTCCGACTCTGGTATCGACTTGGACTTGGACGCCAACGTCGAAGCAATACCTGCTGGCGATCCACTGAGATCGTATTTTCCCACTGGGACCCAGATCAAAGAGGACCGCGAGGGATTAAATGTGCTTGTTCCCGGAGGCAGTGGGAGTGTGCGCTACCAGAGAGCTTCGCTTAATACATCTTCCTCTTCCTCTTCCAAGTGGGGTGAGAGGGAGAAGGAGGTGAAGCCCTGTGTTATTGATGTGATTATTATGGGAGAGGTGAGACCCGTGTCCGCCACTTGTGTATTGTCCGTTTCTTATCAGTGCTGCGCAGGGACATTCATCGTGGGGACAATTTAACTTGATTGGTCGTGTAAGACCCTGTGATGGGTTTATTGGTCTTTCCAAGGAATATGTATGTGGTCATAGTTGCCCCAAGCCTATTGCTGCTGACATTTGCCTGTAAGGTGGATGGCGATAGAGGGAAATGGCTCTATAGGGGCTACCTCATTGGTAACACCTATGGGAATTTAGTCGGCCGCTGGAGGGACACACTCAGCCCACCAGAAGTTCCAGGATATGAGGGTTGTTTTGCGATGAGTAGACGACGATAAGTGGCATTTATTTAGCATTATTTCTCACTTTTTACGTGTATTATTTTGACTGTATTTTGCATGATACCTGCGGCCATCCGACACGCTCGCTGTAATCTCTTTGTGTTTAACTGTGATCACCTATGGGTATTTTTTTCTGGGAATGGACGGAATGTAACGAATACAGAAAGATTATAGCCTTTTGGTAGCCGAGGCGCGTGATTGTTATATTTTGGACTTAGGGACTCCTTACTCCAAGATGATAGTGTC